>SMMW01000650.1:1367500-1967500 GCA_004794655.1 Marisa cornuarietis | reverse complement strand
AATGCTCCACTTCCTTAGGAAAAAAATGTCATCTATGATATTTACCACATAGTTATAGCGCCTTTCCAAAAATTTGCTCAGAGCACTTTACATAAATCAATATACAGACTAAATCATCAGCAAACACATACCCATATTTGCATATAATAGACATGCTCACTTCTACAACATACACTCACTCATACACAAATTACAGACACATGTTATGCACGCTTATGGTCAGGACAGGGTCACATGACTTCGTTCTGAAAAAATGCATCTTAAGTTTGGACTTAAAGGTGGTAAAAGAATCAGAGTGTGAAGGCTGATGGTTAATTGGTTCCAAGTTGATGGGGCTTGATAGGAGAAAGACCTCTGTCCATACGTCTTTGTCTTAGCTAGTGGGACTCTTTGTCTTAGCTAGTGGGACTCGAAGAAGCTTTGTGTCAGAAGATGAGTGAAGAAGTCGTGCAGGCGTATAGATGGGAGTGAGTTTGGAGAGGTACTGAGGACAAGTAGCAGAAACGGCAGAGTAAGTCAGAGTGAACAGTTTATAGGTTATATGGTCCACGACTGGTAGGCAGTGAATAGAGCCTATGATATGTGATATATGTTCATATCTAGCTGGTCTTCAGATGAGGCGAATTATTCTGGATCCTTTGAAGTCTATCAAGAAGGTACTTGGGAATTACAGCTAAAAGAGAATTATAATAGTCCATCTTTCAGAACACAAAGGCACAGATTAGAGTTTTAGTTGCATCAGTGGTGAGATAATGACGAATGGTACTGATTCTATGAAGTTCAAGGGTAAGCAATTCTGCAGACATGAGAAATATGCTGATGAAAAGTCAGAACGACACCCAAGCTGGGGACAGAGGTGAAGAAAGGAATTTTATAGACAGACTGAGGGAGAGAGGGATGACTGAGAAATTTCTGTGGACAAGTAAGCAGCAGTTCAATCTTATCGCCATTCAGTTCCAGTCTGTTCTGGACCATCCAGGGCTTTAAGTCAGCTATGCATTCCTGTGTCTGTGTCAGTAGTCCAGAGAAATCAGTAAGTGGAGCTGACTGATACAGCTGTGTATCATTGGCATAACTCACATTTGACATGGCATGGTGTGACAACATCAGACAGAGGGGAGGTATATAGCACAATAAAAAATATTGGACCCAATACAGATCCCTGTAGGACACCATATCTTAGGGCAGAAGCATCTGAGTAAACACCATTCACCAATCAATCTGGGTTTGGTCCATGAGATAGGATTGAACCCAGGACAAAGCAACATCATGCATACCAAACGAGTGCTGAAGTCTGTGTAGAAGCATAGAATGATCTACAGTATCAAATGCAGCTGACAAGTCTAACAGTGCCAGAAATGACACGTCATCGTCAGCACTGAAGAGTAGATCATTTACAACTTTAAGAAGAGTAGTTAACCATCGCAACAGTACAGCATATACTTCCTACTTTATATCAGCAACTTCTGTACAAACCCCTGTTTTTTCAATGAATTCACTATAAACATGTAAATAAAACAATACTTCTATATCATCTACACTGTTTCTTTATGCATCATACTTTTTTCTTTATTATCTATAAATGTGGATGTATACGGGAAAGTCTTGCTGTCACTGTTTGTACCACTAAACACCATCCTTTCTTTATCAGGCATGCTGTGACTGCTCACATGTGACATTTATGCTGTTTTTAGAAACCAGTCCTGTGTATCATTTGTATTGGCCAAAGTCTTGCCTGTTGATTGCACTGCATGTGGAATATTGGGTGCTGCTGATTTGATGCATTGCCATGCTAGGTAGGTTTGAATCTTCCTGCTGGCTCTTTGCCTGTGTTGTGGGTGATGTCTTGGCTGTTCTAGTTTCTTTTTATTTTCATTATCATCCTCAAAGTATAAATTTGCTAGCAGGAGCTATTTTGTGTACCTGGCCACAGATACTGCTCTTTGCACTGCTGCTGCCAGCATCTTTTACTGCCACGGGGACAGTCAACAACTGCAGATAAATGTGCCTCAACCACTGGCATCGCTGTTTAAAGCCATATCCTCATGGTACTGTTTTCCACAACGTTGTTTCCTGGCCTGACATTTGGTCGTTCTAGATTCTTTTTATTCTGGAAGGGTGAGATTGAGTGGGTGGAAGATGTTTTCTTGTAATGTTAATTCCTTATCACAGAAATGCCCACATTTCCCCAAATTATCTTATGTTTCAGCAGCTCACAGGTATGGCTGCCCTCTGTCCATAGGGGGATATTCCTTGCTGTTGCCTTAAGTTTCTTGTACCCAAACCCCCCAACAACATCAGCAGATAGTCCCATGGCCTAGACCTGTCGAGCAGGGTGGGAGGGGCTGTCTGTTTGGTCGCTGTGCCCTCTTCTGATACTTGGTTGGGCCGCCTTTGCCTAATTGTGTTTTAGTGCTGCAAACTCATGTTGTAGATACCAGCAGGGGCCAGTTGCACTACACGTTTCTAAACCTTAAAACTGTTCTCAAGAAGCAAAATCTCTTCTTAGCCATTTTGATGCATTGCAGAAAAACTTACAAAAAATTGTACTGACAGGACGGAAAGTCAGACTTAAACAACTTTATCTTACTTAAAGCAGTTTTAGTTTTAAAAATTCTAAAATTGTGATGTGCACTTAAACTAATTATCTAAATAGAGTTAAGGCCTAAAAGTGTTTAAAATTAGAAATGTGT
The DNA here is from genome assembly GCA_004794655.1 of Marisa cornuarietis. NCBI lineage: Eukaryota > Metazoa > Mollusca > Gastropoda > Architaenioglossa > Ampullariidae > Marisa > Marisa cornuarietis. The sequence goes on along the minus strand of SMMW01000650.1, from coordinate 1,964,807 downwards.
TGCGCAGCTGGCCCCAGAGCTGTGCTTTTAAGTCTTTTTATTGGATGATTATGTTGATTTTGCCATAGCTGTGTTTTTTCACAGAGACCCACCTCTGTTTGTCATAGTCTTTCATGAACTTTAACTTGTGCCCATTCCTGTCATGGAATGGTTGCACAAGCCTGTTCCAAAACCTGCACTGCAGAACTTACACTGCATCATCTGGCAGTATTTTCCCTTATTCCACCACCCTTGCCCACATGTTTTGGTGCTGGCAGGTCCATGCAGTGATGTTTTTTCTGTCCTGCTGCTTAACAAGTTAGAAATCTGCCAGTCTATCCTTGCTGTCCCTCAAATTGCCTTTGGTAGAGTGCGATAGGGCTGTCCACTGTAGCTGTGGTACAAAGGAGCATTGTCATTTATGCAGCATCCCCTCACAGCAGCTGATACACAGCTTTCAGTGCTGCATATCAGTTTTATGCTGTCTCTGCAGGTATATAGTTCAAACATTCACAATTCATGGAAAACCTTACTGTCCTCATGTGTTCTATGTCACTGAACATTAAAATGATGTCACAGCATGTGTGCCAGTCCTGTGCACCCTCTCTTTTGCAAACTGCTTTGTGTTCTCTTTGTGCACACCAAATTCATCTGGGTGTGAAGCCATATGCCTGCACATTCATTTGTGGGGGTTCTCTTTGCTATCTGCTTTTGGCACTGCTCTGAGGTGTCTCAGGTCTCTAGCAGATGATGTTCACTGTTATCGGCACCATCTCAGAATGATGTCTTTTACTTCTTCACACTGCAACAGTTCTGATTTCACTCAGAGCAGAGTGCTTTCTTGCAAAGCAGTGGTCATACATGGTACTTTACTGCAGGCACTGTGACCCACCCCATCTCCTCTGGACAAAATCAAACGCATGCCAAACTGAGCTGCTGACCAGATAGCCTTCAGCTGGCATCTGAGCTAGCCTCTACCGCATGGATAGGTAGGTTCCTAGGCATGTGCATAAGGTGCACATGGGCATGTGTGCTGCACACACACCACACACTCACAACACCCACATACCACACACACAGATCTAGTCAGGATTGCTTTGTTTTTGATGCAAGAAATCTGTTAGAGTTGCAATTTTGATCAAAGAAGAGTCTTAGAAGGCTTTGCAACTTCTCTGCCTTTTCAGAACGTCCTCTGTTGATCTACAACACAAAGTTTGACATCCGGCAGTGGTTCTTGGTGACTGACTGGAATCCATTGACACTTTGGTTTTACCAAGAATCCTACCTACGCTTCTGCTCACGGCAGTTCACTCTGGAAAACTTTGACCAGGCCATCCACCTCTCCAACAATGCCATCCAAAAGTATTGCCGTAATGGTCCTCGTTCGAAGCATTTGCCTGAAGAAAACATGTGGACACATGAGCAGTTCAAGGACTACCTAAGGCAATAATTTTATCAGACCATATTCTTCTTTGATCTTCCCACATGACATGACCATAGGAGATAATAGGCTACATTTTCTCTTTAACTATCAAAAGCTGACTCAATGACTGTGAGATAGAATGTGCTTGGTGTGCTGAGCACTCTACTGGACAAGTGAGTAATAGCCCTCAGAAAGGTGACAGTAAAGCCAATGCAGCAGTTTTTTTGATGATCACGAAGGTATTCGCTACGTGTTTTGCTGTCTTCTCTTGAGCCACATGATGTGCCAGTCTGTGTGCTGTGTTCAGTTTTTGTATTGTAGCTCTCTCACCTTTTCTCCTGTGCCTTATTTTGTGCTGCAGACTATTTTTCAGATGTACCTGCTAGTTTATGCTGTCTAAAGCCAGAGAACGTGAACAACTTTTCTTTAGCTGTCTTGCTGATTTTTTTCTTTCATCAAGCGAGACTGTTACTATCTGTCTTCAGTGCTGCTTGTGAACATCCAATAATAAGTTCCTTCTCTGAAAAACAGACTTGTTGTTCCAAGGACAGAAAGCAGAGATTTTTCCTCATTGCTAGTGCTTAATGGTACTCTGCATCCTTATGTCTAATTTGAGGATGCAAGAACGGTCCACCTGAAACGAGCATAGTGCATATCTTGTTTATCTTACTGGTCACATATTATCTGTGCCATCTGGTCCAAAGAGCAGTGAAAGTTTAGTGTAACAAGCCTCCTAAGATGGGACCTAGGTCTCAGAGGAAGAGTTCATATGCCTCAGTAGGGTGAAGCTTCAGAGGTAATTCTAGGCTGCGGCCTTGCGGGATTCCCGCAAAATTTCGCTGAGGGGCGCATAGTCTGAAAGTCAGCGCGACCACGCGCCCGCAAAAATCCCGTGGCTGGCGCACTTTTGAAAACGCGATGCGGCACTTCAAAAATAATTGTTGTCATTCTGCTTGTTGGCTTGAAACCGACCCACTAGAATCGATGCTAATGACTGGACAGTTTTCAAACTGACTAGTTGTTACCCATCTGCAACCTTTTGACGCGCCCACAGCGAAAACATTTGGGACGGGAGAGATCAAAGGATATCGGAAGCAAGCGAGTTGAAAGCGAAGTGAACGCGACTGTCAACTCTGTTTGACTTTTCGTTCGCGACAAGAACAGCAGAAGATGCCCCGTAAAGTAGAAATCGACAAGGACAGAAAGAAACAGAAACTCGTCAGAGTGTGCCGCACACATTGTTGGAACTAAAAATGTAGACAACGAAATAGACAGAGACTTCACGTAAAAAAACACGCATCCAGAGCAACTATCAGTGTGAATGGCTGAAGAAATGGCCTTCGCTAATGAACAAGGAGGAAGGCATGAGATGTAAAGTGTGCATAAAACAATAAGAATAACGCGTTTACAACCCCGGGTGTGTTAAGCACCTAACGAGGACGCTGCAGAGACATTCAGACTTCTGACCACAGGCACTCTTTGGAGGCTGAAATTCTTCAGAAAGATTTCAATTTTCAAACTATTTTCAATTCTAATTTATTTCTGTCCTCATGACCTTTTCGGAACTTATGCCGGCGGTATTACATAACACTTAGAAATACCTGTTGCGAACTTGATACAGCATCACAGGACACAGAAGCTGTCAGGGTTGCTTTTGCGACAATGTGCAAGAACATTAATGACAGGTTCCCAAAAGATGCAGGTGATGTTGCCTCTGGATTTTTGAGTTCTTTCCATGCGCCCCATCTTTTTCATGTCTACAGAAGACAGAACACCCTATGGAGACAGAATTAAATATCTTAACAGATTTCTTTGGAAAACCAGCACAAGTGGGCAGCAAATTCAGTAAAATCTTGCTTGACAAAGCAGCATGTTTAGAGGAATGGATTGTGGTCAAAGAAACTGTAACGCAGAATGCATATGGGAGAGATTCCACAAACTGTTATTTGATTTTTACAGGGATTCATTTCCCAATTTGCTGGTTCTTGGAAAGCTGTGCCTCCTTATGCTATACCACAATGCAGGCTGTGAGAGGGGGCTTCGGCCATCAAAACCTAATAAAGTCTTCTTGTAGAAGTTGCCTTGAGGAGAAACGTTTAAAGCCCTGCACTAATGAAAAGTGTCTAAACATTAGCTCATAGCCCAATGAAATGGACACAAAGACTAATTGGTTTGCAAATGGGATGATAAACTAATGATGATGAAAGATAATTTATCGATATAGAAGAAAAGGATATCTTTATGATTAATCTTCAATTTCTTGTGATTAATAAAGTATTTTGTTGTATACCAAATATTTATCGGAAAAAGCAGTGAAAATGTGTTTGTTTCGAGGGACCCCTTGTTTCATTTGAAGGGCCCCCTTTTTTCCATTTAGAGGGCCCCAGGGCCCCTCTTTTTGAAATCCTAGAATTACCTCTGAGCTTTCATTTTCTTCTCACATCACATTGCTTACTTTGCATGTCAACCCCTTGCCTAACTCTTCCTCTCCCAGTGTGCCTGGGAATTACTCACTTCATTTGATGCACCTGTAACTAAGTCTAAACATTGGGTAGGGATTCCTGTGTGGGTACACCCATACCCTGAGGAAGAGGGTAAGTGGGGCAGGGTTGTTCCTAAGCTCAGTTTTTCTTGCCTCTCTAAATCAGCCAGGATGAGGTTTTGCCCCAAGGCCTTTCTGGTTTAAAAGTATGATTAAAGATGTTAATGTTAATTTTTCTCCGCAGGCCTCCTGTTTTCTTCGTATGTGAGCTCACAATATGTGGGTGATTGCAGCTTGTCATGTACTCTGTAATGATGTAGCATTATTGGATATTATGTCCTTTGTTGGTTGGTATTTAGACTCTACCTTTGGAAGGTTTTATTTGAGAGACCTTTTTACTCAAACGTTTCCTATGGCACTTTTGGACCTGACCTCATTGGTGCAACATGCCAAGATTTGATAAGCTGGGAGGTCGTTTTGGTTCCCACCTAATTTCTGTTTTCCTGTAGTCATGTCATCTGGTAAGAAAAATTTTTATTGTAAATTTTCTTTTTTCAAGACTTACCAGGTGGCATGGTGTTGTGCACCTCAGGACCGCACCATGTTTTGTTGAGTAGAAGAAGCGGCTGTATTGGCTGTGCTATTGTAACAGGGTGGAACGAGGGTAGCTTGCCCAGTCTCACCACAATGATCAACACAACACTGTCATGGGTTCAGGTTTTACTTGTACGCCAGAGGATAGGTCTGACTAGGCGAAAGCATGAACACCAGATACACGTTCTCCCATCTGCTTGGTGGCGCGATGCTCCCACCTCTGACCTCTCCAACTCCCGTTCCAAGTCGAAAGCCCCTTTTCTTGTCTCCTTTATTCGGGCAAGTGGTCAGGTGTGGAAGTCTTCCCATTGGTTCTTTCACTCTCGCATTTTCTCACAATACTTCTATTTCTTTAACTAACCAATCGTCCATCGGTTAACTTAATATCTCGTGGTGTCACTACACACTCCTTGCCTATGCGTAACCTATCAATCTGACCACCCTACAGCGCCACACTGTCGCGCCCTTTGTCTGCTTCATCGCTCGGCACCAACGACCAGTCTGCAGCAATGAAAACAACCACTATTGTTTGGGCTAAGTGTATCGGTCTTCCAATTGACGGTCTACCCACTAGGCAACACTCAGTGGTCTACCTTACATAACCGGCCCAGTGTATGTCACCCACCTCTTTATCCCTGTGTGTGTCTGTGTGTCATGCATGTCCTACCCCATACTACTATACTATCACCATTATAGCTGTCTAAAATCTTAACTGACCAGTCGAGTGCCCAGCACACCAGGCACTTGCTAGCTCACTATCAGACAATCGACTATTGATGGTTATTCATCAGTTTATCATCCCTTGTTATTCAGATGAGCACGTGCACAGATGTAGCAGCTGACAAGGCCTGCCACTGAAGCCTGTGGTAATTTGAACAGTGATAAGAAGGTCCTGCCTGGGGCAGCCAGTCCACTCCCTCACTTTTATAAGCCAGTTCTTCATCTGGCTTCCCTTACATCAACCTCCTTCAATGGTACCTTGAAGGATAGTCTTTGACAGAGTATCACGCCAAGTCACATGACTGGAACAAGCCATGTCTGGAACTGGACCACCTTACACCCCTTGACTGTACAAGTAGTGGTTCCTGGTGTCTTACAAATGTGGTGACCTTGCTTCATACAGTCATTGATTTTATGTTCCTATTCAATAGAGCAAATGTAGCCTATTATCTCCTATGGTCATGTCACCTAGTAAGTCTTGAGGAAAGAGAATTTACCATAATTTTGTATTGCAGGAGTTCACTTTTTTGTGTCAGTATCTTACTAGAGTAAGTACATGCATGTTCCTCCATAAGTCATCTTAAAGCAGTAGAAGAACTTAAGTGCTGGTATTTGTTCTTTGTTGAAAAAAGTAATTTAATGATGAAAATAAAGCAGCATATTATTTCTGACCTTTTGACTTGTCCAGGGTTATGCAAAACAAAAATATTTTGATGCTGATTCCCATGTTGCCCTTTATTTAAATAGGACATAGCGATCAGTATTTCTACTATAAAAGATGCTAGAATGTAGTGCTCTAATTGGACTTTTTGATGGTGCACTCTTTTCAGTAAAAAGAAAATGCCACATGCTTGGGATGAAATCATATACCCAGGGATGAAACAGGCCATCATCTGCTCTCTTCTCTGCACTCAGGACTTGGTGGAGTGCCGCAAGGTATGAAGTAAACTGCCTGCATCTGTATTTCATGCTTTCTGTCTTGTACAGAAACACAGAATTCTTAATTATTATTTAAGAGTGTAAGTAATGTAAGATTACTTTAAACTTTGCTGTAATTTGTTTAGATGATCAGTTTTCAAATTATTATTGGTAATGTTATTGATGAATGAAACATGCATGAGGTTTAGGCTTCAAGTGTTGGCTTCCAGAACTTCAGAAATCTCCTTTCAAATATGTGCATAGTTCTTATAGGACAGATTTGCCATACATGATGATGACACATTTTAGGTATTTTTACATTTCTTTATTATTTTGTTACTGTGACTTTTCACTTGAAATTTATGAGTGCCCATACACTTATGACCTGGTATCATTCAGCAGTGCAGTTAGAAGTTATATTATTAATCTGTATCTTGTTTATGCTTCCACATCTCACACCACAGAAGTTGATGTCATGTTTTGTGACATTTTTTATCAGATGTCCTCTATATTCTTAGCTGGTTATCTTTGGAGCATTTGAGATTAAATTTTTAGTGCAAGAAGACTTGCTTACAGCTTACAGTCCTTTTTGAATAGTTTGTAATTGTCATGCATATCATTGGTGTGCTACTCCTTGATGTTTTTGGCTCAACTAAACTTATCCAACCTTAGTCTGTGGTTCATTTGGAATTAAAAGATAGTCATTCACAAAATCTATCAGACATACCATGTGGACTGGAAGAACCGAACCTAGGGATGTGTGCTCCTCCTGGTCAGAAGTGACATCCCAGCAAAACATAAGAGATGCTGGCAGACATGCAGAGATCACAGGGGTAGAAATTTCAGTGCATGATCAACAAGATCACAATCTACAATCTGTAATGCCTTGCAGACTAACAGTTATCTTTGAACACAATGGAAATTCCAAAAGAGAACTGCATTATTGATGAAAAGCGCAACTCTCATTTCCAAAGCTGGGGATACTGTGAAACAGCAGGAAGAGGAAATAAAGGATTGGCAAGTTGAAAATCAGCTCAGCAGACCAGATGACACTCTAATGCTCTTTTCACACAGATGGCTAAGTACTGCAACTCCTAATCTAGCCTTTGAGAGAAACAACCTATGAGGGAGCTCACAAAGAACCATGCTTGACCAGATCACAGAAAGTGACCACAGACATGTGAAGATAATATTGAACTTCAGTCAACAACCAGAAGAATGCAGGCCACTAACCAGATGGAAAGAATTCCCCCTGCTGACAGATGAATCCATTGCACACATCAACACCCACAGGAAAGACATTTCAACAAGGCAATTCTGAAGGCAACTTGTGAGACAATGCTCAAAGGAGCAAGGAAAAACTGCAAACCCTACTAGACAGAGGAGTTACAGCAGCGTAAAGAACAGTTCACTACAGCAAGAGAAAGAACCATCAATCCAGAACAATATAACACTTCAAGAACAGACTGATCTACAAGAAAGATCTCACTCAAAAAGCACAAAATAGCAGAAAAGAAAGACAGAGCAATTAAACTTAGAGATGTTCCAAGATCACCGGAATCAGGCAGAGGGACTTGGCAGCTTTCTGTCATCAGCAAATCCTTAGGAAGGCATCCGGTATCCTCTCTATTTCTGATCATGTGTTGGCTAGTTCTCCCTGGGGTCAGGCACGCTGCTATTTGAAGGCAGTACTTCCAGTCGTAGGGCACTCAGCTCACTGACGATATTATATTCCTGATCGTAGGGCACTCAGCTCACTGACGATATTATATTCCAGATCGTAGGGCACACAGCTCTCTGACGATAATTTACTGCGGGTCGTAGGGCACTCGGCTCACTGACGACAATCTTCATCCAGTCTTCTCGACTCCCTAAACTAATTCCTGAAAATACTTATGCTTTCATGAATACTCAGACCACTGCATTGTCACATTATATTCTACCTTCACAACAATCGTACTTATTTCTTAGAACCTTCAAATCGCATAAACGCTCGTCATTCTCTCCAGACCAAGCATTAAAGAAAAAGGTTATTACAAAGATTAATAAACAAAAAAACATCCCATACCTTGGCTAGGCAAGGAATTAGGTAAAGTCCCCACTCGGTTTCACACCATAAAGTCTCCTACGTCCTTACACTCGGACGTTCAGTAGGGGAATCAATTAGCTCAGCTCAGCTGGCTTGCAGGGCATCAGTGAATACTTTACTCAGTCGTCCCCTGAACCATACTCACATTCATCTACTTTTCATTCAAGGGAACTAACTCCTGCTAAAAAAAAAAAGACATTGTTCTCCCAACGTCTACACACACAAGGGCGACAAACCCTGCTGAGTAAAACCATCAGGGGCGACGACCCCTTTCCCTAACAATATGTCCATATTATCTCTTTATATCATGTATATGTATTTTATATATCATGTATGTGTATTTATTATCTCTTTATATCATGTATGTATTACTGCTAGTACGAGCACTATTTGGAATTGCCTTTGGGGATAAATAAAGTGGTATTGTATTGTAAAGACTTATGGAGGCTAGCAAGAACAATGAACATTTAAAAAATATATGCAATCACAACAATAACACTGGAAACGAATAAAAAAGTTACTGTAAGCAATCAAGCTACTGGTAAACTCGTAAGATTCTTCGGTGAAGCAAGTGACATCAGAATCCCAGAGGAAAAAAAGGAACCAAGTTCAAGAAGAACAGAAGTGGTGTAAAAACATAGAATCAGAAAAAAAAACGAAGAATCCCTTTACTGAGAAAAAATAAGAAGATTCAATCAAGAAGCTGCAAAATGAAAGATCACCAGAGCATGATGATAATGATAGCACCAACAAACTACTGAAGTATTTAGGACCAAATGCAATTTAAGCATTGCTCAAGATTGCTACACCAGCTGATTGCTCAAGATCTACAACACCAGCTGCACAAATGCTCCAGTGCCACAATCATAGAGATGCCATTATGATGCTAATACTCAAAAAAGGGGGAAAGAATGCAAAGTAGACAGTTATCAGACAATAAGCCTAACCATTTGTGTTGGGAAACTCGCAGAGAGGAGGATAAATGCATGGTACCTGGAAAAACAAGAACTCATCAGTAACAGACAGACTGGTTTCTGGCAAACTAAATCCACAGAAGATGAGGGATTTATCTAGCACAGGAAATAGAGAATGCCTCTTAGCATAGAAAGCACACCATCACAGTCTGAATTGACCTGGAAAAGGCTTTTGATATAAAATTGGGCAGGAGAGACTGAAGCTAAAGATGCATTCACTATGGAATCAAAGGGCACATGTCAATACTTCACCAACTGAAAGTCCAGAGTCCAAAACAGAAAGAAAACCATCAAAGATGTCCCATAAGGGGGAGTTCTAACTCCTACCCTATTTATGAACAATGTTCTTGACAATCCATGGGATCATCTATGCTGATGACTTAGTCATCTGGTGTTTTGAGGAGCATGTCACTAGAGCCAGTGTGAGAATGCAGGATGCACAAGAAATTTAAGAAACAGAGTGAAGGTGATTAGTAAAGCAGAATGCCAGTAAGACCACATACACAGTCTTCAGCGTGACCCAAAACAGTCAAACTGCGAACCATATAATATGTGGACACTCTCTCTTCTCCTTCAAGACAAGAAACCAACATACCTTGGTGTTATCTTTGATACCAGATTCACTTGGAAAAACCAAATCAGTGAGTGTGCAGCAGGGACAAAATTTAGAACTTCCCTGATGAAAAAAACCTGTCTGGAACATCTTTAGAAGCAAACTGTAACATCCAAGAAAGACTGTACCTTGGAAAACGCAGACTAGTACACGAATATGAAAATTAGGGAAGTACCTTTAAGTCAGAAAACAGTATCAGTCTTATCAAGAATGATCTTTGGGGGCCATCAGGTCAACAGTGAGTCATGCTATAGACTGGTTTGCAAAGACTAAAGGATAGATGCAGCACAAATTTCTTGATCCAAGTTGACAACAGACTGACCAGTCACCCACTGCACAAAAAATACTAGAACCAATATAATTTAGATTGAAGAAGAGTAGCTTATTTGAAGAAACAGACTAAAAAGACAGGACTCTTCCACCAAGCTAACAAAACTGCAAATCTGCACTGAAAACACACCTCTTCCTTGAGCATTATGCGTTTTTCTTAACCCCGCCCCCTTCCCTCTTGCTGCTTTACCCATCTTTCTCGCCGAATCACTATATTTTTCTGTTCCTGTTACTTGATGCCTTTTGTTTTCTGTTTTGTCAGTACTGTCGTTTTCTTTCGTCCCTTTGTTCTGTGTCTACTTAGTCCACGTCTCTTACTCGTTTTAAGCGCTAAGAGCATGCTCTCTATGAGTGTGAATATGCGCTATAAAAATCTTCACTATTATTATTATTATAAAACATCAGCAGCTACAGCAGCCTGGAAAAGAGACCACTTTCCAATGACCAAAATCAACATCCTTGACATCTTTGGAAAAGGTACTCAAACAGATCTGGAAAGGAATGTGATCACCTTGGAGTATATCAGCCAAGCATACTCACATAATAACTATGAACACATGTATACACAGATGGATAGCTGAAGAGGCCACCAGAAACAGAGGAACTGAAGTCACAATCCAGCTCAGAGAGGGAAAAGCATTCCAAAATGCAATCCTGACAGGCAAGCGTGCCAACTATAGACCCACTTTACAGACTAGACAGAGAAGAACTGGTGACCATCTAAGACTAAGAATGGGTCACTCCTGAAATAGAATATCATTTGTACACCAAATTCTGATTGAGAAAGTCTCCAGCATGTTCCTGCAGCACAGTCCCAGTGACAGTAGTCCTCTTCCTGCAGACCTGTCTAACACACCAGAGCTTAGAAACAAACACAGGGCCTGACACAGCGATGAAGGAAAAAATCTTCAGATCCCTGTGATGTCTGCAGCCACAGCATACTTTGTCAGAGCATGCCGAGTTCCTTTCTGAGCATTTAAAGAAGAAGACATTCATGAGCTGGTTTTGTGATCTAAGTTGTGGTTTTTAATTTGCTGACACATCAGAAATGCTTTGTGGTCCTACTTTTGGAGTCAGTATGAGACAGACTGTGCTAATTATTAAAATCCAGCAGCTCATTGATACCTTGTACTTATCTTATTTATAATATCAAATACTTATTTTGTCTGTTTCAACACAATGGCTCACCAGTCAGCTGCAAGGATCCATGATAGATTATCTTGGTACATTGTCAGTTTTTTTTCCCACTTTGAACCTAATTCACAGTCATGGCCTGGATTTTGGGTGCATAATCTGTTCAGTTTAAGGACTATTTGCAGATTGAGGAAATAGCATCTTGTACAGAGCTTTACTCAGTCATTAGAAAAAAAAGTATGCACCCTACTAGTGCTTTAAGACACGTGCAGTGACAGTGATTCTTGAACTGGGTTCAGACTGGGAATAATCACCAGATTTAGACATGGTTTAACCAGGTCATTTTCTCATCCACTGTTAAGATGCTGCATACCACTCATTGTTATCTCTTGATTATTCCCCAGTTTGTGAGTGCTCATGGTTGGATGTACTGAGTAATCGTCATGTTTGTTTGGTCACCGAGGTTCTGAAAAAAATGTTATGGTGACTCTTTCAGTCCTCATTTGAGCTTTATGGAGCAGACTTCATGCTCACAGAAGATCTGCAGCCATGGCTTATTGAGATCAACTCTAGCCCTTCCATGGAAGCATCAACTTCAGTCACAGCTAGATTGTGCCACAAGGTCCTGGATGACACCATCAAGGGTGGGTGGCTGTATTAGCTGCCTTCACCTCATTTTCAGAGGATAGCTGCATGCAATGTGATGTAGATAATAGTGGCTATTGCCTGCTATGCCATGGGACACAGAAGCTCTACAGACACCATAGATCCATATCTGCATTCATTATCTTTTGTTTATAGTTAGATATACTATCACCAGAGCTGGCGCTAGGGAAGGGGGAGGTGGTCAAGCAGAGGCGATTGAGGCCCGTGCTAACAAGTGCACCGTCAGGATGAGACAGTCCATAATTTGCTTGAAATTCTAAAAATTCATGTCATTTTCCTTTTCAGTGGAGCAAATTCGTTTGCACGTAACTGTGTGAGCCAGTTTTGCTACCCTTTTGCCCTCTTATCAGAAAGCTGTCAAATCTGGCATCCGAATCCTTTGTATTGAAGACATGCGGTGGCGAAATGGCTTTCACGGGCAGGGTCGTGCCTCCCTCGAAACCAGTGTTAGTTATTCATTATTCAGAAGATATCTAGCACTTTTCATTGTCCAGCTACGTATGTTGTGCCAAAGGCCCCACAGTTCTATTTGCCCAAGGCCCCACATCCCCCTAGCGCCGGCTCTGCTATCACATTTATCACTAGTGCTTGTCCACATTTCATTTTTGTTTTAGGTAGGAAATATTTCACTCAGGGTTTTGTGTTTTTAAAGTAAAATTAGATGGTTCTAGTTTTGGTACCAAAAAAGAATAAATGATTCCTATCGTGTTGTTTTGTGATAATTGTTTTATTGCAATTTTTTTCTTTCAACAGTGGTTATCGACCGTCGGTCTGACAAAAACTGTGATGTTGGTAGCTTTGAGCTTGCCTTTAAGCAGCCCCTGGTGACGATTCCCCCGTACATTGGCATCTCACTGTGTGTGGAGGGTCAAGGAATACGGAAGTATGGGGGCGTTACAGTGCGTAAGAATATAGAAAGCAATCCAGCAGAACCTTTCTTTACCTCTAAGATCTTTCGTTCACCCAACACAGAGAAAGGAGAAGAATATTTGACCAAAAAAAATTCATCTGTGCTCCCTGTTGGATCTAGTTCTGTTGGGAATAGAATTGGAACAGCCACCAGAAAAGACACACCTGACTATCCAGGTCCCACACGCTATCTAGCTAGATCTGCGGTCTTTGAGAGTGCTAGCAAGAACAGTTCAGACATCGTGAACTCACCAGTTCATCCTGATATGAAATCTTTCAAAATAGGACGAACTTACAACTCTGGTGGCATTAGCCGATCTGATTACATGGAGACCACCAGGATGTCCCCCGACGAAAGAGCACTAAGCACTCGGATGCTGTCTGTGTCCAAACCTGTCTACACATCCAGCCTGCAGTTTAATGAACTGGGCAACAAGCGTTTTGTGTCGCGGACCTCTGTGTCCTCCAACTATCCCACTCCTGGATCTCAAAGTACCACCAGCACAATGCGGTCATCATTGGCTGTAAACTCTGTGGAAAACACAGACCTGAGGATGTTCAAACCTAGCAAAGGTAATGAATACCAGTACAGGCTTGTTTCATTTACCCCAGTGCAAAAGGTCAAGAAGACAATGCAGGTGTGGACATCACGAGAAGGAAAGAAGGCAGCAGCAGACGGTGACAAGCATGATAGGCTACTACAACGCTTAAGCGGTGGTCAATATGTCTTTACTGTCCCTCAGGTCTCCTATGCGCGCATCAGTTTAGACATGCCTCCCAACTCTTCCAAATTCTCAAAATCTGTTGGGCCACCAAAGCTGCGCTATTGTAGTGTCCCACCATCCCAAGAGGATGCTCTCAACATAGAATAGCTTGAGAGTGAGATCATGCTTAGCTCATGAAGGATTTTTGAAACTTCTTTGCTCCCTTTTCTAATGGTAGCCCATCCCCTATTAACAGTTTCATTGTGAGGCTAGCAGGCAATTACATTTGTTTTGATATTTTTTTATGGAATGTATCAGACCCCTGTAGGTTAAAGAGTCTGTGCTGGTTAAGACAGGATACCTAACATAGAATTCATCAAGAGTCAGAAATGCACCATCAGTATTAGTGAGGTCCCCTATTTTTATAACATTTTACATCAACCACTTCTTAATATATGCAACTTTTCTGTCTCTAGTAATAATGTGCTCCCCAATAAATTCTTCACTGCACATTGGAATGCACTTGCTAATACACCTGATAAGCCTCATCATATCTCGCCAGAATGAATTTTTCATTACAAAATTGGCATATTCACTACTGCAGATATCAATCTTCACTAACTGACATTAAGCTAGTAAGACTCATACTCCCATTGTTAAGTTTCAAACATCTTAATCAAATAATTTTGAGCGTGGCTATAAAAGAGTTAAGATCTAACATTTTTAATACTCCCTCCTGATATAGTTTACAACTAACAACTCTTTTGATTTTTGTAGGCTTATAGTTTACAGCTAACAACTCTTTTGATTTTTGTAGGCTTACCTTTCCAAACAAAAGAAAATAATTTCTTATCAATTCTTTATATCAAATTTAAGGTGGGGTCAGGTAAGGTAGTCAGCAGGTGAACTATCATGGCTATTACAAGGGATTTCACTGATATTATCTTCCCAACACAGTAAGATTTTTTCCCATTTCCTGTATTTTGTCTAGAAAATTTAACAATTTCCTCTGTATTAACTGAAAATTTAATACCAAGAATTCTACAAATTCCCAGATTCCATTAAAAATTCCTGTCTCTCATTTATCTAATATGGCTATTTTTCATGCTATCTATCCAGACCACCTGAGTCATGTCATTGTTAACTTTTAACCCAGAAACATCAGAGAATCTCTCTAGTGTGTTTATAATGTCATTAAAAGATTTTTTTCTACCATCTAGAAAACATGTAGTATTATCTGCAAATAGTGCCAACAACACTTCTTCCTTTACCTCTATTTCCTTTATATTGTTATTTTTTTTCTTACTTAAGAGATCTTTCAAAAAATAGCCAGGACATAGAATCAAATGCTTTCTCAAAGTCTACAGTAAGCAATAATCCAGGGATATGTCATCCTAATATTATCGCCCATAAATCTACCTTTCATAAATCCTCTCTGACATTCATCAACTAACAGCAGTAACACACATGGTCCTTTAGCAATGCATGCTGCTGCAATCTTATAGGCTACATTCAACAGAGAGATCGCCTCCAATTTTGAATAAACTGCTTTGGTTTTTGATCTTTAGGCAGACAAGTAATTATATGCCTTGCCTTTGTGAGACTGTTAACCGACCTTTTTCAAAACCTTCATTAATTGATTTGACAAGAAAAGATCCAACAGTAAAACCTTCTGGCCAGGGCTTTGATTTTTTTTCATATTCTTTAGTGCTGTACCAACCTCCTCCAAAGATCCTGATGCTTCAGTGGTGAACACAGGAACATCATGTAGCAAGCTAGTTAGTTTCACATTTTCTACTGGTCAAAATTCATAAGTTCTTCATAAAAATGTTGGACCTCCCTTAAAATTTCAACCTGACCCACAATAATGCTTCCGTTTCCCCTGTCCAAGTAACTCATGTTTTTATTGACAAAATTTCTGTTCTCCAAATTGCAGAAGTACTTTGTAGTTTTTTCTCTATCTAGTACCCATTTTACTCTAGATCTCACCTTCTATTCTTTTATTTCTTAATTCTTGCAACTCTTTTCTTAAACTTTCAATTTTAGTTAAACTCCGAGGTATTATTTTCCAATCTCGGTATATTATTTACCATGTTATATAATTTGGCTGAAATTAAGAAATAGTCTATATAACCTTGTTTCCAGATATTGAATTTGCATCAAGTACAGGCATGCTTATCAGGATATAATTCTCTCCAAACATCTACAAGGTCAAACTTTACTATGGTCTCTGTAATTGACATGAGTACAAGGCCTGCTGTTAATGCTGGTATGGTTTCTAACATTTAGTTGTCTATTAAATGGGAAGCTCCAGTCTCCCACGGCTATATTATAATCATTTCCCATCTTCCCATCTGAGCAAAAACATGGTAAAAAAATTCAGGTTTGTCTCCACCACTGACCTCACATAGGTTTGCTAATGTCAAACATCTATTGAAGATTTCAATATCCAAGATAAGAAAACACTCATTAGGATATCTTATAACATTATGTAGTTTGTATTCAACGTTGGCATGGAGTTTATTGACAGCAAGTTTTCTCATTTTATTTTTAATTTTTAAAAATTGTCTTCAGTCACCCTCTTCCCCACTTCCTCTGAAAATGAAATAATATCACAAAAACTGTGTCCATTGTTTGTGTTATCATGTTGTCAAACTTTTGTTCCTTATATATTTTTCTTCCACCCCATGTCTACTTGCCATTTGAAAGGCCATTTTATGTTTAAGTCATATATGTTAATATTTATATATTTTATGACAATATTTTGATGGTTTATGTATAAAAAAAAATCTGATTATTGATAGTTACTATAATTTTAAAAGAGCTGTTGGAATTCTCTCAGCAGTCATTTTCTGTCAAAACCCAGTGTACTAGTGAATGTCAACAAGAACTTTAAAACATTTTAAAAAATGATGATTAGTGATAAATATCTTAGTTATTGTATTTGTACCTTTAAAATAAGAAAATAGGATTTTTTAAAAATTGGCCTGCCAAAAGCATACATTTTTTTCTAGTTTTGGTAAAGACTTAAGGATTTTATATTTTGATCATGTTTGTGTAATATAGTGACAGATGTGTATACTTCTTTTGTAAAAACACTTTAGAATCTTGAAAACCAAACTGCAGTATGTGTACGCATATGCTTTGTGTGTGTGCATGTGTGTGTGTGTGTGTGAGAAAGAGAAGGGAAGGGGTAAAGATGAGTAGAGAGAAAGATAAGTAGGTGTGTTTTGAGCTGAAGCTTCAATGTGCATGTCAGGCTGACTTCCTGCATTTCCCTCTTTTTCTCACAGCAGTTTCAGTTAGCAGCTTTAATGAGTCCAAATTCTCCTGTCTTTCCTCTTTGTCCTTTAGTCTCTGAGCTTTCTGCTTGAAATTTTTCCAGCTTGTGAGCTCTGCTCCACCAATATAACTGGTGATTTTATGGCAGAAACCAGCACATGATCACACAAAAAAATGATGGAAATATTAAAATGTGTGGTCAGATGTTTTGACAGATTCCAGTGCACTCACTTTCAGTTTATTTATAAATATATTCTTATTCCTCTGCTATCTTTCCATCAGCCTGACCGTCAGAGTCATCATAGATTAAACAAAAAACAAATCATGCAAATTATTGTTCACTAGAAACAGCGTTTTGTTTATCTTTAACAGTTCAAGAATGGTGAGTTTTTAGTGCCACAATTCGGAGATTGTCATATGAAAAACATCAGCATGCAATGAATCATTTGTGGCTGCCATTGTTGATATTTGTGCCTTTGTTTACCAGTTTTATCAGTTTCATATTGCACAAAATTATTAAATCAGCTTTTCTTTCAAGAACAGATAAATCAAACTATAATTTTAAGGTTTTCGTTAACTCTTTCATCAATATTCATTTATAAAATTTTAGTTTTTTTCCTGCAAAATCTGGTTGACCTCAAGTCTGTCCATGAAGCTACACAACTGGAAGTATATTATCATTCACCCTTGATCACCAATTAAGCTTGCTCACCAGTACTAGTCCTCTAGGGGAGACCTTGCTAGATGTAGCACTTAGGGTTGAGCGCTGCAAATTTACCTCCAACTTGTGCCTTGAAATGTTTCCACAAGGCTTGGGCTTTGCAAGTCAGACCAAATTTGGGAGTTGGTTGAGTGGTGTTACACCTTCAGCTTCAATTTCAGGCTTGTTTATGATTGCTGCCTATGTGTGCGCCTGGATGTAACCTCATTTTGGTCTTGTTGATGCAACACCTTGACAGTAGGATTAAGTTGATTTGTTTGTGGACCATACTATCTGGAGAGTACCAAGTTAATTTCATTGAATCCTTGTGGGGATGGAGGGCATTGTCTTGGGTGATTCAGTATCTCTGCACAATTACTAGGAGCCTTAGGCCTCTGTCATTGGCTTTTCCTTGACCAAAATTACCTATCATATCATTCTTGCCCATTGTTGCTACCTATCTGGGCGAATTTTGGTATTCTTGTCAGCGAATTCAAGGAGTTCTTCCTCACCAATGCTTTTATGATCCTTTTCAGCTGGTTGTAGAACTCTTCCACTTCATTGCCTTCTTGCATGAAAATCGGTGTAAATTTGGACCATGGTGACATTGTTGGGGTGGGGCTAGGTAGAAATGCAAATGAAGATCAGCCTGATGAAAACAGATGTGCAACTGATGACTGCTCTATCTTTGCATGTATAGGAAGCTCACATTTTGCTCATGTTTGGTTTCCTCCTTATTGTACCTGTGGCCTTCTTCTGTTACTTTTTCCCTAAACCTGACCTTTGCCAGTCCCACAATGTCCCTCCAATGTCATTCTAACTCATGGTTGAGTTCTTCCACTTTGCCACACTTGTATAATGTGCATACATTCCATGTACCAATGGCAGTTCCTCCTCTCAGCCTTATTGGTTGTGGATTGCGTACAGTAGCATGCTTTCTGCATTGTTTAGCTATCTGGCATGATATATTTTCCTGCTCTGCATTGTCTAGCAATCTGGTATGATATGATTTCTGCATTGTCTGTCAGGCAGGATATATTTTCTGCATCGTCTAGCCATCTGGCATAATATTTTTTCTGCATAATCTAGCTATGGTTTTGTCACTTGTCTTGTACACTTGATGTTGTCTTTCTCTTCTCCAATGGATCACCTTAGTTTCAAAGGCAGGCACTGGACCCCAGCTGATACTTTCATCATGGAAATCCCTCACCCAGCAATGTTCTGTTAGCATCCTGATTTGCATTGCCATCTTTCCCAGAATTGCCCCCAAAGCATTGGGACTATCTACCCCATATGGAAAACAGAGAGCTCATGTTTTTAGGTTCCTTCTATACTAATCTAGAGCACCTCATGGAGAAACATGTGTTTTTCATCCACGGGACGCATTTGTGAGATGCACTTTGGTCTCTGTTGACCAGATGTGTTACATGCTGAGTGAGCACTAAGTTCCCATTGTCCATGGGAGGGAAATGAGCATTCGAGTGGCTTCATTTTGCTGGTCACTCAGCAGGTACCCAAGACACAGACTTCTGCTGGCAACCACAGTTTTCCTCCTCACAATACAATGCAACTTTATTTATCCACAAGGGCAGTTCCAGAAAGTGCTCACAACCAAAAGTATGTATTACCTGTGAGCAGGTGACAATTAGGTTTGGCAAGAGATGCACTGCTGGCATGCACTGTGAGATTCTTAGCTTTCTCTCTACAGAACTCTGGAAGGAGAGAGAGACTAAACATTGCTGAATTAACAGTAACTTTGAAAGTTTTAAAATATTACTTTAGAAAGAATTTTTGCAAAGCTGGTTACTCAAAAAATTTAATTTAATATTAATATTATCTCAAAGCAATAGCCATGTCAGAATCATATCCTAACACTGATTGATGAAGGCATTTTATTTCTTATCTCAGCTGTCTTTTGCTCTAACAGCAAACAGATGGAAATGCTGTTGTGTGGACAGCCTAGTTGATGTTAGCCTAGTTGATGTTCAGCTTTTTTGTGTAGATGCACTAGCACTAGCAGATTGTTTTACTTCTTTTAAGAAACATGTTTTTAGGGAATTACTGTCATTCTTGACCCTTTTCTTAATCAAATTTAGCATAAAATGTTTTAAAATGCAGAGCGCAACTCTTTGGGTTATCATGACTTGTGTGCCTTCATCTACATAGGTTCATGCGCATGTGTGAGCTTCAGTATGGAGACTCTTGGCCTTGTGTGCAGGATGTGCAATTTTATGTTTTGTTATCTTGTCCTTGTTCTGCTTAAAAATTCATGTTAAAGAATGATTGTCTCAGTATATAAGAAAAAGAATCAAAGTTGTAGAATCTTATGATGCATACTATTTATTTTAAAAAATTAATGAATTTATGCTATTTCCAAGTCAGTAGATTTCAGTGACACATATATACATTTGTTTCAAGTGCAGTATTGAAGCTGTGAGTTAGTGTTGTTAGAAGGAGCAAATTTAAGTCAGTTGGAATAGTGAAATAGAGGGCAGCAGCAGTTATAGTGCTGGCTTGTATATAGCCTTTAAGTGTGGTGGGCAGAAATTTGTACTTTCACTGAAATGAGTTTTAATGGCTTTTTTGTGATGAATTTTCCCTTGCTTAGGCAGAAGACATCGTAAGAAGCCGGCCTATTTTGGAGGCCTTCGTTACACCCACAACAGCGTGCCCCACAAACTCTCACCATATGCCCCAGCATCATCAGTACGCAAACTGCCTCCTGTAAAGGTGCATGTCATAAATGCTCACCTGGATTCATCACCCTCCTTGCAGAATACAACTGACCAGGTAGCCCAGTTTGATCTGCAACGGTATCACCAATACTGTCCCACATCTCTCTCTGCTCCTGGACATGTCATTGCCCAAACCCAGGTTTCTGGAAGCTCCCAGACCTTGGTGCCTGCTCCTGAATGTAGAGCCAGCCGACACTGGCTTCCTGTTGTGCATGGCATGGAACTAGCCTCCAAGGCGGCGGGTTAGGGTTAGCACTAATATTGCTGCTCTCATCTCTTCCTTCATCAGCAGCTGATGGAGTGAGTGGGTGCAGGTTAACCATGCTTGCCTTACCATGCTTCCTTCTATTGACCTCATCCCATTATCTGACTATTGACTATTGTGAGTTTGTTTGTTTGCTTGTTTGTTTTTTTAACAAAAAAATCCTTCCATCTGACCTAAATATTGTTTACACATGTACTAACACATGAGAAGGAATGACGAGAACAAAAAGTAATCCATCAGCAAGCAGCTAGTGTTGCTACTATTGTTTCAAAATTTGACCCCTGTGTTTTATGATACTTATAATGCAAGTAGGATTTCCTGAAAATACATTTCCCCCACCTTATTTCTTAGTCCGTTCTTATGTTTTGTATTTGTTTAGACCAGAAGACTGCTCTTTTGTCTCAAACTGCCAGCAAGCATTTGTCCAAAGAAATCAAATCCTTGCTCTCTATCATCCTAAGCAATGGCATATGCAAGAGAGTGGCAATGAGAATCTTTCGACATTTTATCCTTAAAGTACCTTGCAGTTCAAACTTTAGATGTCAGGCACTCATTTCACTGGTGTTAGCCATCAGGGTGTGGGAGAAAACACACTTTTATCTCACATTGATTGCTTGTTCTCTCTTTTGCTAATGCTTGTAGCTTTTTGGTGGTGGATAAATTAAATATTACAACAAAAAGTATGCAGCACATGTAAACAGTTGTAACTTGTCTCTGAAAGTGGCTTTTTTTGTTTAATACTAGTTGTGCACTCCTTCTGTACCAGATCTGCTTTACTATCACTGCCGGGTGGTGCAACTGACACTGTTCTGCCTATGGTGTCTGCACATCTATTAGAGTATGCATAGATGTAGTTACTAAAGTAGCTTACCTCTCACTTCATATTTTGAGTAACCGAGGACTGTGCATCAAAAACCTCGAGCTTCATATTGAGTCACAATTACAGTACTTCAAAATACGTGTGCATGTCGCTTTCCAAAATTCACATATTTGTTTACCAAAAATATGCTTCAGGTATGCAAACCCTTTAAAAGATCAAACAGTTTATTACCATTCTTTAATTTTATGGTACTTTTTCTGATGGGATTTTGGTTCTTTCTCTGCTATAGTTTACTTTCATCCATTTTCCATGAAGAAGTCTTTAGAAAACAGAAATAACAGCTTACTCACTGGCTACCCTCCAATCTGCCGTTTAGAATGTGCTGCGCTGTGAATTTAGGTGTTCAAGTATGTAAATGTTTATATTCACACACACCAGTGAAAGTTCATTTGTAGCTAAAGATTACAGCATTGAAGAAAATGTTGAAACCCCAAATAGACTTCAATTTCCAACCTCCTTCACACACAGATAAATTCATCCTCTAATTCCAAGTTAGTAAAAGGTAAATGTTTTCTACTGTGGCAAGTCTTTATCGTCATTATTGTGGTTGTCATTGTTTTCTTTGTCTTTTCATCATCATTTTCTTTCAAATATTCGAAGATGCTTTCACAACTAGCATGTCATATCCTGTACAGGATGTGATGAATGTTTACACATTTTCACAGCTACAGTGGTGATAACTATTTTTGTGAACAGAATATACAGGGCTAAGTGTCAATGTTGACTTGACTGGTTAGATGTTTCTTGACTTGTGCATCCTTCATACACAAAGCACATTTTAATTAGGCCATCTTAGAAAATCCCAACAGACAGTATCAAAGTCTAGTGGAGAACAATTGTTCTCATATTAGGCTATTTTTAGGTCCATGGCATAAATGTTTTCATAAGGTGCAGTGGCTAGATGTGCAGCAGATGGTAGTAATGTTCCTGAACAAATGCCATGAGCATTTGTCTTCAGTTTACCAGCACATAATTGAATTCTAATCCATTTCCCTAGAATCTTGAATCATTGGCCTGATCACCTAGCTCCTATTTTGAGGTGTGTGCCAGTTCTCAGTGCAGCTAATGCACCTTTGAGTGATATTGTAAGCAAAAGATGAAGCCATGTCAGTTTCTGGTTTCCATACAAGATGGCCTGTTCTCATGATCTGCTGCTCACTTGGAGTTTGATGTTTCACATCAAATGGACTCTTCTTACAATGCTGTGAGTTTCAAAATATTTACTGACAAGAGACTGCAGATTTTCAAGATGCCAGTTTAGCCGTAATTGTACCAAATGTTCCAGTCTGACAGAACAAAAATTAACTGCCTCTTTAAAGAGGAAACAAAACCAAAGGCCAAGCCATGTATATGAAGGGTATGATAGAAGAAAATTATTCAGATGAATATGACTAAGATGGAAGATGATCCTTAGTTGTACATGAAATCAACATGCTCTCATTCCAAGTGTCATATGTGTCAACTGGATTGTTGTATTCCTACAGACTAAAGCATTTGGTAAAAGTAATTCAGTGCTTGATTTACGTTTGGGTGTGAATTTCAAAGAGGCTTGCAGTTTGTAGTCTCACAACTTAGTTTCTGTGGCCAGATGTTTTTCTGGTATATAATAGGTGGCCTTGAACATTTTAGGTGTTTGCTGTGCACTTAAAAACGCATCAACCTCCTTTTTCCAAGAACATGGATGACACAAAATTTTGTTTGCTAACACCAAATGCTTGGCTTTTTTTTTTCTTTAGAGGATCATGTTCTCTTCTTTGAACCAAATATTTCATGATCTATAGCTCCTGCTCTTTTTCTTTTTGTATTTGGTATTTCTTTTTGAGAGGGTCTAGAAAGCTTAAGACTTTAAGATCTAATCTTATTCCTGCGTTTATCTTATCACTATCCTTTAGTTTTCTTTCAGAATTAATGCTTCTTCATATCACTTTTGTAAAATTCTGCTTGTACACATTAAAGTTTTATCACATTGCTAGTGCCTTTTTTTCATACAGATGAAATGTGTATTGCTTTATAAAATGTATTGAAATAGTACGTAAAAGGAAATGCTTTGTTGGAGGTTTTTATTTCATGTATTCTCATAAGAAATATTGACAATTGCTCATAAAGAAAAATAATTGATTATTTCTCATGAAAATCAGAAAAAAACCTAAAGTTAAAGTAAGCCTTTTCAGTAATTGATGTATCATTTTTGAATTGCATTTAGATGAAATTATACTAATTGCTGTAATATCTGGCTTAATGCTCAGTAAAATAAATGCAGAGCCTTAGGTGCTTTTACTAACAATGGCTGCCATTGTGAATGTCACTAATAGACTTTCAAACGCTACAACTAATACCCTGACCAGATGCTGGTATATGACAACATCATCATCTGTGTATGCAGTGATGGTGTAATGCTATAAACATATTTTCCATGTTGCTTGTCGTTTATATTAGCATGTTGCTTGTCCTTTATACGAGCATGTTGCTTGTCTTTTATACAAGCATGTTGCTGTCAGTATGCATGCATGTGTTTGTTTTGTGTGTGTGTGTGTGTGTTCGAATTCTCCATCTGAGCATTATCAATCATCTGTTCTTCCTTTCTCTCCATTTAGGTCGTGTGAGTACAGACTGCACTTGGTCTCGCACATGCACAGAGTGTGGTAGTGGCATGAACCTGCAGCTACAGCATAGAAATCCACACTGTCGTTGCCAGCAGGATTCCGTTGTCACCTCTCTGAAACAGGTGTATGGCATCCCTGCAGTCGGAAGTGTGCCACCACGACCAACAGCTGTACAAACTCGTAACAATGCTTTCAGCAGTTCTTCTTCTCAACATTTAATACAGTCTGCTTCCCCTGCAGCATGTCCTGTTGCAAGTCACCCTGTGTTAGGTACACCTTTTAGGAACATGGAGACCAGTGGATCTGTAGGCTTCAGGGAAAAATTATTCATAAAATGTCCAGACCAAAGAACTTCTGCTTCCTTACCAATAATGTTGCCAGTACATTTAGGTTCTCTAGCTCTCCACCACCTTCCAAAATTTGTGCAGCAGTGCATCAGTAATAAGTCCCTGGATACCAGAAAGAAGGGATCTATTTCATCACGCTTGCCTAATGCTGGAGGAGGGCAACGCAGTGGAGTACCAAAAGTGAGACCCTTGAGAGGATCATTCATAATTAACCCCTGCTCATCGGGCCACATCCCTGTATCCACTGTGACTCACGGACAACCAAGGTAGAAGTCAAACTACCATCTCTTGGCTTCCTTCATGGTGCCCAACTCCTCCCTTCCCACCTCTTATCTGACCAAATTGTCAGCGGTTGGTCAGCAGATCTAGGATTACAAATCAGACAGCAAAAATCACAGTTCTTATTTGTCCATGATCACCACAGTCCTGCTTACTTGTTGGTGACAATTCTGGAGACAGTGAGCAAAGCTGTATGGAACAAAAGAAGTGGGGTTGCACAATCTCCAGGTCTTGATTGCTAGCCCTTTTTGGCTTCTGACCATTATTTGTAGGCTGCATGCTGTCCCTTTCCATTGCACCTCTGTCTTCAAATGTTACTTTCTTTCAGAATTGTTTTATTTCCATCCTGTTTGCCCATTGCAGCTTCAAAAAGTGTATTTTTTACAAAACCTCCTACAGTTGCAAGCACGTTTTGATGAGTATTTGCTCAATATGATTAATATATATATATATGTATGTATAATAAGATTTTTTAGCAGGATAAATCATTTCCAGTTCTGGGTAGGACTTTTGAAATGGCAACACAATGGGTCAGCAGTTGGAAAAATGATGCAGAAGTATCTATTATTTCCTTCATTCTTTCTAGCATTCATATAGTATGCTAAATTGATGTTTGAAGCTTTAGAGGACCACAAACACAGCTAGATAAATTATGATATTTTGAATACTTATGCTCAGCTTTTACATGTTATTATAGTCATTTTAGTAAAGCCATTATACAAAGAATAAAGATGATGTGTACTTTACTTACAATGCCTTTGTATGTGTCTTTTCTTAACCTGAGGGTGAGTCCTCATTGTCATGATGCATAGTGTGTCATCTATGTAGAGGTGGGTATGTGTACTTATTTTGAAAGTACTAAAGGTTATGTGTATGGCGATGCTAAAAATGTCCCCATGCTGAATAATGTTTAGTCTTTGTAGATGTGGTTTTGTCTGTTTGTAAGAGGGGTGCTCAAATTGATGTTTATGAAGATGATTAAAATATTAAGGAGTTTGCACACTGTCCTGCTGAAAAATCCAGCAAAGGCAGTGAAAATTTGACAGAGATGTGTCAGAATGTCTATAAAAATTGATTGTACTTTCAGTGGAATTCCCTTTGCATGAGAAGTTCATCAAGTGCATTCTACTGCAGACTGAAGCAAAAAAATAAAACATATAGACACTGTATGTCACAAGTACGGAATACTTGCAACTCAGTGTCATTAAGGCAGACAAATTTGCCAGGTCTGGCGGCCATCTGGAGCTGCCAAACCAGGTAATCCCTTACAGTGAAACCAAAGCTTTGCTCAAGCACCACTTTGAACCACAGTGGGCAAATAAGCACAACCTGTTATCAGACAGCCAGGTGCTAAATCTGAAGCGCCACCTGCAGACCATCATTCAGGCTGCACACTGGAGATTGCCAACTTTGTGCAGATAAGTACCACCTGTGGGTGTCATACCCGGAAAACTGCTTATGTGAGATGGGCCCCTCAGCATGTCCTGCAACTCAGCACACTACACAGATGGACAGAGTTGTGGCCTCAGGAGCCACAGTGGAAACAAAAACTGAAACATCAAAGGAAACATAATAAACAGCCCTTCTATAACCACAGAAGAAAATTAAGTTTGGCAAGCATGATCTCTGAAATACAAAAGAAAGAAAAGTAAGATGAGCATAGTTTGTTTTGATTCTGGAAAGATGAGCATAGTCTGTTGTATTCCATAAAGATGGCCATAGTTGCTGTATTCTGAAAGGAAAGAGTAGGGTTATAGAGCTTGCAAAATATGCATTAACTACCTTGAGGAGGAAGCTCTCTGAAAGACCCGAAGAAACCTTGTATGACTTGTTCTATTGAATTCTTTATTTCCACCAAGAGAAGGATTGGGACATACAGTTAAGCATAGCATTTATATATGTGATTGTTTTGGTGCAGACTGCTTGCATATGTTGCTTATGTTTATATCTGATGATATTGTCTCTGCTAGATTTTTGCCGGTGCCATATGGTTGTGATTACTCCGAGCTCTGCCTCTCTTTGTATTGCTTGTGTGATCATTGCTGCTGCTGTCTTCTTTCACTGACATTTGTCAAAAGCACACATCACAGCTCTTTTTCTTTCAGCAGCTCCCAGTTTTGTCAGCTTATTTGATTTCTAACACTGTTGTGATTACTGTTAACTGCTTTTGGTTAATATGAGCCCAGCTGTCTTTAATACACTTTGTTTCCAGCATAACTGTCAGCAGTAATAGATTCTACCATCCAAGACTGTGGGTATTGCTTACTTTGTCAGCAATATGATATACACTTTTAGACCAGTGCCAACTGCCTTCAGTGCACAAATTGGTGAAAACTGCTAGCTTTTATCTCCAGTATACCAGTAACAAATGCTAACCAAAACACAGTTTTGTTACCTCTATTTTTGTCTGTAGCTTATTGTCTTCTTCTATTGGCTCTAATATTGCAGGGTTCTGACCATGGTTGTGTTTCTAATCTCACAGCCCATGTCATCTATGCTCACAATACAGTCTTCCTTCTCTGCTTGTTACTTGCTTTTGTGTTTGTGAGAGAGAGAGAGAGAAAGAACAAGCTGGATGTCCATGTATGCTAATGCTAGAAACACCACAGCTGTTGAGATTTGGCAACTTGTTCTCACTTATTGTGTTGTGGCCAACAGCAGCATGGCATTGTTATTTCTATAACATCCATTTATGCTGTCATTTCTGAACTGGTTATTTGAACTGGTGTTGACAAAGTGCTGAATTAAAAACTAAAATTAGGAGATAAGCTTTTTCTCATATTCACCATAGAGTTGATCATTGACATTTGAGTGGTGTCTACATGTTGAAGTTTTTTTTTCCAAGGTGAGTTCATAGGAATTTAACCAATTTTCGTATCAGTAATGCATGATCAGTTTTGCATACTTTAAGTGACTCGTCATTTTTTATATTTTTTTGAATGGTATTTCAAAGAATCTGTAGAAGAGAATGACCTCACAAATGACTACTGTACTTTTAGTATCCATACTACATAAAGTCTGTAGTTATTTTTTATGCAACTCTTTGTTATTTAAGCTTGTTTTTTCTATGTACAGATGCAACTTATTTTTCTAAAAGAATACAATAAGATTGTTTTTAAGAATTGCTGTGATATGTATTTTATCACGAGGTATTGGAGGAAAAATTGATTGCGGTACCCTCATCTCAGTATGAGATTATTATGTCCAACATATGTTGCACTGTGATTAGCAACGCATCACATCAGGCAAATGTTGTAAGTGGAAGGGGTATATTGATTCCTCACTTTTACACTTCATATAGATTTGTGCCAGAGTTATTTGTCGTTGGTAGCACAATGCTAAGGCTGTATCATGAAAACAACCTCAGACAGCAATATATGCATTCAGTGGACCTTCGCCTTGCAACGTGAAGATTTCAACTTTGCAGATGACAGCCTGTTGTCCCACAATCAACAACATGCACAGACTAATCTCGTAAGGTTCTCAGAAACAACAGCAAAGACTGACCTGACAATCAACACCAGATCCAAGACAGGGTGTGTGACAAAACACCATCACCAACAGGATTCAGACATTCGTCAACAGAGGTCTGTACCACATCCTCAGTATCAGATGGCCCAAGAAGATCTCCAATGTAGACCTGTTGGAGAAAACCAGCCAAAAGCCTGCCAGCGAAGACATCCAGAAGCACAAGTGGGGATGGATTGGTCACACCCTGTGAAAGCCAGCTGACAATTTAACAAGTTCTGGACTGGAACCCACAGGGTTGGGAGACCCAGACAAACATTTAGGAGATTACTCTACGGCAAGGTGGAGGCAGCCAGGATGACATGGACCCAACTGATTTGGACACCCAGAATCAGATCTGCTGGGGTGGTGTGGTTGTGGCCCTGCACTCCACTGGGGCAAACAGGGTTACGAAGCACGATGCTGAAGCACTTGACCACAAGACAGTGATGAAATAGGGATTATATGTTATAAACTAATCTTGTGCACATACAGTTTCTTACTGAATGTGACAACTCTTTACAGATCAGGACTTTTTTGCTTCGAAAATCTTGTATGCAGACTCAGCCTAAAATACGAGCAGCCAAAACAATCATTTGTTAATCTGCACTATGAAACCAAATGCTGCTCAGTACTGCACTTTATCTTCTATTACAAAGCTGCACCCAGTGCCATTTCTCATTTGCATACCACTCTAAATGTCTTCCAGCATAGTGAAGTCCCCTACATTACACGACTCTGTCCCAGGAAACCACGTCTTCCACTCAAGTACCATAGAGAAAACCGCTTCCTTTGTAACAGTATCTTTCTTTATCCATTATTGAAAACTGCTCATTCCTAAATTTTATCAACACATTGCCCATTATTTTACAATATAAGTTTTCATTGCTTACTCCCAAACCATACTAATCTATTAAAATATAAATTCCACACCAGCATAAATCATGTATTTCCACATTAATCAACATACATCACTGTATAGTTCCACGTAATCTGCACATTTGGAACCATCCTATTATACCACTAATCCACACAGGTTCATTCTGTTTATAAAAGGTCATCAACGCACTTTCTCTGAGGTATCATTTGCTTGATGCAGACAGTTTTTATCACAGCACATGGTAATAGCAGCCTAAAAATCTTATTGTTAAAAGTATTGGACATAGAGCTAGTAATTATCAGCTTTTAAATGTCTTAGAATATGTCTTCTCACAGTTGACATCTACATTTAAGGTATATATTTTTCAAAAAATTATTTTTTTGGTATAGCTGTTTTGTACTGTAAGAATTTTGCATGTGGTTTCTGACTGCGGTGATTTAAAAGTTGTTTAAACCTTATAAATGGTATTTCTGTGGTATGAATGAATTGCATTTTATTCTATTTTAGCAACATACTGAATGACCAAAAAATAATTGACTTGATGAGGTTTTATTACTTTTATATAATTATATTAATTTATAATTTATATAATCCGTATGTTTATGTGTCAGATTGGAATATTATTTCAACTATTGCTTTAATTTCTGTGCTTTTTTTATTTTAAAAAAAAAAAAAGAACAGATTCTTAAAATAAGCTAGATGGTACCATGGCTGTTGGCAGTTATATATATCCAGTAAATGTAGGTCTTCAGTTGTATTTGTTACATATCAAGTCTGTTGCCAGAACAGTTGTAGTGATGCGAAAGCACAATTGATAATGCTTGACTATAGTTTTCTGTGTGCATTAAAATGTACCAAAATGTTTGATCGTATTATTTGGTGTTATTTTTATTTTTACTTTGCCTCATTGAGATTTGCTGTGAATCCTACATCTGATCATGGTTTTCAGACTTTAACACACTCATGATTATATGAAAAATTCATCTTTCCTGGTTTGGCCATATTCAGCTGCAGTGAACAAAAATTTCACGTTATTTAATTAAACTGTGTCATGTTAAAATGGTTCAGAAAACTGTTTGTGGATGATAAATTTAGTTGTTTTGGAAAAGTGTATATGTGATAAAGACATGCACCAAATTCCTTCAGCTATATTAGTATGTGTCTGCTTGTTTTCAGAAGTTTAACACCAGTTTAAGAATTTTTTTAATAACATTTCAGGTTTTAGTATTTTACCACATTTATATTTAAATTGTTATATTTTGTTGAAAATAATGTGTCATTTGTTGTCGTCAATCAATTTACACCATCAGATGTTTTTTTTTCTAGACAAGTTTCTTCATTTCACTTTTGATAGTAGAATCCGGGGCCATAGTTATGAACCAGAGGTACCTATGTACCCGAGGTTTGCCTTACCTCAGCTCAAAACTTACAGGCCTGTTAAGAGATCTGTAGCCAAACTTGTGGACCATCCACAAGAGAGGGACCTCTGGATTATCAGCCAGTCTAAACTGCTGTTGTTTCCAGTTCCAACATTTTTGCTTTGTACCTAACCCCAAAGTAACTGTGTATATGCTTCGTGACTAGGGCCTCGGGAGTATTTTGGGGGCAAAGAAGATGGAGACAGTGAACACTGAATTCCAATTTTATTCACTCCTCTGCCTCTAAATACCATGTTATATCATGGTAGTTTTTTTTTTAATAGTTTAGATTTTCTGAAAATAAATATTGGTTTCAGCAAAAGCTATAAAAGTATTTGTTCATGATGTCCTATTGGAATATATATGTGTGGCTTGCTTTTTGGCAATGGCATTTCAGAGAAATTTATCCTTCTTGAAATGTTCAGAAAAGTTAATTTCTTTAAGTTTTGTAATGAGTCTCCTCTTACTTTTTTTATAACTTTTACTTTTTTCACCATTGTGAGGTGAGCACATCTAACATATGCATAGCAAAGGAGGTATGCACATGCACACAAACCATTAATCTGCCATTCTGTGTTGTTCATTGTTGCTCTCTACTTTACAGACACCATCAGATCCACCAGTAGCATAGTATAGATACCCTTACTCACCAAAAGTGTAGTCCAATTATACATACTCTCCCTTGATTCCTTCAGATCATCATATCTGATTCATACAGCGTAAGCAAAGTGAATATTCTCTGTAAATAAAAGTTTTCCATCAAAGTATTATTGATTATCGGAGGAATTACAGGTTACTTCTACATCCAACATCCCATAAATTTGACTGCAGAGACAAATTAGAAAATAATGAGATGGCATTTATTTCTGAAGGATATGCAGCAGCCTCTCTGAGCCCGCTCTAGAAAAAAAGTATGACATTCTAAAACAGGCAAATCAAACTGAAACACAAGCTACATCAAAGTTTCTTTAACTCCTTTCAGTCAGGTTCTTCTCTTGTAGGGATCTTTACTGTGTACAGCAGTTATAAATTCTTGAGGTTGTTTATTGTGAACATTAGTTATCTTCATTCTTTGAAGCAGGCATACATAATATAAAAGAAGTGCAAATCAACATCACTTCAAATGTAAAGGTGATAATTGTATGGAATTATAATTGTGATTAAAGATTTTACTCAGTAACACTAGAACATTTTTTCATCATATGCCTGCACTAGACAAGAAAAGAAGGTATAAAAATGAGAATTAAAGTGGAAAGAACACCCCTAAAAATGGAGTAGGTAGGTGTTATATAACTCAGTGACAGAATTATGGAACTGTATTGTCTCTTCACCTTAAAAAAGAAAATGCAAACTCTGAACAAGCTATTTCTTGCTCTTTGTGTGTGTTTATCCTATACATGCATGTTTCTACAATCTTTAAGAATCGTAAACACACTCAAAAGGACATAGTAGAAAAAAGCATCATTATAAACCATAAAAGAAAACCTGTGAAGCAATAGCTGATGGTATTATCCTTGTGCAGTCTTGGATGGAGTTCAAGGGGAATGTATGTAGGATTGGGAGAGGTCATATTCTTTTATGTGCCTGTTGCCAAGTAAAGAGGTTAGTTCTGAAGCATGAATTCTCACACTATTTGTCACTGATGTCATCAACAATATCTCTGATAATAACTTTATGATTGTATTAATTCCCATGCACTTACACATCTTTCTTAGATTTAAAAAAAACACTATATTGTGAAGCACCACTGACAAGGAAAAGGTTTGTTTTAAAACAGCACAATGAAACTATAGATTCCTCCCTGAATAGAAAACTTGCTTTGTTGAAGGATATAATAGAGGTATACCTGGTTGATAACTACAACAAAAATGTCCACCATCAGCAAAAGCTGAATTGAAAACTTCTTGTGTCAGCAACAGCTGGCATTTAACCATGCACTTTGTTTGCCATGGTGTTGCTTGTGTTTCTTTGTTGTATTGTTGACTGTTGGTTTGTTTGGAATCTTTCATGCACACCATATTGAGCTCGCCTCCACAAGGGAAAATGCACTCTACAAATTCTATTATTATGAATTATTATTCGATATCATTTTTAGACCCTTCCATCTGCCTGGTATACATCTAAACAACAAACATTTTAGTACAAGGATGCTAAAAAATGCTGTATAATGAACACATAAAATGAGGAAACATCTAAAAATATGAACACTTTAGTGTAAATATGAACACTTGGGATGTCTAAAACATGAGCACCTGTCCTAAAATAATTGCATGCACTTTGACCCCTATGTCAATTGCTGTTTTGAATGAAACTCGTTTTCCAGAGAAAATTCCAGTCCCTGATTTACTGCTGAAAACACACATATGAGGGATGTTTCACTTCCACCTAGACTCGGCAATAAAACGAACCCGGAGAATTTTTTAACATTTTTCTCTTATTCTTTAACTCTTTTTAAACTTGTTCAACATGGTCACTGCCAATTGCAACACATTTTTCAACCCTATGGATCCATTTTTGAAAACACTCCAAAAGTGCCTATTTTGGCCTTAATTCCAGCTGCTTCCTCACTCTAGCAATGATCAAATCATTGACTGGGTCTTGGTTTCAGGGTCCAGACTGTAAAACCAACATTCGTCACATGATGATGCGCTTGAAGCCAGGAGAATGCCTGTGATTGAATGTTTCCAAGAATTCCTTGCACCAGTCCACACAACATTTCTTTTGCTGGTCCATCAGCAACCTTCGTACCCAGCGAGCTGAGTTCTTGTTGAAGCTCAAAACATGATGGATGATCCTGTGAAGACTTTTAGAAGGAATTCCCAGCTTCATCTCCATGATGGTCACACGGCCATCACCTTCCAGGAATTCACAAACTTTTTCGACATTGTCTGGGTCTCTTGACGTCTAGACCTTGGTTCACGATGTTCGTCATCACAGCTGAAATGACCACTGCCAAAAGTTTCTTTCAGCTCCTGCAAATTGTCAACAGCCCAAAAGCCACACCAAAAGTGATGCAACATGACCACTCATGAAAGTCACACACTGACGGCGCTGGTGGATCACTTGGTGAAGCATGCATCAACTTGCTTCTCCTCTCCATTCTGGGAAAACTAGGAGAGGAAGAATTATGAAAAAAAATGTGGAAACAACTTGAAGAATCACTTTATCAAGTCCACATGGTCTACACTCACTGAAAGCTTATGAAATACTGAAGTCTGGGCAGAAGTGGAACATCTCTTGTACACTTAAGCGAAGCCTCCTTTCAGTTATTACCAAAATGTAAGAAAAATAAAGCATGTCCTTTCTTCACATTTTCCACAATGAGGCTACAAGGAAAGAAGATTTCTTTCCCTTGTATATACCAAAAAACAGACATGAGAAATTAAAAACAAAAATGTAACAGTTCCATCATTTGATATAGTGTATAGATACAAATATATACAAGCATATTATTCAAGATTCAAAGGGCTTTAAAAATCTGTTTTAACAAGCAATTGCAGTTTTACAAAGGCACTATAGAAAGCTGTGTGCTGAGCCCTGCTAAAAATGTCTGCAATGCAGACATTTTAGATACATTGTCATTTAACTTCTGCCTGCTTCAACCTGATTTCTCGTTGCTCTATTATTGCTCACTTGAAGGCATAGCAATGCAAAATCTTTTTTAAAAAAGTAATGTAAATAAAAAAAGTATTTGTCAACAGTAGCTTTCATAACCACAGAAAAAGTCTCACAGGCCTGATTCCTGGAACGCAAAAGAAAGTCCATTGTGCAACATCACTTCAAGACAACCAAAAAATGTGGCCTCAAAGACTGATCTTGTCCTTCTTTGACAGAATATGTAAAAGCTTTTGGTTTACTGCACACTCATGTAATAAAAACAGTGCAGCCAATGACATAAACATCAACCTTAATTCTCTTCTAATCAGGAGATTATCACAAAAATATCAGCTAAATGCCAAGAAACCACAAATAAAATGTCAAAATTACTGCATATCCAACAAATATGAAACTTGAACCATTATGGGCTTTGCCTCAGCAGTGAAACATCCAAACAACAGCAGAGGAACTGATCCAATCTCATGAAAACAATTTGCAGTAAAGGGCTAGATATCAGAATCATTTATTCTATATTATTTGCTGTCTTATCATAACAATCACGTCATAATGTCTTTGAAATTACTGCTATTTATTACAGACTTTTATGCAGTTCACCTCTTTCCCTTCATTTCACAGTAAAAAAAAAAAGACAGGAACTCCCACTGAAACTAAGATTTAGCTGAGCTGCAATGTCTAAGAAAAGTATCTTTCCATATGGGAAATGGGATTTTTGACTTAGCTTTTCCATCACCTACAGTGGAAATTCTTCACTTTTATTCAAAATAAAATCAACCTTATTCTATCTCATTTTTCATGAAAAATAGAAAGTAATGAAGATAACAGAAAATAAAATCTCAATAATTCAGCAGTAAAATGAAAGAAACTTGTCAGCAATGACTAATAACACCAGTAACTAATACTGGAGTTACAATATAAAGCTGATACAAATTATAACACACACATGTCATCACTTACCATAGTTTTGATAGAAAAAGATTTAGAGACAGAGTATATGCAGACATTACATATAAAAAGAATTTTGAAACACAAAAACATGATCAAATCCCATGAGCAGGAACAGTCCCACAATCATCAGATTAACGAAGAAATCAATACCAGAATAGAAATTATTAGCAACAAGGATGTATTTTCCCCAAAACTCAAATATTGAATATAGTGTGAGGTATTCCCATGATAAGTATCCCTAATATTTATGTTTGCCTCCAGTGTGATCTCTTCATAATTTTAAAATACCCAAATCAGCAATACTAATAGGCCAGATATGATTTTTAAGGTCTCATATTCTGCATGAGGATATGAGATACACTATAACTGTGCACTCATGGACAAGGGAAAGGTGGGGATCGTCAACTGTAAAGTTGTCACAGGCAAGAAAGAGAACAAGACAGAATACTACTCAGTTTTCCTCTCCAAAATCACATGTCAAAAAAAAATGTTTTCCCCACAAACTGCTGTTAAAATAACAGGAAAATGTGATCCCATCACCTTGGTGGACTTTATATCAAGCTCTCCTACTTGCTTTGAACTCCTCTCCACATCTCAATTCTTTTGACATCCTCAAAACAAAAGGGGTAAGTTAACAACATTACTGGTACTTATATTTTGCATTGATTGCAAGATTAATTAATTTGAAGACATTAAAATAAACGAGGTAATGACTTAAGAGATGAAAGCTATCACATATTTCAACTTAAAATCAAGCCATTGTATTTCATCGAAAGAAAAATAATATGAACCATACATATTTAAAATTTAAGAGTATGACATTGAGGTAGTTTCTATGCCTGCTGTTGTTGGTGCAGTTACATTAACAATGATGTGCATACAGTTGTACACTGATGATCAGTGGTGAGACAAATACAATAACGAATTTAAGGACAAACAGATCATGGGCTGATTTTTTTATACACACATGCAGGCATAACATGCACACAGACACACATGCACAGACAAAATGGCAGGGAAGCAAATAGCAGGTGCAGACCGTCTTTCTGAGTGTTTGTGTGTGCATGCTTGCACGCATGTGTTTGAGAAAAAAATCGTCCTTCTCAAAATTTAAGATGCTTAAAAATAATAAAAATCTGTTCCCATCAAGTAAAACATTATATATATATATATATGAAATTAAATAACGACATGAGAATACAAGTGATTTTGTCAAAGAAAAGTAGGAAAACAATACCATAAAATTAATCTATGATCCATGAGAACCCAAGCATATGAGGTTCAGATGGATAAAGAGAGGTAAACTGTATGCAGCCTGCAGGGCATTTCTCAACACTCTTAGCTCCTGCATGTTTTAGGTCAAAAGGTCATCGCCTTCCATCCTGCATCATGATTCTTCAATATTTGAAGCGTATTTATTTTTCATTCTTCTTGCACGGCAACTAGAAACTTGTTGGTCACTTTTTTAAAGCTTGAAGCTCACCAAACTTCTCAAATTAATAAAAGGACATTGTAAGAACTAAGACATTTGCCTCAAAAAGAAGGCAGAAACATAACTTATGTTTTGTTTTTTCTAGCAGCAACAAAGAATTTCTGAGAATTAACTGACAGTTCCACTGGGACATCATCTCCACTTTATGGAGATAAGCTTACAGAAAGTCACTACTGACACTAAAGGGAGCAAACTGGATGAAGCTGAAGGATGGCAGATCAACAATAGAGGTCATATAGACATGCTCGGACAGCAGTGCCAGTAACCAAACTCAACAAAATACCAAAATGCAGCAACATAAATTTCCTGACCTAGATAAAACTCTACAAAAGTGTAGTCATTTCCATCCTTCTGTACAGCTCTGAAACCTGGACCCTGACAGCAGACTGAAGTATTCAAGACAAAGGGCTTCTAGAGACTACTGAACATTGTGTGCACTTGATACATAACATTATCTTCTTCTGGAAGGAACTGGTCCCTATGTCTGGTCTCTCAAAGCTTTTCCCACAGTAAAGAGGTGGAAGCTGTCATGGTTTGGCAAAGTGATATGCCACGACAGTCTTACCAAGATTGTTATGATTAAACACGCAAAAACTAATCTAAAAAGATCAAAAAGCAAATGCAGATATCCTAAGTTTGCTGCATCTAACAGAGGCCAGATCATGATAGAGAATCTTTCTGCAAGCTTATTTCTCATGCTCACCACACAACTCCTACAACCATTTAAGTAACTATGCTGACAGTCATAATTGCTTTATTAAATTACTAAGTCTGTCATTCAGAATATTGTTGATTAGTGTTTTATTCTCTTTTGATCAGGTTTTGCTTTTGTTCTGAGGCTGTGACTGAGTTGCCTTACATATATAAAAACTTCTGTACTCAAAAACGGCATAAGAACTGAGACACATTTAAGCATCCTCAACATTTTTATGTAAAAATGTAATCAGTAAGGTATCCATAGGCTAAAATAGAGATGTCCACTGAACACCTATAAAAATGAAGTTCTAATTTACCTTAACATGGTTTCCTTATGGGGCATCATAAGGACATATGCTTTAATTATCAGCATTACATAAAGCAAAATGAGGCTATAATGTTTAGAAAGTTTAACTGACCCTGAAGGAAATATAGCTTAACACACTGGGTCCAGAATACAACAACGGCCATCATGACACCTGTGGTCACTGCACAATAATGCAGTAGGGATCAGAATTACGCAATAAACTGCAAGTGTCCAGTTGAGTTAACAGATGAGGTCATGAACTAGAACATGCTTTTTGACCACGTGTCAAAGTACAGCAGTGATGTTACCTGAGCATTTTTGTGTCGAAAAATGACAATGCTGACTGTACACAGAGATATCTACAGAAATGTCACATGGTTTTCACATTACATAGTGATTTCAAATGTTTTTCGCGATTTGTAAAGGTAACCTTCATAGCAATTAAGCATTGCAACACACACTGTTGTGTCCACGTACACACATTGTAGAGGTGTGAATTTGAAGACATTCCTTTGTTGATGATCACACCCACATGACAAATCTAGTATCATTTTCAACAGAATTCAAGACAGTTTGTGATGCAGACTCACAGAACTCTATGAACACACAAACAATTTAACAACACAGGTTTGCATAGTTACTGAATGGTTATATGCATTCAACCAGCAGCTATTATATCATCTGAACTCTGGATAATGTTTGTTCAGAATTGTTTTCAGCTGGAATAAAGTATATTTTTAATGTTAAAATGTTTCTTGAGATTCAACTGCAAGCAAATTTTCTGTCTTCACATACTTATAATAAACCCACAGGAGCAGTAAGATTTTAAACAAAATGACCTAACCATGTTTCACATTTTCTAAATGGTGAGGTAGGGGTGGTGGACAAGATGTCACTGTTTTCACGTCACCTATCCATGTTCTGCAGGGAACACTTATACAAAGTAGAAGATGGCAGCACTCCAATAACTTCCTGCAGATGGCTAAACATGCTTCTTGTTGCAATCATATCGAAAGGACAGCACCTTGCAATTCAAATCACAAACTTTTGTTTTCTTTGTGAAGTGCATAGCTTTGCATATTTTTCAAGCAGGTGCCTATCTTGCTTCTGATGTTCTTGGATCAGGCTGGGATCCCTGTGGCATTATGAAAATAAAATCAGTTTTTCACACCCTCACATTTTGTTCTGTATAATTTCAGGTCAAACCCAAAATGCAGTCTCCTTCAAAACCAGAAGCTAGAAGGATGATAAAAGTAAGCAGCCAGCTAAATTCCTGAATGCTTTGACAGAGGTCCCTTGTGCCCTCTCTCTCTCTCTTCCCCCTCCCTCTATAAATATATTAGTGGATG
This sequence comes from Marisa cornuarietis, assembly GCA_004794655.1. NCBI lineage: Eukaryota > Metazoa > Mollusca > Gastropoda > Architaenioglossa > Ampullariidae > Marisa > Marisa cornuarietis. The sequence goes on along the minus strand of SMMW01000650.1, from coordinate 1,925,969 downwards.
GACAAGGACCTTAGTAGCTGCATGATCTTTTGTGTGTGCACCTCCCTCATACTCTACCTCATCTCTCTCCCCAACACTAAACATACCCCCTAGCCACTTACCCTCCCCCAAACTCACAGCCTCATCAGTGGATGCATCTAGCATGCTATCTACACCATGTAATTAGTAGGTGTGTTGAAACTAAACAGTCTTCTTCAACCTAATGTACCTCTCTTTTCCATGATGTGACCGCCACTGGCTGGGGCAATCCTGATGGTTCTGCCTCCACCAAATGTTCCTAATCAAAAATGCTTGATTTTTAAAAACGACGAAAAAGCAAACTTTATAGTAAAACAAAAAATTTGTCAGACATATCCCTATACATTTCACACCCTACACACACACACACACTAGCCACAAGGGTACTCTGTGTTGCATTGTCTCTAGTCTGGTGTAAATAAATTTCGAATCTTAAACATATTTAGGTTCTCGGTTAAAACTGAATGCTTATGAACTGTTTAAAAGTTGTGACAAAATTTCTAAATTTGCTTCTACTAACTAATTTTAAAGTTTAGACATGTACAAGTGAGCCCAGGATTTTTCTCTGGAGAACTGATCCAAGGGAGGTCACAAATTGTGTGTATAATGCTAGCAGAGTTACTTCCCATCATAATGGTGTTATTCTCCATCAGGGCCGGCCATAGGTACAGGCAAACTAGGCAGCCGCCTATGGGGCTCCGATTGGTGGGGCCCTCGCACAGAACTTTTTCGGTGTTTATTGTTTATTTTTCTATTTTATTTTGGGGCCACCAAATTAACTTCGCCTATGGCCTCCAGTTACCCTAGGTCGGCCCTGGCCCCATGTACTCAAACCTGCGAATTTACAACTGACTAAAGTCCGTGGCATTTCCCTGGACAAAAGCAGTACTCTACAAGGTTTTGTAAGGATCGGACTAAGGATGTACATAAAAGACTTGCACACACATCTCTCTCTCTCTCTCTCCACACACACACACAGACAAATGCCAAATTAGCCAATTAGCTATCGAAAGTGCTGATGACAAAGAACCCCGCTCTCGAGCCAAGCGGAACTTCAGTACGTGATGAACATTGCCCTCCATTTAAGTGTCAGCGATCAGATGGAGTTCGACTGGAACCTGCCTTCCTGGCGCCATGAACGGAGCTTTTGTTTCAACCTGAAATGTCGCGCAACCTTAAACAGAACCTCGAGGACTCCTGGCTTCAGTCTATTATTAGAGTCTCATGCGTGCGCCAACGTCAGAACTCGCGTGCTTCACGGTGGCGCAAGGGTATCATTTCGTGTACTTTATAAACAAGGGTGAAAACTTGATCATTCATGCATATGTGTGTATGTGTGAGCGAGTGAGAGAGCAGGAATGCTTTGGTGGTTCCCACTAAACTATTACTCCGTCCAGACGTGGCGATCGCTGTTGCCACGCGCAGACCTAAGTACCCTCATAAGTACATCTTCGAGAGCAAATACATCCAGAAAGATTCAGATGACGATACTATCGGTCGTCTCTTGCAACCATGGCGACCAGTTCTTGAGGACAGTCAAGTCAAAAATACGTATGTGTATGTTCAAATGTATGACTTGCCGTATTGGTTTCCTGACCGGAATAACTTTTAGGGGGATGTTGTTAATTGTACGTATCAGATCAGGGAATGGGCGAGCTAAGCACCCAAGACTCCAAATTACCGCGGCCATGCCGCCTAGCTCTTGCTATTTTAGGTGTTTAGCCAGTTGGTTCTAAAACGAGCGTGACGGTTGGACTGTCTACACGCCCACCACGGGCCGCGGCACGCGTGAATACTTAAGTGAACTCGGACTTATCCACGTGCTTCACATGTCGAGATGGGCTCAGAGATGTGTGTGTGTGTGTGTGTGTGTGTGAAAACGATATATATAAAATACCTTCGTTGTTCCCCGTCACACCGCTACCTGGAGCTAACTTACAGATGATAATTATCTTCAATGTATTTTCGTGCCACATAGTTTAGAGAGTTAACGAAAGAACTAAAAACAAATTAAATATTAGCGTGCACTCACATACGCACTATTGTAGGCTCTCTCTCTCTTATATATATATATAACATTCGCGCGCGGATGCTAATATGTTGTTGTTGTTGTTGTTGTTGTTGATTTTGTAAGGGAAAGTGCTTCCACCTCTCGGTGATTTCGCACTAAAGCGGATGCTAATATACGTACACCCGCACATATCAAACATATATACGGGAGAATAAATTATTGTAACACCCATGACAAATTAGCACATTTGTCATGTGTCTTTAAATTTTTTTGTTTAGTAACTTTTGTATTTTTTTATTTCATGCATTGATTTTTATGTAGTCTCGCATCTGTGAGACGGGACTGAGATTTAGACGAGGGGAAGCAACTCTCTGGGTTTTGCATTTGTACGATCTTTCTTTTGTCAGAGACAAGTTGACTGGGTGGGTCGTAGCCCACCCGGGGATGTGCTGTCCTAAATCATGTTGGTGGAAAATATGTTGGATACTTAAGACCCTGCTCTAAGAGGGCATCGTATCTTTGTATGTTTTATAGTTTTGTAGGTGTAAGATATTTGTAGATTTTGTGCGAGGGGATAAGACCATTTTTCGTGTAGTAGTTTTATAAGGAAACGTGGATGTGAGGAGATGGATGTAGGAATTATGTTTGATGTCATTGTTTAATGTATTTTTGTGGGGACTTTTTATTTGTGGTATGATGTATTCGAAGGAAAATGTTGATGTTGTACTATGATGTGTTTTGTAAAATGGTTTTAATGGGAATAGGAGATTGCATGTGGTTAACGCGTGCACGAGGGGTAGAAGTCGTTTGATACAGAATGTGTAAGAAGTATTTTGATATTATGTGCTTTAGGTATTATAAGTTCTATTTTGTTTTGCTTTCAGGGCAGCCGTTTCTTTTGGTCTCTGTTTCTTTTCTTTTTTTGTGTGAGTGTTTTTCCCTGTTGATGTTTGAATAAAGGGGAAGGAAGAAAACCCCGCTTGTCTGGCCTATCATTTCCTGTGTGCTGGCATGACTGCAAGTGTCTTTCCCTCCACCACACACTCACCGATTAAGCCTTGTTTACATTATATTACATTTTTCCTTACTTTTCAGTAGCCATACCTACTGAAAAAGCATATATAGAAATTTATAGAACAGTTTAGTATTATACTAATAAATATATCTAGAAACTTGTAGCACAGTTTAGTTTTATACTAATAGTGATATACTCACACTTTTACTCAGTCTACCTTTCCTGCTCTGAAGACTCTCCCGCTGTGAGAAAGAAAAATGACCATGTTACATTACTGAGTAGTATAGCTAACAACTACGTAAACCTACTTTCTTGTTCACTTTTGTAAACTTTCAATATCAACACAAACTACGATATTGTTCGGACAATAGCTAAGATTTAAGACACTTTCCAGTTTTCGTGCTTCAAAAGGGACAAAAAGTAGAAATTTTTATTGATCTTACGTCTGATCTTATAGAAATTTTCATCTTACGTACCCACGTTGCAATTCGGTTTCTCTTTGCAGTTGTATGCGAGATAACGAGCATCATCTTATTCACTGTATTGTTACAGAAACGTGATATAGTATGACTGCGTCTACTCTGACAGTACAATACAATACAGTAGAATAGACTTCAATAGCTCAACAGTATAGGTTTTAAATTAAGCAAACAAACGAGTACAGAACAAATTTCAAGAGTAGACCTAAACTTCAAAACAAGACGTTTCTCCTTTTCTCCGTTTTGCCCTGGGAAAACGACTTACTCTACGGCCCCAGGATGGGTACGTGTCTGTCGCTTCGCTCTCTCCTCAGACTTATTCACAAACTCCAGGGAGATCACGTGCCTGGCACGAAACCTGAGGCACACTGGTTTGCAGTCTACACACGAGCAGTAGCAAATCTGCCTAAAATACAACTGTACAAATCTGCCTAATAAACTATTTTCAGCAGAAATTTATTGAGAATTATTTGCCGAAAACGTGTGTATTTACAGTTAGAATTCTGATAATGCTCTAGAAGAATCACGTACTATACTGTTGTCAGGTTAACGATGTGCCATTCCACACAGGAGCGTACATGGATACGTTTACGATGTGAAAGTTAATGGATGATCTGAGACCTCAATTAATCAGGGATATCTATAGTTTGTGTGCAAACGTACGTGACCTCACGAGTTTGACCTCTTTCTGTGCATGGTGATGTTTGTAAAATGGAAAAGGAATATTCACTCAGATTTCTGGAAATCGTATCTTGTCCTCAGTCGTTAGAAAAGCACTGCACTCCACTTTTAAACGCTAAGAAATTGTTTTATTTTGCTTTTGATGAGTTATAGTCCCTCGATCATGCTGTATGTGAAATTTCATTGAGAAAGAAGTATTCTTTATAGCGAGCCGTGTGGATTCATAAAAAAAATAAACAGCTGTAGTAACTGTATTATTCTTTAAATATTTTGTCATAAACTTATTTGTATCACAAAAAGATTTTTTCTCTCCAAGCTATTGAAAACAATGTCACATGCCGCGCGTTTGAACGCAGCAGAAAGAAAACATGAAAGCACCATTGTGACAAAGGTTTATAGGTCAGACGCGATTATTCCTTCTGGCTGTATATGGTTGTGTCGGTTATGCTGGTATTATTGGATGGTTATTTGTGGAACAACTTATTCGCCATGTCCGTTTTCCGGCTGTCTCTGCCCCGTGACTGACCGTAAGGGTCTGTTAATCGTCTACTGGTTACACTTTGCCGGTTCACACAAAGGCAGGAAACGACACGAATGAGAGAGGGAAAGAGCGCTTCAACAACGTTGCTCAGACCTCGAGAGTTGCATGCCTTTTTCGCTCTCGTGAGGACAGGATCAAAATTGGAATAAACGGTCCCCACCCAACGCTGTGTCACGCTGGGCCAGGCCGGGGACTTCACAATCCATTAGCTCTGAGAATGAAACCACCCACTTATAATACGTCTGCCATAAAAACGTCCTTCGTACATGTACCCGAGGCCAGTGTGCGTGTGGATATATAAAATAGATACGAGGTAGCGTCGAGGAGTGTGAGGTTCCTTGACATCACCACCTTGTGCACGATCCTGAAAAACTCGCTTCAGATCTTTTCGCTGGAGGTCGACCAGTGCTGCAGGGTTGGTTGCTTGACGAACAAGAAAGATAATCAAGCGAGATAAATAAGCAGCCGAAACGTCAAGAGTTATCGGGGATGGTTTAGCGGACTTCGCAAAGGCGGCGTCTTTTGGTCGTAAAGCTGTTATTACATTGACAGGAAGCAGCCAAACACTTAACCCTTTAGCTGTTGCTACGAGACAGTCAGGACGCGGGTTCAAGGGTTCAAAGCTTGATTGTGGCCGGGATCTTACCCTTCCCCTTTACTCGTCCTGTGCCTGCCAGCACCCCAGGAATGAGAAAGTAGGTCGGGGTGTACCGCTCAGCTTACACCTGAGACTCTGAAGGCATAAAAAGAAGCAGGGAGTACAGAAGGAAAAGAACGCGCGTGCACACACACACACACGTGGAGAGAGTTCTAAAGATTGACTGCGAGGAGCCAACGTAGGCGAACTGCATGGTAGTTCTCATCTGAAAATGCCAGCCCGAATATTGTGCAAGCTGTTTGACATCAACAGGCACTTGAGACCGCATGTGAACGGTTAACATTTTCTCCGCGAAGGAAAAAAAAGTGTGTCGGCGTAACTGGGCAAAATATCTCGAAACAAGAAATTTCTCTTGAGTGTTTAGCATTTCTTTTCGGTATAGTAAATTAACTGAACCGTTAACAAACCGACTGTTTTTTTTTAAGTAAAATCTCTAGACTATTCTTTCATTTCCTCGTGCATGAGAGAGAGAGAGACGGCATACAAATAAGAGAGAGGAGGGGGAGTGAATGTGATTTTGCATGCTTATCTGTATTTAGTATAGCAATCTGGGAGTGTGTGTGTGTGTGTGTGCCTCATGCACCTATATTGGTGCGTGTGGATATGTTCGGGGGGTATGCAATTACTTCAAGTACACTTTGATGACTGAGGCATGCAAATAGTACTTGGCTCCCTTTACCAACGGAAACATGCAAACTATACGACCCTCTTCGCTCTTCCATGAGAGAGAGCAGAGGGGATCGAAAACAGAAAGGATGAAGGTCGGTCGAGAGAGGAGGGAAGGGAGAGAGGCGGGATAGGAGGAGGGAGGAATGCCAGCTCATTGTTACGACCATCTACTGTAAATGACTTCCTGTCATGAGCTGTCAAGACAGTTTTATTTTACTTTTTTTTTAATGGGTTCAAATTCCACTGCTACGGTGGCAGCAACCCACCCGCACTACCATGAAAGGTATGTGCGTGGGCGTGAGAGAAAAATCCTCAAGCAAGACACCAAAAATAGTTTGAAACAATCCATTCAGCAGAACAGCTCCCCCCATCCAACCAACTGTTCCCATGTGTGCTATTTACTTGCAAGCCCTACGCTTTTTCAACAGATGCATGTTTTTAAATGATACGTGTGCTCTGTGTGTGTGTGTGTGTGTGTGTGTGTGTGTCGGTGTATGTGTGTGTGCGCGCGCGCGCGTGCGTCTGAATGCCCTTGTTTGTCTCCCGTCTGTGATTCACACTTATTTCTAACTACTGATTTATGCTTGTGATGCTGAGCCTGTGATTTCTAACCGATAGTGAACAGAACAGCAAGAACGTATCTATCTCTGCTGGTGTAAGTAAATATGTATACAGACATTCATATATAAATACTGATAATGTAAAATATGTCAACATCTCTGCTTGTTGAATGTTAATACAGTAGAGTTCACGTGTGAAGTGTAGATTCCAGAAATCTCGAATAGTATGTTTCTTTCCTTCATATATTCATTATTTATTTGTTCACTCGTTCGTTCTTTCATTCATTCATTCTAGGGTTTAAAGATCCACTAAAGGTACTCTTACATAGCGCTAAGGCTGCTGGACTTGTCCTACTTTCTGTCCATTGGTGTAGAGCCTTGCGCAACAGTGTCAGCACTGGAAAATCCCGACACATCATGACCTTTGATTGACAGGTAGCGCTGGTGGGTGGGGAAACCACGTTGCGCGCGCGTGTTGAAGTAGGCGTTGTCATTCCTTACATGGGTGAGATCTCCCCCCCACCTCCTTCCCTATCATGTTTGTCGTTTCCATTCAGTTCGCCCTTCAGCGTGCATACTCCCTCATTGACGTGTCCTGCTGACACTTGTTTCGTTACGAACTGAATACCTTCACACTGTTCATGTGATCCTAGTGCCTCCTGTGCCTCCTAGATCACCTCGCTCGCACGCAAGCACGAGACCGCGCGAACTACAGAAAGTTTATCTAAAGGCAATTTTTTGTGACCTCCCTTACCAACTCTGATTAGAAGTGAATTTGAAGTTGTTTACACTCTGGCCTAACAGTTTCTGGTAAATTAGGAAGTAGATAGCAGGATGGTGGCATCTGAGGCCGGGGCACACACGTGCCAGTTCGATACTCTTGTACAGAGGTGCTACTGTCAACAGCCCAGGAAGTGCTAGGGCGTTAAGGAAGAAGAAACGACCCTGGGTCACAAACAACATCCCAGATCTCCGTGACTAAATGAGAACCTTAAAGAGAGAAAGGAAAAGTAAACTCAAAGCAGCTTTAAACTATAAAGAGATGAACTGCTCTATTAGGAGAGGAGCGAAGGCAGCTAGAGAGAATTGGATCAAGGACCGATGTCAGACCACAGAGGATAGAATGGCACGGGGTGCCAGAAAAAGGCCGACGACTAAGGACCCTCACCAAGACAGGTTAACACAAGACCTCAGTCATCGAAGACAGCAATGGCTACCTTCTCACAGAAAGCACTGCTGTACTAAACCGATGGATGAATATTGCAAAGACCTGTACAACTTCCAGTTGAAGACAGACACCAACATCCTTCAAAACAACCAGACTAGAACCAGCGAACCTGCAGACCTATTAGTCCTACGATAAGAGATCTAATGAGCGGTACACAGTGTGAAGATAGCTGAGCTGCTTAAGCAGGTTAGGGATGGAACAACAAAGGTCCACACTACTCTGTGACAACGAGTCTGCGAATGCAAAAAATGACCCAAAGAATGTACGCAGTCACTATTCATACCTTTTCCAAAACAAACAAACAAAAAGAGAAAACAGTGCCAACATTACAGAACTATAAGCCTAATCACCCACCCAAGCAAAGTCATGTTGAAAGAAACACAGATTCGCATCAACACCACCTCAGATGAACTGCTAGCAGAACACGCTGACTTAAGACCAGGTGGAAACACAGTTGAGCAGATCTTTAACTGTCATATCTTGACAGAAAAGCAGCTTCAGTATCAGGAAGACCAATATAGCAACTCCATAAACTTTAAAAAGGCTTTTGACATAGTCTTGTACAGGGGGGTAAGAGGGTCTTGTCAGAAAAGCATCTCCAGTATCAGCAAGACCAATATAGCAACTCCATAAGCTTTAAAAAGGCTTTTGACATAGTCTTGTACAGGGGGCTAAGAGGATCTTGTCCAAGTCACCGAAGCGCTGTGTAATAGCTCAACGAGTGATTACTGTTGGATAGCCAAATGAGAGTTTGGTTTCACATGACAAGGTGTCCGTCAAGGGTGTTCCCTATCACCTGTGGTGTTCAACATATTTTTGGGAGAACATCATGCGTGAAACCCTACGTGACCATCACACTTCCATTTCCATAGGCGGAAGGGCGATTTGCAACCTTGCAGACGACATCGATCTAACTGCAAGACCTTACCAACCGACTGACAGACAGTTTGAACGCATATGGAATGAAGACTAGCACTGACAAGAGTAAAGTCAAGGTAATCTGAAACGGCAAAGCAGATGTCTACATGAATGGAGTACGGCTTGAAGAGGTAAAATTCTACACAAGAGATGAATGAATGAATGGCGCAGCGAACGTCCCCCTAGTCGATCTAGAATCTAGATGGGCAATGAACACCAGACTGGTAAGAGTCATGGGGACGTTAATACAGCGAGGGATAGGAGATGGGCACCACCCTTACAAAAAGCATAAAAAGATCTCTAAGTACTCTTCAACGACCAAACAGTTGGGGGAACTACCTTTGCCTTATATTTGTTGAATCAATTTTCAAACATATATTCCTATCATTTCCCTCACTTTTCTCTCGATACAAATTTCACGCACGCAAACATATAGACATCAAACATAATACATTAATTCAAACATACGCTATTACTTAATCACTTCATGACACGCGAGATACAAAGTTTAGTAATGTTTTAAGACATTCAACTCAGAACCGTTCCTTTCCGAAACATTTTTCAAGTTATTGCCAAGCCGACGAGAGAAAAGAAAAAGAGAGGAAAGAAGGAGAAAAAGAGAAGAGGAAGAAAAAAAAGAGAAAGAGAAGACAAGTGCAGTCAGGTGCAGTCAAGAAAGAAGAGAGTTGTAGCAGCGCCGATTGTTCACGTTGAAGGTAAACGAACGCAGAACGCATCATGACCAAAAACGTTACAACAAGGAAGTTCACATTTTTATTACATTTACATTTTACATTGAAACCAAAAGGCGGGTCTTTTTCTGAGAAAGTTCACTTCAGTGTTCAGGTAAACATACCGGACGTCATCCTTATGCCAATGTCCTGCACCGTGCCATGTCAAACATTGTTAAATCTCCGTGTATCAACCTGTGATGTCTCTCTCTCTCTCACACACACACACACTCATTCCACCCTTCCCTCCTTATCTCTCGTGCGAAAATGACACTCAAGTTTTCCAGAAACTGCACTTTCAGTTTAGTTTCGTATTTAACTCGAGTGACACTTTCTAGACTTTTAGAAGCCGATAGGGATAGGTCAGGCCTGGAAAAAAAATCCTGGTTGTCACGCTTGGACTAATTTTATTAATTTTACTTTTATTTATGTTTTTGCTTCTTGAATGTTTATGTGCGTGCGCATGCATGCATGCCAGCAGCGTTGTTTGACAGAGCACCCTGTGACCCCGACCCCGTCCCAGACAGTGACGCAGTCTCTCCCCACCCCCCACCTCCCTTTTCCGATTACACAAAACTAGAAGTTCTAGACTAGCCGAGATACCCATCCACCCACATAGTTGCAGCTAATTTTTCTCTCTGGACCTGGCTGGCTCTTGTTTTCTCTGACAGCGTCTTGACCCGAAAATTTAGGGTCATCACGCATTACCTGTTAGGTTTCAGCTTACATGGAGAGTCGGGATGAACAGGATGACTTTACACACATACACATCAGAGAGATTTAGAGACGATGGTGCATTCCCCCGCTACTCCCGTCACGCGCCGACAATGCACAACTCCTCCACCCCCCACAACCTTCCTGCAACCAAGTGCCTACTTAACCTTGGCATTGATTTACTATAAAAGGGCTCAAAAGGGGCCAAGACTCTGGGAAGGTGGGTGGCTTATAAACATGTGAGGTGAGCGAAACAATAAGAATGTTCGTGCCTGAAGCGAACTGCTCTTGTGTACAGGTCACGACATCGTAACACTATGCTGTCACGGCCGTCTCACCTGGCGGGCTTCGGGGGACCGGAATAAGGGTATAAGACTATAAGTGTTTTTCTGTCTCTGAAACCTTTGTTGCTTCAGGTCACTTAGAAGTGCATAAAGGTCCAGAGCAGTGCATTATCCTTCAAATGTCTTCTCTGATAGCACAAGATAACAGTTCCACAAATCTGCGTGAACAGCCCCCCACCCCCGCACATCTTTCACACTACTTATCTCAAGTGAATAGCGCGCACGCTCCTATCAACCAATCATTATCAGCATCGTCACCGTCTTCCTAGTCGTCATCATTATTATCATCATCAATTCCCACCATCCATTTTCGAGATACAGATCACTATGCACAGAAATTTAGCCCATAACAAGTACATAAGTACACACTGCACTGAGATCACCGACATGACCAGTCTGTCCCACAAAGAAAAAACAGGCGCTGAGCGGTGCGCAATCACAAAACTCCAAAATGAATCTTGTACCGTGTCCGTCTGTTCTTCAGTGCCTAGCTTCCCTCTGGCTTTACTAACGCCCCACCCTCCATCTGCATTGGTAAGTCTTGTTTCCGATTCATTTCTTCTCTTGCTGGCATCCTAAATTCGCTTAAAACGAATTTTGGTAATCTTTTTCTCAAAGCCAAGCCATTATTTTCATCCTTGCATTTGTGAATACTGGACACACAGCGAGAACAACAAATAAATAAAAACAACAGACCAAACATCCAAACTAAACAATTATACTCTCTACATTAATGGCGATTAGTTGCTCGAGACGAAGAACGTCTTTGCCCTGTGCACACGCAAGACATCGAAACAAACAATTTATTTATTTTTATTTAGTAGACATCAGGAAAACTTGTTTCCCGAGTGTCCTCTAATCGCCGATCAGCATGGGCAATTTAACATTTTAACAATTTAACACCAACTGTGACATATCGAATACTATAAGCGGAGTAAGCGGGACAATGACTTGCTAGCATGAAGAATGATGGATAACTTGCAAAGCAGATCAGGCACAAATTAAACAAGAACATTCAAAAGCAGAAGGGATGTTTGGGAGGGGGAAGAACGACATAGAGGAAATGTATGACAAACTCTGCACAAACTTGCACTCACTCCGACAGAAATGGTAGGTTTAGAGTTCCTAGAGCTAGAACCACGCCTTATTTGCATTCATTTATCCCTGATGCAATCCTGTTATACAACAGACTCATGGTTAGGACACACACACACACACACACACACACACACACACACACACACACGAATACAGATTTCCATAGTGCTTGCCCCATTTCCAGTATCACCATATGTATAGTTTTGAACTCATGTTATTGTTGTCCTATTGTGAGTGATGATGTGAATGTGCACAGATTTTTAATAAGTGTAAGTAAGTAAGACTGTAAGTGATGCGTAAATGAACTACTGTAGATGTAGTTTGTTCTTTTCTATACCCCGTGTTAATGTTTTATGTGAAGTGATGTTCTCATGCTATCGTTGGCAGACAAAGCAATTTCCTGAAAAATAAAGATATGTTGTATTTGTATTTGTAACGTCCGCAATTTTCCGTTTTTAAAATTGGAAGTCCCACAGACAGTACTTTACCCGTTATAAACAATTCTATACAGAAATAAGAGGAAGAGAGAGAGAGAGATTTTTCACTTAACAGCTCTCCTGCTAACGGTCAACTGGTAGCCCGCCGCGCCAAAGAAATTCTCTTTGGGAATTTATTCAGAGAAAGAAAGAGAAAGACGACAGTGACTCGATTGAACTCCTGGTCCAAATAGATCATCAGCTTCCTTATGTTTTTTTCTGACCCTCGATCAGTTTAAAGCCTGGAAAACACTATTCTCTCGGGTGACCCAGAGGCTGAAACACTGATACCTGTTTACGAAAATGGGAACGGTCGTGCAAACACCAGCAACAGAAGAGTGAAGGTGAGGGTCGCGCAAACAGCAACTGTAAGGAGAAGGCGAAGATCGGTGAGATTTGATGTGAGACACCTGGAACGGACCAAACCTTAATCAACGACTAGAACTGCCCACCAGCGTGGCGGAAATCTTCTCCTTCAACGGAGCCCCGAAGGCAGCAGCACAAAAAGTCTTAAGGATGAAGTTAAAGTGTCGAAAATGTAGCGATCATTGCTGCTCTGAACCTGATTCAGGGAGTCTGAAGTTTGTCCTTAGAGCCGCTCGAGCGCAAACCTATTTTGTCATCTGTAATTTAGGTTTCGCTGCTTAATTGCCCAAACCTAGAACTTTGAGAACCAAAAATTGAAATGAAGGCGACAGTGAAAGTCAGATGAAAACACTTTCCTCTGGACCAGCTTTATGGTGAGGGCGGTGCCCGTCTCCTCGCCCTTGCTGCCTTACCTTCTCCAAACCTCTAAAAGAGTCAGGTACTCATAACATAATTTAGGGTCAACTAAGGGAAAGTAACGGTGCGTCAGACGGGAATCGAACTGACTGGTGTGCACACCTTCAAGTTCGGGCTGCTTTGCTCTAGGACAGTCTAGGCTATCAGACAACCCTTATGGTGACGTCACTCAGCCAAAAATTGCTTGCATAACGAAGCTGTCGCGTCCACCCACTTGATGGAATGCTGCGGGTGCACTTACATTCCTCTGTTATACAGCTTTCTCGTCTGATTTTTGTCTCGTCCCTGCGTTTTCTTGTCCCTGACACTTGCATTCTCTTCGGCGTTCTTCATACATTATAGCCCACAAATACGTTTTTCGGGAGTAATATTCGCCGAATGCTCTGCATATAAAAATCTTCCTCACTCCCATATAAAAGCAATAAACCTGTAAAGGAGAGCGGAGAGTGGCAATAAGTGGGGCATCAACCCCCTCCCTCCCCTCCCCCAGTCTATGCCCAGACGTTTAACGAGGGATAACTCTTGGACCACCGTTGGGTCACACCAAATACAGAAGCGAAATTTGCCCAAAACAAGTACAGAAGCACAAACCGCTCAAAACAGATTAACACGGAAGCACAACCTGCTCAAGACTAATACGGAAGCACAAATCACTCAAAACAAATATAGAAGCACGAATCGCTCAAAGCAAACACGGAAGCACGAACCACTCAAAAAACAAGCACATGTTACTTAAAACACACAAAAAGCGCAAATCGCTCAAAACAAATACAGGGCCACAAATCGCTCAAAAAGAACACTAAATGTGGGTATCTAGTGAATGTAAATTGTTCTACAACATTCAGGTACTTGCATTAACACAACAAAAGCTTATAGAGTTGGTTATCGGAAAAAAACAATATCTCACTACGACAAAGCAAATCGGTATTTGTTTACAACGTTGGGTATGCTGGAAGACTGAGAGAGACAGGTCAAAAGTGCAAACAGGTATGCGGGCACGTAGACTCATGACATATAGCCATGTCTTCTGTCGCTCTGTTACTATTTTTGGACGGAGAGTATCGCTCAGACAAACGCTGTTACGTTGTCGACATTCATCATCTAAAACTTCTCTGCATTCCGCTCTTACGGTTTTTTTAAAACCACCAAACGTAGGTAGGAAAGACAGACGGCTAAACCTGAACTTTTTTATCAACAGGGCTAGGAGGTAGCAAGAAATATTAACCCTCTACTCACCAGCAGTGCTGCTTTGACCTTGGAAGGAAGTTTGTTTTTGCTGCCCCTGGGGCGACCCCTAGACCTCTTCGGTCTCGGCTCTCCAAACTGAAAAATGCATTGGAAGAATTTGCGTGTTGAAATCCTCTATTATTATTAAACTTCTAAATTTAACTTAAGCACAATGCTATTTTTTTCACACGCTCACTGCCTCCTTAACTCTCCCGTAAACATCTGCACTCGACGATAGACAGTAGGTTCGAAGCCGAGTCCTGAAACACAAGTAGCGGACAGGTCACCCGGGGACCGGTAAACGGCGGCAAAGAGAGGATTCGGTTTCCTATTCCCGGTGAACCACTTCCAACTGCTGCTTACTAGTCTCTAGGTCACAGCAACCTTTACCTTTAAATGCTGAGCTTGTGACAAGAGCTGGAGTATTTCAGAAACCTGTACAAACAGGGTTTCGTTTACCCGACTACGACTGGACTCTCCCGGAAAATTCAACAAAATATACCCCTTTCCCATTCTAGATGTTATACTTTGATAATGTGCATGCAGTTGAATTTATCGCCGTAATAAATGTTCGGGTTTAAAACCCTGTATTTATGGAAAGATTAGGCTTCTCAGACTACGGCTGATACGAGGTTCGCCGGTCATTTTAGAGGCATTATTTACAAAGTAAGTATTACTGCCTCTAAAATATCTTACTTGGGTCTTCCACACGCCACGACATTATTGCAGCAAAACGATAGTCTTATAAAAATTGAAATGAACAAGATGTTTGTTAAATGAAAGAGATTAAAAAGCGAGCATAGATGAATACAAAATGCCTACAAAAAATTAACGACCTGAGACCTATACAAGAGTGGAAAACAGATTAACTGAAATAGACTGACGTACAACAATGTACAAAGATTGAAATAAAGACTGATATACGAAGGGATTAAAATGCAGACTTAATTCAAACGTGCTGAAGTACAGACTGACATACAAAGAGACTGAAATGCAGATTGAAAAACAGACTGGAATACAAAGAGATTGAAGAACATGCGGAGAGAGATATGACAGACAAGCCTTTCCCCCATTACCAGATAGGGACTGAAATGAAAACACTTGGCGTAAATATACAAATGTACACAAATACTCAGGAGCGCTCGCGCACACACACACACACAACGCAGGTAGCCATCAAAGACACTGTAACTCCCACCATACACACACACACACACACACACCGTACGTGTATGTAAGTGGTTCACTCTGGCTAAGACGGGGCACTCAGATCAAAGAGGACAGCAAGCGCCACCACTTGCTAAGTCTGATGAACGCATTAAACAGTTGATCAATGGGTTCAATAAAGAAAACAGTCTCAGAGGCCTCTTCTGATAACACTCCTAAAGTTGCCATCGTTGATATGCAACAGCAACACTGTGTGACAGAACCTGAGAGACAAACTTTACCCAAAGAGCCGAAAAACCTGGTAACTTTATGTGTTTTTCTGAGGCGTGAAGCCATTCCAATACAGTTCTTTCTATCTTTCCGGGAAAAAATTCTATGTATTTCGGTGGATTCGGTATATCAAAGATGGTTGAAACTGCACACCAGATCACCTGGCACTTCTGCACCCACTTCTTACATCTATGGAAATGACAACACAAGACTAGTGAAGCTACTAAGCAGCAGCATATGTGGCAAAACCAAAGATAAATGCGACTTGTCAGTGGCGTAGGAACAAGGGGGGCAGCCGCCCCCCCCCCAAAAAAAAAGATGCTGGGAAAGCAAGAATGTGAACGTTGTTCATTGCCAGCATGGAGCTTGCCCCCCCAAAGCCGAGCATCTTCCTACGCCACTGCTTGTTAAATCTTGTGAAATGCTGTTAACTCACATCTTTTCATCTTTCAGAAAAGAGGACAATTGAAAACCTTTAGTTCGAGAGTTTTGACAACTCGGCGCAGCGCACTATGTACCACCAGACCTCCTGGCTTCACTTTCCCGCCCAAGTGGTGGCTCTTGGTCTCCTCTTTGCTCAGGGTATGGAGTCCAACTCTCATTCCGCCCCTTTTCCCGGCAATTGCAGGGGAGATTATCGAACCACAGGCCCGAGCAGGCCTTGAACCACCGTTCTTCCGCTCCACAGCCGAGCGTACTAGCCACTCCTCCCCTCCCCCGGGTCGGTTAGTTGGTTTATTTAGTTCGTGATTTCGCACTATGGGGGGAGAGGGATGAGGAGGAAATCGGAGTACCCGGAGAAAATTCCCAACGCCCGGCCCTGCGGACCATACAAAGAGTGCCCCGAGACGAGA
Organism: Marisa cornuarietis; assembly: GCA_004794655.1. Classification (NCBI taxonomy): domain Eukaryota; kingdom Metazoa; phylum Mollusca; class Gastropoda; order Architaenioglossa; family Ampullariidae; genus Marisa; species Marisa cornuarietis. The sequence continues at coordinate 1,909,527 of SMMW01000650.1, read as the reverse complement.
TCTGAACCCTAAGTTTCTCGCTGCAGTGGTGACAAGGGAGCGGTTTTACCACTACACTACCGGGCGCCCTCCCCCCTCCCCATCCGACCGCCGTTCACCTTTCCTGATAAAATCAGGTCAAATGCCCACTGGGCAAAGATCGTGGTCCCACATACTTCGTGGTTAAGGTAGCCTTTCAGAACCTGGCTCATCCGAGCCTCTAACCTCCATGTCAAGGCTACTGAGAGCGGTGGGGGGGGGGGAGAAAGAGGGCGGGGGAGGAGAGGCAGCGAGCAGACGCATGTTCTGCTTTGTTCCCTCCAGCCGCCTTAATGACAGCATCAGGCAGCACCGACACTTTTCCCACGGCTGGCTTAACATGATACTGTCAAGAAGTGGTTAAAAAAATAGTCGCCAGGTTCGTGTCTCGTTGATATAGCGTGCGACAGTGGGCGGAGTGAGTGTCAACCTCACAGCGGGCTACTGCAGCACGCACATGCGCGCGCGTGCTCACACACACACACACACACACAGGCGCGCGCGCCAGCATACAAGTATCGCACATGCAACGCTTGGCTGATCAGAAAGAATGCAGTGAAACATTCTTCTCTAGCAAAATTATAATTTTGATTTCTCATCTGACCGTTATACAGCCAAGACTGCTTGCGGCGAAAGGAAAAAAGGCTAAAGACAATCCTAAGTCATGAGTTTCTTCTTCTTGATAATAATAATAATAATAATAATAATAAATATTAAAATGATATTTTAAGAATACAGTTTGTAGAACTTATTTCCCCGTGTGTAGGCGAGCTCACTGCGTTGTGTATGAAGGATTACAAACGAACCGTTAAACATGGAGAGGGTAGAGAGATGGGAATTGTGTGGGGAGGTTGGGGGTAGGGATAGGAGAAGAAGCGTCTGCTGAATTTCTCTTGTCTGATGCCTGACACAGGGAGTTCAGTACAGGCAGATCAAAGAGACCGGTTTGAGTAATAGGGTGTCAGTAGCTCGTACAGGTACGCTGGGGTGTGACCGTGAAGACATCGGTAGCACACTTTGGCGGTCTTGTAATTAATGCGAACTTGCACCCAGTGCAGCTCGCGGACGAGCAGTGTTGTTTTCGTCTGTGGAAGAATTGTTGTGAGCCCTGTGAAGCTTGTTCAGTAAGAGATCATGCAGGTCGATGAGTAGAAAGGTGCGGTAACCTAGCCGGGACAAGTGGACAACACAAATAGACACTAGCTTACTGATGGTGGAAACTGACAGGAAGTGTCGGGTGCCGCTGATTCTGCAAAGTTCTAGGACTGCATTTATGTGCGATTCTTGAGACAACGATGCGTCTATGCTAGCACAGAGATTTCTGGGAAAGATAAATGTTTACCCCCATAGAAATAAAAGTAGTAAATAATGGCACACATTTCAGCCTATTTTCTGAGTCTAGTTAAGTTTTGTTGTCATTCATTTAATTTTAAATACAAGCATTTATTGAATACATTTAAAGACCATTGCGCATCGAACGAAAATGACACCATTTTTTTTATCCTTTTGACCATTGGTAGAGATGGAGTCAAAGTACATGAAACAAGACTTTATTAGGGACAGACGCGTATATAGCCAATAAACCTACTACTTTCCTATCTGTCAGATGAGTTTTCCTTAGCAGAAACCCGGATTTGACGCAAAGAGACATCTATATTCGTACACAGGGTCCCACTGCTCTCGTGAAACGCCTCTCAAACATTAATTAGCTCTAATTTGTTTGCCGTCTGTCTAATCTGTTGGTTGTTAAAGCGCCATTTCTTTCGATGACTGGGTTGAGCTCAGGGCACTATGCTATTTCCCAAATTATGAGGGAGTTACATCCCTCCACCCTCTCTTCATTCCTTTCGTTCTCGAGATACAAACCTAGAAACATCGCCACTGTGGAGATCAAAATCGTGAACGTACCCGGATGACCTCGTTAACATAATTATAGTCCTAGCTTTCTCTCAGTGGCTGCAATCTTGACGACGAAGTGTATCCACGGACAGTCAAGGTGTTAGAATGTCGGCGCTTTTTTGTGCACGTGGTCTTTAAAGACTTGCTTTTCGGGAACCAGAGGAGGCTAATTAATTATTCAGTTCGGATACGAAGCGCTATCTTGCATTGAGCTCGGACAGGACGTCTGAGGATGGTGACCAGCAATTTGATTATTTGAGCACCTGCCCTTTGATTTCTCACGAAATAAGTCAGTCAGGCTGCTGTAGCACTTGCAAAAAAGAACAGCGTTTTTGCTTCCATTCTCTTATTTATTTTTCGCTATTCCCTGCACCACAATAGCCAACCAGTAAATTTTCTCAAATCACAACTGCTTCCGGCTGCGTGTCTGTTTATTGTACAGGAATGTAGGCGTGTGTATACAGTGGAACCTCAATTACCCGTTTTAATGACCGGTGCTCGTCATAATAAAAAATCACGGATAATACAAAATTATTCTAAAAAGTCGCAAATGCTAGAATGGGTGCTGTACAGTGAAATTCTTACCTTTCTCGTGTTCATGAGTCAGACAGGAGACGCTGCTTTGTCTTCTTGCTGCGCTTTAATGTTTTTGACGCGCGGAGTTCGCGAAGTGTTAGAATGTCACTAAAATTTGAATCCGCTTCTTGCTCAAGAAAGTCTAGCAATGTTTTGGTAGAATTTAGCGCTTCTGCAAAGCGAAACTTTATTTTCTGAAGGTTCGTCTTCAACTGCGACATCGTCACTTTCTTCCGGCAATCCCGCACTTGACTTCGCGATCCCGGATAACCGAATGCATGGTTAATCGAAGACAGGATAATCATGGTTCCACTGTACATAATATACTATTTAAAATTTTATATTGTATGTTAAAGAGGTTATAAATATATGTCAATACCCGATAAAAGAAGGATGTCTCTAGTATCTTTTATCACGAGTTTCTTCCCCTTTGTGGGAGCACAGTTTTTACATAGGAAAAAAAAGAAAACAAAGAGCAGAGCAAAAGAAAGAAAATAGTAGAAACAAAACAAAAATTCCTCGATCCTGCTTTCCTAATGTTTGTATATATATTTGTTGGCCGTTTTTTCACACGCAGTATATCAGGTTGTGGTAAATCTGACATCTGCGCTCGTGACGTGGAAGTGTGAAGTCTGGCTTGTGCCTCACGCGGTTGGTGGAGGATCGAATTACAAGAGATACAGGAAGCGACGTGCATGTACATAGCGAACCAATGCGCGCACCTGCTCTTTGCAGTTGTGTAGTTTCTTTCAATGAAAGTGACAATGGACATTGCAGCTGCGGAAAACACAGCTAAAAACACTCAGGATGTTGGGGAAAACTGTAGCGTGCAGATGGTGCTCCCGCAAATGTCTCCAACAAAATTTCCCACCGGCAAGGCAAACAGCGTATACCTAACGGAAATATCCCGTCATTCCGCGACAAAACAGGTGATGCCCCCGCGTACAGGTGTTCGTAAAGGAATGGATAACTCTCTTTCCCCTCGCTTACTCAACAACAACAACAACAACAATAACAACAACAACAGTATAGAACATTTAAGTCAAGTCAAAAGTACTCAAAAGTGGAAGGTCTTAGTTCATGAGCAAACGCAAATCTGCGCCTTTTATTTTCGTCAGAAATTATCGAAAACAGTTGAAAAAAAAAGAGAACTTGAAAGAAAATACAGTTAGCTGGCAGGTCCGATTCTCCTCATACCCGGCGCAAAACGGCCGTTTAGTCTTTCGTGTCTTTCGCGCTGGGCTTTATCGGATTACGTGATCTGAGTCATTGGTCCAGTAAATATATGGTACCACAAGTCATGGTTCAATAAAATATCCGATAAACACACACACACACACACACACACACACACACACACACACACACACACACACACACACACACAAGGCGGATCCACATCGGTGGCATGTGATGTGATCAAGCGACGTTACAAAAGCTGACATTTCGTCATTAATTATTCTCAAATGCCAGGGACACAGTCAGTTCCTTGACATTAGGGATAAAGATCCCGATATTATTAACACACGTATAAATAGCGTGCACTTTTTCTGCCACTGGTAGATAAACTCCCCAATATGTTTATATTGAAGGGGAGGGGTGTCTAAAAACCCAACTGTCTGAACACCTTCAAAAAGTTTTAACTGCGGGTCTGAAACCCCTTCTATTTTATGTATAAAATACACTGATCCGAAACTTTCTAACTGTACAGCTAGAGTTCTTGAGTCCTTGCGTCGTTGTGAGCACGCTGGAGGTGGCATAGTAAGCCAACATTATCATAACCATGGAAGCCACCCTGCAGAAGGTGCCTCACCTGGCGCGTCAACAGCAGCGGAAGTGGAAGGGTGTAAAAGGGTTATGAACAGGTGAGCAATAACTGATAACCTTATACAGCCACTAAGCTTGTCTTCTCTCTTTTTTAGTTCTGTTATCAGTCAAGTGGCTTACGAAGAAGGCGGGAAGGGACAACTGGCTTTTACGTCGAGCCAGCAGCTAAAGCCACACCATGGTAAAGAGAGGCTACCTGCACGACGACGACGACGACAAGATATCTGCGAAAAGGCACTCATGGCGTAAGCTCACTATTCGAATCATCACACCTGGTACTTCTTACCGTGGTTTTCAATCACTGTAGTGAGCAATTGTCCTCCCCTTCCCCACCATCCTTTTAAAAAAAATCTCTACGCACACTCAAAAGGTATGTTCGTTACATACTTGGGATGCCTAGACCACGAAATCAGCTGTTTGATGAGGTTATCAAAATATATCAAGCACAGCGGCCTCAGCTGAGGCGACGATCGTTGGCAAATCAAGCTAGCGACCGTAGCGCCCTCGATGCCTTCGGGCCTAAGAGTACAGAACAGCCGACAGTCAGATAAATTCACCACGCTTTCATCTTCGACAATAAATAAATAAATAAAATCAAGATGTCTAGGGCCGACAATTCTCGAATTATTATCCCATAATATTCCACGAAAGGATTCCTGAAGTGCGGAGAAACATACTGTAGCCAATCTTGGGCCCAATGGTCTTATCATCAGATGTTTTAAGGATTACAACGTTAGGTTATTTAAAGCTTCTCATTGTTAGATTATTGTAAACATCATATAGTTAGATTACCTACTGGCCTACTTCTTTAGAGTACTTACAACATTATTTACAACCGTAAAACATCAAATCGTCAGACCTCATTAGGTTATTTTAAGTATTACATTATTATATTATCTGAAGTATCACAGCCTCAGATTACTTATTTTAAGCACTACAGCGCCGTTGGGTTATTTCAAACATCGCAGAGTTAGATTGCATCGTTTGGCAGCACATTGTCGGTTAAATTTTAAACCTCACATCGTTTGATTTCATGAAGCATCACCTCATTGAGTTAAATAGGTATAACATAAAGATACAGACATTCCCGTGAATTATTTTAAGTGTGCAAGCAAGAACGTCTGCGCATGTCATTCCAGCATATCGTCGCACAGCACACACACACACACACACACACACACACACACATATACACTCAAATACACGTACAAGCACAAGCATGCACACGCCAGTACAAGCACACACCCCAAAAACCACGCACACACACACACACAAACACACTGACGCACATACACGCACACACGCAGATATGTAAGGCAGCGCAGATGCAGTGCATGCCGCCCAAGGGCGGAAAGTGTGTGTGCACTATTTCACATCGTGACCCACTGACCTGTTCAGCTCTGGGTTTGGGTTTCCTCGGTCGCCCTCGCTTCCGCTTCTCAGGCTCGCCGCCGGCCGCTGGTGTCTCCGTTTGTGACGTAGCGGCAGACGCGGCGGCGAAGGAGGTCCCCACCACCGCTGCTGCTTGCAGCGGCGACGTCTGCTGCTTCCCCTCCGACATCCCTACGCCCTCGCGCCGCGCGCGCTACCTGCTGGGATAGCCCTGACTTTCTGGCACAATCGTTCAACTCTCCGTCGAACGGAACTCTTCGGCGCCTTGCAAGAAGTCGTGAGCTCTGTTCACAAACACCCTCGTTTGCTGCAAGAACGTGAAGGCAGCGTCAGCTTCGCCTTTCATCAGATGGTTGTGAACTCTGGACACCATGCAACAGAACGCCGACTGAAACAAGGAACTCTGCTGCCATTGGGCCTGTAGGGCCTTAGAGCACTAAATGTCCAGATCCGTTCTTTGGGAAAAGCGAGTCGAAGTCAAACATCCCTGTCCTCAATTCATGCAAAACACAGTTAGGTGTCTCAAGCAGTAACGAAAGAGCATGAAGAACACGGAACGGTAAGCCTTCATTTGTCTCACAGGTTTGTTTGTTTTCTACTTCCACTTTGTTTATTCTTTGCCAGATAATGCGTGGCGTCCGTTGTCCTGGCAGGAACAGATGTCTTTGACTTGTTGGGGTCCCGCGATAAGTGGCTCCGCAAAAAAAACAAAAAAAATACAAGCAGTGAACAGCAGTTCAGAAAGTTTGTGACTTATCCTTGTCAGTTTTGTCCATCCAGGAGGTTAAGTTGGAGCGGCCGAGATGTCTTGCTCAGTTTGTCCTTTAGGTCAAAGCTGTTAAACGAAAAAGCACACACACATATGAAAATGTGCATCAATCTGTAAAAAACGATTTTGCAACATGATGATGATGATGATGATGATGATGATGATGATGATGATGTAAAAACAAGAAAATGTGACAATAATAACTGTTAGGGTCACAAGGTCGTCATTTCTGGAACTGAGGAATTATGAGTTATCACAAAGTACTTTATTAAATCCATGGAGCAAGACAGACGACGTCCAAAATCTAAACATAAAGCGGTAAATTATTAAAGTCGGGACGAGGGAAAATGTGAAGATCGTGGTCCGGAGATTAGAAACAAAAAGTTATAATGCAAAGAAATAGAGACAAGTAATCAATTAAGCGAGAGAGAGAGAGAAAAAAAAAAGACTGGTACAAGCTGTACCAGATGAACAACACGCTGCAAACACGTTTAATGAAAGATGAAGTCGACAGTTGGAAACGAGTTGGCGCAGTCGTAGAACAATATTTTTTTAAAGCAGATATATCCGGCCCAACAAAATGCACAAGGTAACAAGAGACACCACAGTGACGTAGATCCAGAGAAAAGACAAAAGGGACAGAGAGCAGTCCCCTCAAGCCAGCAATACTATGATGGGACAATGACAAATCCTATAGTTTTGCCTGAAGCAAAGAGTCGTGACACGTTCAGTGATCTTTCTGCTGTACAATCTTTGAAGCCAGTTAGGCGCAGGGATATCACCTTCATCATGTCAGCACGGACAGCCTGAAGCATCCTGATGAACAATCGCAACGACTATCGCTTCATCAAACCATTTAAACGAACCAGATGATTTCAGCATAAGAAAGCTATTGGGTATGGGACGGGGGTCTGTCGGCTGAGAACCCCCTAGCACGTCGAAGCTAAAAATCTAACAAAACGCGGGAGCGGGCGCGCGCGCATGCACACAACCGTATCCTTACATAACGACCAAAGCAAAGATGGTTGCTGACATTTAATGTGATCATTTATCATAGTCATCGCTTACAAGGAAATTAGGTTCCTTCCCACTGATTAGCAGCCATTAAATTTTACAGACTTAACGACTTTCCGATTTGAATTTGATTCGAGAAAAATTTATTATATCTCTAACTTAATTTGCAGTCAGGAAAAAAAGGAAACACACACACACACACACACGTCTGTTGCAACGCTATGTACAATGGCGACTTATTCAAAATCCAACATGATAGATGAAAGAGCTGTAGAGGGAGTCAAAGACACGTTCGGGGGAACTGGACTGTAAGCTTATCTTTGTTTTGCTCGCTAATGTCTAGAGTGTGCGATGTGCGTGCGTAAGCAAACAAAGGTGGTCTACCCTTTTCTTTGAGGTCTGCACACGAATAGGCTGAAAATGAAATTCTTCTCGCAGGACGGAAGGAAAGTTAGGATTCTAGACCAGCTGTCAGTCTTAACCTCCACGTTTCAACCGCACACTGCCACCATCTTCGTCTGTCGCTAGACTGTTGACAAACTGTTGCGTTTTACGACCACGTGACCTTTAACAGTCGTTGGAGACGGTAATAGTGAGTGAAAGAAATTCGTGTTGAGACTTTTGTTGCTTTAATATCGCAGCAAAACGAGTCGTCGTGATAAATAAATAAACAAAGGAAACATTCAGAATAACTTTTAGTCGCTGAAGTACTGAGTATAGTTTGTTGAAATCTAGAGAAACTGATAAATAAATAAGACCCCCCTTGGATGACCTTGGTGACCTAACCTAATGAGCGAGGAGACTGCTAGATGTCACTCAAGGCCCACGTCTGCTATCTCGACTTCACAGGGCTGCCCGAGCAGCAAATCTGGCTTGATGAGTCATCGCAATCTTGACTTCTCGCCGATAACTGCTACCTCAACTTCAAAGAAACAACTGCTATGACGTCAGGGAGGACTGCTGAGAGTGACCTCGCCAAGACGAGTGCTATCGCGACTTCGCCGAGCTGATTGCACACGACTACTTCAAAGTGCTTCTCCTATCGAAAGGGCAAAGGCGGTCGAGGTGCTAAGAGAAAGGGCGCAACACCAGTACCAGTGATCTGACCCTTTTCGTAATCCTTCCCGTCCCCCTTCCCCCATTTTTAAAAAAAGAAAATGATTATTATGCTAGGTCGTGGCCTCAATTCCTGCACATTTACAAAAGTAGGCTTGCTGATTGGGATTAACCTAGTTAGATTTGCTTTTAGTTCTTCCGGAGGATTTGGCCTTTGATAACGGCGGTAGTTAGAATGGATGGCAATCCAAGTGCTGCAAGTGTCTCACAAGGGAAACAAAATCGCAACACAATCATCATCATCTGGCACCAGCTGGACACGGAGCAAGACGGTTCCTTTCGTCAGGGGTTGTGGGGGATAGGGGGAGATACCCGACTAGACACATCAGCGCGAAGGTTTGCCATTGGGGCTGGACATGCTATGCTTAACAGGAAAGACATTAGAGGGTGTGTCCATTCCTTCATTCGCCAGCCGATTTTGTTCTCTGCTTACCCCGACGATGTCCGCTCTCCACGTATCACTGGAGGACCGTCTCGTGTCTCGCAACATAGCCTAACCAAGCTTGGCGAGCAGTGCTTCCTGGAGGACCCACCAGGATGGCGAAAGCGCTGCGGGCGAATCGACATTTTTTTTTTATAATGGCAGTGCAGTGCCCTATTAGCGTGCCGACTGCTTCAAACTTTATTTCTTATTTACCTCGGGTTCGTCTTTAACTTGTGTTTCCCGTTGTTGCCTTCTGAGGCGAGAAGACTTCAGGATAAACACGGGCAGGTCTGCTCAAAGAACCATTCCAAAGAGGAGGAAGAGGAAAAGACGGTGGAGACGAAAATAGAGAAGTCTGCTAGTTTCCCTAAATTCATTGCCAAAACAAATGTTTCGCCTTGGACGGCTAACGAGTTTGTGACACAGCCGTCATTCCGCTCTTGCAACGCTGAATCTATCAGCTGACAAAAAAGTCTGAGCTTCTCTCCTCCATCGAAGAACGACGCGAACAAGCTCCGCGCAGCTTCTGCTCCACATTGGGCAAGACTCCACCTCTTCAGTTCTGACCAACCCCGCAACCCAGCAAAGAATTCTTTCCTCGTACTATTCCGTGTTGTAATACAGGGTTAGGAGTTCGCAGCCCACCCAACAGAAACAATAATCTCTAGGGGCCGTAATCATGAAGCGGAAGTAAAGCTACCTCCGAGATAGCTCATAAACTAGTAGCACAGTGACGACCTCTAGGAGCACAAATAAGGTGTAGACTTGGGAAGTTGCCAGGTAATCTCTAGGTCTTCGAATTGCGTCTGGTCCTTGACTATCCCCCCTCCCCCCATCCCGAGAGCAGGGGTACTAGCAGGCCTCCTGGTAAAAGGTGATAGCTAGCAGTCAGATGTTTATAGCATGAGAAGCAGAGCTGATAACAGAGAAAGAGGCAGGTACAGCTGGATTAAGGGGTGATAACACGGGAGGCGGGAGGGAGACGACAGAGAAAGGGGTGTAAAGTATGAAAATAGCGCAAAAGCTGGACTGTTGATGGGACAGACGCTGTAGAAGGTGCGACCAAAACTCTGTAAAGTGAGGTCACAGAAGACCAGCTCTGCGCGGGCATTGTGTACACGATCACCTCTGAAGAAGGCGGCGAGATTCATACTGGCTGCCCTCGACAAGGGTAGGTAAGCAGTGAACGTAGTGTGGAGTGGTCTGGTACCAAGCCGTGAACAGCTGTGACAACACCTTCAGGAAAGCGAACGTGAGGAATGGCAGAGAATGGCTCAGGCACCTCTACACCCCCATCCCCTTCTTCCCCGCACGCTCCCTTATCAGTACTTCTTTCACTGCTTGACACCATGGTCCAGCCACCTCCACTGCCCCGCCTTCTTGACCCACCTTCCAGTCTCTGTTGTTCTCGCCGTTGACACGAGATTTCAGCACGTGCACTCCCGCAAGCGCAACGTTGCTGTTCGCGTGCGTGCGTGAGGCACAGAGAAATGGGCACAGCGATGCGGACGGACGAAATGGACAGAAAATCCAAGCAGTCACCCATGCATGACTTTCTAAGCCAAAAGACTCTGTCGTCAAGGAACAGATTCTAATCAAATAGAAAAAAAAACGTGTTTCAGCTTTCAAAAGACTGAATCGTTTTATTTGTTGTAAAAATATTGTGTAAAAGAAGTTTCAATCATCAATCAACAAACAGCATTTTGACACAAATGTATGAAACTTTTAAAATATTTTTATGTTTTTCATATTTTATTTTGGACAGACCATGAGAAAAACTTCCAATCGTCAAGAAACTCTTTAATTTTAAAAAAAACTAGAGAAAACAAACTTTCAATCGGTTATAATTCAACCCATTTCTCTCCCCCCCCCCTCCTCTCTCTCTGTGTGTGTGTGTGTGTGTGTGTGTGTGTGTGTGTGTTTAAATGCCTCCTAAGTGAGCGTCAGTTGAAAAGAAATAAAGCATCATACTGCAAAACTTCATCCAAGCGAGTATTCTTCTGTCACGTAATTAAACCTTCGCGATATCACACCCTCCCCCAAACAACAACAAGAAGCAAGATCCGGTATTCTTTTATCAACTAATTACAACTTACAATTTCAAAAACAGAACAAATAAAAACTTGAAGATTACTGTTGATTGGACGGAGGGACGGAATGTTAGCATCCCCTCCCACTAGAAAAGTTAACAAAACTGCTGCAGCAATCCTCCACCAAAGAAAAAAATGTGTTCGTTGATAAATGTGGCACAGCGGTCAGTCAGGTAAAATCTGAGGTACAATCCTGAAGGACAGTTATGCAGTCGTTTCAGAGCTGCAAAGTGTTAGTCACAAAACCTGTTAGTCACAGAAATTCAACAGCAACGGGATCAGAGGTACTGAGATTTAAGGGGAAAAAAAATGGAGATGATGGGGAATGGACCACTGAAACCCACTCGCGCTGTGTCGATAGTAACAGGTAAGACCGACCATAAAACCAACCTAAAAGGCACAGCGACAGCTCTATTCCAAATCGTCTTTTATTCGGACTTAATTATTTTTTGCATTAATTGCCTAACGTTTGACAAAAGAAGACTAATTTTCGTTATCAACTTATCCTTTATTTAATGAATGAAAACGGATGTTACTTTGCGATTCTATATATAGCAAGTAAGCCTTTTGAATTTTTAAGCAAGATCTGTTTATAAACAAAAATACAAAATAGAATCCATATAAATTGGTTTTTTGTTTGTTTGTTTGTTTGTTTGTTTTTTGCAAACCACATAAATCGTTTTAACTCCATCAGTCTCCTGTCGCTTTCGTCATCAACCACTGCGCATGCGTGCGAGATTCTTCGAGAAGCCACACAAACAGCTGAGGAAAATTTGCATTTTATGATCATGTAAGTATATTTACTTGGAATTATGAGAAATTTTCATTAAAATGATTACACCAGATGCTCTGTAATAGCAGTAGTACAGTAATGAAGGTAATTGTAAACCGTGCCCGTGTACCTTTAAGAATGGAGAACACAGGCAGTAATGCAAGAAAACCATCATCTTCTTCTGTCTCTCCTCCTTCATCTAGATTAAACATAATTCAAACGTCCGTCCCTACATAAATATAAGTATATATATATTAGATTATGATGCACTGACAAGATAGCATCTTTCCACGCTCTGATTCACGTTAGTGTTGTCGAACACTTCTAAGACACAGTTCTGTGAACTTCGTATGACAAAGAGAGTATCAAGTGTATGATCAAAGATAGCATCTCATCTACAACACAATTTCGGGTTTTTCCTCTATGGGCGTTACTTTTTTTTTTTTTGAATATATTTGTGTCATGTAGCTCAAGGGTACAGACGACTGTAACCTAGTCGGTGACATCGTGGCAAGGAAGCTTCACGCACCGAGGTCCACAAATCAGGCCACTGAGTGAGTGAGTTATTGACATTTCTCGACATGGATATCATTCTCCACGATTTCAATATAAACTGTCGCGTAATGACAGAATAACACATAAATATGGTTGTGCAGACCGGGAAGAAGCAAGGCGGGGGAGCCAGTCAAACAGCTCGTTAATGTCGTCTTCGAGCAGACTGATTCGGCGAGATTGTCGTTGATGTATTTCGAGGTGAACGCTGGCCGGTTCGAACAGGTCGTCAGAGGTAACTCTCTCACGTGGAGTGAGGACACCACCACCACCACCACCCACTGCCCACCACCTTCCCCTCAACAGCTTATAAGCGTTTAGAGCTACTCTGAACTGTCTGGGTGGAACATCTATTTGGCTTGTGTCGAAAGGACATCCCATCTTTGCTCCAGGTGAAGATTCTCGTCATGACTTTTGCTTACGCCGATGAGAAGAGCCTTCATGAAGAAAGATTCTTCCACAAAAAAAAACAAACAAACAAACGAAACAAACAAACAAAAACACGACCTTTCCTCGACGTGCTGAAGAGATGCTCCAGAATGACTAAAACAACTTTTCTCCAGATAATAAAGAAATAACCATTAGTTTTCTGTGACCGTCACACACAGCTTTGTAGGTCCTGCTTAGACGTTCAACGTGTCCTCGGATAAGAAGGGGGTTCAGAACTGTGACCAAAGGGTAGTTGAAGATGTCTGGGGTTGTAGTTATGAACGACAGCTACTTCCTTACTCTGGGGATTGCTTTTTCTACAATCTTAGCACGCCTTCTGCACCTGTAACTGTGGATCGTACTCAAAACAGAGTCCTGTAGATACTGGCCGACATGCCTGGTCTGCACCTGCATTTAGTTACAGCACGCAGGGTTATAGTTAACCCCGAAGTAACGATAACTCGCTTAACTACATGCCCTTTAACGCCCCTGCATGTCACAGACCCGTTTTCTGTTTCCTGCGAGCCTCAGTGATCGATCAAAACCAGCTCCTTCCGAAATATTTCACACTTTATCATAAATACGTTAAAAATGTTAATCCTTTCGTTTAGTTTGTGGGAATTCCCCTTTTTATTTTTAGCGCAGACCTTGGGGTCTCAGCCAAACACTTATCATCATTACCTTACATAGGCATTAGAGAGAAATTTGTTTTAAACTTCGTTTGGGTAAAAAGTTTCGCTTGTCATACATTCATGTACATTTTCTTTTTTAAATGATGTGCCTTCAGCTTTGGAATTAAACGATTTTGACACGACTTGATAAGCTCTGAACCTTTTTATAACGCCATCTGCCGTGGAAATTCTTATCAAATACTTGCAAAATAATAATATCATAATAAAATGGGCATTGTTTCCTCGGTAATCTTCCAAGAGTGTAAAATCGCTTCCACAAAATACATACCTGCTTTCTAGCAATGACCAAATGTGTCACACCTTTCTTCCATTCCCCCCCCCCCCCTAGCGTACTCGGAGATTGGGATCTTAACACCTAAGTCTCTCGAAGGTATTCATTCGAATTTCAGCTTTGAGAAAGTCATCAAAAGGTTAGCAAAAACCCATCATCATCATCATCATCATCATCATCAGCAGCAGCAGCAGCAGCAGCAGCAGCAGCAGCAGCAGCAGCAGCAGCAGGACTATTACACACGTATGCAAGTACAATGGAGAAACAACTAGAAGTTTTAAGTCTAAATTATCCAGTACGCAAATATTGCAATTCATCTAAAAGTATCTCGTACACAAATTAAGGCAAAGAAGCTGCAGGCGATAGTCCATGTGCACAAGACATACATACGGTCTTTCATTGCGCTCGGTATAAAGTTCGCGCACGCAGCAATGCACGCACGCGTACACAACACATAGACAAACAAACAAGCTATTCACGGGGACGCCGAGTGAAAAGGTTCGGAATGTCTGACCCAGGAAGGGAATTGACCCTTGTACTTTGACCAGTCGGAGTTATTTACATCCAAGTTAAACTATCCAAATCTCCCAGAAAATGCTGTTTGATTGGTTGTATATATTTACCTACTGTGACTAACGTGACTACGAAGTATCGGATGGTGTATAATGACGCCACGAACTGTTTTAAATACTTCGCGCTGAAGCCCCTCTTACATGATTTATCCTATAATGAACTGAACCCATTCATTCGAAAAAAAAATTACATCTGGGTGGCTCTTTTAAAGTTGACAAGTAAAATAATATACACTTGACATCTTGATAAAAATCACACTTGGAAACTTTGCACACTACAGCTCGGCATCAATTTGAAGGAATATGAAGGAAACTTAATAATTGTACAACTTGGCTATTACTTAATAGCTTATTAATTACTTAATATATCTATATTTATATATTCTCATAAAAAACTATTCCACCAATCCAAATAAGACTTCAAAACCAGTAATCTATTTAGCAGATTCCGAGGCATCACTAGAAACAAGTCATAGAGGAACAGGAACAGATGAAGGAGATGCTCAGCTTACTAGAAGGATGTCCTGTTCCAATGACAGATATTTGTGGAGTTTTGAGTTTTGTCTATACAGCTATGCATATATAATTCAAACCCAGCATTCCTATCACAAACGCATGTATAGCATGCACAGATAAAACATTGATATCAAAGGATCCTGCATACCACCCATCGCCCAAAACAAAGTTACCTTTTCCCGTAAAGGAAGCTGGCTGCGTTTCTGTCATTCTACTACATGCCAATTCTCAACTCAATAATAATATAAAAAAATGAAATGCTGCATAAAAACCGGCTATGTTTAGTTTGCCTGGTACCATGGCATAACACCACCATGTTTACTATAAGGTCAACACACCTTACATCACAGCATCCCTAGAAGACCTAACATGCTGTAAATCTTAGCATGACACCGCGTCACCTGGTTTACCTGGAGCCACTATGCCTCGACTTGCCTTGCGGCAAGAGACCTAGTCTAAAGTCAGTATACTTAGCACCACGGACCTTCATTCATTGGATGAGTGTCTCTCATTCGTTACCTCTTTGCTCTATCATAGGAGTGACCAATCGTAACAAACCCTAACAACGAGGGCTTTCGCATCCGTTTTTTGTCAAAATGGCGGATCTTCCTAACGCAGAAGAAATTTTAGAAGTGAGTAATTAAGCTTTTCTGTCATCATAACCTCGTTAAAGAAGATTGATTGCAAAATAAACAGTATTTTCTGTCAAATGTATTCTGTTTGCCAATAGAAAATGCATTTAGATTTTTCGACAATTTTATAAAATAAAAACATCGTCACAACAGATGCTATTGACTTGTTTTACCACTAGCAATTACAAAAATATTGTTTTTGATTTCTTGGAAACAATTGTATAGACTTTTCTGTTACGAAAACAAAACATCTACTTTAAGAATTTATTTAAGGTATGCAAACAAAGAACCGGAAACACGAGGCCTGTCTAAAGGAAAGCCGAGACTTACACCGGACATGAACCTGAGTCGCTTATCCAGTAATGAAGGTCCGTGCTTAGCACAGCTAACTACAGTACTGTGCTGACGGTTCACTTCAACAGGGTTGTTACATTTGACCGTCCCAGGGCCCGAAGGCATGACACGGTGGTAAGGCCACCTCGGAGACTGGCGCAAACAAGTAACCTGGGGCTGTAGTTATGAAGCGAGGGTAACTCTTACCCGGGGCAAAATGGAAAACTCAACGACTAGAGCTTTGTCACCGACGTTATAAAGCGGTGTCCAGACCCCACAAACATTATTTTTACCCCGGAGCCATAAGGCAAATGTGTCATAGGGTAAAGAAACATGAAGTAGCTTCTGTGGATACCGCTTTATAACTTTAGAAACAAGAATCTTCTCTCTGAGTTCCTCATTTTATCCTGGGAAACTGTAGCTTCGAAACTACGGCCCCTGGATGTTACCCTCCCTGGGCTGGAGGGGGGCGCGCTGCTAAAAACAGAAGCAAAACAACCTCGCTGTTCATGGCTTCAGACCCATGGATGTTGCGTGACGCAGGTACCTCTACGACGCCGAAACACCATGAAACCTACACCTGATCCCCAGCATTCCACTAACATACTTATTTAAGTTTCTGAGAAAAACTGACGAGTACACACACTGGAGTGGCAGTGGAGGTGGGTTGCGAGGTAAAGACCATGGATCTCCCATTTAACATTCCGTCTGCAGGTCTGAATGGATCTTCCATTAAGTCCGTGACTTGCACGCCTTGTCAGCTGTGCACCTTAATTTTCCCGCCTGGACGTTTACAATTGTACATGCTTGAAAACCAAGCATCCACACCACATTCTTTGATGTAGCTTTGGATATGCCAGCATGTGACACAAGAATATATTTTGAGGCAAGCCTCATCAAAGTCGTCAAAAGAAAAAAAAAGTCGGAGAAATCCATGTACATATAAATAATTTTGGGCGAAAAATTTGACCTTTTTTTGTGAAGGTATGGATATTTACAGTTGGAGGTGTTACAATAACACTTGGTAAGTATCCAGAAGGAGACTACGAATGCGGGAAAGAGAATGTAGGAAGAGAGAAAGAAGAGAAAGAAACTAGACGGATGAACATACAGAAATGATGTAAATTGCTCAGAAAGGAGGCGTCACAGCCTTCAGTAGTTTTACATCACAGCCCTCAACAGTTTTACATCACAGTCCTCAACAGTTTTACATCACAGTCCTCAACAGTTTTACATCACAGCCCTCAACAGTTTTACATCACAGTCCTCAACAGTTTTACATCACAGCCCTCAGTAGTTTTACAAAAGAAAGAAAAGGTAGACCGAGGGAAAACTGTCAACTGATCCTGTATTTCAAGAGAACTGAAGTTAACTCTTTTGTGTTTCGTCTGTTCAAAAGGGACATATTTTGTCATTTCAGAAATTTGACTTCGGGTAACACACACACACACACACACACACACACACACACACACACACACACACACACACACACACACAGAGCAACGTGTGATCTTGCATGTACCGCCTGCAGGACTATGGTTATGAGCTTGTTTTGAGGCACGTGTTTGGGAATTAAAATACGATCCGATTTTTATGTTGTACAATCTTTGTTTTAAGCCAGTTTTACTGTCTAACCGAGCCTGCTGTCAAATCTGAAATAATATTTCGTGACTTTCTAATCACGCCATCGCGTTCAAATTAGCGCCTTTCTTCTCCGTTGGGAAGCATACTATCTCTGCATCTTTGCTTCTTCCAATTGATGTATCTTCGTATCTATGTATCTTCGTATCTTTGCCTCTCTCTGCTCTGCTAGTCACATTATCTGAACCTTACGGAAGACTTACCAAGCGTGCAAGCCTGAAAGACGGAAAGACTTGGCGAGTATGCAAGTCAGAAAGTTAGATAAACAATTCAAGAGTCAAATTGCTTCGCCGAGGACAAGAACCTTGGGTCTCAGTGTCAATAATAAGTGGCTTGACCCTGACACGACAATAAAAAAAAGGATGACCAGCCTGTACGAAAACTGATTGGACACTTGTGAGGCATACAAAACTATTCGTGAAAAATACAGCTTCTATCAAATGTCTAATGTAAAGAGACTAAAGAATGTAACGACTCTAAAGAATAAGACTATATAGCAAAATACATAGCAGAAGCAAATTAGAAATTAGAGCAAAAAAACAACTTTAGCAGCCACATGTTGAACAACTAATTGCACGAAGTTGCGCATTTGAGTAGGGTATTATGGGCATAAAAATATGTAAATGTAAGAGTATTACACATGGTTCTATGTGCATTCATATGTCTGCATTCTTAAGAGATGAAACTCTGTCCCACCAGTATCAGTATAAATGCATGATGATCATATATCAATCTTTGCTTGATGATGGTCATAGATAATTCTCGGATTCGAACGTAATGAAAATGTCCATTCTTATACGTTGGGGATTTTTTTTTATTATTTTACAACTCTGCTAGCCTCGTTCATACTATGTTTGAATCTCCCCCATGTCACCACGACGAAGTCATTGACTTTAAAGATGTCATGCGTGTGCGTGTGTGTGCGTGTGTGTGTGTGTGTGTGTGTGTGTGTGTGTGTGTGTGTGTGTGTGTGTGTGTGTGTGTGTTAGTGTGTGAAACTTTTAATTGCTCTGAAATACTCCTACTACATGTCGGTATTTCTACTGCCGTTCTCCAAAAAATAAAAAAAAATAAAAAAATGATGGGACAGCGAAGAAACTGTATATGAAGCTTGTCAGCTTAGAGAAACTGGAGGTTGAGTTAAATAGGATGATAAATATTACCCAACTGGTTTTGTAACAGAACGGAATAACCTGATCTTTAAGCAAGGTACCAAAGAAGCTAAAAAAAATAAATAAACAGCTAAATAAGATCGTGCGATAACACGAAGACCTGCTTTCTATATTATGACGACAATAACATAGATGATAATGAAGATGACGAGAAGGATGATGATAGCCTTTTAGCCGGCTACCGTTTTGCGTTTTCAAGAAATAAATGGAATCGGTAATTTCGATCTTTGTCATTGAAACGCGTAATACCCTGTTTTGGTTTGAAAGAAAGAAAGAAAGAAAGAAAGAAAGAAAGAAAGAAAGAAAGAAAGAAAGAAAGACTACTTGAAAAATTGTTCTAAAAGCTGATTTAAAGAACTCTTATGTGGTGCTGTTTATAGGATTTCCTGCGCCATCTATGGATGGATCGACTTGATCTCTTCTAAGCAGCTTTCCCCCACCCCCACCTCTACTCCATCTCACCACCACCACCACCACCACCACTCTCATTCTCTTGCACGGACGGTTCGTTCTCTTGCGTGAGCGAGGTCCGCGCCCATTTCTCTCAACACGGTTTTCGGTGCGAAACTTTTCCGTACAGGCGTCGCTCAGGGGAACACTGGTGTGGGTTTCATGTTCAAAATTTGGCTTATCACTTGTTAACACTGCATTTGCTATCTCATTGCTCCAATGGTGTTTGTTATAAAATACTCTTGCTTCACATTTCATAACAGTTTCGAACTGGTTGGTAACGTCGGCCTGTCAGAAAATTGTCACAAAAATGTGCTGTGACTTTTTAAGATGACATATTTTAGGGTCGAGTGAAAATGCAACTTCCGATATCACTGAAGGTCAAATCCAGTGCCTGAGATAATGGGGTGCCTACTTCTACTGCTGCTCAATGAAATGATACGGGAAAGCAGGAGCGGTAACTATCATCCGTGTGATGATGACACTGATAAATACGTTACATGCTGACAAAAACTACTCCCTCACCACCGCCGCCACCACCACTATCACCACCTCCTCCTCCTCTTCCAAGTCCCTGGGGGAGACAATTGTTGGAGCACGCTTCAGAAAGTAAGAAATCTGTGAGGAGTATTTAAACATTTTTTTAAAGTAGACCCGTAGCCTTTCAGTCTCTGGCAGTGAGATGTTAAAAACCGAACTTCTCATACCCAACCTTCTCGCGAGGGCGGTGCCCATCTCCTCACTCTCGCTGCATTCTTTCCCTCAAACTTTAATACGGTCTGCACAGCTGGGTCAACTGGATTTGGTAGGTACCACAATTGGGTCAAATAGGTATGGTACGTATCTCACAGCTGGGTCAGCTGGGTCTGGTAGGTACCACAATGGGGTCAAATGGGTCTGGTACGTATCTCACAGCTGGGTCAGCTGGGTCTGGTATGTACCGCAGTTGGGTCAACTGGGGATGGTACATATCTCACAGCTGGGTCAGCTGGGTCGGGTACGTATCTCACAGCTGGGTCAATTGGGTCTGGTAGCTACCGCAGTTGGGTCAACTGGGGATGGTACATATCTCACAGCTGGGTCTGGTACGTATCTCACAGCTGGGTCAACTGGGTCTGATACGTATACCACAGCTGAGTCAACTGGATCTGGTATGTACCACAAATGGGTCAACTGGTCATGGTACATATCTCACAGCTGGGTCAGCTGGATCTGGTAGGTACCACAATTGGGTCAAATGGGTATGGTACGTATCTCACAGCACAGCTGGGTCAACTCGGTCTGGTATGTACCGCAGTTGGATCAGCTGGGGATGGTACATATCTCACAGCTGGGTCAGCTGGGTCTGGTACGTATCTCACAGCTGGGTCAACTGGGTCTGGTATCTACCGCAGTTGGGTCAACTGGGGATGGTACATATCTCACAGCTGGGTCTGGTACGTATCTCACAGCTGGGTCAACTGCGTATGATACGTATACCACAGCTGAGTCAACTGGATCTGGTATGTACCACAAATGGGTCAACTGGTCATGGTACGTATCTCACAGCTGGGTCAACTGGGTCTGGTACGTATACAACAGCTGGGTCAACTGGATCTGAAATGTATACAACTGGATCAGTTGGTTATACTACGCACCACAGCTAGGTCAGCTGCGAGTAGGTGACAGGGGAGGCGGGTGAAGTGCTAGACCGGTATTGAACCGGCAAGCCTGCGTGCCTTCAGACTCAAAAACTCTCTGTATCTCCACCAACCATCCCCCCTCCCTGAAGTATTTGTCGTTTAAAGTATTGCAAAACCATAGCACATTAGTAGTGACTAACGAATTCAATTGATACCTCGCGTAAGCCACCAAATCGTTTTGTTTAATCTTCACATTTCATATAATTTATATATTTATTTACATGAATTTGTAGAGCGCATTTCTTCGTGTCGAAGCGAGCTCAGTCGGCTGTGCACGAAAAACTCAAAGAAACCGACCCGTTTTAAAATTTATGATCTGATTTTGTGTCCCGTCGGCACAGCGGGAACTGGTGGGGAATGATGAAAAAGCACCTGTGCGCCTAGTTAAACAGGAGGAGGAGGGGGTAAGCACCTGCACATCTAGTCAAACCGTGGTTAAAGCATCCGCACACTAATAAAAAAAAAAGGTGAACTGAAAACGAGGTAGATTTATTGCTTACTGTCATACAAAGTATATAGCCGAGTCATTAGAAACTGCTTCATGTAAATATGGCTAAAAATGGCCATTAAAGAATCTTGCACCAACATGATAAAAAAATCTTTGAAGAAAAGGAAGCAAAACAAAGAACCAATAGCCCCCCCCCCCCAAAAAAAAAATATATCTGAGGCTGATGGAGACATTAATACATC
The DNA here is from genome assembly GCA_004794655.1 of Marisa cornuarietis. Lineage (NCBI taxonomy): Eukaryota > Metazoa > Mollusca > Gastropoda > Architaenioglossa > Ampullariidae > Marisa > Marisa cornuarietis. Next base: position 1,887,995 of record SMMW01000650.1, on the reverse strand, counting down.
GTAGAGTATACGTGGAAAGATGATTCAACTGACATGTTGTGAGTTATTCACTTGGTAACTCTCGCTTGATATAATAAATACAACAAATAATAATGGCCGTGTAATAAATAATAAACATACATAATATATACGGGACCTCACACATGTAAAATGTACGGACTATAGAGAAACTACAAGTTTTTTACGCGCCCATTGTGCGGTTATAGTCAACTCATGTGTATGCCCAATAATAATAACTGAATGTGTGCCTTTTAAAATGAGAAAAAAAACATAGTGCGCGTGCGCTCCGGGTTTTGCCTGAAAATGGATAGAGAAACTGAAAGAGGATTGAAAGAGGGAGAAAAGAGGTGTTTATGAGATTTGAGTCTGCAGTATCATTAACTCAACAGATGTTTTGACAGTGACTGGACCACATGAGAAGCACCTCAACCGTGATGGAAACAAAGCAATACTAACGACACACACACACACACACACACACACACACACACACACACACACACACACACACACAGAGTAAATGGTAAGCAGAAAGAAGCAATCCAACACACTAAACTGAAGCAAAGCAACCACGTGGATCCTCCCTAAACAATATGTCGGGTATACATACACATTGTCCGAGGTCAACATAAGGCGAGACAAAATACCACAAAGCTTCAAGGAGAAACAAAAACAAAAACAATCTCCCACCTGTTATTCCAGATTCCTTCTCTCCAGTTCCAGCCACTTCTCCCTCACCCATCTCCATCCACCCAGAACTCATGCCTCCGACTCTAGTCTCCTACCCTTGTCCCGTAGGTGGCGGCTAATCACAAAAAAGCTCCGAAATCGTCGGACTAGTCATGAACAACTGCGAAATCTGCTATGTAGGTAAAAGTTCACTCAAGGACACATTCCTACAACGAACGCAGTCTTTCCCAATGGTGTGTTCCGGTACACGGCAAAGCCCAGCGTGAAGAGTGAAAACATGCTGACTCAACTCTCACCCAAGTCTCTGCGCATTGACACTGCCGAAAAAACACACACACACACAAAAACGACGAAGAGTATCGGAATGATGGATAGTAGTGAGTGATAGTTGGGGAGGGGGGGACAGGATAGTGATGGGGAGGAGATGAATGCGAGAGTGGACAACAACGTCAGGATGCTGACCTCTCAGTGTGGTCGATCGAAGACGAAGAGAACAGACGACTGAAGAAGGAAAACGGCTTCCGACGTGTGTGTCGCCCAGTTGCTGGCTCTGCCGGGGTTAGAAAAAAAAAAAAAAGAGGCACAGGTCGACGCCGAGGTCGAAGGTCGCCCACCCTTCGAGTCGTACACGCACACACTCCGTCGCAAAGTCCATGAATTTCTACCCCTCCTCCCCCCCTGCCCACTGTCCGAGGTGTGTGTGTGTGTGTGTGCACTTTGCTCGACCACCACAACACCACCACGGCACGGACTGCACGGTCGTCGCTGCCGCAGCAGCCTGTCCGTAGTCCGTCCGACCAAATCCAGTAGCCGTCGCACGCATAAACACACAAGCACGTGCGCGTCCGCGCGCGCAAACACACACACACACACACAACGAGCTGCAAAACAGACGCATGCGTTTTGAGCCAGGCGAGCAAAGCGCTAAGTCCACTTGTGTCGCCCGAAGCCCCACATGCCTGGCTCTGTTTGGTAGGTCAGCAGTGCAGACTTCGACGTGGTTTGTGTGGGTGTGAGGGTGTGTGTGTGTGTGTGATGGTGCGCGAGTGAATTTCGCACACTGAATCACCGACTCCACTACGCCTACCCCTCCCACTCCCCCTCCCCATCTCAACCCACCCCTGTCATACAGTCAGCCCTAAATACCATCCTCCGATAGCCGCTCGACCCAGTGGCCAAACACTTTCTCCCTCCCCCAGAACTCTTTCTCTCTCTCTCTCTCCTCGTTCAAACCTACCACGTTACGAGAAGCAAATGACGAAGAAGAAAGCTCCCCAGACATCCAGCCAGAACTTTGCCGACGAGCGTGACCGATCCAGAGTGTAGACCGACATCGCTGGGTGTCGTCTGCACTGCTCTACAGTGAATGGTGTCCTCCAAGGGGGGTGGGGGGTTGCAGATATGCGGGAGGGCACACCAGACTGGCCCGCCCACGACGGGAATGAATGAACAGGGTTAGTAATGATCAGCTGCTCGCAAAAACAAACCCTAGGCGGCGTTGATCTATATTTAGAACGCTCGGCGCTAGCGGCGGGCGCTCGCTGGCTGCGTGACGAGCGAGAAACTATGTGCTCCCCCAGAGCGCTGCTTGGAGACAGCTGGCAGTTCTCGGCCAAGACTTGAATTTTAATTTTTTTTTTCTTTCCCTTGTTTGCTACCGTCCCGTTCTGAATGGATTACTGTGTCTGAAAGATCATTAAGGTCGATCTGCAGGTCTGCTGCGAAACTTGGCATTTTCCTGGAATGACAGGTCGAGTGGTTCCCGGGTATTTTGCCTGGTGGATATCTGGAAACATATCCTGTGCCTGGCGGAGTGTCCCCGTTATTTTGTCAACAACGTAGTTTGATTTCTCAGTTAAAATTTATAATTGAGCGTGTTGCTTTTGTATCAAAACCATAACATTTATTCCCTCCACCCCTAAAACACACACACACACACAATAATGTGTGCGAAAGAAAGCTCACCCGCCAGTTGTGAGTTCACATTTTCTGGCAGAACAGTTCACACACACACACACACACACACACACACACACACACACACATGCACGCGCGAGTAAAATGAAACTTACAAGAAAGTTCTGAATGTGCAATGTAGCTGGATCTCGCAATTGTACAACCATTTAGCTGATTGGCAGATCAGATCCTGTAAGTGCATGTCCATTAGATTTCACTTTCATTTAGTCATATTTCTTGTACAACGCTTTGTTTTTTTATTTCCTTCATTACAGTTTAGATGTCATCAGGTTTCTAGCCAAACACGTGTAGTTAAACAACGTTGTAAATTTGTTTCATAGCGCGTTGCGACTGTTCAGAATACGAACACTCCCATGTACTGGAACTGGTAACCACAAGATAGGGGAGAAAGACAGGACGGAAGAAAGATCTCGCAAATATTCTACACATTGTTAAATAGAAGCACCTGATCCGACAAGTCAATAAATCAGACCTGGTCACTTACTAGTTTCCCCATTCCCCTCCTTCCTGACTTTCCCCATCTCATCTTCCCCCAAGCCACCCCTCCCCCACAACCCAATTTTTTTCGCTCCATTCGCTCTTCCGGTCCCTCTCCGGGCAAAGTTTCCTCTGCCCCCTATCCATACTGCCCCTGTACCCCCTACCCATCATTCACTGCGCGTTCTTCTTTCTCGACCTCTTGCTCGTTTCCCTCCTCGCCAGCCTTCACGTCTCCCGCCATCAGAAGTAGTGTTCGGCGAGCAGAGCGTCTCACCTTGTCGGAGAAAGATTTATGAATGGCCGGCCGTGATCTGCGTGGGACCCTCGCCACCCATGGTGTCTGATACGGGTGGGCATATCTTCACATTCCACCCTAGAGCACATTCTTTCTCTCTACCCCATTCTGTTCACGAGGTCCCCACTGCGGAAGGGGAGGGGGTAGAAACAAACGCAGGGTGTGTGTGGGGGGTAGTGGGGGTGTTGGGTTCAGTCAGTGAAGATCTCGGCGCATGCGCGTTGAATGGCTGGCCCCTGACCACCAGCGGAAAGGACGATAACGCCGACACTGAGAAGGCCGGTTGCGGTGGGGGAAATGCAGGTCGATCTCATCTTAGTGGTTTCTAGAACAATTCAATCAAGAACGCATTGCATCCATATTGGCGTATGAAGGTCATGGGTAGGACAGGAGAGGGAGGGAAAGAGTTGGGTGGTGGAAAACTGACTCATGGTTGTTGCTTTGAGGTGGTTCACTACTTTTGGTCCGTGTATGTGTGTGTGTGTGTGCGCGCGCGCGCGCGCGACAGAGAGATACAGAAATCCCGAGAGAGAGAGCATTATATGTGCATACGTGTGTGCGTGGATACTAACTGTATTGTGAGGTCTCTTTTCTGTGATGCCGCGCAGAGCACATCCGTCTACACCAATCGAAAGGAGAGGGTGAGGCAGAGAGAGGGGAGGGAGGACTGTTGCAGGCGGGTCAGGGGGAGGGAACTGATAGCAAAGGGAGGTGTGAGGGAAGTGCACGACGGGCGAAGAAAGGGGCGGAATTTCAAGTGAAAAGGGGGTGGCAACCGGATGGAGTTATCCACGGATCGGCTTTCGTTCACCTTCGCACCCAGACGGCCCAGCAATGCCGACAATGTTCATTCATAATGCTCCGCGAAGCCCCACCAACGCTCGTACTCCCACCCGATGGACAACCCGGTGAAGTCGATTCGGTGTTCTTTCTAGTTCTTTTTGTCCACCCAGATCTGAAACAGTAGTGGAGTAAACGTCAGGTACTTTCCTCTCGTTCACCCTCGTTAAACTGTGCCTTCCACCCGACACCCACAACTTAACCGGCCGCGGATTTCCCGCCTTCTTAGCATCGTCATCAAATTTTTCGTCTCTTTTTTTTTCTTTTCTTTTCCATTTTCTTCTTCTTGTGTTGCTCCTCCTCTTTTTGCTTTCAGTGTTCCGTACAGGGCTGGCTACAAGTCCGTTATCTCCCGAAGTCTCTCTGAATTCGAACGCTTCTTACTGAGCTCGCCACCTTCCCCACTGCCAGCATGTCATGTTTTTGTCGACTCTCATTCACATGTAGATGTCAGTGATCTTTCAACTGAATGAACTGATTGTCTAAACTCTGTAGTCGGATCGAATTTAAAAAAATAAACAAACAGTGTCATGAGGTACAACGTGTTTAAGAAGTGGTGGGTGGGGTGGGGGGAAAGAAAGACATGCTTTCGTCGTATTGCGAAAAAATCCCCATAAATACTTCCAATACCTCGAATAAAATTTTGAGAGAGAGATGCTTCGTCGAATTGCGGTTCGAATCACGTTCGTCGACCCATATGTATATATATGCTGCGGAACATGCGACGGAATCTGCTAAATCGCCTTTATTGGGTGGAAGCATTTCATCATCGTCGTCGTCATCATCAGCGTCGTCGTTGTGATCATCATCATCATCATCATCATCTGCAGCAGCAGCAAAATCTGTAGAGACGAGAAAGCTGACCATCAACTCCGAGTGAATCGTAAAACGTTGGTGCAACCCTTTGTCGATATGGAAGCCCTCTGGCCCTATAGGCCGTGACAACGATCTTGCCGCCATAGGAAGTTGATGAGGGCCACACGCGGCTGATCCAGGATGCTGGCTTTTGGGGCGACGGCTCCTCGAGTTTCATCACTGTTTCGATGCCAATCAAAGGGCACGTATTGGCCTATTGGTCGATCACACACGTTCATACTCTCATACACTCGTTACCCGCTCTCATCTCGGCGTAAGCTTGGGAAGTAAAGTTCAGTTCCATGATTCAGTGTCATGGGCCGGGACATCTGACGTTTGTCAACTCCAACCAGGAGAAAGTTAGGGAAGGGGGAAGGGAAAAAAAGAATGACAGTGACAATTCTTTAATAGCGAAGGTGATAACGACAATTTTTTAAATCAAGGGTGATATAAGAAGCAAAGAGGGATTTTCTTCACAGTCCGTATGAAGGAAAAATATCAGTTTTTAACTACGAACATGCACGTACTACAATAACAAAATGCATGAAACAATGTCAGAAAAGGAAAACGTTGAAAGAAAATATTTTGGTAATAGACTTGTATCTACATGCACCGATTTATTTTTGAGGCAGGAGGGCGCTACATAGGCACAATTGCCATATGTAGGTCATAAAAAGGTTCACAGAGGTCAAGGACTGCACAGGAACCGGCTATGGTTACAAATGCGGAAATACGCTGTTGGAAATGCAGGCTAGTTTCTCCGTGAATACCGGCTCTGTGTCTGTTTAACCCAATAAGGCCATGAATTAAAGATGAGCAAATACAGAAGATGGCATGGCAAGACTGATACGTGCTCAATCCTCTCCAATCACTGACACTTGGTGAAAACTGTTTCCCCTTTTCGAAATGATAGACCCGGACTTTCTGTATCAGCTTGTGTCAGCGTAGATGATAGGATTATCGCTGCTGATGTCGAACGTTAAAAAAACATCTACGTCCTTTTTCGCAAATTCATTAGTAGCTTGAAAGGTTTGCATGGTTGAATGTTTAACAACGATGTTTCTAACAAGAACTACAAAAATGTGCAAGGAAGTTTTTTGAGGAGAATAAGAATTTCTGTAAAACGGCCTCAGATTTATGCAAGTCCACGAAACTGCGAAACAGAAATGAAGCCTTATTGTTACAAGGGGTATAGTCATAAATCGTTAACTACCCGTTCATTTAGCATGGACTAAGGCGTGTCTTCATGACTTCAGCCTCCAACACTGAGTCACGCTAGAACTCTGTCCGGTTCCAAGTGAACGTGTATCTCCGCCCCCCCCCACTCCTGTTGTTCACTGAGCACGCAATGATAATCAACTTACATTGAAACAACATGATTTGGGTTTGTTTGTTTGGGGGTTTTTGTCAATTCATTGAAAATAAATTTAATCTCTAATTGAAAGAAAGTTGTGTCTGTAAACATTTCTTGGGAAGGTAAGAAAACCAAAAATTCTGGTGGCAGACTTAAGAGAGTAATTATAAGTTCCAGAACGCTTCTGATGAAACTTCTGATACTTATTGCTTTACCAAAGCAACTTAGGCTACTCACCTACTATTTCCCAAGTTCATAGCATCGCTCAATCGGTGGTCACTCAACTGACTGACAGACCGCGAACGGGTCTAGGTATTGCGCAGCTAGGGCAAAGGTCACGCGTCCTGTCATAAAAATAGCCTACAGACTGTTACTATAATTATAATTTCTATCTTTGCTACTATCTGTTCTTCAAGCTGCCCACTCTCCGTCTTTTTCTCCATCCTCTTGGCGTTTTTCGGTACAGATGTATAACAAGGATACTAAATATAGAACACTTAAGGTAAATCTTGAATAGCTCGATCAGTAACAAAAGCGCTTTGGGAAGAAGTAAACATTTGCTTATGTTGAGTATTTAATTTGCTCTTAGCAAACAAAGGACAACTAAATGGGCAAGAAACCAATATTTGCAACTATAATTTAAAACAATCTTTTATAAGATACCTATACCTCTATGATGGAAGAGTATAGAATGAATGAAACAATATATAAGATAAAATATTAAACAGGAGCATCCAAGCTCTTTGGAATCTAAATTAATCTGAAAACAATGGGAAAAATCATTTCCTCAACACCATACAGCTCTGATCATTGATCTCTGTTTTATAGCCATGTTCCCAAAACCAGACACATCCCTCCTTGTCCAGAAAACCACTCCTACCCACTGTGCACCCCATCTCAAAAGAGAACTGGCGACCAAACAGTTTGTAGTTGAAGTGGGGTGGCAGCGAGTCGGTCCCAGCTGTGAGGTGCATAGGAAGACTAGTGTTCGAAATTCTGGTAGAAGCATTTTTCCGTTTAAAGAATCAGTGCTTTACAAACTTTTCCCCTTAATAATTGAATAAAGTTCAGTGCACGTACGATACCATTTCCCTAAATCTGAGTGGATGCACCCTTCTGTTCTCGAGATAAATACATACCAACATCTCGATCCATGCACAGAAAGCGATCAGCAACACCAACATCAGGATTATACATAAATACGTTTATCGGTTTATGTTGTGAAAGCCTCAGCCAATGGGACAGCTGGGACCATAAAAAATTATGGTAATTAGGCCTATCCGTCTACAAACAGTACGTACCTTCACATTTACTAGGTCTGAAGTGTGACTTTTATCCATATATCTAATATACCTTGAGTTACTCGGCATTGTACGTCTGGCTTGTAGCCTTATATTTAATGAAGTGTCTCCAGTGATCACCCTCTCTCGACCCTTTCCGAGTGTGTAGCTTGTCGCCTTGTATTCAGGATATAGCAATGTGTGGCTTCTTACATTATATTCATTATGTGTTAAGTCGGCAATGAGTGGCTTGTAGCCATATACGAAGAGGGTAACAACCCTCTTTGGTCATGTTAGTATAGGCAAGATGGTTGGCGGGTAGGGCAGACTTGAAATTCTTGAAATTCCTCACCTGACGGCGCACGATGCTCTCGGCTCTTGTTCGCACGTGACACGGATACCTGTACGCCCAAGTCCTTCGCGCCTCTTGTTTGTGCTAAAGGTGACATGCGGGCACTCGCTGGCTTCTCCGGCGAGGAGCATACTAAACGAGCAGAGTCAGCAAAACAAAACAAGGACGCCATCAGCTAACAGGAGCATGTCGCAGGCCTGCACAGAAACACTCGCGTTTGTTAGGTCTACGCCACGAGCATTTCAACGTAATGTCTGCAAAACTGTAGTCGTCAGGGTTAGACCGCAGCTGTGTTCCTGGGTACGAGACCGTAACTGTATTTCTTGCTTTAATGCAGTGGTTATCTCATTGGTGTAAGACCACAACTGTATTTATTGGTACGAGACCGTATAGCTGTTGCATTTACTGTAGTAGTGGGTAATTCGTTAGTGTTAAGTCCACAGCTGTGTTCATATTGGTATAAGACTGTAACTGTTGCTTTAACTGTGATGGGTAACTTATTGGTGTAAGGCCACAGCTGTATTCGTTGGTACGAGACCATAACTGTATTTAACCACAGCTGTACTACTCATTGGTATGAGACCGTAACTGTAATTGTTGCTTTAACTGTAGTGGGTAACTCGTTGGTCTAAAACCACAGTTGTATTGGTTTGAGACTAACTGTATTTGTTGCTTTAACTGTAGTGGGTAACTCGTTGGTCTAAAACCAGTTGTACTGGTTTGAGACTAACTGTATTTGTCGCTTTAACTGTAGTGGGTAACTCGTTGGTCTAAAACCACAGTTGTATTGGTTTGAGACTAACTGTATTTGTCGCTTTAACTGTAGTGGGTAACTCGTTGGTCTAAAACCAGTTGTATTGGTTTGAGACTAACTGTATTTGTCGCTTTAAATGTAGTGGGTAACTCGTTGGTCAAAAACCACAGTTGTATTGGTTTGAGACTAACTGTATTTGTCGCTTTAAATGTAGTGGGTAACTCGTTGGTCAAAAACCACAGTTGTATTGGTTTGAGACTAACTGTATTTGTCGCTTTAAATGTAGTGGGTAACTCGTTGGTCAAAAACCACAGTTGTATTGGTTTGAGACTAACTGTATTTGTCGCTTTAAATGTAGTGGGTAACTCGTTGGTCAAAAACCACAGTTGTATTGGTTTGAGACTAACTGTATTTGTCGCTTTAAATGTAGTGGGTAACTCGTTGGTCTAAGACTCTAAAACCACAGCTGTATTCATTGGTATGAGACTGTAACTGTATTAACTCGTTGGTGTGTGATCGAAGCTGTAAAACTGCAACTGACGGTTACGCGGTCACTGACTGATAACACATTTATTCTTACTCTGGTGAGCAGACTACTACAATACTTCAAAACGACTTAAAAGTACAGTATAAGTAAACTCTTATTGCGATTATCTTTCAATAGGAAGAAGTATTAAAAGAACGACAAAAACCATATCCAACTGATCGTAATATACGTCAGAATAGTTTCACTTATCCGTCAAATTATTCAGAGAGAAAGAAAAAGTGTGTGTGAGAAGGAGTTCATTATTGCACAATCACATTTTCCTTTCACATTTCGGAGTGTCCCTCCCTTCTCTTCGTACGTCGCACACGCACGTGTTTGAATGTGTCAGTGGAAGGGGGAGGAGAGGAGGAGCGGGATAGCAGACTGAACAAGCTGTGAACTACAGAGAATGTGGTGCACTTCCTCTTTTTCTGGAAGTGCATGGGGTATGTACAGACTGGATGCGAAGGGAAAGATTTCAGTTCGAAGGGCTCAAACATGTGGTCGCTTCTGGGGAGACGCAAGGAGGTCGATGACAGGGCGAATGGGGGGTAACCACTTCCGCTCCTTCCAGTTCTCGCGGCGAGAGCGTGTGAACTGGGGCTCTCTTTCCGGGAGTGCGTGCGGCTGCACGGGGGGGGGGGGGAAAGAGAGGTGGATTTGGGGAGGGAAGAATGACGTACAATCGCGAACTGCAACGTAATACTGCATCACGTCATCAGGGCCAACCGGTAATCAATACCCGGCGATCATCCCTCCTTCCTTTCAACCCTCTTAGTGTCGGCACGGTTCACCAATCACCATATCGATGACTTTGTAGGCAATGACAAAAAAAAAAAAAAAAAAAAAGCGAAAGCCAACAGCTGTATCTTTCCGGTTTGGAACATACTGAAAGATGACAAATTATTACTTTTCTCTGAAGGAATCTTTTTATCAGTGACTATAGGCGATGTTTCGTAAATTTTTTTTTCTGAACTCAGTTTAAAGCGTTCCAATAAGAGTGAGATGCTGAACTCATGAATTTCTTACATTACATGCGTGTGTGCGTGGTAAACCCATGCAGCTCGCTTGTGCTGTGAGAAGTCGCGCTGTATAAATCTTTACATCGTCGTAAGAATCAACTTTTTAAGTATGCAGCATTCCAGTCAGGAAGCCAAACGGCAGACATCAGCTGACACCTTATAAGAAGTGTCACAAGATTTGGCAGTGTCCGGTGTCCGTGGATACTGATGACCGCGATCAACACGAGGAAATATTAAACTGCGACTATAACCTACATCCAGAATAACGCGACTGTGAGCTACGTGGTCAGGTGCAAAGTACGCCGCCAGCTGGGGGGCTAATGCGTAGCAGTCAACTAAAATGATTATAAAACATTACGTGGATCTTGAAAGTCATCTGCTGGTGACATTTTTCTGCTGACACACCTATCCTTATTTGAAACAATGCCTACACGTGACCAGACTGGTCATCTTACTGAAAACCGTTGTACCCAGACATAACTATAAAGCTGTAGGAGAGAGAGTGAGGGTGGAGAAAGAGATAAGCGGGAGATGGCTGAAGCCAGAGAGATTAGATATATCTTATCTCTCTGGTGTAGCAACTAAATAAACCATTAAGACGATACACTCGGTGAAAATGAATGCCAAATTTAGACTTAAAAAAAAACTCAAACGTGTAGGGCAGAAAAACTGCTACACAACAGCAGAAACGATAAGAAAACGCGCTCACCTGCCCGAGACTATTTCACGATTTCTAACATTAAAAAGGTGTGAACCAGGCCTATGAGGGTTTCGCCATCATACACTGCAACAGCACCTTGATGATATTTGCTAAATTAATACCCTGCTTGCATATTAGCTGGCTAATTTGAAAAGTGGAAGCAAACTCCACAACACAATTAAAATTGTATTCAAGTTATATTGCTGGTCTCGATCCTGAGATCTGTTTCAAGGAAAAGGCGGCCAAGCACTGATCTAGAACTAAAGAGCAATGGGACCAAAGTCGATCGGCATTTGTGAACTGCATTCTTTAAACCCTCTCAGGTTTAGGTAGTTTGTAAAAACAAAAACAAGTAGTCAAATCAATGTGTTTACTTGACGACATGTAAGAACGTAAACAGCGTTGAGCCGACGAGTAGACGAGCATAGTTTTCCCACCGTTTGAACGTCAGCGCTGGAGCGGAGGTGAGGTCAAGTACAAGTCCACAAATTTCTATATAGAGAGTATAAAAGTCTCTTTATATAGACTAGAGAGTATATAAGTATTTGTATATAAAGAGTATAGATGTCTTGTGTACAAGACGCTTAACCAGGGCAAGCTGCCGACAATCTTCCTCACTCGAATGCAGCCATCTTTTGACCGGAGAAAAATGCAGACTGCAGGCCAGGATTGGAGTGAGAAAAGTATTTTTGTACAATGCACCTTGTGTATGCAATAGATTATGAAAGACTATTATGGCCAGTCACACCGAAATTATATCAACCTTTTACATAAGTAACACAATATTAGATACCTTGCAGCAGCCTACTATCCTTGGGAATTTGAAGAGGATGGAAAAATGTAGTCTTTGAAAATGGACCTAAAGGGTTTGATGAAATTTTAGTTCGTTTATATTTGACACATTAAAAATCGAAACTAAGAAATAAATTTGTTTGCGGATATATGCGACCAGGCAGTGGTTGTCCATCTCCTAAAGTGTGCAAAGCAGTTGTGCATTTGTCAAAGGAAATGCATTTTTCAAACTAATGCATTCTGTATAAAATTCTGTTCACTTTTTGAATAGACTGATCAAGTAAAATACTCTGAATTACTGGAATGCAATTCCTTTTCCTGTAATGGCAATAAAATGTGTACTTTACACACCACACTGTTTCTTTGTGAGTACTGACTAGATAGCTGTTCTCTAAGAATTTATGTCCAGTATATCCTTTCAAGTTGTGACAGTTACCTTTACCAGTTCAACCTCCCCCCTTCCAGGCAGTTCATGTCAAAGAATACTTTAAATCACAGCACCTTAATTAAGAAGATGCATACTTGCAAAACTTGCATAGGGGTCCATTGAAAGAAACATTTTCTCTCTTGAATATCACACCTCTATTTCTCATTAATATTTTTGTAAGCATCATTCTCTTATGCTGTCCATTTTAATTTACTGCTGTTGATCCATCAGAGCTTCCCTGAAATTAGTCGAAAAACATTATGGACTTGAACATGATCCAAGCCAATTCCAATAATGTCATGCATAAATCCACTCTTAGGGAAGGTCGCTGAAAATAGGACAAAGTGGCTAGAAGATGACTTACAATGGGTGACAAAAATATTAGTTAAAAACAAAACACCTCTGCTTATCCTTTGCCACTTTTGGGGAAAAAAAATCAGAGAAATAATAAGAAAAGAAATATCTTTTGGGCAAATTTTCAAACCTAAATCCATACCACATAAGTTAAAATGTGTGTACGTGTACTAGGAGAAAAGACTGATTAGACTGGAAGGCAAAGGAAGAAGTAGAGACCAAAAGAGAGAATGAAAGACAATCAGATATGGCAGTCTTGGAAAAGATAACACTCTGGAAGAATGAAGATGAGCCACTGAAACATGACATCCACCTCCAAAGCACGTGGATCTGCATAATTCACACTATTTTCTAAAGGCAGGGCTACAGAACTTGCCATGATTATAGTCTTCTTTGCTGGCAAAGCATAAGACACAAAGCAACTAGAAAATATTATTTCATAATGCCTTCATTGTTTAACTTAAATGTATATCTTTCTCATTTTCACACCAACTCAAAAACTTATTTCATACATAATTTATAATTCAGATTACCAGGGAATCTCTTTTTACTGTACAATCATATAAGTATATTATTATATTTGTCCTATATATCATAGGTGTGTAAAGGCAATAGATTACAAGAAAAAACAGATTTTCATTTTCTCTGAAGTTTCTACAACAGACATCCATTTCTTCCCACAGCACACAAAAATAATATTTTACATGCAAATGTGGAAACCTTAGATGTTCTTGATGCAAAAACAATCATGTCTCCATCGAAGTGCTGGAGGCCTAATATTCTTTTGTAGAGTTGCCTGGCCTATGTGAACAAGGCAGATATTTATGAATCTTCTGAGTATCTGTTTGAAAGCACTGAATATCTACCCTCAAGAGTGACAGGTTACAAAAAACTCGTTTCACAACAAATCTACACCAGAGCAAAAAGCATGTCATCATCCAAATCATCATTGTCATTATCTTCCTGATCATCATCATCATCTTCATCACTGTTGCTGGGCGTGAACTCGATTGGACCACCATTACCATCATCCTCATTGTCATCATCATTGCCTTCATCATCATCTGTAGCAAGAAAAATACATGTAACATAACATATTAATTATTTCTGTTATGCCCTTACAGTTTATAATTTAAGCTAGTGATTTCAAAATTTTTAAATACTTCTGTCAAGACGGAGTTGTGCAAATTCTTGAACTCAATAGAAACAACAATAAATCTACCTTCAGCTGGTTTGGTATTCATTCCTCCTGCAGAATGAATGCAACAGGGGAAGGGAACGATTTTAAACAAAAGCAACAGGTAGGAAACAAGTGATAACACAGAAAAAGTTTATGTCAAATAGGCTGATTTTAATACTGTAAAAATTAGTGCTAGAACAAGAAGTTCAGTGTAAGGAGTATTCACTCTTGTTGGATGCAGAAAACTGGAAACAAAAGATTTTAATAAAATCATCTGGAGCTAACAGTGCCAACAAGTGCCATGTGCTCAGCTTCTGCATGCATGTCAAACTTGTATTCATGCACATTAGAAGCTGTTCATATCATGTCAACAAAAACGCCATCAGCGAAGACAAATTTTGAATAAACATGTTCTTTTAAATAAAGGGCAGTCAAAGATAACCCTATCATTCTAGGCCCACTAAAATCCTATCAACACGTAAACTGTTAACATCAACACAATGCTCAACATTAGCAATACCAAGTGCCATGGTGACAACAACTTCCACAGCTTCAACACCTGCCCTTTCTGGATAAGGATAAATAAACGAGATAGTTCAGTTCACTCTGCTTTGGATTTATTCTAGATATGGATATGCAATAACCAATTCATATACCAGTTTGTCAGTGGTGGTGTTTGATAACAGATAAGTGATTAGTGCAAGATAAGTACACTGCAATAAATTTTTGCTGACTTGGAATGGCCCCTAAAGATCATGTTCATTAGCAAAGGGAATGTAAAGGACAAGTCTGTCAGACCCAAACCTGACATGAGCTCTTCTAAAGAAGAAGCGAAAGACTGTGCTATCACAGGTAAGCTCCAAAAGTTTAAAAGAACATGTCCAAGTTCTAAGTGACCAGAGCTTTCACTAAGTATGGAAATGCAAAAATATCTGGACTGATGAGCATTCAGAGTAGATTGATGTGCTCATTAGACATATATCACTGTGGCCTTTGAATCATGCTTTCTATAACCTCAGGACTAACCACAATTTTTTTTAAAAATCTGTTTCATTCACGAACTTCTTAAAGTACTCGCTACTTGTTCATAAATTTCTACAACATAAATCATCCCACATTAAGCTGTCTACTTTAAAAAAAAGGGGGAAAACATGGAAAACATCCCCAAAGGGCTGTGATATACATACAGGTAATAGCAAGTACTGAAGACTGTGATCTACAAATGTCACAAAGAGGAGGCTCACACTACCTTCATTACCATCGGAATCGTTTAATGCAAAATCCAAGAAACTGGGATCCTCTTCATCATCTTCTTCTTCTTCCTCCTCCTCCTCTTCTTCCTCTTCAACAGTTTCCCCCTCATCTTCATCCTCCTGCTGAATAGGACAAAGAAAAAAAATAGACCAGGGTTACAAATAATGAACAGATTAATACCAATAATCTCCACTCAGTCATAGTGTACAATAACCTAAAGATCTTTGAATTCACTAGCTCAGGTTGTGAATTCTGTGATTATTGTGGCACATGGATACCAATGTATGAGTAAGAACTATATCTCTTGCTTAGGTTATGTTACGCAATTGAGCAATTGGAATGGAGCAGCCATATGGTTCATGGGGTTGTTTAGTGCACAGTGATAGTTACATTAGTTGCATATGGAGTTTGTGGAGACTTAATTAGTTGGATTAGCTTTTTCACTGTGATGTGTGAAGATACACCTCTGGCTATTTTCTGACTAAGTGTGTCATACAAGCCAAAAATAATGGACATATTGCACTAGAGGCAAATGGGAGTTAAATATACGAATTAAAAAAAACTTCTTCCAAGCTTCTACTCCACACATAAACATACTACTGCCTAGATGATGATGTGGTCAAATCACCAGGGCTGTGGTTGAATTGACTGTTGACTGAGGTTCTGGTCAAATGGTCAAATCAATTGGCCCTGATATACCATGTTAAATGTACTCCTCTTGCAGCACAATAACAACTCAATTTTTTTCAAATAAGATCTTTTTTAAAAAGGGCTTCCAGATAACCACCATTAGGACACATATTAGAAGACTCTCACCCCATCATCTTCTTCATCCCGCAGTTTGCCAATCTGATAGAGACGGCAGATGCTCTCCTCATGGCCACCCTCTGTAAACTGGGTGTTTTGCTATCAAGGAAATGAACAAACATTTGATACACATACCAATGTCATCAGTATCTAATTTATTAGGAAAAACATGTCGAACACCCCACCCCAAATAAAATACTGATTTTGTAAAGAGCGGATAAGAGTCAGGAATTACAAATCCTTTAAATCAGAAAATTAATGCTGGGCAAAAAGAAGGATGAAAGGATTAAATAAACTGTTGAAACGAATGAGACCACAGATGGAAAACTGACAACAGCAGCTGGACGATCAGTTGCAAACTGATAACAGATACTAGATGATCTGCGGCAAATTGATAGTATCTACTGGATGATGGATAACAAACTAATGAGAGTCCTAGAAGATGATCTTGACAGGTTTATGAAATTTACCATATCTTAATAAACTGAATCCTGTTACTATTGGATTAGTTGAATTTTCATTAAATAATAATGAAAAAAAGCCATACCAAAATGCACATAAATTTGGATTTACCTCAATAACAGCTAGGCAGAAATCCGACTTGTCAGTGCAAAGGTCAAAGATACTTCGTGTCTTGAGATCCATGGTGCCTGCAAACACAAGGCATACCTCAGACCTCAATATGTGCAGAGAGCTAAAATCTCATGTCATTTCATTCGTCATCAACATCCAAAATAACCTAACAATTCTGATAGTATGCAGTTTATATATAAATATTAAATTTAAAAAAAAATGCAAAATATTAACCCTTCTTTTTTGTAAATCAACAGATTAATGAAGTAGTGTGTGTAGACACATGCAAGTGTTACACAAAAATAAGCCTGGAAAAAGATCGCCTATTATCTCCCCTGACAACTCACCAATGCTGCTATAGTCCGTTGCGTCAAAAGTCCTCAGAGTGGAGCTAAAATGTGTTCGTGCTTCAAAAGTTGTCTCCATTTCATCATCAACTCGAGTGGCTGTTATCAAATCATGAAACACTTCAGTTAGTTTTTAAAAAGAAAAAAATAAAAACGTCTATATTTACCAGATGACTTGTCTGTTATGAGCTCAAGTGCTATAGTCACTCTAAACCAGGGGTGTCAAACTCAATCACACAGGGGGCCAAAACTCAAATCATACACACGGTTGCGGGCCGAACGTTATTAAGTCCGATTACCTTTTACTGAGCAATGGAAAACTAAACTTTGACGCTGACTTCGTCCATCACTGTTTTGCAGCAAGGAAAGTGAAACAAGTTGCATTGGTTCATTTGTGTTTCCCGTAAAAACAACTTCACTTGAAATGCTTTCACTGCAGCATGCATGTCTGTTATCAAGTGGTCCCGTCCCTGGAGCTGCAGGTTCAAGGCGTTGAGATGGGTGGTTATATCAGAGAGAAATGCCAACTCACATTTCCACTTTTCATCCCGCAAGACTGTGCAGTCTTTTCCTTTGCTGTCCATGAACTGACAGATTTCTCTAATCAGCTGAAAAACTCGAGTGAGAACTTTTCCTCGACTTAGCCACCGCACTTCTGTGTGATAAGGCATGCCACTGAACTGTGAATCTATTTCCTGTAAAAATGACTGAAAAAGGTGGTGATTTAATCCTTTGGCTCTGATGAAGTTGACGGTTTGTGTTACAGTGCTCATTACATGCTCCATGTTGAGGACTTTAGCACACAACGATTCTTGGTGAATTATGCAGTGGTATGCTATCAACTCCCCACTACAATTTTCCTGGATATTTAACCGCATCCTTCCAACTAGTCCACTTTTTTGGCCGCACATCGCTGGTGCTCCATCTGTTGTAAGTGCAACAAGTTTGTCCCAGGGCAGGTTCATGTCAGTTATACTTTGACATACGTTGTCAAAAATGTCCTTTCCTGTCGTTGTCCCATGAATGGATTTTATGTCTAATATTTCTTCTGTAATATTCAAACTGGAGTCGACGCCACGGATGAAGATGGCGAGTTGTGCGGTGTCGGTCGTGTCAGTACTTTCATCGACTGCCAGAGAGTATGCAACAAAAGTTTTGCTTTTTTCCATCAGCTGTGTTTTCACATCTGTGGCCATCTAACAAATCCGATCAGCAACCGTGTTTCTACTGAGACTTACATTTGCAAACATCTGCTTTTTGTTTGGACACAAGACTTCAAACACTTTCATCATGCAACTCTTCACAAACTCTCCATCAGTAAATGGCCGGGCTGAGTTAGCGATCTCCTCTGCCACAATAAAACTTGCTCTCACAGCAGCTTCACTTTGAGATTTTGCTGTAGTGAATAATGTCTGCTGTGATCTTATATTCCTCTTCAGTTCTTCCACTTTCTTCCTGTTCAGCATTCAGGCTTTTCAACTTGTCTTGATGTTTAGTCTGGTAGTGCCGTCTCAGATTATATTCTTTGCTCACAGCCATTGTATCTCCACAAAGTAGACACACTGGTTTACCACTGACATTAGTAAACATGTATTCAGCCTCCCAGTGGCTTTGAAAGGCTCTGTTTTCAAAATCAACTTTTCTCTTAGCCATTTTAGGAACAAGATTTAATTTAAAATTGGAGTGTTATCGAAATTACAAACAATTGTTCACTACACAACGTGTAACGTTCTTGATCTCTGCTCGCCAGCGTGCACGTTGGGAAAGTGGTCAGCCTTTCTTACTTAGAGACCGAATTTCCTCTTTCTGCACGTGGAGTGACCTGGTCCCCCTTTGATGTTTGACCGAGTCAGGGATGCTGGCACATACTAAACTCTTCAACACAACGGTCCAGTTCAGGTGGGCGTGTCAAGTGTCAACAGACAAGACCATCCTTTCAGGCCATTAACAGGAATGGTGGTAACTTGACCAGTAGACTGTTGGTGGTCTACACAAAAGCAACTAAAAGTAGAAAATACGTTTTCTGATCTTCTCTGCCCAGTACTATTTGCCATGCCATGTTCTTGCATCAGAGCATAGTTTTATCTACTGGAGCACACAACGCGATTGTGTCGTAGCTATTTTTAGCTATTGCAAATGACGTCATCACATCGCCTGCAATGTTCGACGTGAACTTTATTGTGGTTTCCCGTCGCCGGGCCATTAACAATGATTAACTATAATTCTTTCGCGTGCCAGGTAAAATGTGATGACGGGCCGGATGTGGCCCGCGGGCCGTGTGTTTGACACCCCTGCTCTAAACCAAATGAATTACTGCCCCTAGTCAGTGGGGTTAGCTATCCTGACCACTAGGGGCGCCAATCTACCTAGATACATCCGCCTTTGACCGCTATATAAGGCTGTGTAAAATGTTCAGCAGTCTTTTCCACCCCTCACTGACCAGAGGCAGTAATTTGGGAAAATTGAAATTGTAGACCACTCCTATTAGCTGGGTTGTCTGATAAACGGAAAAAACAATGCGACAGGACATAAAATATACCACCACAAGTAAAAGCAAACATCTTGGCTAAGGAACGAAAACAACTTCATTAAAAAATACAAAGTAATTGTAGGCTGGCTCACCAAAAATGACATCCCCAGCGTGATTGAACTTGATCTGACACTGGTCCAGAGCAGGAACTGTGTGCAGCAGTTTGAATGTCCGCTGATCCCACTAACATTGTGGTTAAGGGTTAACTCATTCTCGACGGAAGGCTAAGCGGCGGATGTATTTACCCCTTTTTCAAAATATCATAAAAAAATTAACTAAAAGAGGTAGAAGAACAATTAAAATTGATAATGATAGATCAAAATGTAAAGAAAAGTATGTTGGCGGTCACTCAATTTGACATGGATTTGTACTTCAACAACCGCAAAGGAAAAGAAAATAGTAAATAATATTTAAATTCTAATGTATATTCTAATAAAACATATGTTTGTTTGGTACTTTATGTCTGTATATATTGTGTAAATAATTTTTTTGTTAATTTCTGAAACTGACCTTCAAGAGCTCTAAAATGTGTACAGTTGTAATCTTTCATTTGATTTTAGTACTCGAAGACAAAACCTATGTATCTTACAATTTACACCAAGTGAATGCTTTAAAAATGCTCTTTAAAACGGTGTATTAAAGATGGTTGTCTTTACTGTAGGTTAATAAATATAAATTTTCAAAGCTGCCGGTCAAAATTAAAATACTGGGAATTTGCTAGCCATTTTCCAAACAGAAAGACAGGTACCGTGGGACAACGCAGAACATTATTGTCAAACGTGAAAACAACGTCATATAAAGATCACTCAATAGAAAAATGAATCAACTATCGAATTCATTAATTTTTTCGGCAAAATAACGAGCGAGATGAGTCTAAAAAATTTAAAGCAATGCAACGTACACAGGTGCACGGCACGATTACTAGCTTACTGGTTGTGCCACCGCTCAAATTTTAGCGGCACGGGAAGATTTGCTTAAGCAGCAGTTAAAACCTCCGAGCTTAAATGAAAGTTTTTACAAGTTCTTGGACCTATAATGGAACTATGCTGGCCAGAAAAAACAAAAGGGTAAGCAAATACATTTGAGCTCATTAGTGTTGCTGCACATTAAGCTGAGAGAGACAAAGAGTGAAGGAGCCAAGAGACACATTGGGTTGAGTGACAAAGATAGGGACAAGCAGAAAAGTCTTATCAGAAGCAGTATGAGTATCTAAGGCAGCTTCTCCTGCTTCATAATTCAAGGATACAACTTCTGAGTTGATGATTATCTCCTGCCCCATGGGGTGGAAGACACCACTGATGTACTGGTTAAACTTGTCAAACTTGTGAAGTGGCTTCCGGCTGCGCACATCCCAAAGCACCCCATCATTCAAGACCAGCTCGTCTGTTGGAGAGAATGTAGCTGCATTGGCGCGGTAATTGTTGGCCTTGTCTGGATCAAAGAGTTTCATCAGCTTCATACCTGTTGTCACATCATAGATCTGTGACAAGAGAAAAAAACCCAGGTAAAATGCCAAAGATTTTAAGCAAAAGACAGCTTTCTGACCGAATCATCTTCTACATTTGAGATGAACCAAAATTATCCCTCTCACTTTTCACTTTCACCATTACCACAACCACCACCTAACATCCTGTCATCTCTGGGTAGGAACACATTAAAGGCATTGACAGGAAACCTGTATGCAGCAATAACAACTGCAATACACACTTTTTATCTTTATACCAGCAGCCAGCTGTCACAAGAAATAAAACTGGATGGGAAAGAACAAGGAAACCCACAAAGATCACCTACGATGCTTTGAAAAGCTTGTAAGTAAAAGTTTGCAGCACCTAGTTATTCACTGCTCCCATTTCCACCACCACCTAAAATTTGAAGACTGACTCAGATACTGAACTAGAACATCTTTAAACCAAATGCTTCTGAGTATTTAGAGTTAGCGATATGAAAAGAAAAAGCCACCACGTTTTATGCCAGTTTAGAATACTATAGGCCGACAAAATAAAGGTGTCAGTGGAAGTTAAACAAGAAAAATATTTAATGAAAAAAATTAAAATAGAAAAGACTACCTACATGTGCTACATCATCCTTTGTTCCCACAACGCGGTCTTGCGTTAATTTGCTGAATTCTAAAAGATGTTCATCAAATACGTATCTATGGAAAAAGAAATCCACAAATATTAACAGTTTTTAAAATTTAAGATATATATTTTTTAACACTTTGATAATTTCAAACACCTGTTATAGATAGCAAGAACGTCCATTGGTTTCAAGCGAACAATTCATTAATTCAATGAAAGTGGATGATTCATAACTTCTGTAGTCGTATCACATGTGGCTTTTACTAGGCCAATCAAAAGTCTTAAAACCATACTCACTTGCAGGTCAGCGTTTCACCAATCGTCCACATGGCCGAGTCTTGACTGATGCCCCAAGATGACGTCAGCAACAGTTTCCCATCTCGCGATGGTTCCAGATGGATGATAGGAGAGTTGTGACAACTTAAGCTCCCTGCCTCCTGCAATGAGGACTTTAGTCAACAAAGTAATATATGTCATTAGGGAAATTCACTCATTCTCTCCAACATTCCATGTAGCTCAGTAAATATGCAATGTACTCCATCACTAAAAGTACATCATAACATCATCCACAAATACACATCTCCATTATGCCCCCACTTTTCATTGTGCAACAAAGCACTGTCAACTGTCAAACAATCCGACAAAACTTCCTGGGATATGAAATGCTCACCTCTCCAGTGGACATGTTCATCAGCTTGAGGTCACCAGAAAATGTCCCCAGCACCAGAAACTTCTCATCTGCCTATTAAGAAAAGAAGGACCAGTTCATGCTAATGGTGTAATGGCAATGATTGAAATGATGGCAAAATGACCTTTTCCTGAGACTAATTTTGAATTTATAAAATAAGTTTTGAAGCACTTATTACTGAAATGTGCTAATTCATTCAGAAACTGACCATACCAAAAATTGTGAATGACTATATACTCACCTCTAGCTTTACATCCACAATTTCAACAAATAATGAAATCAAACCCTGGAAAATTGGTATCTTAGAATTACCAACTCAGAATTGTAGAAACAATATTAGCTGATGGTGACTGAAATGCTGAAGCCTCATTAACGTCGCAACTTATTCTTATTTTGCAGAGATAAAGAAGCAAAATAACTGCGTTTGTGGGAATCTTGAAAGACCCCTGCCTGGAATAACCTCTGAGACTGGCCCTAAATGGTTAGAAGTGTTATTCTAGACAAAAGTCACAAACAGCTTTTACGATGTAATGCCTTTTCCCTTTTTATTAATGTGTGTGTGTGTGTGTGTAGAGGGCAGTGATAGTGTACAAGTAGATTTGGGGAGGGAGGCAGCATTGTGAGGCTGGAAAAAAGGTTACTACTTATCAGCTCATTTTGTTTCACCGACTAGTGCCACTGAACACTTTTTTAAAGACAATGATTTTTGTTTATGTGCACAAAAGCATAAAAACAATGACCAAAGTTACTATTACTCACACTGAAACAGCAGCTAGCAAATCCATCATCTTCTTTGTCTCGATATGTCTGGAAGGGAAGAAATCTGGAGAAGAAAACATTTAACCTGGATGATTCACTCGGACAAGATAATTACTGACACTAACTGGTTAGTTGTGTTTTTCTTACCAAAAGCCACAATCTTGTGCCATCTGGAATAGTTTAGCTAAAGAAACAATGATAGGAAATGCTAATGCCCTTTAATGTTATCAAACACTGCATACCTGTTATAGATAAATTTTCTGTTAAGTTTTGCTCCCTCAGGTCCTCCAAATCTCGGATTGAGCTGCACAATATACCAAACAAGTATTAAACAATATACTTGGTCGAAATGACTAATGACTCAATAAACGAGCAGTCTATTCCAAAATATGCTTAATTTATTTCACACGATTTCTGCAGAAAATCGAAATGCACGGTAAATGGTTATTTCAATCAAAACCATATTGTTCTGGCTATACCTCCCACCTGAGTCAAATCAACTCTGCCATGAGCATACTATCCCATGTAAGACCACAATATCCCAATACCGAAAGTCGAATAAAAAAGGCCGAGGCTAAACGAATGCCAGAGCAGCGATGCCTGTTTCATATTAACTAAACGTCTGCATGTACATTTGCATTATGAACATTTACATATTTACATACTTCCAGACTAAAGAATAATGACAACAATGGCTGTCAATAATGAAAAAACAAACTACCAATGATTAAAGAGAAAAATCACGGTATGCACAGTTGTGTAATTTGTTCTCTGAATGTGTATTGCCAAGCAGCCATTTTTGTTTAGTAAGATGGTAGCTGAAGTTGCTCAAACAACGCATGGCTCTGTTGGTAATATCTGATGTTAGCAGCTACTTCTGTCATCGGAGATTGATTCGTCGTTTGGGCCTGGATCAACCCGACATTCAGTGCTGGAATGACATGGTCTTTACAGGGTCGATTCGACTCAGGTGGGTGGTAGATATATGAGTGATACAGTATGGGTCAAAATGACCAGTGACTCAAGCAATCTCTTCAAAATGTACTTAATTTATTTTACATAATTTCTGCAGAAAATCGGAAAAAAGTAAATGGTTGGCCAGAAGCAGTCTATTTTAAAATGTACATATTTTTAAACTCAAAACTTCTGCAAAAATAGTTGTAATAGAGCACAAACTGTTGGTCAGAGGGTTATTTGTAACAGGGATGATGTTTATATAGTGCCTGCGAAAACTTTTTGGGCTGTAACTAGGAAAGGGTCACAATAGGGAAGGTCTTGATGAAGGAGGTTTTACTGTACACACGAGAATGACACAAAAATGCTAGTAAATCCTACACTGAATGGCAATCTGATGCCTCATGCTATAGTTTTGATAGATGTATGCTACACCCAATCTCCTTGCAAATTCTGATTATAGTAATCCAATAAAAACATGCTACAAATTACACTAATTGCACAGTTCACAGATAAAAAGATAAACAGATAAAGTGATTTTAAAATGAACTAAAATGATAGTATACTTACTGCACGATTCATAAGACGAGAGGTAACTGGAAGGGGAGCACAAATGCGCCCTAAGGGCTCTGGACATCTGTGAGGGCTGTACATGGAATCATAAAGAATGCTACCTTTAATAGAAGCAAAGCTAAGAAAAATAATACCACAGCTTCAAATACCACACTAGCATAGCACAGTCTAAATTAAATAAAGAAATAATGATTAAAGTGAGTGACAACACTCAAATAAATACTGGACAATACTAGCAATAATGCAGGAAGCTGTTGGAAAAATAGTGTCTCCATCATCACTGCTGATTCGTGGACTTAATAAAGTCACCTAACTTGAAGACCATGCTTTATTTCCAAAAGTGTACTTCAACTATGTGAGATTAAAAGTAGCACCATATAGCAAGTTTTCAATCACGAAGGTACAACAACAAAAAATCCACACATCTCTCTTACGTGAAAAGGGACATGGGCGGACAAGTCGAAACAGGATTGCGACACAAGGCATGCTGTTTTCGAAGGTACTCAGTGACAATTTTGTCAAGCGAGGGATTGTACTCTCGTCCTCCTTGCACATTTGAAAACTTCGATCTATAGCTGGTACCAGGCCCACCTTCTCGCAAAAACCTGCTTCGTGATGCTGATGGCTGGTACGTAGACGACATTTAAAAAAAAAAGAAAGACAAAACCAAAATGATAGTATGACCAGAACACCAGCATTCCGCAACTTTGAACTTTAAAGAAATAAGAGTACTTTTAAAATTTTACATCAGTTTGCAAAGACATGGAAACTTAATTTTTGTCTGGGGAAGGAGAGGTGGGGAGTGCAGCATATAATTTACAATGGCAGCATCATGGGTAATTTGAGCTGCAAATAAACTGATCACATCTCAGTATTTACCTTGCTTTGGCTTGGGGAATGTGATATGGACGGCCGGTGTAGCGAGAACCGAATGGGTCCTGGTGTGGGAACAATGGCAGTGCCTGTGGAACAATGTTCTGATGGGGTAGGTGTAAATGACCCTAAGTGGGCAGCTACTGTTGGTGTAGACATACTGTGGCTTGGCATGGGTTGACTCAACTGTCGAGCCTGAAGCAGTAAAGGTGCAGGTTATCAGACGACTTCATTAATACCTTTCTCATCGGACTGTTACACCATCATATCAACTCTTTCATCGTTTTCTTTTTTTTTTCTCACACACACCTCTCCACATTACAAAAAAAAAAAAAAAAGACAAGAAACAAACTGACTACTGACATGAACAACAGCTTGTGTTAGCTCACGGCAATGTCACAAAGCACGTCAGGCACATACAAAATTGCAAAAATTCTAAAAATAAAAATCACAAAAAGAACTTAAAGCCGCGGTTCTCAACCTGGGGGGCGCGCCCCCCAAGGGGGGCGCAAGCTGCTGAAAAGGGGCCCGCAAAGGCGGTCATTTTCTCATATCTCATATAGGTATTAGTGGCTAAGGGGGGCGCGCGGACGTACCTTTATTCGTCTGGGGGGGGCGTCACAAGTAAAAGGTTGAGAAACGCTGACTTAAAGTGATAGGAGAACAAATAAAACTATAACTGAAGTTCAAAATATGCAGAAAATTCCCACATCCTTCCTGACAAGGTACCTTCTTGCAAATCTAAAAGAAATCAGGTACCACCAATTGCCTTTTCAAAAAGTATTTTTTGATACTCGGTTATACAAGAAAAGCTTTAGTGACTTCTTGAATGGTATCAAATTTTTGTCCGTTCCGTTTGGACCTAGGTAGCATCAGAGTTCCAAATCTCTTTGCGTGATCTATAGTTTTCTGCATATAAAGATCTGTTTGACTCTCAAACAATGATGACTTTTGCACCACTTACTATTGTCCTCCTCTGCTGAGTTAGAAATATCATCTTTACTTTTATTCTCTTCTTCTTTAGCATACCAGAGACCATGCCTGTCAGACTTCAATCTTTTCATTTTTGATAAAGAGGGCTGTTATCCTTGGTGCTCCAGAGCTTCTCTTCCAGAGTGGCTCTGGAAGCCTAAGATCTGGCTGTATTTGTGTAGTAGGCAGAGCTGCAGGGCTCATCAGGGATCTGTGGGCTTGTCTCACATGGACTTTTCTTTAGCGGCAGTGGGATGCTCAAGATTTTCAGCAATTTCCACGTCACTCGCAATCATCATCTATCATGTTCTCTCCCCTTATTTCATTGTCATTTCTTGGCAAATTTTCCTTCACAGTTCTCACCACAATCATGAAGATATGAATTACTGATGTCTTCTCCTTCATGCTTCATTTGAGACTTCTAAAGCTAGCTGCATGAACTCTTGTTAACTAGATGTCATATTTCAGAGGTAATTCTAGGATTTCAAAAAGAGGGGCCCTGGGGTCCTCTCAATGGAAAAAAAGGGGGCCTTCAAATGAAACAAGGGGCCCCTCGAAACAAACACATTTTCATTGCTTTTTCTGATAAATATTTGGTATACAACAAAATACTTTATTAATCACAAGAAATTTTATTATATCACAAGAAATTGAAGATTAATCACATAGATATCTTTTTCTTTTATATCGATAAATTATCTTTCATCATCATCAGTGTGATCATAGCATCCTAAATTTACAAACCAATTAGTCTTTGTGTCCATCTCAATGGGCAATGAGCTAATGTTTAGACACTTTTTGTTTGTCTCATTAGTGCAGGGGTTTAAGTGTTTCTCCTCGAAGCAACTTCTACGAGAGGACTTTATTAGGTTTTGATGGCTTAAGCCCCTTCACACAGCCTGCATTGTGGTATAGCATAAGGAGGCACACCTTTCCAAGAACCAGCAAATTGGAAAATGAATCCCTGTGAAAGTCAAATAACAGTTTAAACAGCTTGTGGAATCTCTCCGATATGCATTCGGCGTTGAAGTTTTTTTTACCACAATCCATTCCTCTAAACATGCTGTCCTGTGATGTTGTATCAAGTTCGCAACACGTTATTTCTAAGTGTTATATAATACCGCCGACATAAGTTCCGAAAAGGTCATGAGGACAGAAATAAATTAGAATTGAAGAATTTCAGCCTCCAAAGAGTGTGTGTGGTCCGAAGTCTGAATGTCTCTGCAGCGTCCTCGTTCGGTACTTAACACATCCGGGGCTTGTAAACGCGTTATTCTGATTGTTTTAGGCAACTTTACATCTCATGCCTTTGTCCTCGTGCATTAGGCAAGGCCATTTCTTCAGCCATTCACACAGACTGGATGCGTGGTTTTTTGCGAGCGGCCTCTGTCTCAATTTGTCTATTTCGCCATCTTTCGATTCGTTGTCTACATTTTCAGTTCCAACAATCTGTGCGGCACACTCTGACGAGTTTTTGTTTCTTTCTGTCCTTGTCGATTTCTACTTTCCGGGACTTCTTCTGCTGCTCATATCGTGAACGAAAAGTCAGAGCTGACAGTCGCGTTCACTTCATTTTCAACTCACTTGCTTCCAATACCCTTTGATCTATCCCGTCCCAAATGTTTTTGCTGTGGGCGCGTCAACAATTTACTTCCTGGCGCGAAATTTGGAGCAGGCTGCATCAGATGGATAACAACTGGTCAGTTTGAAAACTGTCCAGTCATCATGGCATCGATTCTAGTGGGTCGGTTTCAAACCAGCGCGAAAAATGACAACAATTATTTTTTGAAGAGCCACATCGCGTGTTCAAAAGTGCGCCAGCCACGGTATTTTTGCGGGCGCATGGTCGCGCTGACTTTCAGACTATGCGCCCCTCAGCGAAATTTTGCGGGAATCCCGCAAGGCCGCAGCCTAGAATTACCTCTGATATATTCAGAAGCAGAAAGGGAGGATGGGAAAGAGCCATCCTGACAACCAGTTAAGGGATGCAACTCCATTCAGAAATGTTCAGGTAAAGAATGACCGTGTTTAGGCCCATTTGCATACATCACACTTTTATGTGAAAAAAATTAAAACATACTGCATACAACTTGCTTTAAGAGCCTACTGGTAGTGGGTGTAGGTTGCCTGGGCAACACTACCAATGAGTTAAAACTGAACATTTAATTAAAATAGAATCTATTCAGGGTATACAAGATGTAGAAATTAATCAGTTGAATGAGAATAAATCCATTTACCAGTTTAGGTGTTGCTGGGGAGTAAATATGAGGGCTGGCTGGGTGGGGAAGAGGAGGAGTTGAACACCGTGGGAGTCCTGCCTCTCGCTGAAGAGCCAATGCAGCTTCCTTCAATCCTACAGGCAAAATGATTTTTCATCTTCATTAGTCATTCAAATTTATTTATTTATTCCATTCACTTAATCAGCCACCTATTCATCTTTAACAAACAGAAATCTTTTTAGACAAAAACCAGTTCTATAAATGGTGTGACTGCTTACAGAAAAAGTCAAAAAGACCACCACACTAAGTACAGATTACTTCTGAATATGGCTTGTAGGCAAGCAAGCTGCTACATGTGGATGTCAACAGGTCATGTTATAAAGCAGCAGAAAAACTAAGTTTAATACATACTCACCTTTGCTAAACAAATGGTCATGGATGAGCTGCAGCAATTCTTTCTCTCGGTAGATAATCTTTGTCTGGGCTACAATGTCTGCCTAGAACACCATATTACCACTGAGGTAGCCATTATTCAAAAAACACAAAACAAAACTAACATTTTAAATAATAAAATTCACGTAAATGGTGGATCTACTTTTACTCCCTTAAATCTAAAGGAAAAGAAATAGTGTCCAAGTTAGCAGTTCATAGTAATGATGAATATTAGCACAAAAAGGGGTGGGGGGTGTTTAGTTCTGTTCAGGTTTAATCAGCAGGCCACTTTGCTTCAAAAGGCAGTCACACATGAATGCATGAAACCTTAAAGCAGCAACAGAATGTATTTTTAATAGCCAATAAGCTGGAGGTGGTAGTGATCATCTCCCTTTTCTATTTCCATCGTGTCTTGCCCCTTACTTTACTTACCTTTCGGATATCCTCCAGCGAGGCATCAATAGTGCCGGACTGTTTTCCGGAGACTCTCTCCAGCAGCTGACTGGCATACTTGCAGAACTTGACATGCTCCTGTCGTCTGTCCTGAAGGACTGGCTCTTTCATCAGACCTGTATTGCAGAAAATGCCAAGAGAACATTGTGCTAGAATAAATGAGGAGACAATTGTCCCAGTGGGTTCAGTTTTTCTCCACTTTCCACAATTTTTGAATTTTTCACTGTTTTGAAATAAATTAATGCCAGACTTTGGGTGAAATCTAATCACATTTGGGCCTATGTAATGTCCAACTTTTATAGGTATTATTCAGGTGGCTTTATGTAATAGTCTCTATGGCACATTGAAAACCCTACTGTCGCATTCATTTTTGGGGGTTTTTAATTTTTTTTGTTTTAAAATCTGTGTAGGGGTACAGGGCAAAACACTTACTCTGCAACTGTCCCATGCTAAAGATAGGCAGCTTGCTCAGAATCTGCTTCACTGTCTCACTCCTTGATAATCCCACCAGTGCCTATCGCATCAAACAAGTTGTTATTAGCAACCACCTCATCTATCTTTTCAGTTTCATTCAAGATCGTTACTATGCAACTAGGAAAAATTATTTTTTCTGTAGAACAAGGCTCCTTACGAATCAAAAAAGCAAGTAATTTACTATATTTGACAATTAAAAAAAATTCATTTAAACCACCACACAATTCATAACTAACCTGTATTAACAAAAATTGTTAAATGCCTTTGGTCAAATATCTACCAAACATAATTAAGAACAATCATTGTAGAAACTCTTTGGCAATGTGACTATTTCATTTTGTTTGAAAAGTTTATTAAATTTAATTTTAACATAAACTTACAAACATGTTTAGTATCATTGATGGCAATAGACTGAAAACTGACTGTGACAGTGGTAAATGAAAAAAAGTCAGCATTTGTGTTGCTACAGAAAAGTTTCACATCTCACCCTGCATGCTAGGGCTCTGATTGTGTCAGCTTCTGTTATCGGTGTCTTGACAGATAGTAATTTTAGCAAGACCTAAAACATAAACAACAGACAATACTTAGCATAAATCTGAATGCATATTTATTACTTTTATGTTTATTTGATCAACTTACTTTTAATTTTCTATGCTTTAGATAATAATAAATGTGATTTATACTGGAAGCAATTTTGTGTCTCTAGCACCCTTCAAGCACAAGCACCCACACAATCATGCATACAGACAGACACTGTGTTCATTTAAGTACTTTCCTTCAATCTTTGTAACTTCTTACATTTCTTGATGGACTATCTGAAACTTTTTCCAAGACCTATCATTTAAATTTTTTTCATAGTTGCCAATCCGATGCAAAATATTTCAATGTTTAGATCCTTTGCAAAGACATACCATGATACCATTATTGGTTCGAACACCATTCCACATACGACCAAGCACATCTTCACCAAGGCGAACGTTGACCTTCTTTTTGGATCCTGCACCCATAAAACGCCCCACACCACCTCCAAGCTGTAAACATTTATAAAAATAATTTGCTAGTGATATCACATTGAGTAGAAAATGTCTTGAAAGCTATTTCACTATAACATTATGTGCCAGCTGCTATGGCAAGCTCTACATATGTGAACTTCACCCCTCATCCTGCACTTTGAAAACACACCTACATCCTAAGAACAACTACATTGCAATACCACCATCCAGAGAGGCACTTACTCGTTCAACAGGCCCACAAACACAGTTAATGAGGACATTAAGAGCAGCCTTTTGAACATCAGCATCAGGTAAGACCTCCCCCTCTGCCAAACCAGTCAAAACACTGAAAAGGGGAAAAAAAAAGAAAAATTGAGAAACAAGACATTTACTAAAAAAATCCGCAAATAAAGCCAAGAATGAATGGACATAGCCTTCCAACAGTTAAAAAAGCTATAAAAAAAAAGAAAAAAAAAACTAGCCATGTGAAGACAAGAAGTCAAACCTCATGGCAGGTGTTGAGACATTGTCTGGCATATTTATGCTGTTCAACAGAAGTAGCTGTGACTTGGGTGTTACAGTCAGCACTGTGATCACGTCCAAAGCACTTTTGATTGTCTCTGGCCTATAGACACATAAACAGTACACCATAAAAAATAGTGCAAAAAACATCAAAACCCTGTAGCAATTACCCTGTGTGTGTGTGTGGGGGGGGGGGGGAATTGTTGTAAATACATGCCATGTCAAAATGGACAAATGCTCAATACCATAATATAGACACACCATGTTTAATTTAACCTTTTTTCTTGGACAATTTCAAAAGTATAACTGACTTTCCTGGGTAGTTGGCCCACTCTGGAGCCATGGCCACTAGTTGCACAAGCAGCAGCAGACCACCAAGTTTGTGAAAAGTAGCCTCTGGTTGCCATAGCGACCTCACAGGTAACAGTTCCATCAAGCGTTCAATGTTCTCAGCAATAATTGGAGGTGTCAGTTTTTGAGGCTGCATAAATGAAAAATAAAATATAAACTGGGTTGGGGGCTATATTTGTGGTCATAGGACCTAGTTTTGTGTGGTAGTCTACTCCAAAACTTTTTATGGGATACCGTTTACTTACCCTCCCGGATATCTAACTGTAAAAATAGTCGAGCTTCATGCGAATTCAGGTAAAAACATGTGAATTCTACTAATATTTATCTATCTAACAAATCAAAATCCATTGCTAAATCCTACATGGTTATATTTTTACAATTTTTTGAAAATGACAAAAATTCATGCGTCCTGACAAAACTGCCTGTGCCGAAGGGGCACGACTCCAGCGAGTTAATGGTTAAAACCTAATGTCACCCTTTATCTTCTATGATTATGTCATCTGGTACAGTCAAAGCAGAACTAATTAAGTAGTAGTGTAAACACTTCAAACAAACGAAGGATAAAACCAACACCACTGGAAACTAGCAGAGCCTGCAGTGTCCTGCTTTCAATTCATAAGGCAAAAAAGAGGAAAACAGCAAGGAGAGCAAAATCTCTTGCTATGCCACTCATTACTCTGTCGATAATTTCTTCAGAGAAATAATGCTAAGACAAATCTCTTGCTATGTCATTCTTTACACTGTCAAATACTTTTTCAGGGACTTAATGTCTTTAAATACAAAAGGGCCTCCCCAATGTCCAGTTTACCTTATATGCAGGGGTTTCCTGCAAAGGAGAGCTTCCATCGTTACGGGTATGTGAACGCCGCACCTCATCAGCTTTAATGGCTAAATGGGCTTCAAAATACTTCTTTAGTGCTCCACACACATGGCGTGCTGCCTGCCTCATTGCAAACACAGTGTCTTCACTCAGCGTTCCAACATTGCTGGACTCCTCCACATTAAGAATTTCCAAGGTGCTGATCTAGAATGAAGAAGGAATGGTGTAATATCAGACAATAACCAAGAGAGAAATGCCTTTGCCCCATGACATTCGCTGCTGGAAATAACACAAAGGAATCGATACCTCAGCAAATACATTTTTAGTTTTCCGTATAAATAATCATTGCTTTTATATGTTACTTAATTTTGTGTAGAAAATAGGGAAAATTTTATAAGTATAAAGCTCTGCAAAGAACACTGCTTTTAAAAAAAGAAACCTCATTAAACAGCCTAATGCAAATATAATTATCGCTGGAAAATGTACAACTCAATAAAATTGCTCTCATCTATAACCACATACACACATTCACTGTAATTTGTCTACAGCAGTTTATGCCAGTAAAAACTTTTTAGCACCGAACTTCAGTGGGTTCTCACCACATTAAACAGTCGACGGAGACCATCACGCTGATCAAACAGGTCCAACATGACTCGAAATGGAAAGACTTGGCTGAAGAACATGCAGGCGTGGCAGCGACTTGAGTCATGAGAACACTCCATCAGCCACAAGACATATCTGACAATGCATTGTGCCATCATTTATGCAATGCCTGAACTCACTTTGTCAATAATCAAACAATACTGGACATATGTGCAAGCAAAAGCACCAAAACTCAGTTAATTATAAAATATTTCCAAGAGTGCCTCTCACAAGGTATGTATTAAAGAAAATCCTGAGACCTAAGAAAATTATATTTTACCATTTTTAGTACAGTTCAAATAAAAGTGTGATTATAAAATTTTTTTATACTAATTTTATTGTATGATTGATTTCATAAGTTATTTTACGAACATGCTGCTCTTCTACCAAGTCTGACACCAACATTTTTCTATGGTGCATGCTAAATATATTAAAATATATTTTAAAATTCTACTTTTGGCTTGCCATTAGAGACTGTGTTGGGAATACTCACCCTACAAGGTCTGAAAGAATGTGTTCAGGCAGAAGACACACCTAGAACCAAATAATTTAGACCATTTGTACACGTAGTCAGGATAAAATGGACCATTACCATCTCTACTTAATTCAATAAAAGTTTTATGACTAATGCATCTATGAAATTTGTATGCTAACTATACATACAACTACATTATATTTAATATCAGTCTTTCCTTGACCTTTCTCTCTGTTAGATGCTTATGTTCATGCCCTTCTCATCCAGACAAAGATGGCCTAATGTTTGACCAAGTTTACCAAAGTTTTTATGCCATGTAAAACACTTGCTGGGATTTTTCAAGTTAACAACATTCAGTGAATGGTGATCAGTTTGCTGTTTGAAAGTATGCCTGGAATTTTGTCTGTGGATTCTGGTGTCTATTGATAGCTCTGAATTTTGTCTGCTGACACTTCTTCTCTTTGGGGTATAGTTGTTTTGTTAAGCTCAAGTTTTTTTTTTTATAGTGTTGTCCTTTTTTAAAACTATTTAGGGAATATTAGAGCTGAGAGCAAACTTTGTCCTTGAATCATGCACTTTATAAAAATTATTATAAACATTAGCTATGAATATGTATTTACCATGCAGGCAGTCATATGTTTAGGAAATTAGTGGCTCTTTCTGTCACGCACATGCATGTCGAGACACTCTCTCTCACACAAAAAAGCTTATTAACTCACCCTCTCCATGGCATCTTCAAAGTAGGACAGGTAGTACAGGCAGAGAGCTACACCTGTGGCAGCAATGGAGGGTCGATAAACCTGAAGCAGCCGCTGCAGCCCCCCATGTGACAGGAATTCAATGGCAAACTTCTTGTGGCACAACAATGTCGCCAGATACTGAAGACAAAACAACGATAATATCAGAACCTCACTCCCAACTTACAATGAAGGTAACCACAAATTCCAATGCAGCAAAAGTGCTCAAACAGAAAGAGATGGTGACTCCTCAGATTTTATAATGCACCAGACCAGAGACTGCTTCTACCTTAACAGTTTCTGAATAACCACTAAGCTGGTCCTCTTTTAGAAATAATTTTAGCAAGATTTTTAGTAACATATTTAAAAGTACATGAAGCACCTCTATGGTGTAAAGGCAAAAAAAAAAAAAAAAAAAGAGTTGAACCTTGAGAGCTTCAAAAGCCAAGCGGACGTCTGAGTTTTCCCTCAAGTTTATGTAGTAGAAGATTAGGTCCATGGAATGGTGCTCAAAGACACAGCTCAGGAGCTATTACAAAATGAATAAACATTATCAAATAAAATTGAAATAAAGGATTTTTTGGTATCTTTCAAACTGCATTTTGAACAGAAAATTTAACAAGAATATATCTGATGTAACTGTGGGGTTTTCCTATAATACCATTCTCTTTCAAGAATAAAATATGGCAGACGTAGCACAACTTAACAAAAAGAAAAAGGCAGAATTTTATTTTCAGAATTTATTTTTATTAAGATTGTGGGTAACAAATTCTAGCAAAGACCAGAATTTCTTTTTGCCCATCAATGTTCTCCTTTTGAGAAAATTGAATACTGAAATTAGAAAAAAAAAATGGTTAAAGAAATGCCCTCAAAAGGGTCTGGAACAGGAAGAAAAATGAGGAAAGGAGAAACTTAATGATCCACTTCAGCAGCTCACAATAATACTATACATTACCACATTTGTTACCACATTACCCCACGTTTCCACAAAGCAGTCTTGACATTTCAACACAGTACTAATCTCAACAGACTGAACAACTCATGAACTCAACATCTACCAACCTCCTGATAATCTCCCATGGGGATGAGATACTGAAGGATAAGACGCTGTTTCATGGTGGTGGGAAGGGGTGGCTTCAGCGAGTACGAACCAATCACAAGTGGTTCCATCTCAGCCCAGCTGCTGTTGCTGCACTCTGCATCCATCAAAAATCAATCATAAAATCATAAGAAAGATCAGATACCACAATCCCAGTTGATAAACTTTCTCTTATTTTTGCAAATATCCATGTTTGGTTTCACTGCCTAGATAAGCAATCAATAAACCAAAGTAAAATTGTAAAAAAAATTTTTTTTAAAAATTAAAGATTGAAATGCTTTCCAAAATTTTTCTCATAAAAAACTTGAGTTAGTAAAAAGACTACTATAAGTCTACTATATACTATAAGTGCACTAATACACAACTGAATAATATATATGTGCAGCTGTGTGAAAATGCATGCATGCATCTGTATCTAAGAGACAAGTAAAAGCATACAATTATACTGTGTTGCTGTGTGTGAAGCGTTCATGGGGTGAAGAGACCTGTTCTTACCTCCAAAACTCTCAACTCTGGTCCGAGATCGCTTTGCAACGCCATGGTACTCTGCTGCAAGACCAGGGGATAAAGATCTCTTGAGAGTCGAACGATATGAAGTATCTTCTGATGGCAGTGTTTTTGGTGACACAGATGAAGGTGTCATGGCAGGGTTTGACCAAACTGGCGATACTGATGAAACTAAAGTTGATGACAGTGCAGAATTCACTATCAACATATCTGAAAATGAAAGTAATAAGACATATTTATGAGCATCCATACAGCCTTATCTAAAAAAAGAATTGCTTTAGAATACAGGAAATGGCCTCATGGTTTTATTTTTGTAGTTAGCGGATTCAACCAGGTCAGGTCCCTGCATAAAGACATGGGCACGTGACAGGTAAACTTCCTTTTTTGTTTCATCCCTGGATCTACATCGACTTTGCTGTCTCCTGTTGCTTTATGCTTTTTCGCTGACACATATACCTTTGTTTTCCATTGTTCCATGGCTGTACCATGTCATCTCCACCTGTAGATCACTTCTTCCACTAATGGTCTCCTCAGCCTATTGTCCAAGAATTTTTCCCATGATGGAATGTCTCTATTTCTCTTTTCTCATTTTCTTAACTTTTTGTTTTTGATCTCATGACTACATACTCTTTACCTTTATGCATCGAGAGGCCCTAGTTCTCGTCACTACATTTTGTTATGTGTTTAGATTTTGGATCCATTTGTGCGAGGAGTTTGAATGTACTCTTGATAAGAAGCATATTCATTTTGCCTCTTACTCCATGGATTTTTTGGACCACTTGTCATAACATTCTTCTTCAGTTCCAGAATTGATGACATAGTAGTTTTTATTATTGTGTTTTGTTATTTTTGTAAATTGCTTTCAGCCTGCCTTTATGGTGGAGAAAGTTGCTTGAGAAATCACATTATCATTAAACTCCATTTACCCACTCAGCATAATTTATCATTTTAGATTTATCAGAGAAGATGAAAGGAATGGGTTTGCTTCTGTCTTTCACATGCCATGCCCTGCACACGGCAAAACTTACAGTTCACCACCCCTACAGCAACAAGGCTATGGGATCCTTTACCTTTAGAATGTAAAAGTTAAATTCCATTTTTTTAAACTAAACAAAATAAATTAATATAATCCTAAAATTAATATTTCAGTTGACCTGATCACAATACTGAAATAACTCTGACACTGCTGATGGGACAGTCAACCCAGTTGTCAGGCATGGGTACCTGACTCCATTGATGTTTAGGGGAAAATAAGGCTTCATCTAAAGCTGGTCCCAAGAAAAGTGTGCACCTTACTCCCTAGATTGAAAAAGGGGAGGAACTTTATGGCTCTGATCTGGTTTAATATGCTACCTGTGGTAAAATATCACAAGTACCAAGTCAGCAATTTTCATAACTGTATATAGTATAATGAAGTTATATGATCTTTTTTATTCTTGATTGGTAGCAGCATCAAATAAATCAACCTATGTGGTAGTCCACCTTCCCACCCTAAAACACAACTTCACCAAAAAAAACAAACAAACAAAAAAAAACAAACTTTTTTCTAAATATAAGCCATGAAGTTCACCTGCTATGTCATTTTTGGTAGGTGTTTTCCCATCTGTTACGGCATCTGAGGTGCTGCATTTACTTTCAGACTCGCTAATGCCCATGGATTCATCTGTAATCTCCTCCACTGCTAGTTCACCCATTTCTTTTTCACTGACATTTCCATTTGTGATAGCCGCAAAGTGCCTTACACTGCTGTCAGGCAAAACCTTCTTCTGCAACTTTTCTTCTCTCTCCTGAAGAGATCTTAACTCGTGCAAGCGCTGCAGCATCAGTGGAACCTATTTAAACATATCATTAAAGTAGATGAGTCATAAAAAAAGTCATTGCAGAGTCACAAATTTGATTTCATTCTACTGCTCTACAACTTATCATGCACAGTCAGTGTGTCTGAGTTTCTGGGTGTAACCACCATGTACAGATTCAGTGGCTTTGTGATGTGAGGTGATTGGAAAAACAATAAAAGCTGTGTTGAGAGATGCATATTATTTTTATGGAATGTTGATTCCATTTGTAAGATTAGATTTTGTTCTTTTTTTTTGGGGGGGGGGGAGGGGAGGGGAAGGAAGGGCAAACAAATGGTAGTATGAATAAAGGCTATTAGCATATAGAAAATAAAGCATCAATACCAGCAGTGCATAGAGAGTTAACAGTGTGTGTGTGTGTGTGCGCATGTGAATGCACACATACACCTATATACAAAAAGACACGCTAAAGCACAAAATTAAGCACTTTTGATTCAAGAAAGAGAAGGCTGGTGTGTAGACTGACCAATCGGGTATTCTGCTCCTTGAAGTTAGCAGCAACGTCCTGGATCTCCATAGCACCTCCTAATAGTCCTGTGGCATAGGATCTTAATGGGTCCTCTGCTGTCTCTGCCCAGCTGATCAGGCGAACTACCAATCCTTCCTGTGCAAGAGACGGTATTACATTAAATTCAGCCAAAATCATCCTACTCATGAAAGACAAAAGACCATAGGGTTTCACTCTCTGTTAATCTTGCTAAAATAAATATATTCATATTATTGGCTTGCAAATAATAATAATAATAAACACATTTATATTGCATATTTCTCTACTATAGAGCAGACTCAATCCACTGTACACAAATAAAAACAAATGACAATGTAATAAACAGTCAAAGCACATACAGATCGTATGTGCTCCACTTGCAGTCTAGAGAAATAATAATAATAATAAAGTACATAGACAGAATAAGAAGAAAAAACATGCAAACATCATGTTTTTAGAAGAATGGCAAATGGGATGATGAAACATATGAATGAAGTAAGTAGTGGCTCCCAGCTTGCTCAATTCAGCTGAAAAATTGCAAGTGAGGCCATAAATCCTCCAATGCACACTACAGTTCCAGTTATAGGATGGACCAAATAAATATTTGTCTTTATTGTTTTCCATGCTTTTAGAGTAGCTTGTAAAAATGCTTCTTGGAAAACCATAATATCCAATAAGCTCACAAGCCATGGAAGCAGTGCAAGTCCCCCAATATAACATTTACAAAATACATTCAAATTGCCACCATCTAGATAAGTCACAAATCTAGAGGTGATTGATAACATGTGATCTGGCACTTTTTGAATTGTTGAACACCATTAAAAGCTTTCGCAGAAAAGAATAATATCACAGAAGTCAGATTACTAGTGTGTTTTGTTTTGTCTAGAGTAATATAATAGTCACAGATCGTAAATGGAGGGCCATAGCATCTGTTCACATATTTTGCAGTGCAACTCTACAAAGTCATTATGAATCTGTGACAAAACAAAATCAATTTAGACTTGGAAAGTCTTATGTCTAGATGAAGAATAGGTTGCTATATAATCTTTACACCTTGAAAAATTATGTACTATATACAAGATAGCTTACACATGATAAAGAGCTAAAAAGCCATGTTTGTAGGAAAGCCCGATTAACAACAAGAGGCAAGAGCTCAGGTCACCTCTTTGAAAAACAATCTCTGCTAGTAAGCTTACCGTTTCCTGAAAAACAACAGACGTCTCCAGACCTGGTAATACGTCAAGAAGAAGACGACATGAAGCTATATGCAGAGGTGACTGCTCAGATTCACGCCCACTCATGATGTATTCACCAACCAACTAAACAGAAAGCAAGAATGTGTGATGAACGGATGGAATTGCATGGGAGGTATGGGGGAGAAGATGGCAATAATCTTCACAACTGAAATGATGCAATATGATCTCTTAACATGGCCATTTTCATGTCACAAAACAAGCATTTTCATACAGACAAATGCATGATATCCAAAATGACATGCACAGAAGGAAAATGGTTATATAAATTACTCGTTTAAGAAAGCTAATACAAAAAGCTGAAACACATACGAAGTATTTATTAACTACTGCTTCTCGATATTCCCTAACAATTTGAATCCCTATTGGCAAAGCTTAATCATGTTCAGAGTACAAACCTTATTCATAAACTCCTCATTTCGAAACATAGTCTTCATTAGCTGACCAAGAACACAGGTAGGATTGGCTCTCCCTAAAAAAGAATGAATATTGTTATTTTGAGTAAATAGAATGATAGAATTAGCACTTTCTATCCCACAGAAATGTGCACTGATTATGTAAGAGAGTGACAAATCAAGAACAGAAAAATTTGCTAAGTGGGTTATAGCATTAAGGATCACAGGGAACTGAAAATGTAGGTCAGAAGTCTCTTTGAGTGAGACTAGTTTGTTTAAAACCAAATATACGAAAACTGATACTTCATCAATAGTTGTTACAAAATGTCACTGACATAGTTTTACATGGATAAAAACATCAAAGATCAAGACCACAATAATATCAATACATATACACTGATGTAAACTTTTTCTGTCAACTAAGAAAGAAAAGAAACAAAACAAATAAACAAAACACAGCAACAATTTTAACTTGGGCCTGAAATACGCTGTACAAACATCTGGAGAAACCTAAAGCTCATGTCAGGCTTCTCTTGGCTGATTTTTCTTCTGCTTTTAACACTGTGCAACCTCACTTGTTAGTGGAGAGTCTAGTTTCAGACTTCCATCTATCCCACTAACTCTGTGGATCCTGGACTTTTTAACAAACAGGCAGCAGAGTTTCTGTTAACGGTCTTCTGTCAAATCCTGCTGTCACCTGTACAGGTTCCCCTCAAGGCTGCTGCTTGTCTCCACTACTCTTCATACACTATGCTAACAGTTGTAGAAGTACTACTGATAGGAGCTTTCTTATAAAATTTGCTGATGATTCTGCCTTGCTGTCGCTTTTGTATGATAGTGAACATGTTCACAGTGGTGCTCTTCTTGACTTTGTATGCTGGTGTGATGAACATTTCCTTGTCTTGAATGCCTCAAAGACTAAGGAAATGATCTACGACTTTCAGGTGAACAAGCCTGAGACAGTCATCAGTACTATCCATGATGATGTCATCAAGCTATTCGACTCTTTCGGCTGGTAAGGAGGAACTACCTCTTGTAAATAGTCAGGAGCATACTGACATGATCCTCTGTATGAGCCAACGCCTGTAACTCTTATGGAAACTCAAATCTTTCTGTCAGCTATGTCATCCTCACTCGGTTCTTTCAGTCCTTCATTGAAAGTCTCATCACTTTTTCTTTCATCCCCTGGTTCCACAACCTCTCCCTAAGGAACAGGAATAGTTTTGTCTCCCTCGTTAATATCTGTTCTAAGATCACCGGAATCAGGCAGAGGGACTTAGCAGCCTTCTATCACCAGCAAATCCTTAGGAAAGCATCCTGTATCCTATTTCTGAGCATGTATTTCCACATGAGTTTTCCCTCTTGCGGTCTGGCTGTAGGTATGCGGTGCTTGTATGCAAAAAAAAAAAAAAATCGTCACCGCAATTCATTCATTCCTAATGCTGTTTACCAGATCAACTCTACTGGCCATGATCTTGTACTAGGCTGAGGTGATCAAAGGTCACCAACTGTATCTACTGTTGCTGGGAATGTGTGTGTGTGTGCACGCGTGCATGCATGCACAAGAGATAGAGAAATTATTTCAAAATGTATATGTATGTATTATCTCCTGTATATCATATATATGTATTACTGCTATTACAACCAATATCTGGAACTGCCCTTGTGGATAAATGAACTTGTATTGTATTGAAAACCCCTTGCATTCTATGAATGGGAAACATTGTGAACTTGTTTTTTGACTTTTAAAAAAAATTATATGCAGAGACTTTGCTGATTAGGCATTCATGTACCTCGAAGCACATCACAATACAGCAGTGTACCAACATCACTGTAATCCAGTGTGAATCGTGTTTTAAAAAATGTTGAATGTGCTATTTAAATCTATATTATTATTAATTTACAGTCATGAAATGACCAGCTCTAGTTCTTTCCATTATTGGGTAGTCATTTAACTGTTTCTGTAATATCAGAGATAATTCTATGATTTCAAAAAGAGGGGCCCTCTCA
Organism: Marisa cornuarietis; assembly: GCA_004794655.1. NCBI lineage: Eukaryota > Metazoa > Mollusca > Gastropoda > Architaenioglossa > Ampullariidae > Marisa > Marisa cornuarietis. The sequence goes on along the minus strand of SMMW01000650.1, from coordinate 1,845,985 downwards.
ATGGAAAAAAAGGGGCCCTTCAAATGAAACAAGGGGTCCCTCGAAACATTTTCACTGCTTTTTCAAATAAATATTTGGTAAACAACAAATTACTCTATTAATCACAAGAAACTGAAGATTAATCACATAGATATCTTTTTCTTTTATATCGATAAATTATCTTTCATCATCATTAGTGTGATCATAGCATCCTCGAAGCAACTTTTACGAGAAGACTTTATTAGGTTTTGATGGCCGAAGCCCCCTCTCACAGCCTGCATTGTGGTATAGCATAAGGAGGCACAGCTTTCCAAGAACCAGCAAATTGGGAAGTGAATCCCTGTAAAAATCAAAAAACAGTTTAAACAGCTTGTGGAATCTCTCCGATATGCATTCTGCGTCACAGTATCTTTGACCATAAACCATTCCTCTAAACATGCTGCGTTTTCAACCAAGACTTTACTGAATTTGCTGCCCACTGGTGCTGGTTTTCCAAAGAAATTTGTTAAGATATTTAACGCTTTGTCTCCATAGGGTGTTCTGTCTTCTGCAGACAGGCATGTTCTGTCTTCTGCAGACAGGAAAAAGATGGAAAGAACTCATAATCCAGAGGCAACATCACCTGCATCTTTTGGGAACCTGTCATTAATGTTCTTGCACAGATTGTCGCAAAAGCCACCCTGACAGCTTCTATGTCCTGTGATGTTGTATCAAGTTTGCATCACGTTATTTCTAAGTGTTATATAATACTGCTGACGTAAGTTCCGAAAAATCCTTCTGAAGAATTTCAGCCTCCAAAGAGTGCCTGTGGTCGGAAGTCTGAACGTCTCTGCAGTGTCCTCGTTCGGTACTTAACACACCCAGAATTGTAAACGCGTTATTCTGATTGCTTTAGGCACACTTTACATCTCATGCCTTCCTCCTTGTTCATTAGCCAAGGCCATTTTTTCAGCCCTTCACACTGACAGGTTCTCTGGATGGGTGTTTTTTTTTATGTGCGGTCTCAATTTGTCAATTTCGTTGTCTACATTTTCAGTTCCAACAATGTGTGCGGCACACTCTGACGAATTTCTGTTTCTTTGTGTCCTTGTCGATTTCTACTTCCCGGGCATCTTCTGCTGTTCTGGTTGTGAACTAAAAGTCAAACAGAGTTGACAGTCACGTTCACTTCGTTTTCAACTCAATCAATCAATCAATCCTCTTCGTGCTATTTGCACATAAGGCCTCAACCAGAGCCCTCCACTGGTCGATCGGCTGAAACCCGCTCCAGGCGACCCCATGTCCAGCCCTTTCCTTTCATCTCCCTTTCCACTGTTCTTCTCCAGGTTTCCCTTGGGCGGCCTCGTTTTCTTCGGCCGTCTGGAGTCCATCGTAGGGCGATTCTGGAGAGGTCTGCTGTCTGCTGGCGGAGCACATGTCCAATCCATCGCCAACGCCTTCGTTGAACCTGCGTGGTGATGGACTCGGTATCAGTTCTTTGGTGGAGTTCTTCATTGGTGATGGTGTTTGGCCAAAAGATGTTAAGTATGCGCCTGAGGCATCTGTTTTGGAAGACGTCAAGCCTGTTACTGATGTTTTTGGTCATCTTCCATGTTTCTGATCCATAAAGGAGGGTGCTGATCACATTCGACTTCTCAGTTTGGTCTTCTGGCTGATGTTTTTTGCCTTCCATGTGCTCCTGAGTGAGGCGAAGGCTTGGCTGGCTTTCGCCAGTCGGGCTCGAATCTCCAACTCCACATCCCCGGTGTTGGACATCTTTGACCCAAGATAGGTAAAACTGTCAACTTCCTCAATCTCTTCTCCATTTAGTTTGATGTTTTCTTGGACTCTGGCGTTCACTCTCATACTTTTTGTTTTCTTTGCGCTGACCTTCAAGCCAAGGTTTCCAGCTGTTTCTGAGAAGGCATTTGTTTTGTCCTGCATGTCTTGGTGGCGGTGTGACAACAGGGCAATGTCATCAGCAAAGTCCAAGTCTTCCAGCATTGTTGTTGCTGTCATAGTCATGGTCCATTTGATCCCTCTCCTCTCTCTATCGGTGGAATTCTTCATGATCCAGTCCATGGCCAGGATGAAAAGGAACGGCGACAGAATGCAGCCCTGCTTCACCCCAGTACTGACATTGAAGGGGGCTGTGAGCTCCGTGTCACAGACCACTTGAGATCTGAAATCGCTGTACAGCATTCCAACGACCTGGACAAGTTTCGCAGGGACTCCGTAATGCCTCAGGATCTTCTATAAGGACTCGCGGTGGATGCTGTCAAAAGCCTTCTCCAGGTCGATGAAGTTGATGTACAGCGGTGCGTTCCACTCATTGCTCTGCTCCAGAATCTGACGCAGAGTGAAAATGAGTTCAGAGCAGGATCGCCCAGGGCGAAATCCTGCTTGCTGAGGCCGGAGGTCTTTCTCAACGGTTGCTGTCAGTCTTGACAAAACAATCTTGCTGAAGACCTTGCTGGTGATGGAAAGAAGTGTTATACCCCTCCAGTTATTACAGTCTCCAAGATCTCCTTTCTTGGGTAACTTGAAGATGAGCCCTGTCTTCCACGCATCGGGGATCTGTCCTGATTCCCAAACTTGCCTGAAGATTTCAGTCAACATGGGAGCTGTCACATTCACATCTGCTTTCAACATCTCTGCTGTTATTCCATCTGCCCCTGGTGCTTTGCCGCTTTTCATTGCCTTGATTGCTGCTGTCACTTCTTCCAGGCTTGGCGGGTCTGTGCAGATGTCAAGGTCTGTATCTGCTGGCTGGATGTCTGCAAGCTGAGGGGGGTCTAGCCTGTTCAGAACCGACTCAAAATGTTCCCTCCAGCGCTGTAGTTTTTCTGCCTCTCCCTGGACAACATTTCCGTTCATGTCTTTCACTGGTACCTCATTGTTTTTGAACCTGTTGTTTAGCTGTTTATTGATTTTATACAGTGTCTTCAGGTCATTTTTTTGTGCTGCTCCTTCTGCTTCATCTGCCAGTTTCTCTATGTAGTCCATTTTGTCGGTTTTAATCATCCTCTTTACCTCTTTGTTTATTTCTGTATATCTTTGTCTGTGTTGTTCCTTCAGACGTTCAGATCTGGTGTTGTTGATTTTCTGCTTGGTTGACTTTCTCTCTTCTATCCTTTTCCATGTCTCTTCTCTGATCCACTGTTCTTTCTTTTTTCGTTGGAAGCCCAGTATTTTCTCTCCTGTTTCCTGTAAGACTCGATTGAAGTCCTCTAAGGTCATCTCCTGTTGGTCCCCTAGTGCCTGGAACCTGTTCTTTACTTCCACTACAAAGGCACGTTTGGTGGCTGGGTCCTTCAGTCTGCCTGAGCCCACTCTCTGCTGACGTGCCTGTTTTCCTCGGGATCGACGTAGCTTCAGAGAAACTGCGGCTATCACAAGAGTGTGGTCACTGGCAACGTCTGCTCCTCTGTAGGCTCTGACATCTTGAAGTGACCTCCTCCATCTTCGGTTGATGATGACATGGTCTATCTGGTTCTTTGTGATCCCGTCTGGTGATGTCCACGTTGACTTGTGGATGTCTTTGTGTTGGAAGAGTGTGCCTCCAATCAGTAGATTGTTTTCTTCACAAAAGTCTGCCAGTCTCTCTCCGTTGTCATTGATCGTTTTCAACTCGCTTGCTTCCAATACCCTTTGATCTCTCCCGTCCCAAATGTTTTTGCTGTGGGCGCGTCAACAATTTACTTAATTCCTGGCACGAAATTTGGAGCAGGTTGCATCAGATGGATAACAACTGGTCAGTTTGAAAACTGTCCAGTCATTAGCATCGATTCTAGCGGGTCGGTTTCAAACCAGAAGAATGACAACAATTATTTTTGAGGTGCCGCATTGCATGTTCAAAAGCGCGCCAGCCACTGTATTTTTGCGGGCACATGGTCGCGCTGACTTTCAGACTATGCGCCCCTCAGCGAAATTTTGCGGGAATCCCGCAAGGCCGCAGCCTAGAATTACCTCTGAATATCGTAGCACCACGGAACAGCCACTCTCTTCTAAAACCCAGACTGGGATGGGCAATGAAGGCGACTAATGGCTGTCAATTTACTCTAGACTTCGACAGTCTTTAGTTTACCACAGTCGGCAATACACATGCAGCAAGAATATGATACTGTGACATGATACTGTCATGTGATGTAGACACCCTCTCTGGAAACATCAAAGAGGTGCTACTGTCGACAGCCCAAGAGGTTCTAGGGCGACATAGAAACAAGAAACAGCCATGGGTCACGAACGACATACTAGACCTCTGTGACCAAAGGAGGGCCTTGAAGAGAGAAAAGAAAAGCAAACCAGAAGCAGCAACCAAATACAAAGAAGTGAATTGTGCCAGTAAGAAAGGGATGAAGGCAGCTAGGGAGAGCTGGATCGAGAAGCAGTGCCAGGACATAGAGGTTGGAATGGCACGAGGTGACAGCAAAAAGGCCTACCAACTTCTAAAGACCCTCACTAAGACAGACCAGCAAAAGATCTCAGTCATCGAAGACAGCAATGGTCACCTTCTCACAGAAGGCAATGCTGTACTCAACCGATGGACAGAATACTGCAAGGACCTGTACAATTACCAGCTGAAGACCGACGCCAACATTCTCCAAAACAACCAGACTAGAGACAGTGAACCTACAGACATACCAGTCCTACGGGAAGAGGTCGAAAGAGCTGTACAAAGTCTGAAGGGAGGAAAGTCACCAGGCGTTGATAATGTACCAGCTGAGCTGCTCAAGCAGGGTGGGGAAGCAACTACAAAAGCCCTAACTGTTCTGTGCCAAAGAGTCTGGGAGCGCAAGGAATGGCCCAGAGAATGGACGCAGTCACTAATCATTCCCCTCCCAAAGAAAGGAAACAGCAAACAGTGTCAGAACTACAGAACAATAAGCCTTATCAGTCACCCAAGCAAAGTCATGCTGAAGGTCATACAGAACCGCATCAGAACCACAGCAGAAGAGCTGCTAGCAGAAGAACAGGCTGGCTTCAGACCACGTAGAAGCACAGTTGAGCAGATCTTCAACTGTCGTCTTCTTATAGAAAAGCATCTGCAGCATCAGCGGGACCTTTACCACAACTTCATTGACTTTAAGAAGGCATTTGACAGAGTCTGGCACGAGGGGCTATGGCATGTGATGCAGAAATTCAACATTGAAGAAGGGCTTGTCCAAGTCGTTGAAGCGTTGTATAACAGCTCAACGAGTACAGTTTTGCTTAACAACCAAATAGGAGCTTACTTTCGTACCACAGTAGGGGTACGTCAAGGATGTCCCCTATCACCCGTGTTGTTTAATATATTCTTGGAGAACATCATGCTTGAAGCTCTTCATGACCACCATACCTCCATTTCAATCGGTGGAAGACCAATCTGCAACCTACGCTTTGCAGATGATATAGATCTGTTAGCAGGTACAAACAAGGAACTGCAAGACCGCACCAACAGACTGACAGACAGCTCAAACGCATATGGAATGGAGACCAGCACAGAAAAGAGCAAAGTTATGATCAATGGCAACGGCAAAGCAGAGATCTATATGAACGGGGTACAGCTCGAAGAGGTAAGCAGCTTCAAGTACTTGGGAGCCACTCTCTCCAAGGACGGCAGCTCCACGCAAGATATCCGCATCAGGATCGCAACAGCAACAGCAGCAATGGCTAGGCTAGATAGGATCTGGTATAGCCACAAGATAAGGTTCACTACCAAGTACAGGCTATACAAATCCCTGGTAGTGCCGATCCTGCTCTACGGATGCGACACGTGGACTCTACTCGCCGAAACAGAAAGGAGAATCCAGGCATTCGAGCACAAGTGTCTGAGGAGGCTGCTCCGGATCTCATACAAAGAACACAAAACCAACGACTTTGTAAGAAACAAGATTGCCACACTGGTAGGACACCAGGAACCTCTACTATCAACAGTCAAGCGACGTAAGCTGGTCTTCTTTGGCCATGTAACCCGGCACGACACCTTGTCGAAGACTATCCTTCAAGGCACCTTGGAGGGTGGCCGACGCCACGGTGGTCAGAGAAAGAACTGGCTTACGAACGTCAAAGACTGGACTGGTCGTCCTGTACAGGACCTGCTGACTATTGCCCAAAATAGGCAAGAGTGGCGGGCCCTATCAGCTGCCGCGTCTATCCATGTGCTCCCCCCAACGCCAGGTGCCAGGCAAGGGACGACTGACTGACTGACTGTGACAAAAGTTCAACTCCTGAGATGGGTCAGGTGGTAACATTAATTTCAATATTTTTGAGCTTGGGACGATTTGACTTTTCTGTCTTGGCACGAAATGAACCATAGGTGAAACGAAATGGATCTATGTGGGACGAAATGACTGGCCCTCATACTGTTGTAGTTGCTATGGGGGGCTGATCATTTCACAGGATGGATTGATGGACGGATAAATAAATGGACGTAATTTATAATTATATAAAATATTTCATTTTACTGTGTCTTAAGGTTTCTCAGACTGCTTTATTATCATTAACTTATGGTAGGAACATAATTTTGTTTCTTTGATTCCCTCACCTGGATGTCTGTCATCCATTGGATCTGGATCTGATTTATAATATTCCTCAGTCTCCTTTTCCAGACTATCTGCCAAGCTGCACATCAAAATTATCAAACAAAATACAACATTTTCTCATGAATATTAAAGAAATCATTTAAATCTAGAGATCGCAAGATACTCTTGAAGTTTAATCGTATGTTTTATCGGTGATTCTTTAAATGTTGCAGTGATATACAGCACAGTTCTAAGCTTGAGTCATTCCTTATATTTATCGTCACTGCTAGGGTTTTACCTTTATCGGAAACAGAGATACTGCTGTACACTTAATAGTCAGTAATAGTCTCTCTCTCATTGTATATATCCTGACTGCTGATTCCTGAATTTTTATTTTAAAACCTAATCACGAGTAAACATATCAAAATAAACACGCAGAGCACGTGCTCAGCAAAAGCAGACGACAAATTTGATACCAACCTGTTCAGCGTAAGGACAACGTCAGTGCCTGTTTGATTCCGTCCCCATTCTTCTAAAAGCGAGTTAAACCTGAGCTGATTGTCTGTTGTTGCCATGGTTGTCGAACTATAAACCTGTAGTTTTAATCACCAGAGAATAATCCAAACTCAATCGCCAAGTTTGCACTTCTGAAACAGATGGGCTCCAACGTGAAAGAGGTCAACCTGAAGCCCTCCAGACAGACTGTAGTTAAAAAAAAGAACAGAAGATTTTCAAATCTCCTTAAAAGTATCCCAGCTGCATTCTATGCTAGATCTGAGGTTTACGAGCTCGTACGTCACCTCCGTTCACACTTCTATCGCGAACACCGCCGCCATATTCAAAAACCCCATACTTATCCGTTACACTCACCTTCCACAGTTTCGTAGTAAACATTTTTCTCTTGTAGAATAGTCAGATCGACATGAGTTTGTTTTAAATTTAGTAATAACAACACATTAAATATATGGAAACTATCCCGAAAAATAAGTTTCGTATTGTAAAATCAAAATAAATATGGTGTGGTAGTCTCCCCCTGACTTATTCCGGTGTATCGAAACAACATCCGGGGGTCCTCTGCGCATGCGAATGAAGCCATTTCGTATGTTGTGTAATGTTTTGTCCCTTAGTTTTATTCACGGAATAATGTAACTTCAAGTAAAATGTTAGTCGAGGATTCACATGACCGATAATCTTTATTTACTTCACAACATGGTCAGACGTTGAGTTTTGCTGCTGTACTTTCGAATAGTACAATGATATTTTCTCAATATTCTAAACCACATAGTTCGTGCTTCAAAGAATAAGCCCATATTCTCTATTATTCTTTACTGCATGGTCAGACGTTCGGTTTCGCTGCTGTACTTTAAAATAGGATACTATCACAGACTTAATCATAGAAGTCTGTAGATACCATGTAGATACTATATTGAAAGTGGTAATGAACTTTGGCTTCATGCGCATGTGCAGAATACCCCCGGAGGTTTGGTTTCGCTATACATGGCCCATATAATAATAATAGTAAAGATTTTTATAGCGCATATTCACACTCATAGAGAGCATGCTCTTAGCGCTTAAAACGAGGAAGAGACGTGGACTAAGTAGATACAGAACAAAGGGGACGAAAGAAAACGACAGTACTGACGAAACAGAAAACAAAAGGCATCAAGTAACAGGAACAGAGAAATATAGTGATTCTGCGAGAAAGATGGGTAAAGTAGCAAGAGGGAAGGGGGGAGGGTAAGAAGGACTAGCATTGTGTGGACTGTGTTAGGGGTAATGCTCAAGGAAGAGGTGCGTTTTCAAAAGTTTCAGTTTTGTCTGACTATTGCAGTAAACGTTCAATTTTTACAAATCCTTTTTATCTTGGATTATTTAACTTTGTGTTATAAGTCAGTCTTAATTCTTTTTAATCAATTATTTGTGTTACTTTATCTTATTGCAAATGTTCGCCTATCCGTTTGTGCTTTTTCCAGAACCGGGGGCAGCGTCGTGCTGGGATGTGGGCACCCTCTGAAATCACCCATCCTGTAGCGAGCTAGAGCGCCTCGTAGCCAGCTAGACACTCGGTCCCTGCACGTGATACCGGTAGGCTATAGTTTGGATAATAGCAGTGTGAACCGGGTGTGTGGGCATGTGACCTGGCTGTGGCCCTGAACCAAGCTTTCCCCAGGGGCTGCGAGTGGGCAAACCTGTGCACGGGCGCCCACATGACCGGGGAGCTGCTCAGGTTTCGGACCTGCAGAGGGGGCCCTGGGTGTGCAGGACAGACAGGAGGAATGGGGTCGGAGCTGGAGTGCTGCACAGGACAGGGCAAGTCACAGTGAGGCTGAACACTCGATGCACAGATCACAGGAGTCGACTGATTTCTTTGTGATCTGCGAGGCTGAGACAAGGGGTGTCTCTCTCTACCACCAAAATCAGCAACAGGTGTAGTACTGCCGGCCAACTGACTTAAACCACGTTGTACCGGCTGAATTTTTGCTGGCTTCTTTCCCTTGTTGTCCTTGACCATGTTGATCCCTGTTGTGGGTTTTCCTGCATTCTACCGAGTTTTCAACCAAAAGCACTTTTTAAAAATAATAGATCCCATGGCTGATAGGTAGACACCTCCAACTGGAAACACTAGGTGCACACAGAAGACATTTTGTGTGGTAAAAATACGACAAGAAAAAGTTGCGCACTCCTGTGTCTGAGTACAGTTCATCTCTCCAGCTATGATTTACTGTGTATAATAAATTTGTTGTTTGTACCGTTCCCCTGTCTTTGTTTTGGTCTACGCTCATCAGTGGTTCAATAGGCACTCCGTGTCCCGCTTCTGGCCGAGCGAGTGATTGTGTGATTGTGGCGGCTGAGTTTGTGCATCTGGCGATGCCGGGGGTGTGACTGTGACTGTCATTTATGCATGTTTTTATATGATTAGCAACACTAATGATGCATTTGATAAGCAGGATATAGTTTCTACTTGTGCAAAAGCAATTTCACATAAACTTAACCCACATCCAAACATTTGAATATTTTTGATAATTATGATGAAGTACAAATTAATATTTATAAAAAAAAATTAAGCTGGACCTCCACTAAGAAACTATAATTTCTATTCTTACTAGCAAGTGGCATAGACAAATGAGGTCCTTAGCCACTGTGTAGGCCACCCACTGCTTAGCCATTGGTTTAGTATTTAACCCCATGACTCTTCTGATTTTTCAAACTATTACATGTATTAAAAAATTTTTTACATGAAAGACATCAAAATGCATCATTGTAATTGGCTATATATATATATTTGACAAAGTATTGCAGTCACTCTGTGAACAGTATTGAGGTCTGTGCTTTCACGTGTATGAATAGAAAATGCTTCATAACTTCAGACATTAAACATAGAAAACATCCTAACAGTATTAAACTAACCATAGTACCTAGTGTGGCTTTGTCTGATGCACTTTGAGCATTCAGTATGCTTGCACACTAGATCAAAGAGCAGTTTTGGGTGGTTGGTTAAGGGAGGAGGTCATGGCATATATGTATCACCTTGCATGATATATAGCTGGCCCTAAAAAAAATGGTCTTCAGTTTCTGGAGCAGAGCAGTGAGTGGAACACACCACTGTACATCAACTTCATCAACCTGGAGAAGGCTTTTGACAACATCCACCGCGAGTCCTTATGGAAGATCCTGAGGCATTACAGAGTCCCTGTGAAACTTGTCCAGGTCGTTGCAATGCTGTATAGCGATTTCAAATCTCAGGTGGTCTGTGACACGGAGCTCACAGCCCCCTTCAATGTCAGTACTGGGGTGAAGCAGGGCTGCATTCTGTCGCCGTTCCTCTTCATCATAGCCATAGACTGGATCATGAATTCCACCGATAGAGAGGAGAGGGATCAAATGGACCATGACTATGACAGCAACAACAATGCTGGAAGACTTGGACTTTGCCGATGACATTGCCCTCTTGTCACACCGCCACCAAGACATGCAGGAGAAAACAAATGCCTTCTCAGAAACAGCTGGAAACCTTGGCTTGAAGGTCAGCGCAAAGAAAACAAAAAGGACAGGTGCCTAAAACTTGCCCCCCTTGTCCTACTTACGTGGGTCTGGCAGACAGGTGTGCGCCCCCAAGGTGTTTCTCTCTCTCCCCAAATATTGGCGTTTCAGTGCCGGTCGCAACCCCTTAGGGCTGTCTGCACCACGCACCACTTCCACGCTCTACTCAAAACAGCACCTCTATGCTAAACATACACCCCCTCTTTCTTGCATAAGGGGCCTCAGGCTTGTCAACACGGCACCCTATATCCTAATTTTGGCGATTGTTACCTCCCCATCAGAGTTACCACATGACAAGTGTTGACATGTAAATGCAGTGAAAATTACTGATACTGTATAAATGAACTTATTCAACACAAGTATACATCTGTTTGCTCTTCTACATCTTACGCATTCTGATATGCCTATAATGCTAATTACATGAAGTATACTTGTTGCACTTGGTTTACAGTGAATGACTTGATTAAAAGACTTCAGCAGCACTGTATCATCATCAAGTTAAGGGCCTAGCTGTGGAATACAATACAATACCACTTTATTTATCCCCATGGGCAATTCCAAATAGTGCTCGCACTAGCAGTAATACATACATAATATAAAAATACATATACATGATATAAAAGAAATAATGCATATACATGATATAGGAGGAGATGATACAGACATATACATAATATAAAATGATAATGTATACATGTTGAAGTAATCTATTTCTCACTCTCGCACACACACACTCCCAGTAACAGTAAATATAGTGGATGTAGTGGTGACCTTAGGCTAGTATGCGTTCACGGCCAGTAGAGTTAATCAGGTGAATGGCACGTGGAATGAATGAATTGCGGTGGCGATTGGTTTTGCAAACAGGCATCGCGTACCTACAGCCAGACCGCAAGAGTGAGAATTCACGTGTCAACACATGATCAGAAATAGAGAGGATACAGGATGCCTTCCTAAGGATTTGCTGATGGCCAAGTCCCTCTGCCTGGTTCCGGTGATCTTTGAACAGATATTAACAAAGGAGACAAGACTATTCCTGTTCCCTAGGGAGAGGATGTGGAACCAGGAGATGAAAGAAAAAGTGATGAGAGTTTCAGTGAAGGACTGATAGAACTGAGTGAGGATGACAGAGAAAGATTTGAGTTTCCGTAGAAGATACAGGCATTGTTGACTCTTATGGAGGATCATGTCAGTGTTGATGTCCCATTTAAGCTTGTTGTCGAAGATGGTTCCTAAATATTTGTAAGAGTCAACTACCTCGATGGCATCATCATGGATAGTACTGATGACTGTCTCAGGCTTGTTCATCCGAAAGTCGAAGATCACTTCCTTAGTGTTTGAGGCATTCAAGACAAGGAAATGATCATCACAACAGCGGACAAAGTCAGGAAGAGTGCCACTGTGAACATGTTTATCATCATACAAAAGTGACAGGAGGGCAGAGTCATCAGCAAATTTTATCAGAAAGCTCCTATCAGTAGTACTTCTACAACTGTTAGTATAGAGTATGAACAGTAGTGGAGACAAGCAGCAGCCTTGAGGGGAACCTGTACAGATGACAACAGGGTCTGAGAGAAGACCATTAACAGAAACTCTCTGCTGCCTGTTTGTTAAAAAGTCCAGAATCCAGAGTTAGTTGGTGGGAGAGATGGAAGTCTGAGACTCTCCGCTAACAAGTGAGGTTGTACAGTGTTAAAAGCAGAAGAAAAATCAGCCAAGAGAAGCCTGACATGAGCTTTAGGTTTCTCCAGATGTTTGTACAGCGTATTTCAGGCCCAAGTTAAAATTGTTGCTGTGTTTTGTTTATTTGTTTTGTTTCTTTTCTTTCTTAGTTGACAGAAAAAGTTTACATCAGTGTATATGTATTGATATTATTGTGGTCTTGATCTTTGATGTTTTTATCCATGTAAAACTATGTCAGTGACATTTTGTAACAACTATTGATGAAGTATCAGTTTTCGTATATTTGGTTTTAAACAAACTAGTCTCACTCAAAGAGACTTCTGACCTGGCCCCAGATGTTTGTACAGCGTATTTAGTATAAACAGATTAGCACCATCGACACCTATTCCAGGTCTGTAGGCAAACTGCAGCGGGTCAAGATGTTGATCAACAGCAGTCATAACCTTGCTCCTTACTATTTTCTCAAGTGATTTCATGATGAGTGAGGTAAGAGCGACTGGTCTGATGTCGTTTGGTTGACTGGGCCTAGTGATTTTTGGGACAGGCACAATGTGCGAAAGTTTCCAAATATCGGGAATATGACCAGAATCTACAGACAGCTGGAATAGATGTAAAACTCTGCTAAGTTGTTCGGCGCAGCGATGGAGGGTACGTCCGCAGATCCCATCTGGACCCGAAGCCTTGTTAACATTTACTCGCCTCAAGAGATCTTTGACAGAGGACGGGGCAATCAATAACCCATGCTCAGGGACCAGAGACTGTTTTAGTGTGGAAACATTGAGAGAGAAGTCATGTTTCTCAAAGCGGGCATAAAAAGAATTAAGCACGTTGGGAAGATAACATTCATTAACGGCTGCGAGTGCCATTGGTTTTTGTTAAGAGCGTTTTTCTTGCGATTAACCGAGGACATATTCTTAATACCATGCAATGCTGCCCTTAGGTCACCACTACTGAATTGCAGCTCAATTTTATCCTTGTACCTTATCTTAGCCTCCCTAATGGCATCCCACACCTCCCTGTTCGCTACTTTTTTGTCATAAGCAGTACCAGTGTAAAATACACGCTTCTTGTTATTTATTACAGATTTCAGTTCCTTTGTCACCCAGGGTTTATTGTTAGGATAGATGACATTTTCCTTAGGTGGTATGAGTGTGTCAACACAGAAAGTGATGTAGGAAGACACAGCATCAGCCAAGTTATCTAGATTGTCACTGGATCATAGAAAACTTGCCAGTCCGTGCAATCGAAGCAGCCCTGCGGGCGGGTGATGCTCTAAATATGAGAAAAATAATAAGAATTAAAATGCTAGCGAGCTTCGGCAAGTCGCCCTCGTGATGAGCATCCTTGACCTTAGTACCCTTACAAGTTCTTCATGCATTATAATAATCCTTAGACTACATGAAGATCAGAACTTAATGCATTCAGTTGCCCTGAAGCTTGTTGCCAAGCCAGTGCCCAATAACAAAACTTAAACAACCAGACTGAAGGCAAGAATTCCAAACGCTGATTCAATATCCCTTTTTCCAATCCACAACATAGTTTAATGGTTTATTTGCCTCGTACAGATGGTAGTTGCTGATGAATGCATCAGCTACCTGAAAAAGCATCAATCACACAATATTTTACTAATAAGTCAAAAGTCTTAATTTTTATTGTTTTTGAGAATGTTTACATTTCAGTAACATCTTTTTGGTAAAGTATTCGCAGCTAAGATGAAGTATAGGAAGTTACAAGATTTCTAAAAATTTTATTATTAGGTCTTAATAAATGTTCCTTTCACTTTTTGTCCTAGTTTTTTTATCTTTAAGGATAAAAACACACTGTCCTAATTCTACATGCACAGAAAGAGAAGGATATTAATTTTTTGCCATGTTTATAAAGAAGATCCAAAATGTATAAAGATAAATTTTAAATTAATTTATTAATTAAAATATTTCTATGTGTTAGAGCAAAAGAAAACATCACCTTGGTACTAAAAGGTCCTGAAACATGTGGTGTAATTAGTACCCCATCAAGTGACCAAAGAACACTGTTGGAAGCCAATGGCTCTTTAGCGAACACATCTAGCACTGCACCACCTAACCAGCCCTCACTATGCAAGCAAGAATAATAGTACAAGCATTTTATAAAAATTTAATGAGTGAAAAAGAAATAACTACATACTTTAAAATCTGAGCCTGCTGTCAAAAAGAAAAAGTGGTCAAGTGCTTTGAGTTTCGTTACATTACTCGAAAATTACATCAAGCACTATTTTTTGTTTCAACTAAAACCTTAATATTTCAGAAAAAGTTGTGTGTATAACACTACTTCTCAGCGCAAGGCATGTAGTTTAAACAATATTTATACATAAGGAGTATTAAAATGCCAGTCACCCATATTGTATATTCACATTATCAAAATATATAAAATGTAAGAGCTATGGTTACTAATAATGTGTGAGGATCTTTTTTAAAAAGGCTCAAGTGGGATTCTCATCTTTTTTTTTTTTTTGTTTGTTGGCTGAAATGTACATAGTGATACAGAGATACCTTAGTTCCCAAACAAAAAAAGAACATATTTAAAAAAAAATTAATAAATGTGCTGTAGCATTCTCAAGAAATGCACTAATTCAATTATTTGTATGAAGTTTAGTTCGCTAAACATTTTTTGGGGGTTCCTACTTTGCACTAAAACTGAAAAACTTGTCAACCTTATTGCACAGACTAGACTTTCTTCACTGATAATGGTTCCCCTACCAATGTTTATTAGCACACTTTTCTGCAAAATAAAACAAACATAATGACAAAATATTTTGAGGTAAACAAATACAGCAAATATTCTACATTAATTATGCTTTGTGCCTTTTAAAGGCGTGCACACAAAGTATCTAGCTATATGTTCAACAGTTAAATGATTTTGCAGTTTGACAGTTTCATCATTAAGGCACAAAAAAACAACATATGAAAAGACAGAATCTCTTTGTTTTGTGAGTGTTATATAGCTGACTAACTGATGCAGCTTGTGCTGTTTCTGGAAGAACAATTAGACTAACAGTGGTATTTTTTCCAAAAATGCAGAAAGAAGGGTGACAGTAACAGCTTTTGTTGTTGAGGCTATTTTTTTATTTCTTTGATGGGTAGGACTTCACCGATCATGTCTTGCTTCTGCCTGAAAAATGCATACTTTTTTTTCATTCAACACAAAGCCAATGTCTGTAGAAAATTTCCACCAGACGACATCGCTGAAGTGCATAGATCCAGAACCTAATCCACATAACGTAGCAACATATGCGGTTCTTAAATTCAAAATGGAAAACAGTATGGTCCACAATGCCAGAAACGGGTAAAAGTGTCAGTGAGGGAGGCACCCTGTACAGTCAAAAATCAAAGCAAGTGGCAGATCGAAGAACAGGACAGAAGCCGTTAGTGGAAGAAAATGTCTGTTACAAAGAAATGATGGAGCACAAGAACTGAAGAACAATCCATAACGAAGGTAAACGGCACAGCAAACATCACAGATGAGAAGAAGAAACCAAAACTCGACCTACATCCAAGGACGAGACAAAACGACAGAGAGCTAGTCCCCTCCAGCCAGTTAGGTGAAGGGACATCACTCCTATGGCATTTAAGGAAATTATTTTGCATTTTATAAATGTATTTTGGTATTAAAACTTGGTATCTACTATTTCTCTATTGTGCTGCCCTTTGTCTTGACAACAGGTCTTGTGCCCAGTGGGTTATCTGAGAATAAATTGCTTTGAATTGTCATTTGCTTCTTGGTATAGGACTATAGGTTATCTGAGAGTGTGATAGAAAATGGTATGCTGAGTGTGTTGCTATTTGAATGATTGAGCTGCTGTGTGGATGGTCTTTTCAGATGCTGGCGCTACTTTAGATTGGATTGGAATATCACTGGGACTGGTGGTAAAGCCCACATGAAGAGGTAGGATTCCGAGTGTAAAAAGTTGTGGATGGGGTGGTCAGTCCATATGCTGGTGGTCAGGAAGTGGTGCTGTGGTGTGCTCATTTATATGAATGTGGTGAAAGGGGCGGGATTTTGATGGGTATGTACATGGCAGCCCATGTAGGGCCCATGTGGGTGCCACTTATAAAAACCCACCAGAGCTTATGATGGACTTTACCATGTGGGCCCCATTTTAAAGCTTACATAAGGTCCAGATGGGGCCCACACATTTTTGCAGGTTAGATACGGCATGAAGTCACAAATGCTACTTTTGAGAAAAGGTAAAGTTTCTATACCTGAGTGTATGTGCGCAGACGTACATGTGCATGCACACAGTCCTAAATAAAGGAGAACACATATTTATTGTTCAGATATTTGCCTTACTTTGGAAGTTGTAAGATTTAAGTATAGAGATGTAAAATCCAGCTCAGTAATAAAAAATATGACACCATTAAATTATTATTAATAACATCTTTTTATAAATGCTCATTTCATAAATAAAACTCAACAATCTGCCGGGATGTAAGCTGCTACAGTTACTTGCAGTTTTAATCAGCTAAGCCATGAAATACAAAATACGCTGAAATGCCTATTGTTTTGAACAAACCTTCCATTGACACTCCTTGAGAACATCACCAGACAAAAGATTATGGGTTTCAGGGGTATCAGGAAGTATGTTACAGATGTAATCTGAGTTCCTTAATAATTCTCTCAAGTCCTCAGAAGTCCTGTGATGAAGGCAAAACAATAATTTAATTTCTTATAATTAATTAGTTCATGGCTTAATTCCTCTGATAAATATCACTTATATGGCAGGTAAGTCTTTAGTAAAAATACTGAATCAGCAAAATAATTTAACTAGGACATTGATAATAATGAAGCATACATAAGTACTTGAAAAAAATATAAGAAGTAAATTAATGCCAAAGTTTTTATTATTGCATGTCCTGTTATCATGAAATATCTGGGCTTCCAGGTTTGAACCTTCTACCAATTCAGAATAGACACTATACATTGGTTAGTGATATGATTTGGGGTAAACAAACTAAAAGATTTTATCTTGAAATTACAATTGCTTTATAGGATGTAATATTACATAAAATGAAGAGCTCCTGTTGTATTTCTGTCCTTGATTAATAATATTTACCTTAAGTAATCAACATAAGGCGTTGAGCTTTTTTTGGTGCGAGATAAGGCCCAAACTGTCATACCCATCTCTTTACACATTCGTGCCACTGCAAATATGGTCATGTTTTATACATAAAATACAAATATTACATAAAAAGTACTGATTACATAGAAATCTATCAGTCTTTAAAATCAGTTCTGTCCCTTGACCTAAGATGGTCGTTGGGTGGGCTTGACAAGGTTCTTTTAAAAATCTTTTAATAAGCAGCTACAAGCAGATTCTGCATGGAAAGATCAGTCTTTTACTTTATGTTTTCCAGCCAGTTCTTCCTCTCATTTTCAGCTTCCCTACCAGATGATCTTAAACTTGTTTTTCCAGGTCACAGATGAAACTAGAAAAGATTGTGGCAATTTTTTATTGCCAGAAGGGTTTGCTAGGGAGTCGGCTATGCTTCATACATATTCCGATATTTGTGTTGTCTTCCATTAAGAAAATAGAAAATTGAGAACAGTCTCTGCCATCATTTGGTCTTGAATATTTGAATCCTTGTCTGTTCGCATGAAGACAAAGTAGAATAAAGCCTACAAGAGTTGAAGCTGATAACATTAGTGTGCCAGATCCTGTTCAACCTGGTCATTGCTGCTGCTGCTGCTGCTGCTGCAATCGTGATCTGGATTTTTGTAGTGCAACTGCTGTCTTTGGACAAGCTTCCAGGTACTTGAAACACTTGACCTCTTCAAGCTGTTCTCTATTCAAATCTACTATCATCAGTGGTGTTAATTAAGATCAATTGACTAATATCTAAAATGCTATTGCATGAGAGTTTCAAACAACTATTATATTTGTGAGTCGCATGTTACCAGGTAGCTCCCAGTCCTGGTATCAAGCAAATAACAAAATTTTAATTACTGAAAAAAACATTTATTCCACACCTTCTGATCCAATTGATCCTAAGCCAAGGATCCCAATAGTCAGTGAAGTTAAGGGCCGGATGTTGGAAAATTCTGCCCTGCAATGCAAAATAAAAAAAAAAAATATTTACACAATGAGACTAAAAATGTTGACAATATCAACAATGATTATGACAACAAACAACTGTAGCATGTTTCCTAAGAATCATTTCCAAAAGCAACTTGTATAAGCTGGCACAATCGGGGTGTTATGATGAACCAGAATGCTGCCTTTAGGAAAGCGCATGTATTTTATGCTGGGTACTAAAGAAGTGGTATAGTCAGGTGATTCGAGCATTGGTGTCTGAACCTGGAGATGGCCAGTTTGATACCTGTGTGGGACAATGAACTTTCCCCAGGTAAAAACAAAAATTTATTTAATTCCCAAGTTATGTTGCAGTGCCTTACTGGTTCTGAGAAAACTGGAGTCTCGAACGCCTCCCTCCCCAAAGGCCTGAAAAGGTCAGGGACAATGGGATGACTTAGTAGGATCAGATCAAGCCACCTCTTTAAACTTCGCTAGCTAGGTTTTGATCTTAAGCTTTGTTTTGGACTTTAGGGAGTCAATCAATCAATCAATCCTCTTCGTGCTAGTTGCACATAAGGCCTCAACCAGAGCCCGCCACTGATGTCGATCGGCTGAAACTCGCTCCAGGCGACCCCATGTCCAGCCCTTTCCTTTCATCTCCCTTTCCACTGTTCTTCTCCAGGTTTCCTTTGGGTGGCCTCGTTTTCTTTCTTTTCTTCCTCTTTCCCGTGCCGGTCCATCTGACCTCGCTGACTGCCAGGATGTCCAAGTTGTACTTGTCAAACTCCTTGACTAGTTGGAGCAACCTGCCAGTCTGATAGGTCTGGACGTTCCAGCACCCCACCCTCAACTTCTGCTTCAGTAAATCCACCATCGGGGCGCCAGCTCCCTCTCGGGTTTGACTGTCGTCCGTCATGTCCAGTTCCCTGGTATGTTTCATTACCTTCGCCATCTGTAACAAGTGCTCTAGTGTTGGTTTCTGTAACATACTTTTTTTTATATGGTGGGGTTGTTAGCCCCACCACAACCTAATTTACCTCTAGGTGAGGTGTCCACCTTAGTCGCCTCTTATGACATGCCTGACTGGACAGCAGGGACCCTATTCTTACAATGCTCGCTAGGCAAGCATACCCCGGGGTCCCACGGGGGACTTTAGGGAGTGCTTCTGCTTAAAAAGATCCTCAGTGTTTTATTGTGCTTAACTTTTTAAGTTACATAAAACCATATTATAAATTGAAAATTTAGAAACACTTTTGGTCTTCTGATTGAATGAAATGAATTGAAGTTTTTAAATTTTGAACTTTAGTGTAGAAAATTTGTGATCCCTCCATTACATACATTCTTTAATTAAATTTTCTTCAAAACAAGGTATTCTAAGAACTCCTTTCAATGTCATCTTGATGCTAGTTCCTCCAGCTGTCACATCCATGATTATCCATGTGGCATCCCAAACCCAAGAGATCCACCCTGTGGCCTACTGCAACAGATCTAATGAACAAATCGTAGGGGGGACAGAAATGATAGAAAGAACTGCCCAATTCATCAATAAAATTCCAGCATAATACCGATGATAGCCAAACATCTGACTGCAGCAAAAGAAAATGACAGCTATCTCCTTTTCTATAACTAGACCTTTCATAAAGCCAAATATCAGATTTTTTATCACCTACTTGGACCATTCTTTCTGCTTCTGCTTAAGAAGTAATTCTTGGAAGTGATGCTCTCTTGATATGATGTGTCCTAGAACATATTCACCCATCAGCTGACTAAAGCCTTCTCCTGTGCGGGTCAAGCAGCACCCAAGTTCTAACTTAACAAAGAACAATGAAATAAAAATGTTCACTGAAAGCAAAAAATGGGCAAAGTCTGAACAATCTTCACACGCTTATTTTAATTATAAAATGATACCAATAACATTTAACAGCTTTATATATTACACTCATGTTGGTAAAATATGAAACTTTGTATTGACTTCTATCCACAGTTTAAAGAGTTTGCAGAAATGAAAAAAAGTCTTGACATAAACTATAAATATATAAAGATATACACAGATTATTCAAAATGTAGAAATAAATTATAATTTATGCTCTACCTTCTTGGAGTGTAGAACATTTCTTAAACTGTCTATACCTGAAATGAAAAATATAGATGTCAAGATAGTTTAAATAAACATTTCTCACCTGCTTTTTTTCTCAAAATATAATAAATACAACACTGACAACTGCTAGCTGTTAACAGACTTTCAAAAAATAACATTGCAAGAACAAGGAAGCGTGCAAGAAATGATGAGCAAGCTAAAAAGCACTCAACCTGCCTCTGAAATTAGCATTAATAAAACAAATATCTACCTGAAGTTGGATTTAAAAGTTATATTGTTCCTAAAGATGACTATTCAAATCTAACAATTAAAATATGTCTGTAATATAACTCTTCAGAATTTGATACACTGTGAAACATTACCTGCCCATGTAACCTGAACCCATTTGAATTTGTGTGGTATTTTCAGACTCAAGCATTCCACAAAAAAATGTGGATCACATAGAAGAATCTCTGCATTTTGAATATAGTCAATCATTTCTTGTGTAATCCCTGCTGCAAACAACAATTAATTAATTTAAATTATGATCCACATTAAGTAACTGCTGCATCAAAGAAAGATCTGAGAGAATAGTTACTTTAACTTATGCTACAGTAAAATATAGGCCTACAATGATTTCCTCAGATATAAAACTTCGATTTGTGTGCAGTTTTGGTACCTGAACATCCTTGCAAATTATATATGGTACAGGTTAGGAGAAATATTTCTCTAAATTACAATAATAGAATAAAGGCGTAAAATATACTAAGCTCTTCATACGGTGGGTATAACTTGTGTTAAGCAATTTCAGAAAAGTGCAAATATTTCACCTGTAGCATCATACTGAAGATTTAACACGTTTATGTGTGGCAGAGCGACTTTCACTCGTTTTTCCAAGTTCACACCATCACTGGATGCAATAAGGACATGAGTATTAGTTGCCATCTTTTTTCGTATCGCACGTGATTTTTAATGCCCTTTCTCTAAAGCACTTCGCACGACGAAGATGCGCCTAATCAGGACCACGGGTCTACATTCCCTGCATGACTGTAGGTCCCTGCATGATTAGGACGCGTTAGTTACGGTCTTGCTGAATCAACATTTTAACTTTCGGGCCGTACGTTATTTAAATAATTAGAATTTACTGTCCCAACGTTTAGTTATTTCCCGTCATCTGCATCGCGAATGTGCGTTCTTCCAACGATCGAGTCTTGACCAGTCTTTAATGTTTTTGTCTGTTGCGAGCTTTCTCTGGCTACAGATGGGGGCCGGTCATTTCGCCCTCACAAACACACACAAAAGCCAAGGGCGAGAACGCCGAGCCAGCAACTAAAGCAGTCATCCCTGTAAACAGATGCCCCATGCAGACAGCTATAGAAGCTAATACATGCAGACAGAACAGCGTGCCTGGGAGCAGCCAATTACCCTCACTGTATTGGTGACAGGCGCTTTATAAGACCGTTGCGCCACAAGGTCGAGAAGGAACAGTACATAACAATTTACTTTTTTTTTTATTTTGGGGCCGCCTTATGTCATAGACAATGATTTGGTCGAGTCGACTATAGGCTGTGGTCGTGACTACCAAAGGTACTATGGCAAGAAGCCAACCTTAATTGTCTTTAGGCTACTCATTATATTGTTGTACATCTACTTAAGTTCTATTCGTTCATGAAGGTCCGTACGTGGTAGGACTGTATCACTAATACGACCCTCACTGTCACAGAAGTACACGCACAGATTAGTAGAAGGTTCCAGAAGGAAGATGTAGCTCGAATGTTCTACAATAGTCTAGGCCGAAGTAGGAATGATGTAACGATTTCTAATCTTATTTACATAATTATGTCTTCAGACTGACAGCTCAAGTCACTCGCACCTTTTGCTATGTGTGACGTCACTTATTATTAATTTCATGGCTAATGCGCTGAGCTGAATGGTAATAGTATAATAAACATCTCCATTCAGGAAATAAAAAAAAAATAAAGATCATGCAGAAAATAATAATTCTAAGTACATTTCAAGTCAAAATTGCAGATCAATATTCTGACTGAAGGAAATTTCCTGTGGAAATAGGGAGGTGTTTTGCTTATCATAGAGCAAAATGTTTTTCATATTTGAAATCAGGATAGTGAATTGTACAGAACCTCAAATGTGCATCAAATTCGCTGACATCACTACACTCTAATGGACAGAGGTCTTTCTCCTACCAAGCCCCATCAACTTGGAATGGATTACCCATCAGCCTTTGTCACTTTCTTTTACCACCTTTAAGTCTAAACTTAAGACGCATATTTTCAGAATAACTTCACTGTGACCGTCCTGACATGAGCGTGCATAACGCACCTCTGTAATTAACTTTGTGTTTGAGTGAGTTGATGCTGTAGAAGTGAGCATAGCATACATGCAAACATGGTTGTTGATGATTTAGTCTATGGTCTATGTATGATTTATGTAAAGTGCTTTGAGGAAATTTTTGGAATGGTGCTGCAAATCATTATTATTATTTGGAACGCACTTAGAAGAGTGGTTAGAACACTGACATCCAAACCTGAAAGTGCTTCCATACCCAACTGGCACAGCAAGCTTCACCCAGTTGACCCAGCTATCAAAAATGGGTACCCAACCCTTAGAGGGTTGGGGAAGGTAAGGCAGGGAGGGTGAGTAGAGGGCACCACCCTGACATAAAGCTAGCCTTGAGAAAAGTGATGTCTGTAAAACCTCACTTCCCATGACCTGAAACGGTAAGGGATGACCTTTACCTTTTTATAATGGATTTAACTCTCTTGGTTTGAAAGGCCACGATCGTGGCTTTGCCGGGTAGCACGGGCAAGTCGATTTTCATTACTTTTAATTGCAAAGTTCAACTTTTCTCTTTTCCAAAAATGTATAGGTTTCTTGGTCTAATGTTTATCTCAGAGCAGCAATAATAAAAAAACAAACTTCACCACTGTCGTCTTCGCAGTCTTCAGTTATAAACCAGTCATTGTAATGTTCATTTTTATCTCGAACCAAGAGGGTTAACAAATATTTTTCCACCTCTTACCAAATATTTTTAATAATGATGCTAATTGAATTTGTAAAACATATTTCTTATCTGGATGTGAACTCAATGTACTTCACACAAAAAACTATTAACGAACTGAATATCAACCAAAAAGAAATATAAGCATCTGCAAACAGATGACACTATTACAAACATGAGCTAGTTGCAATGATGCAGAAGAAGAATAAGGAGTGAGCAGAAAAGTGTGCTTGGATCTTTAAAATATTTTTGATAAAGATTTTTGTGGGTGGATTTGAAAGCTTTGATTATAGACACAGTTTAGAGGCAGTGGGGCTCGAGAAGGAGAAGGGGTCTTTGACGACTTTCTCGTCTGATGCATGGGCAGAGAGGACAGCAACACAAGAAAACTGAAGAGATTAACTTGGGTGGCATTTGACAGAAATTAAACCCTTTTGTGTACTCTTTTGCACAATTTAATGCCTAGTACCTGAACTGGGCAAGCACAAATAGAGAAATGTTTATATGGTCAAATGTAGCACAAGTTTCACAACTGCATCAGCCCTAAAGCTTATGGTACATACTGTAAAACCCAATATATCCCCCCACAATTTTTCCATCCAGTAAAAAAAAATCTGTTACAGGCTAAGCACATGCAGTTTTCATCTACATATGCTTAGAGTGATTTATGCCACCTTTTAAGGACTATCACTGTAGCAGCAGCTAACTTATGCTAGCCTTTATATCAGGTGGCAATAGGTGGGACTGCCACCTGGTTACAGTTACACTAAATAAGACATTGGTAGCACCTCTGCAGAACACTTAGACATGTCTTTACCATAGGTGAGCAAATGATCTTTCAAGGCATTCTTATACACTTGAATGGTGCCAAATATACCACTTCAACTGAGGCATAGTGAATTTCTCCAGTCTCCCTTCAAATGCATGAAAGGGGTTCCATTATAAATATTTACAAATGACACATAAAAGTTGATAACTCATAGAGATGTTCAAAATTATCAAGAAAAATTGCACAGTTTGTCTTGCCAAGTAAAAACACAATATTTTAATATCACAAAGTCCACAAAGCTTATGATTTGATTATTGCTGTTGTAAAGCCCTCCTCTTGCTTGATTAACATCTTCCTGAAAAAAAAATTACATCTATACAGGACAAAATGACACCTCAGAACAAAAACAGCCATACAATTTTAAGCTAATTTCATAGAACAGATATTTTTAAATGTCGATTTAGGGAAGTCTAATTTCTATCAACATAGAAATACATTCCCTTCAGCAAACTTAAGCAAAAGTTTATAAATTTCACATACTTTATCTGATATATACTTAGCATTGAGAATTTTTGAAAAAAATAGTATCCACAAGTCTTAATCTTAATATAATACCAATATATTAAACACATGTATGAAGAACATCATTCACATCTATTACAGAAATTAGTAAATTTCACATTACACAACAAATCACTATGCTTCATGGTTAAAGGTAAAAAGAAAAAAAAAGCTAAAACAGTAAACTCATGATTTCTGTCATGTCAACAAGTTAATGTTGACTTTGGAAAATGAATTTTAACTGAAAAGGTAGCAGGCTCTTGGCTACCACTGAAAAACAAAAACAAGAATATTTTTAATAACTGCTGGTTTTCAGATTTTTAAACAGATTGTTTAGAGTGGAGATCATAGGACTAACTTTCTAAACAATGATGAAATGCAAGTTAGAAAATCTTGCAGAATCTATAAAAGTCTCTAAAACATAAATCTTTAACAAAATCTTGTTTTTAAATAACACTATGTTTACTTGTATTTCTGCCACAGAACAGAACCAAAAAAAAAGAGAGGAAATTTTACCCATTCTGTGATTCTATGACAATAACAGGACTGCTGAATGACTGGCCATTTAGAGTTGCTGCATGATGTGCTATAGCAGCAACTGGGCCTGAGGCATACTTGGACACATTTCCTTTAGCTGGAACAGATAAAATTCCCCATAAACAATTTGAGAAAACATATCACTAATCTCAATGGGAAATTAATAATGCAAATGATCTGCTTTGTTCCTTTCAGTACAATCTTTTTTAGCATCAAAATATTCCTTCGCATTAATGCTACAGCTCTGTGCAATTTTATAGGTAGGGAAAGGATTATGCTCCAGTCTAATACCATCCCAACCATGATGCCATTGTGGCTTTCTTTCAGTGATTTGATATTTAACAGTGTTAACTTCTGAACTGTTAGGCGTCACAATAGTGCTGTTACACTGAGTAGTATTGGTCATAGGTCAACTCGTCAACACCAAAAGTCAATTCATCACACGTATGTCCATTTTGTCACAAGACAGAAAAGTCAAATCGTCACAAGCCCAAAAGGTGAATCAAGCACCAATGTAACAAGTAGCTATTAACGTCAAATACTATTAAAAGAGCCATTGTTCGAACAATATAGATACGCAAGCTCAGCTGCTTATTTTAAACAGAACCATGTGAATAATTGTGGCCACCATGTTACTGAACAAAATGGTTGCTTGGCAATATGCACCCCAAGAATGAATCTAACAATGGCAAATACACGATTTTTCTCTTTTAAACAATCTTTTACATTAAAGATTTTGTCATTATTGTATTGTGAACTTGTATTTTGATTTTTTTTTGTGGTATGCTTATTATTATTATATGCAGAGACTTCGCTGATATTTGGCTTGTGACGAAATGGACAATACATGGGACGAAATGGACATACGTGTGACGAATTGACTTTTGGTGTGGGACGAAATGGTTGTGACAAAATGGTCTTGTGACGAAATGACCAGCCCCCGTAGTGTTTTAGATACCTGAAAGGCATAGGCCATGCTGGTCAACACATATAGCACCAGTCACCCCAGGCATTCTGCAACTAAAATAAAAAAATATTTGTTATATGTAAATATTTTGTGGCTTATATATATACACACACACACACAAAGATGTGAAATTACCATACACTTGAACTCAAGGCTTTAATGTTTCTTTTTCACTCCTTTGAACGGTGCTAGCAGTAGTGGTGCATCAAATGTTCCTACAGTGCAACACATAATTTGCTACTTTCCTTCGATCATCATACACGAAAACTCAAGGAATCAATAATGTATATTGTATTACTAAAAAGGTCGCGGA
The DNA here is from genome assembly GCA_004794655.1 of Marisa cornuarietis. Classification (NCBI taxonomy): domain Eukaryota; kingdom Metazoa; phylum Mollusca; class Gastropoda; order Architaenioglossa; family Ampullariidae; genus Marisa; species Marisa cornuarietis. The sequence goes on along the minus strand of SMMW01000650.1, from coordinate 1,819,511 downwards.
CTGACGTAGTACATTTCATTTTCATCTTATGAACACAATAACACGTACAGCTTTCCTTTTCATAAGACAAATGTTACACGGTGCTTACTTCTTTTTTCTTCTGCGTCTGTTATTTTGTGCATTCAACTGTCGTACGTTTTAGATGCCGAGATTATTAATTACTCTGTGTTATGTAAATATAAGTTCTATTCAACTAACTAGTGTCTAATGCTAGTGGTTTGGAACGACGGAAGCGGTACACACAAACCAAAAGGGGTGCGCCTCAAAATGAAATTTACTTTGACATTTTACTTTGAATAAAACTGGTTCTTTCGAAAACATCTTTACCAGTCCTCTAAGTGCTTTTCAAGGGATTTCTCCATGCTATGGGATCGTCGAACAAAATGCAGAGTCTAAGACGTTTTCACAGTTTCACTGCGACGTTAACATGGAAGAAAGGCTGCTTTGAAAATGTATGATTCTGCATAATCTGTCATCTTCAAATGGTTCGTTCAGATGGGTGCGGCGGATCTTGGAGAGTTATTCGCCGTCTAAAGGCTTTAACCGTTGGCATTTGCAGTCAACAACTTGTTGGGATAAACAGGTGGGTTTTGTTGTCGTTTACATAACAGAGCGAAACATATTAGGCACATTTTAAAACTGCTGTAGTTGTGTTATAGCTTTAGTTCGTGTTTCTGTTAAAAGCGCGTACTACATGTCAATGTCATTAGACGAGTCAAAGGCCTTGCGTTTTGGGGATTTGTAATGTTGTGTAAAAAGTAGAGGTTTGAATAACAAGTGGTGAGTTTTTGTGGATGCTGGAGAAGTACATTTTTTCATTTATTGTGTTTTACAGAAACCATACATTGCACATATAGTATACTTTGCGAACAGATGAATGCTAACGTCTAAACGTAAATAGCAAATTGGCATACAAGCTATATGTCTAACTGGGATTTAATCCTAGTGAGCATTGAAAAGGTGAATCTGATTTACATAGCAGTAATCCATTTTCACCTATTAAAACATTTAATACAAATGAAAAGGACATTGTGATATAGTTGTTTATAATATTTCTTAAACAAGAGATTTGCTAACGATGAGTGATAAAAGCTCCTCCAGTCCTTGTAGTTCCTCGAGGGTTATTACATTTTTGTAAAAAGAAATATTTTATCCATTTCTGATAAGATTTTATGACAAACTACAGTGCAGACACTAACATAGCATTAATAGCCTGCTTCAGTATTGTTCTCAAACAGACCATGAATATGAAAATAAGGTAGCACCAGAAAGCATTTGAACATTATTATGGTCATTACCATTTAACGTTTTCACCAGCTTAAAGAAGAAGTATGCATGTCAGCATACTTTTATTGATAATAATTTGAAATGCAGTACCATCCTTCTGTCATCTGCTGCCTCTACTGCATATTGTGCACAACACCTTTGGATTCGTTTAGTTCGCTATGACAAATTTAGTTGGCCAGAAACTTGTTCATTTTATCTATTAATTCAATAATTGTATATGTTATTATTTCTCTTATTAATAGAAATTAATATAACATTTTTAATAAAATAATGTTTTTAATTATCATGATATGCTTTTCAGATTGCACTTTCATTCACTGGATGATGTGGTTTTCAAGTGGGTTTCTTTTTTAATGATGAATTTAGAGACTATTTTCTCACAGGTATTGCCCACCTGAAAGAGGCAGAGATTTAAAAAGAAAAGCTAAACTAGTTCAGGAATCTGAAAGAGCAGTTCTTAAAGCTTTTATAACATTCAGCAAGTGACTCAGCAGAGGATATAAAACTACTGCTGCAAGGGCAGTAGGTGTTGCTTGTTTTTAGACTTTGAGTTTGAGTTAATGAGTGAGGAAGACATCTTCCGCCTTCTGGGGCTTGCATACTCCAGCCCCTCAGCCAGCGACCTCAGTGAAGGTGTATCAGACATGAGTCTGTCTACTTCCCCGGGCAGTGATGGACCACAACACTTACTCAACACCAGAGTTGTGCCCAATGGTCATGCAGATCATGGCATCGAAGGAGGGAGCTCTGGCAGTGGGGGTGGAGGTGAAAGTGCCCCAAAACCACGTAGGAAGACAATTGCTCGACAACTCTCTTCCAACCCTTACCTCACAAGTGCTTCCTCAATCGAGGATCACATGAGTTTGACACCAGCCTCGTCTTTTGCTTTTGGGGAGAATGCACCTTATGAAGATCCCAAAATCCCCATGCGTGCCTCATCTTTTCCTGTTGCTGGGGCGGTGTTGGAAAACTATTCCTACCAGCAACATCAGTTAAACCAAATCCGCAACCTCAGCCACATAGAACAACCTGGGGAACTGAATCAGTATTACACTAACGTCGTCAATGGCAATAACACTCTTCCAAGAGGAATAAATTCTTGGGGACACTTTTCCAAGAGCTGTCACAATCGGTACAAGTATCGACGTAGTGATTATTCAAGTGATAGTGAGGAGGATGCTCTCTCTCCAAACCCCTCCCAGCTTCCTCACAAACTTAGTGCAGGCTTCTCTGGACAAGCACCACATACCTGCCTCTCTGACCTGCAACATGTTACAACTGTCAATAACCGTAAAAAAAGTGCCATGGACACAAATAAAGATCATAACCATTATTCAGAAGGAGTTCGCCCAAATGTGTTCAAGGAGAGATTTGCAGTAAGTGGTTTTATATTACATTAGAATGCTAAGCTTAAAACTGTTGCTGAACATTTTTTTGTGCTTTTGTTGTGATATTAGACAGAAAGTTGTATTTGGTGACCTTTCATGGAAATTTTTTTTTTTCATATGTGTAAAGATTCCATTTTTCTAGTCAGTAATGTACATAATGGGTATTAAACATATAAACAAAAATAACCATCTGTTAAGACACTGTTGTTCTCTTATTTTAATCTCTAAGTGGAATATACAGGAAAATCTTATCGTAGACAAGCAAATATTGTTCTTTATTTAAATATATTTTAATAATGGATTCTTGCCTGAAGTATATTCCTCGCTCTCACGCGCATGTGAGAGAGAAGGAGGGAGAGAATGGAGACATTAAAACAACCATGAGCAGACCGATTTTCAAGAATCCACTCTCAGAAAGTTTAGGAAGATAAAGATACCCCATCATTATTTTTCTCCTTTCCCTATGTTAATTATAATTGTACTTTCATATTTCTTTCATTATTCATGTAAGGTTGTGAGAGTATTCAGTAATGGCACTTTTTTGTTTTGTTTTTCCTCTTAAGTATGTAGGTAGCTGGGAATATGTTCTAAAGATGCTGGTTTTTTTCTTTCGTCACTGACTACTGAACTGAAATAATATGTGAAGTGAAATCCTTGTAGATCTTAAAATAGACAAATTATCTTATCATGGATACACTCATTCAGTGATTAACACGAGTGCCATTGTCAGCAGTTAAACACATGTTCTTTGAGCAGAACTTTTTTGTTGCTTTATTTCTCTATGTCAGATGATTAGTAAAAAGAACTGTGCTAGTTACAGCATCTGCTTAGATCACTTACCATATTTTATGTATATTCATGACAAAATTGGCACCATCAGGTAGGCCTTGACTACTTGTCAAATAGTCACCCTAGTTGTGACTTCGTTGTCATTGAAGGATTATGATCACTGATTTTGTTCCTATAAAAGAATCTCAGGCTCAGGACATCATTATTAAGTCTCCAAAGAAATTCTGCTTTCTTGATCCTTCTCTAGCCAGCTTCTTGTGTGAGCGCCTAGATTGAGTTCAGTTATTACTAGAATCATTAACCAGTCTCTTTTGGTTGGGGTTGTTGCCCAGTCTTTCAAATATGCTTAAAGAAGTATCACATTGACCACAAAAATCATTCAATCTGAGGTCAATCTTCTGTTGCTGTTAAAGTCTCAGGAGTGATTGTTTTCCTGCAACTGTTAAAAATCAGTTTTTAAGATTATAGTTTAACCAGTTTGACGAGCATTCTTTGACTGAGACTGCTCATATCTGGGAAGTCAGTGATTTTTTTTTTTTTTTTTTTAACCATTCTTCTTGGTTGGTCTTTATGGGTTAGCTTTTATAGTGCCTATAGTGTATGGGCACATGGTGACCTAAAATTCTTTGATGTTTTGATTGCTTTAAGCCTTTGTCATGAACATGCACTCTTTTTATCCTAGGCAGAATGTGAGATCTAGAATTAGCTTGAAATATAAAGTATCAGCTGTTAACTCTCTTGGTTTGAAAGGCCACGATCGTGGCTTTACCAGGTAGCACGGGCAAGGCGATTTTCATTACTTTTTATTGCAAAGTTCAACTTTTCTCTTTTCCAAAATGTATAGGTTTCTTGGTCTAATGTTTATCTCAGTGCAGCAATAATAAAAAAACAAACTTCACCACTGTCGTCTTCGCAGTCTTCAGTTATAAACCAGTCATTGTAATGTTCATTTTTATATTGAACCAAGAGGGTTAAGCTTCTTCCTTTTTTAATCATGGTTTTCTTTAGCCTGGCATATGGATTATCTACTGGTAACAGGAAAAGATTTGAAATAGCATTTCCTCTCCTGTTTTAGCAGAATGTGTAGGATTTTTCATTGAGGAAAAACTGAAGCAAATGACTTCCTATTACATTTTTAGCATTCAGTAGCCTGATAAAAGTTTGATAGCTTGTCATCTTGCCATTATACTGTTCTTTTGCATGTGCTAGCATGAGGTGTGCATGCGTTGTCTTTGTAATGCTTGTTGTTTCTTCAAACTTAATATTCTCAGATAAAAGTACTTCCAAAGTCTATATTCTTCAACATTAGCAACACCCACATATTTTTGCTCCTGTCCGCTTGTGTACTTGTATGTGCAGGAACGATCTTCTAAAGCTAAGATATAAAGAATATAAGTATTATTATATATTATTATTCATATTTTTATATTTAAGCAGTACAAAAATTGCCCCCACAGGTACAAGTATGCATGGACAGGAAGAGAAAGATGTGGGTGTTGCTGCATTGTTCAGTAAATAAATTCATTACTAAGTAAATCGTGGTATATGTAGTTGTGTTCATTTTTTTTTTAGTCAGTACTAAATTTTGTTAAAACTTTAGTACTCAGTCACCTATTATTATGTACACCAGTATCTGTAACTTGTAAGAGAGATATGTGGGTTGGGTTAGGGAGAGAAGACACTATTGCTGCTGAATATCACAACCTGTGTTTTGTGCTGTTTCTTTGTGCTTGATACCTTGTAGCTGCTATACTTACATTTAGGTTTATTCATTGTCTTGACATTTATCAAAAGTAATGCCCCCTCATGATCTCTTTATTTTATTATTAACTGAAAGGACTGTTTCTGAAATGCCTATCAAGTTCTGTTTTATTTTAGACGATGTCAAGGAAACTAAAGCTGAGAAGTTATGGTCTGGTAAATAATTTTAAAATACTGTACAGTAAAGGGAAAGAAAGTTTCCTTTTAATGTTTGGTGTGCTCTTGGTAGCTGGTTCTAGGAAATGATCCATGTGAAACTTTGACATTTCAGCCAGCATATGGTTTAATTTTTTTCTTCAGGAATGGGACGTTTGTGAATCAATTGAATGATGAGTATGTCTAGGGAAGTGGCAGGCTTGCACTAACGACATTCTTCTGAATAGATCGTTAGCTAGTGGCATTTGTGTTATCAAGACAGAAGTTCAGAAAAAAGGGGAATAACCTATTCTTTCAGTAGATGTGTTAATGGAGCTTATGTCTTGTGGCCTACTGTTTGTACTGAAGCTGACTGGAGTCTTTTTTTCTGATCAGCGAATTGCTGAGCAGTAGAACATACATTTATTGGTTTCAGTGCATCAGAATATTACATTTTCTTAAATGCTTTAAAGGGAACATAAGATGTATTGGTAGCACTAATTGGGTGAGTAGTGGGTGGTCAAAGGGGTTTAGGTGAATGTTGTAACGTATGGATACTTTTCCCATTCTAGCTTTCGGTTAAGTGTTCCTCCACTCCACTGTGTTAGTGTGGTAACTAGTAAATGCTTGTTTTAGCAACATCTTTGAGTTCCACTAAGATCAAAATAAACAGATTTTGTCTTGAATACAGCAGTGTGCATGCATGCATCTACACAGGCAGTTTTCATTTTTATGAGACACTAGTTTGATTAAATGCTATTGCTGGGTCACATATTTAGTAATTGTGTGGGGTAGGGTGTGTGCTCATACATGCAGAGAGACTTTTGCCAATATGGAAATCTTCACCGTTTATTCATTTCTATGCTCGTTTCAATGGACCCATAACTATAGTAGTCAGCACCAGCAGTTCAGACTATTTAATATTGTGTCTGACAAGCCATAGATCATTGTGGATTTCTTCCATGTACTTTTTTCTCCTAAATTTATGTACATTTACATTCTCAGAGCAGCCTGCTGTGGTGGTGCTGCCCTGCACAACCAACTTCTTGTTTAGAAAAAAATAAAGTTAATCTATATAGTACTTTATCCCACCATCAAAGGCTAGCTCAAAGCGCTTGACAGAAAAGATAAACACAGAATAATAAGAATAAGAATGCATGCAACTTATGTATTGCAATGCATTTCTGCCATTTACTGTAACCAGTGAACTTTCAACATGCTTCCACAGAGAATATGCTAGTTGGCCTGAATATTGACCTAGTTTCAGTGTCCCAGAATATATATATGTATTTTTTTTTGTCTCATGCTTATGCAGGAAAAGCGGTAATTTAGTAATGATTTTTATGTTGTGAAGTGCCAGCAGCAGGTGAAAGGCAGGGTGTGAGCCTTTCTGAGACTTCGTTAGCAGTGCTCTGGCTCAGATTTATTGTCAGCACAAGAGAAATGCTCACAATCAGTGATACATATAAATTTTCTACAGAACAGACATCAAAATTGTTTAAACATGATTACCAGCCACCAGTACAAACTTTTATTTTTTTCAAAATAAATTAATATACCTTTGAGGTCAGACACTAACACTGTTAACAAAAACATTTTTTGTCAGAGACAAGCAGTAACATAAGACATTGATATTTGGGTTTCACTTCCTTTCCTTCTTTCTACAGTCATGGCAGGGAGTTAGCCCAGTCACGTTAAGTTGTACATTCAATTCACTTTAAAGCAACAGCACAAGAAACTTGCAGCAACATAACTAATCAACATATGATCAACATAACTAATTGACTTTAATGATCGGCTGCAGATTATTTATAATGCACAATTCTTAATTGAAAATTGCTGCATGGTGCAGATTTCTTCATTGAATGTAGAAATAACAGCGACAAAAAATAAACAAAACACATCGAAAAAAGGATAGGAAAAAGTTATTTCTACATCATGTGAAACAAAAGCCCAAAATTTAAAACTTTGTATAAAAGTTTCCTCTGACAAAGATTTCATGGGAGTTATTTAAAGATGATAATGCTTTTGATGTCTGCTGAAAGTACTATTATGCAGTCAGATATTTTGTTGAAAACAAGGATGCAGGAAAAATGGATGAGTTACACATCCTGTTTTACCCCGAAAAGAATCTTTTAGAATACTTTTTGTCTGCAGTACACATTTTTCCTCCCTGTGGCTAACAAAGAATGTGGTTACTATCTGTAGCATCGTAAAAGGTGCTTCTTTGTGCAGAAACAGATTCCTTTAACCTTTTAATGTTTAAAAAACCTTTTGACCATGTCTTTTTATAATGGAAAGGTGCATAAATTATACAAATTAATCCTAAACTTTAGAGAGATATGACAAGATCTTTCATATGTATCAGTAAATTTATATTTCTCCCATTTTAGTTTTTCAGTTGTAACAGTTTCTGTAAGTGTATGACCATCAAACTGTTAAAATAGTAATGCATGTATTTATAAACACATTTTTATCTACTGGAGCTGTTAATGATTTCCTCACCACTTTCAAGGTTGATTAAGCATAACCAGGAAACAAGACATGCCGCTGTTTATAGCAGCGCAGAAAGAATGAAGGAACAGTAAGCATATATATAAAAAATATCATGTTATATTCACAATGCTGTTGTTTTCCTAGCTGCCTACAGTGCACTTTTTCCAGTGTTGACATTGAGGGTTTCTGAATTTGTTTATTACTGGTGAGGGTAGTGATTTTTTGATGGCCTCAGCCTGAGTGTTTGTACATTATCCCGTAGGGTTTGGGTTAAGATAGAGGTGTTTGGGAAAATACACATGGGTACATAAAACTTTGCTGTTATGCTTATTAGCATAGGTCTGCAGCATTCTGCTCTCAAGTGAATAGGAAATTAGCCTCAGTGCTAATAAGTCTCATTCCCCCATCCACATGTCTGAAATGTTTAACACATTAAGATGGTTCATGTAAGCATCTCTGTTGGTTATAAATTGGTGAGTCGCCAGTTTATGAGCAAATGCCAGTCTGCATATATGCATACATGTGTGCTTTCAAAATTGTATGGGATTTTTTCCAGCGAAATAAACCAGTTTTTTTTTCCATTTACTTGGAAGATTTCTCATGTTCTCGGTGTTTCAAGACATGCTATGCACATAAAAACCAAAAGACCTTTGTAAAAATATTTGCAATGTTTAAAACAAGTGATTTAAAAGCTCCAGAATAATGCTGTGCTAGCTGCTTGATGCAGAGTACAAGGATTTGTTGGTTCATTATCCTTAATTCTTGAGCTGCAGAAAAAGCAGACATGCTTTTGTGTGGCAGTCTAATTATTATGTCAGCCACATAAAAGTATTTATAGAAACACAAGGGTATGGTGTCATAATGCTATCTTGAAAGGAGAACTTTACTTACAAGACTTTTTACCTGTTTTCTGCTTGTTTTTTCTCCTTTTTTCTGGTGGTTTTAATCATATATTCTTGATCTTTTAAAAACAAGCAGAAACCAGAAAAATGTGGGAATAGGGGCAAAGCAGTCTAGATAAAGAAGCAGTTATCATTTTCATCATTGAGTTACCCGGGAAAATATTGGGGGATATCTAATCCCAAGTACTGTTAACACCACTGTCTGATCACCTTGACTTTGTGCACTTACTGGCATGCGTTCCTATTTAAAAGGGAGACAGTATTGGCTTCTGAATGATTTCAAAAGTGTCAACACTGTGTGTACGATAGTAGATATCTTTCTTTATTCTTTCACTTTTAACAATTTCAGATGATGAAAAGGTGGTTTTCAGAATGCAGTCATGAGCAGAAAAACATTGTCTTAAAAGGGTTACTGGTGAGTATTATTAATGATTACATTAACATTCCATTCATTTGGTAATCATAAACTTTGTAGATTGCAGAATCTCACACATGTTCACCATGCTCAGAACAGTACTACTAATAAAAGTAAAGGGTAGTGAAAATCAAAATCAGACAAATAGAAAAAAGTAAGGTAAGTTTGGCAACAGAACAATCAATCAGTCCTCTTTGTGCTAGTTGCACATAAGGCCTCAACCAGAGCCTGCCACTGATGTGGGCTGAAACCCGCTCCAGGCAACCTCATGTCCAGCCCTTTCTTTCATCTCCCTTTCCACTGTTCTTCTCTCGGCAACAGAACAGCACGCAGTTATGTGCAAAAAAAATGGTCAACTAGTACCATCTAGATTAATTTCTATGTTAATAGTCACGTTTCCTTTGTTTCATCGAGACAATGATGTTCATCTAAATTTTTATGGTATTGAATTTGTTTCTGGCATTGTGTTTACTAAAATGAGTGTGTAGATAGGTGTTCTGTAGAGTCAAAAAAAGTCATAGTCATCATTGTTATAGATGTTAGTATCATTAAGACAGATGTCTTACAAATGAATTCTCTTACACATGAATGGATGCAGCTTATTATTTTTAGTTCTGGTTGATATTTTTAAGCGTATGTTTGTATATTTTTTTAAATTTAGCTATAGGAATATGTTTAAGAAACATGCTACTTGTGTACATTAATGTTTCTTTCATTTGTATTTCATTTTCTCTTATGCAGAGTGTATGTGACTTGCCACAGCTACATCTCTTGTCAGTTCGCATGGAGACAAACCTTCACAGGGGCTGCCCTCCAAATTGTCAGGATTTTCTGACTTGGCTGCCCACCCCTCTGGCTGCCAAAATTATGACATACCTTGACCCAGGTCAGTAGCTTTGTGGGACTGGTGGTGAAAACCTTGTTAACTATAGACTGTCCTATATAGTATCTCAACCTACACTCCTCATGTTGTAGTGACATCATTAGGCTAAACTGAGTCCAACTTTATGATTACTGTGCCTTATTTATTGTAAGATGCCAATTTCCAAAAACTGTTCCTTTTGTAGATGCAAACTTTCAGCATCACAGTTTTTACCAGGTTTTTTTAATGAAATCTAGACCTTTTTTACCCACTGTCACAAAAGTAGGCTTTGGGAAGTGCTTCATTAATGTATTCTTGAAGTTCTTGCATTGGCTGTAGCCTTCTGTGATATCAGTGTGCCTTTCTTCACAAGTCTTAAAAGTCCTAGCACATTTTTAATTATAAATTCATGACAGTGCTGCATTCTTCTTAGTAAAGGGTTAAATCCATCTGTCAGGATTGTGCATACCTTGCGTTTATTTGGCAAGCCCCTAGTGAAGTAGGTTTGAGCTGTACATCTTTTTTGTATTGACAGTGAGCTTGTGCCAGGCAGCACAAGTGTGTAAGCATTGGCAGCAGCTGGCAGAAGAGCCATCTTTGTGGCGGCGGTTTTGCTGCCAAGCTAAATGGCGTCTATCAAAGGCAGCAGAACACAAGCAAGTAATAAGCCACATGTCTGCAGAGGGAAGCATTCAAGTAATATTTTAATTCTATTTTTCATCTTCGAATGAAGTTAGGTTTTTTGGGGTTTTTTTGAACAGCATTTCTTGAATATCATGCACTGAAAGAGTTTGTTTGAATAAAATAAAGAAAGGATTACAAAATAAAACTTCATGAAAATGTTTAGCTTTTGTGAGAATTGAGCTGTTTTAGCAGTATGTGGTGTAGCCTGCTTTTATGGGAATATCTACAGGCACAGAAAATCTACATCTGAACACATTTTTCTTGAAGAATAAACAAAGATCTGCAAATAAATGATGGTGAGAATGTTAGGATTGATGTATAGCTGATGGTTGTAATAGAGGTAGGGATGGTGGTGGTGGAGACCAGCATTGCCAATTCCATTGTCATGGTGGATATCCTACTGAACCAGGAATGTTTAATGAACAAAACATTGCTTTTTCCATCGATGCCATCCACTTCATGTTCTAGTAATGATTTGAGTGATAAGAGTAGAAATTAGAAGTTACAGCATAGACAGGATCCATGAAAATGTGAATAGATGAGGCTTTGTAGCTTACTGGAAGCTTGTTTGTGTAAATTGAACTTTATTTGCCCATATTTGTCTTCTATGCATTATTTGAGTATTGGCAACGCTAAATGCATGGGGGCATTTTATTACCAAAACAATGCATAGCATAAAATATTAAAAAAATGTCATAATTCTGCAGTGGAAACAAGTGTTTGCTGAGAGGTTCAGATTGCGTAACAACTGGCTTGCAGGCAGATGCACTGTTCGAACTTTTGAAGGCCACACCCAAGGTGAGCTTTTAGCAGTCAGTGTTTGCAAGATGCTTTTTGAGCAGTTAGTTACTGTGGTTTATTTGTAAAAATAGTTTAAGAAATTGACAGTGGAGAAGTGAATATTTTGTAGAACTATTTTCTGTAAAAAATTTAAATTAAGGAGTTAGTTATGTTATTCTGATGAAATGTGCTTTCTTCACTGGAGAAAAGTTATACTTAAAAAGGAAAATGTGAAAGTCATGGCAGCTGCTTTAATATATGTATTTCTATATAACAAAGATTTGGGGCAGGTATGGATGTACATGTATGTGGACATGTTTACATACTAATATGTACACGTGCAGATGTTGCAGAGTCTTTTATCAATGAAGTTAGTTTTTTTTAGCCCCTTTAACATACTGCATATAGGAGTATATTATAATTGTTCAAATTATAATCGCATTATTTCAATATTTGAATACTTAAGGCTTTCAAAAGGAAAACATGCACTTAAATATTTTCTTTTGGCTCAGGAATTTCCTGTGTGCAGTTTGATGATAATAGAATTGTCAGTGGATCTTCAGACAAAACTGTTAAGGTGAGAAATAACATTTTCTAGTTACATCTTGTGTGATTGTACATTCAAAGTTTGTAGTGTTCTGCTAAGGTGTTTCCCTTCTTGGATAACTTAAAAAAGAAATATGCAGTGGGGTGTAACTTCTTGGATAATAGAACTTTGTAGCCAATAGAGAATGTGCCTTTGACAGAGTCTAAATTGTTCTTTTTTAAACTCATAAATATATATACAGTTTAAGTATTTATATACTGTTTGAATAGGTTTGGAACATTCGCACAAACGCTCAGTGGTCAGTGCAGACGTTGGTTGGACACAGTGGCACGGTTCGATGTTTACATCTGGAGGGAAATCGGCTAGTCAGTGGATCAAGTGACAAAACCATCAAGGTCTGGACCTTAACACATTAAAGTCAGCAGTTTTATCATGAAGAACTTGACCATTCTCTTGTAATCTTGTGATATTTTGTGTTTTATGAAATGAATATAGATTAATTTTGAAAGAAAATAACTATTAATAATCATAAGTGATGGTGATTTTGGGAAGAATGATTTCCATATTTAACTGGGAGAAATGCCAATGGCATAATCTTTTAGCTTTATTTCTTATTCAGGTATGGGACTTGTCAACCCAAGACAGCTGGTCCAGCATTGCCTGTAAAGTTACCATGATTGGACATAGAGACACTGTGCGCTGCCTGCAAGTAGATGATGATAAGGTCATCAGTGGCTCATATGACATGACGCTCAAAATCTGGGATCTTCGCACTGGCCAATGTCGCAAAACTCTAGTGTAAGTGTTGTCAGGCTGGTTGATTTAGCTGATCTTCATTGGTAACAAAAGAGGACATTTCTATTGCAGCATGAGCTAGAAAGAATAGGATATTGACAAAATTTTTAACTAGTCTATTAAGTCCATAAATCTGCTTTTGTGTCCTGGCATATCCATACATATGATTTGTCAGATGCTTTCAGGGATCAACATTTATGGCATTTAGTGTTAGCTATGCAAAAATGTGAAGTTTTATCTTTCTGCTTAAAAACAGTTGTTCCTTTTATGAAGAGGCAACCTTCGTTGAAAGAAAGTTTCTTGCATTTTTTTTATGGTGAAAGATTTTTTTGGGAGAAAGAGTATCCCTTGTTTGTGTCTGAGCAAGGCCCTACAAAAGAAAGTAAACAGCCTGATGAGTTTTACTTCAGAAATGATGGGTTTTGGGCAATTCAATTTTAATTAGATTTCTTGATTTAATCAATCAGCATAAGAGTACAGCAAAAGAGACGAATATTACTTTTCTGTTTTTGTAGCATTAGTTTGTACCATTTGTAACAGGGGCCATCAGGCAGCTGTGCTGTGTGTCTACTTCAATGACACGAAGATCGTCTCAGGGTCAGGAGACAAAACAATAAAGGTATTTTTTCACTTCTTTCTTGAGTAGTATTTTTAGATTATGCTTTTCACTATGATTAAGTTGTTTTTTATGATGGTTTGCTTTTCCCTAATTTTGTTTTAAGTAAGTTAACATACGGCCAAAACAGACTTGGAAAAGATCAGTAGACAGCGAGGCAAAAGATGGAGGAACCACATGGGCCCAACTGAGGGGGGCTGCCCAAAACCGGGTCCGCTGGCGAGGTGTTGTTGCGGCCCTATGCTCCTCGAGGAGTAGCAAGGAATGATGATGATGAAGTTAACATACTTTAGAGACCCATGTCACTTTCAACTTAATCTGCTTGATATTAACATCAAGTGTTGCGTGAGGTTGGAATTTTATGTAAAAACCATTAACTCAGAAGAGTACTTGGACTTTACATTGCATTTAGGGTGAAATTAGGTTACCCCGAGTCTAATGCTTAGGGTTAATGCCAAGGAGGTTGATCTTTTAGTTATGCTTTCACTTAATCTTTTAACCTTTTTCAGCCTGCCATACTCATGAATGCTTAGCTGAAGATTTATACTAAATCAATGTGTTTATCAGCTGTGGAACTATGAAGGAACATGCACGAGGACTCTAGCAGGCCATCAGGATGCTGTTACATGCTTACAGTTTGACTCCACGCGAATTGTCAGTGGTTCACTTGACTGTACCCTCAAGTTTTGGGACATTCATACTGGAGATTGCATCAACACTATTGACTGGAAGGCAGCAGAAGGTCATACAGGAGTTGTGAGGTAATGAAAATTGTGCACACCCTGACCCTAGGTGTAGATTTGGAAATTTCTATGCATGCCTCTATGTGTTTTTATAGATTTTCATGCAAGTCTGCCTGTGCAAGATTGATAAAGGAAACATTTTAAAAACAATTAGTGAAGTCATTGCAAGCTTATTTACCAACTTGAAATCTAAAACCAGTTTTTACTTTATCCTTGACTTCTATCTTAGTGTCTTTTTGGTTTATGCCAAAACCTTTGGGGGCCGATCATTTCACCCCACGGCAAAAGTTAATTTGTCCCAGCTAGGTCCATTTTGTCCCAGGTAGTTCTGTTTCGTCCAAAGGCCGAAAAGTCAAATCATCCCAAGGCCAAAAGACGAATAGATCACTGATGAACCAAGTAGCTGTTAGCATCACATATTACCAAATCAGCTATACGTTGCTCCAACATGATAGAGATAGATACGCAAGCTCAGCAGCTTGACGAAATGGACCTAGCTGGGACGAATTGACTTTTACTTTGGGGTGAAATGGTAGGGATGAAGTGGTCCCTGGGGCGAAATGACATCACCAAACCTTCTAGCCTTTCACTTAATTCATTTTTGTCTTTTTTTCTTTTTTGGTCCTTTTTTATTGTTGACTTTCTTGTGATTCTGGAATTATTTGATATTTTGGTAACAGATGTCTTCAGGCAGACAGTTGGCGTGTTGTCAGTGCGGCTGATGATAAGACCCTAAAGGTAAGGATGTATTTGTAGGCATGTGTGGATGCATATACAGTCGGACCTCGCTAAGTCGAACTCAAAGGGACCACAAAAAAAATTGACTTAGGGAGTTTTCGAGTTAGGGAAAATGGCGTAATAGGTGCAGGTTAATCAAGGACAATGTTTTTCCGGCTTAATTACTGTATTATAACCGTTTATTATACAGTATTATCGTTTTATACGGATGCATGTAGTGCCATTTCCGCGGCACATACCGCACGGGAAAAACCACACCGACACGAACTCTATTCAGTGCTCGTCCCGATAAGAGACTGACAAAATTTTGCGTGTGAACCACCAACGATCCACTGGTCAAGTTACCACTGCCACCGCCTGAAAGGATTGTCAAGGCGAGTGGCCATAAATCTTGACCAGTGATGCGCGGCCTGCCGACTTGAAGTAACCGTGGGAAAAAGTCTATTGTCGGCCAGTTTCCCTGAATCGGTCAACATAAAAGGGGGGACTGGTGTGAGTCAGTTAGTTGTCCACTGCGCAACAGAGCACGCAACGAACCTTTTACAAAAAGATGAAAGGAAAATGGGATAAAAGTGTCTTTCTTGAGACAGTTTGGAACAGTTCGAGACATAGTTGCCTCTGGTTGGTGATGACTCAAAATTCGACTTATGGAGGTTGGAAGCCAAAAAATCTTCAAGCTAAGGAGATCTAAAATACATTGTTCTTAAGGGAATTTGGCCAGGACCTAACAATTAATTCGAGATAGGGAGGTTTTCAACTTAGGGAAGTTCGACTTAGTTGAGGTCCGACTGTATATGTGAATGTGTGCATTATGTGCTGGTTGTAAATGTATTATGCTGGGTGTGTAGGCATGCTGATTAATGAAGGTTGGAGAAAGGTGAATGCATCCTAACTTCTGGTTTTAGCTAAACTCAAATATTTATAGTATCATTATTCATGGTTTTCACTTGATGGCAATGTCAAATTAAAAAAAATTAATATTTTTCAGATCAGCTTATAGTCATACAGAATGAACAATACTTTCTTTGTAGCTTGTAGTACTGATTCTTTGTGTTAATTTGTTAATTCTTCTCATGTCTTTTGTAGACTTAAGATTTTCATAAATTTTGACTTTTCAAAGGATCTGGTAATTTTTTTTGTCGTAGGTGTGGTCTTTGGAGACTGGAGAGCGACTAGTTACGTTAAGAAACCACTCAGATGGAGTGACTTGCCTGCAGTACAATGATTTTATCATCGTTTCTGGGTCTTACGACAAAACTGTCAAACTCTGGGACTTCAGCTGTTGTTGACAGCTCATGCTTTGGCTAAGCCAAGCAATGTTGTGGCCATAGAGTAAACTGGGTGTGCACATCTCTTTGCAGGTGAACCAGTTTAATTGCTTCCAATCCCTGTTGTGATGATACAGAGCAGACCTTAGATGCCCCTGGCACAGTCATTGAGGACTTGGAGACTGTACTTTTGCCTAGATTTATCAGTGTTGTGAGATTCAGGCTTACTTTGTTTTCCTTTTGGGTATGTACCCTCTCATCCTGCCTTCAGTTTTATTATTTTATCAGTTGTCTGACCCATTCCTGAAACAGCTGTGAAGTATGTAATGTTTGGGAATATTTGGTGTAAAACAAATTCATGCATATGTTTTTTTTGGTAATGAAGCTTGAAAGTTCATGTGTGAAATGTGGAATTTTAAAGTTAGGTCTGCATGATCTCTAGGATAACATTGTAATGTATAAAAATGTTTTGAAAGATCTGTCAAGTGCATTCCATTGTTCCTGCTTTTCTTTAATTTCCCTTGCTTTGAAATTGATTATAGGCAAAAGAAAAAGAGACTGCCCTTTTAAGCCTTGAAATTTTTTTCACATTAACAAGATTGCTCCTTTTGTTTTGGGGAAAACGTTTCAGTATAAGCATTTAAATTAAGCATAAAAGGGAAGAAGTTCATGCAAAAGTGTGTTTCGATCCCAACAAGTTAAAGGAGACATTTCATTACCTATTTTTTGTGAAAATAAGCAGAAGGTGGGGAAAGGCCCGAACAAGTTGATATATTAATTTAAGCAAAAGTTTTTGTCTCCTTGTGAGGATGACTGTGTATATTGAGGAATAATAATCTCAGTGTGAATCTACACAGGTCCATACCATATACACTTTGTCAGAATGATTGTGGGGTATAGACTGATTAGATACGATTTGTGTGTGTGTGCATGTGCGCATGTGTGTGCATATGTGTTTGTGCTTGCATTGTATGAGACAGATTTCTGTAAACGTTTCCTGTGTTGCTGGTCTTGCATCTTACAGGGTTGTTTTTACCACGTATACTTTAGCTCGTCCAAGGCTTTATGTTACATTATGATGTTTTGGGATTTCTAACTTTGTGATGAGCTCCTTACCTTGATCATTACAGTGCTGGCCTGTCCAGTGATGCGTTTGTGCTCAGCAGACCACATTCATTGGACTACTTGCCAACTTGGATTAGATCACTATATCAAACCATTTACTCAGGAACCACTGGCTTGATTTTGATATCTTTTTAGTGCATTGTTGAGACTGTTGCTGATTCATTTTAAGTCACATTAGCGAACAACTCTTGGATTATGCTAGAGTTTTTTTTTTTAATGTTGTGTGGCTACATCATTTTATGTTATGACACGATTCTGCATTTATATTCATTAAGTGTTCACTCCAGTGAGACATAAAATCAAAGGGATAGAGATAGCAGAATGTCACCAAGGGAAACTTATGCAAGACCAAATTAGTTGTAAAGTAGTACACCTATGTTACATTTGATTTCTGGAATTGATGCAGAGTGATGAAATCCCCCCCCAAAAAAGAAAATACTGCATAATGAGAAAAATTTTACCACCATGAAGTTGATCTTCATTTTAGGCTGGCTTTATTTATCCCATTTTAAAGAGTTTTCGTTGTCATTATGCCTTGTTTGGTGCATCTGCTGAAGTATTGTTTACACGGTTATCTTGAGCTTGCCGTTTCATCTGATACATCGAGCAGTCATTGTAAGACCAGTTGATCCCAGAAGAATATGAGACCCCACCGATCTTTACCCCCTCCAAAACAACCTAAAAAAAAAAAGCAAGAAATATTGTAAGAGTATGGGTTCACATACCCCCATACATGCACACACCCCCATACATGCACACACCCCTTTGCCTCAGAAAAAACCCATTGACTCATCAATCATTTTGTTAATTCACTTAATATTTACCTTAAAATTGTATCAAACGAGAATTTGTTTCCCCCAAAGCAGTGGTGGGGCAAGGGAGGGGAAGGAACCAGGAGAGCAAGGGAGAGCAGCACCCTCTCATAAAAGATACTGGGGAGGCAAAAATGTGAATGTTGTTCGCCATCAGCATGGAGTTTACCCCACCCTTCCAACCCCCACCCCCCTCAAAGCTGAGCATCTTCCTATGACACTGCAAACATATTAATAATAAACACAATATTTATATAACACATACTTGCACTTGTGAGGAGCATGCACTTGGTGCTTGAGACAAGAATAGCATACAAAGGACTGAAGGATAAACAACAGTGGTGATGACTACATAAAAATGTAGACAACAATTTTTTATTTTGTAAACATCATATGCAAATAATGGTAAGAAACTTTACTGATATCTTCTAAAGAAAATCCCTAACTTCTATATTTGTTAACATTTTTGACAAAGAGTTTTACCGTTTAACATTATTGTGAAATCAAGATTTTGCTTCTAATTACTCGAAAACAAAGATTTGCTGATTTAAAGAAATTAAATGTAATGAAGATTATGAGATTAAGTAATTATCATCATCCTTATTGCCTATTTTGAATGTGAAATTTCACCATAGCCTGTCACAACATACAGTCTTTGAAAAGTGAAGTTGTTAGTGTAAGAATACTACATTTCAAAATAAAAAGAGGTTCACATTTTAATTTGCACACATGCACACACACACACACACACAATGCTGTATGTGCATCTCCTTAAAAAGTAAAACAGCCTTATATTCTTAGAGTCTAGAGACTCTATATTGGCCATTTCATAGACTGGGATAGATTTCATGGTGCCCAAGATGTAGCCCCAATTTTCCATTTCTTTCTGTTGATGACTTTCTGTAGTCTATAGGTCACTCTGCTGGTGTGTTTGGACGAAGTCCACACTGCCAGTCATCCTTATGCAGGCTGTTGGAGAATTGCTTGGAGATGGATTCTTTGATGTAATTTCTGAACATCAGCAACAATGTAGGGAACCGTCTCGCAGTGTAATTTTCTTGCTGTGGAATCTGTCATGTTGACTCTTGCAGCTTTTTCAAACAGGTGATGGGGGATCCACCTGCACATGTTGTTACACACTCCCACTTGGAGGAGTTTCAGTATGAGCTTTTCTTTCCTGACTTGTCAAATGTGTGGATGAGGTTAAAGGAGACCATGAATGTCTTTTTCTTTTCTTTTAAAGAGTTTTTAAAGACATTGTCAATTAGTAAATTAGGACCAGATTAATTGCGGCCCTGACCCTTCTTTTAGCTTGAGCCTTGGTGTAGGTCAGTGGAAGTAATGGAAGCTTTATACACACGCCCTTTAAAATGCTTATTGCCATTTCAATCTGGTTATGAGAAAATGGATATTTAGATGGATTAATTGTTTTTAGTTAAAGGATATGATCATAAGCAAAATTTATAGTTGTTGATTTTTTTCCGTGAACGAAAAATATATTCTCCTGAAGGGAATTAACAGTTTTCACATTTAGGTCAAATCTTGCCCTTTTTTGTGGACACACATGTGCATGTATATATATATATATGCGTGTGTGTGTGTGTGTGTGGCTGGATGTATCAAAACTTTTCAATTATAAGATTTTAGGTAAAAGTACAGATAGAGATATGAGATGGTAAGTTTTCCCTCCTTTTGATCATATATTTTGAAACTTCATGCCCCAAAGCTTTGCATATAGACTTGATAAATATTCCGTAAGAAACATTCATTTCCTTATAGTGCACAGTAATTGGAGATAACAGTGGGAAATGAATGTAGTAAATGCATCCCATTATCCTTTAAGTATTTCAAACAATTCAACAATAAATTATGAAATAATTGTTTTGCAAAATCTAAGAAGCAAATATTAAATTATCACTTGGTATATGCCACAAAAACCATGTAAGAGCTTTGTTCAGATTTCTTAAACCTCCATTACAGCATATGTGGAAGAAGAGGAGAGAGGAGCAAAGAGGGGTGGGAGAATTAGCACAAAGTCATGTGTATTGACCATTTCTGATGCACGAGTTCCCCATTTTCATACCATAATGGTGTGTGCATAATAAATTTGTGGCAACATGTCATGTGTCAGACAACTCAACAGGCTTTTCATAATAAGTACTGGTTTGGTGGGGCACAGAGGCAAGGACCCCTAAGATTATTCAAAACAAACTTTAAGAGTAGACCACATATAGACTAACTGCACACCGAGATTAATTGAAACTGGCAACTAATTGTTGACTTTATCTAAATGAAATTCACTTTACTTTTTCTGTGAAATGGTTTTCAATGCTCTGCCTTTCCTTTGTGTCTTTTTCTTGAGCACCTAGGAATGTGTGCTAATGTATATATATATGCACACGTCATGGAAAGCACAACCACTATTGGTAGTATCATGGTGGTAAGCATTTCACCACTGTTCTTCCTGTCATCATCTTTGAAGATGTGTTACATATTGAAGCTCTTAAAATGGTCAACAGACAGGTATTCTTGACCAGCTACATATTATGTAGCATATTGGAGAAGTGGAATGATCACAACTCATTTTGGAGATGTATTGCTAATTAGGCAGGAGGAAAGGACAGTTTCATGTTCCATTAAATGATATATATATATATAATAATAGTATATATCTAAAAAACAAAAACAAGAAAACAAAAGAGACATTTAAGAATGAGATCAAGACAGTTCCTAGCTCAGTCAAAGTGACATGATTTAATCAAGAAGAAAAAAAGCCAGGCATCTTAGGCAGATTCAGTCAACCATGAATCATTCTATTGTTAAGCAGAAAATGTTATTAGGGTGCTGTTGACTCCAAAGGGAGTTTATTGTGTGCTGATGATCAGTGGGTGGGAGCTGATGCCGGCATTAAGCAGTAAAGTATTAATATAGGAATCTGATAGTGTTTAAAGATTTATATTACATATTTGGGTGCATGCCAGACCAGAAATCTCCAAAATCATAAAAAAGAGTTCATGCTTGAGCATGAGTCAATTGCTAACCAACTACCAGGGAATCTTGAGTCCACCTTAAGACGTTTAGTGTGATTGCAGCAACTTGTAAGGAAGCAGTATCCAAAGACCTTTCTCTTAATACAAGGTTCCAGGGAAACTTATTTGTAAAGCCATAGATTAAACTGGGAATTAAGAGCAAATATGACCTCATAGTATTCAAGATACAAGAATTTGAAGGACTTTCATCTGTTAAAAAATTATTTATATGATGCATAAGTGTTGACAAAAAAGACTATTTCCTGGGGTCTTTCATCCTTCCAGTTCTGCTCTGAACTTTGCCAGCAGTGTAGTTTCTTTTTCTACTCTTCATTGGCTTCTGACATGAGTAAAATATCTAGTATCATGCAGCTTCTAGTATGATCTACAGGTTTTATATTCTCATACATTGACATGGTGGAAATAAAAATGGAAGGCATTTTCCTTGATTTGTTTCCATAATGTTAACAAATTACTTTATTCTAATAGCATTCCCTGTGCTTGAACTAAACGCTTTCAGCATAGAAATTAAAAAAATGTTCAGAAACACATATAGCTCAGGTGAGATTCAGTTAGGACAATGAGAACAGTCCTTCCATGATATACTCTACCCTTCTTGTGGATCGAGGCTGTGATTAGGTGAGCAGCAGTATTTAATTTTATTCCAAGTTATTTTAAAATATGTGATCTTAGAAAAAAGATAGACTGCAGCAAAACAGAAAATACACTATGCATTTCATTTAGCTGTCTAGATTATTTTGTGGGGGAGGACTTATGAAAGAGGTTGGCTTGGCATAGACTTTTTTTTTACACTATGAAAATGGCTTGGCTTGCCCTCACCTGTGTGTATAAAGACAGCCTTTAAATTAATTGCTTTTATTGTGACACTTAAGCATTCCTAATGTACCTAAAAATTTTGTTGTTGCAATGTACAGAGTTAAAGCACACCAAAATTTGGCAAGGCTTGTAATCTGGCTGTGATTATCCTGTTTACTATGTTTGTAAAAGGGTGTGGAAATATGCAGTTTTCTGTGATTGCTGGTTTTGGTTCTATTTTGCTAAAACTGCTGGCTAGTGTCATGTAATGCACTTTAGGCCAATGTTCTATACTTTTTTCACCAGGAGAAACATGGAATCCGTTTTCTCCATAACTCATCTGTCCTAACATCATTATAAAGCATTTGGCATGTGCAGCTTGCACTTTGAAGGCAGAAGCAAGACAAATAGAAAATGCTTAGCTGTATGACCTCAAATGAGAGAGGGATACATTTGTGTTGTTGGTGACAATGCACAAACAAGTGATGGCTTTAGCATACAGATTTGAAATGGGAGATGGAATTCATGCAAAATCCAGTAGTTTGCTTAGTCATTGGCATTTAAGCAACATATTGCTGAGCAGATAAAAAAAATGAAATTAGAGAAGAAACATCAGCTACTACAACTGATACTTTTATAATAATATTAAATTTTATTGTCTGTACATTATATTTGTATGAATTTGCCTTTTTAGATTTTTTTGAAGGAGGGGTGTAAAGAAAATTCATTGATTTGTTCAAGTATTATTTATTGAAGAATTTTTGTGAGACTTTTCCCTCTCATCTCTTGAACAAGTGCCTATATCTGTTGGGCTAAAGTGATTTCTGCTATACTAAACATTACATGAATTAACATGAAGAAATGTGGCAAGATTAATGGACAAATATTTTGTGTACAAACATTCCTTTCTTGCACTTGTCATAAAATTTTGTTAAGGTTCAGCAGGCTTATTTTTCATAAAATGCATTTATAGTTCTACAAACATAGCAACATTTGCAACTGTATAACAAGCAAATATTTTGTATCTTTAAAAGAAAAAAGAAACTACAAACTGACTAAAATTCACTTTTCCTGAATTTCTGAACAGTTCAATCTCTTGTGGTAGTACTCGGTATCACTGCAAGAACAAACTTGAACAAATGGTATAGAGCTGTGGGACATGGTTCCATCTTGTTACTGCAAAATTACATACTTTCCATACATTTGACGATAATGAATGTTTCTTGTTAGTCTTTCCTGACCTCTTCCCATCTCAGCATTTGTGCTACAGTACAGTACCAGAGGAGCCAGGATGCTCACACTACATGTGTGGGTGTTGACTGTAGACAGACAGTCTTCTCTTTTGTGTAATGTCATACCTCTCCTTCCAAAATAGACCATAATTGTGAAAAGGTCACACTTTATTTCTGTTCATTCACATATCTTCCCCTTTTCCCTTACACTCAATTTCTTCACTTGCACAGCAAAAATTTAAATGTTCCATAGTGCTCAGAGGAATTACCACATTGCCAGGTGGAGAGAACATCCAACTAAATGTGTGCCCCAGCATAAGGCTGTCACAAAAGTTTCTATTGTAGTAGTGGCATTATATTTATTTTATTATTTTTATGTATTTTAAGGATTTATAAACCCTTTCCACACTCCTATAAACCATTCCCACTCTCTTATTAACCTTTCCCACAATTTTATAAACACTTCATATGCTCTTAAACACTTTCTACACTCTTAAACCTGCATAATTTTAACAACTCACCAGTCAAGTATACTACAACTTGAATTATTGAAATTGTAAATATTATATAAATACCAATATACCACAAATCACGATATAGCAAAAACTGCAATACAGAATTACATTTTTTTTCAAAACCCACAATACAGTAAAGCCACAATAAGTGAACCATCATATAGTGAGGGATTACTGTATACATGCTTTTCATTTGAATATTGTGGCCATCATATTAAGATGAAAATATTTGGCCATGTATTTCTTAGCACTTGGAGATGTTTAAATATGTTTTCTATACATTAAGGTTTCATAGAGTAGGTCATAAGGGCAGTGAACTTTTAAGTGTTTCACTGTATCGGCTAAGGCAAAGCATGGGAAAGGCAGAGCCAAGCCTTCTTCAGCTACCTTGTAACTTCCCTGATAAATCAGCTGCTGGATGGATGGATGATTTTTTTTTCTATTTGCTGCCACCTTCTGCTTCAAAATATTTGGACTCTGACTGTAGAGCTCTGCCGCCCTAGATAATGTTCAGCCTTCAGAAATATAAATGGAGTTCTTTGTAGTTAAATCAGCATTCTTTTTAGCTTTCTTTAGAAATGCTTTGCGTGTATGGAATGCAATGTTGAAGATCTTTTCCCCTGAAAATGACCAAGGATAGCTTATGATAGCTTATGAATGTGAATATTTTGCTATCATGGGCAAATGAGCCAGGCTTGCCTGCTAATACTCTATGTAGCTTGATAACATTCTTGCTGTTTGCATTATATAGGAAGCATAATAACTGATGGTTTAGTACGTTGCACACTCATCATTAGGAGATTTGTTTGCTGATGTCCTTTTTCCTTGTAATTTACACTTTAACTTTATTTTCTTCTGGTGATCATGTCAGTTACTTTCTGTGACTTTTAGTGCAGCATTGTTATGACCTGTGTAGGGAAAAAAAACAAGGTTTGGATATAATATAGCTTGGCAGACTAGATCGCTTTTATAAGTATTTATATTTAAATTTTTTCATGAAAATTTTGCTATATGGCTTTCATTATTTGTTTCAGAAGAAACAGTATTTTAAGCGTAACATTTAGATTTTATTGATTGTGCAGGTCATGCCTCACTTGGTATGAATTAATATTTATGCATAATAAGCCATCAAATTACTTGTTAGGCACTGTGGTCTTTGTGTAGGTGTGACGTTGCTGTCTGCTGCTATGGTTATGATGATTAAAAAAAACAGTTGCATAATTAAGTTAATGAAGAAGCTCACCTTTTTTTTTTTTTTACATATCATTCCGTAATGTCGTGCCCTTTCACTAGTTAGTTTATCCTTCACCCATCTTGATCCTGGGCCAGCTTTGTTCCAGGTCTTGCCCACTGCTTTCCTCTCCACCTCAACAGTTCATTATCATGCATTATCATGTTTCTAGTGGCCTGCCCCAACCCATCTGAGGACATTTTATGGATGCCTGACCTTGTTTATTCATAGGGCGAGCTTGGCTACTACCATCATCTCTGTTTCATCTCCTGTGCAGTGGTGTTGATGCCTTGGCATCTACTCACTCCTTTGCTCATAACTCACTAATTTTGAGAGTTTGAACGAGGCATCATCCCTCAAAGCCTCTGAGCCAGCTCTCATTCTTGTTGGTTTTTCAGGTTTCTGAGGCATAATATAAAAACTGAGTGCACGCACGTTTGATCTGTACATTTTTAATTTGAACCTGATGATCTCTAGATACTCGATCTGCAGCCTGTTGAAGGCTTGTGCTGTGTGAGTGATTCTGCTTGAGATCTCCTTTTTAATGTTGCATTTGATGGAGATATAGGTGCCAAGATACTTGAAGTCCTGCACTTCTTCCAACTCCACATCATGTACCTTTGTTTTCATTTTGCTCTTTTTACTTTCCGATGGCTCTCCTCGTCACACAATTGATAACAACAGAGAAAAGGACAGGACAGATTACACATCTCTTTCTGACTCTTGGCCACATGGAAACACTAGCTTTGCTGCCCTTCCTAACACAAACATGACTGGTTGCTGGCATACATGTCTTTCAGGATGTTGGTCACTTTTGGTGGAAATGTGTATGCTCCTAGTACAAGGGGTGGTGGATGCTATCAAATGATTTTTCAAATTTGAAATAATTTATGTTAAAGCAATGAATTCCATTCAAGTGAATGCTCTTCTATGATACATATGATGAAGATCTGGTTTGTGCATGCTGCCTGTTCTTTCAGGATCCTCTCAATGGCTTGTCTCATACGCTGTAGCAGGACTCTAAAGAAGACCTTCCCAGGTACTGATAGTAGATCAATTCCTTTTCAGCTGCCTCACATTGGAAGGTTGCTTTTTTTTTAGATAAGTTCACAACGATGCCTTTCTTCCATGTTACTGGAACCACACTTTGTTGAAGAGTTCTTTTCGTGCCATGGTGCCAGTAGTCAGTCTACCTTTAGAATATCTGCAGTTGATTCTTTTTTTTTCCACCAAGTGTCCAGTTTCCTTCTGTATGTCTGACGGCCACTTCCATCTCTTGCTGTGTGATGTGTCCACATTTCATTTCAATTTTGAAGCCTGTATCTTCTATCATTGCTTCCTCTTTTGGGCCTTGTCTATTTAATATCTCTTTGAAGTGAAAATTCTGCCCATTGATTGAGTTGGTCTTCCTCTTTCATAAGAACTTTGCCATTCTTGTCCTTCACTACCATCGTCTTACTGGTAAGTCCTCCAGTGAAGGTCTCGGTGATTTTTTTCACCTGCTGAATGTGCTCTTTTTGCTAAATTGTCTAAACTACCTCTCTTATCCTTCCAAACACTCTTCTTTACAGCTGTGTTCTTTTCTCTGCAGTCTTCTCTTCGTCATTGGGCAGTCCGGTGGCGCAATGGTTAGCTCCTGTCACCAATACAGTGAAGGTTGGCTGTCCTGGGTTCAGCTTTCATCTCAGGCACCCTGTTCTTTCTCTGCATGTGACATCTGCTTATGGGACTGGCTGCCTTACCGTAATATAGCCTTAGTTGCTGGCTCAGTGTAAAGCGCCAATCCCCACTTCTCTTCCTCAGTTCCTGGCAGTGTGTGTTGCTTTGTTGCCCTCCTGTCCTTAATGAGCTGCCAGGTGATTTCTAAGAGCCACTTTTTCTTCTCTCTCTTTTTATTTGTAGCCCAGCACATCTTTGGTGGTATTGAGGAATGTCTTCTGTACATGATCACCGAGGGCTTTGATGTCATCTATTGGTATGTCTTTCAAGGCCTGGAACCTGTTGGTCAGCTCCCCAAAGAATCTTGTTTTCACTGTTGAGTCTTTCAATTTGCTTGAAGCGAAGGGTTGTTCATTGTTCATCATGTCTCTTTGCCATTCCTTCACAAGATTTAAAACCTTTTACGAGTCCCAGATCCGACATATCATGTTTTTCTTTTCAGATCATTTAAGTAAATGACATTTTTAATTGAAGTCATTAGACTTGTCAAATGCATTTGATACTGTTAATCATTTTATACTTCTTTAGAACTCTTTTTTTGGCTTTTATGATGTTGCCTGATTTTTGTCTGACCTAATGGTTGACCCAGCTGTAAGTGTGGACAAAACATTGTGTACTCAGATGCTGCCTTGATGTGTGGGGTCCTGCAAGGGACTGTCTTGGGATCTATTCTTCTTGTGCTGTATACTTTTCTCAGTCTGAAATTATCACTTGCTATGCCATGTTTTACTGATGATACACAGCTTTAGCAGTCAACTCCGTATGCTGGTTTATGTACTGATGACTTGAATACAGGAATGTAAGGTGGATGTGAAGACTAGGATGCCCTAAAACAAGACTGCAACTAATTGATGAAAAGACTTAATTGTTGCAACTCATCGGGCGAAATTTCTTGGTCACCCTTCTCTTCTCATTCTTTCACCAAAAACAAGTCCTCTATTCCTTTTTCTGCTTTTTATCATAGTTTAGGTGTCATTCTTGATTAGACTTTTACTTTCCAGCATCATATTCCTCACCTTCAAAGGATTAGTTCAGTGTCCTTATCTCGCCACGGATGCAACCAAAATGGTAGGATTGACTGTTGATAGACTTCAAAGAATTTAAAACAACTCTTGTTTATATATAGATATCTAGAGCTGAACATATAACATCCATCATTCATCTCATTCATTGCCTGACCATTACTAATCACATAGCTTATCCTTATTGTTTGTTCTCCAATTCATCTTTTTGTCTTCTGTGTGTGACTTCTATGCTTTTCTATTAACACCAGGTCTTTTTTCCTTCCAACCTGGAACAAAATTACCTGTCAGCCTACTCAGATTCTTTGACCTCTAAATCCAAACTTAAAGATTTTTTTTTAAATTAGTAATTTTACCCTATCATGTGCTGTGTGCTTGTGGAATGTGCATGTTTGTGTGTGTTTTTGTAATATGCGTGCGTGCATGCTCGTCTCTGTACAGGATTAGGTCTGGCTTTTGTTTCTCCTATGTGTGAAGTACTTGGCATACATTTGTTTGAAAAGTATGATAAAAATATTCATCATTATTATTAATAAGTGACATGGTAAAGATAAACATTTAAAACAAATTCAGTCAGTCCTTCAGTAATCAAAGTCACACCACAGTTTTTGCAATTGTATAATTGTGGTGTGTAATTGGTGACGGTCTTTAAAATGGCCTATATACTGTGTGATTTGTAAATTTTTTTTAATTTTCAGGAGATGGCATACCATTAGAAATTTCAAGTGTTTAAAGGAGTGCTTTGCTGTATACATCTGTTGGAAGTTTTTTTTTTGTCTTGGCTTGAGTTTTGCTTGTTTAGGGGGTGTGTTCTTGCTTTCTTTAGTCTTAAATCCTATGGTTGTGACAAACCTTAGCATACTTATTTGCTGCTAGTCGTTGTATTAATACACATACTGATATTTCTGTACAGGTTTTCATCTGTTTAGCAATTTAGCAATTTTTTGTTTATTGACCCAGTTGTTATACATTTGCACACATGGATATGATACAGACTGTGGTTTACATTTTGATATTCATCATTACCACTCAGTTAAATAATTGTGACTTCTACTGCCTGGCTTCATACGCCTGTATTTGTACAGCATGTTTGTGTGGTGTACATGCTTATATGCATATGCCTCCTTATGAATGAGAGCAGAGAATAAGAAAAATCACTGCATTATCTCCAAACTAACCTGACCACTTCCATCTATCTTCAGAACTGATTTGCTTTGGTGGGGGAAGGGGTGGAAAACCATTATCAGCAGCACACATTCCTTCAATATTACCAAACAAAAAAACAAAAACAAAAAAAAAACCCAAACAAAACAAAATCCCCAGTCTTGACTGAGCTGCTTATCAATAGTTCATATTTTGTAAATGTTCTGTGTGCTGTAAATGTGTGGTATATTTCATGTAAATACTTTTAAACCATAACTATGTACACAGAATATACCACACATTTTTAGCATATTCATGTACTAGAGAAAATTCAATTGAACCATATAATGGCAAGAAAACCATGAAACAAAGTGTAAAAGGCCAGGCTTAAGATTTTGAATAGTTATGTAGAGCTAAGGATATGTCATAAAGAGTGTAACCCTTCTTGTGCCAGGTTACTTGAGGAACATAAACAGAAAAATAATGAGAGATACTGTTGCATGATACTGTAAAGCAGACAATACCAGGTGTGAAGAAATGAAAAGTACATAAGCAGAAACCAAGGAAGGAACAGGTGTAATTCCATGTCAGAGACAATAGGCTGTTGACTGTATGCTTGACTCGTGGCACTAATGGCACACCAAAGACAGTACAGATACATGCATACCAGTCAGATCAATCATTGGGAAGTAGCTACTTTTGCAGAATACAAAAGAAAAAAAGACTTCCAATGAGATACAGAATCCAATATATTCATTCAAAATTATGAACATGCATTCAAAATCGTCTTTCCAAGCAAGTTAATCACATTTAAAAACTACCTTAATACAAATAAATGATCCTTACACTGACATAGATCTTCATCAATATAAATAAGCTGTTGTTATTATTACTGAATGTGCCTGAAGGCTTGACTGGTTAACTGAAAATGAACCCCTTACCCCTGAGATTTTGTGTCTTAGCTTTTTTTCAATCTTTGTAAGACCACACATTAAGTAAAAGCAGTTAAACCCTTTTGTTTTGCAGGCAGACAGAACACACAAGTTGTCCATCAACAAACATAGTAGTTCACTGCTGTATCATTGAATCCCACACTGTTAAATGACAGTAGACATACAAGGACCATGTAGCACTCTATGGAAACCAACTAAATAGTACACTACAATAAAACTGGTAAATCTAAATACCATGCTCAATAATCCTAAATAGGTATGGAAATATATGACAATTCAAATAATTCTTTACCAAAAAAAAGGTAACTGTAGCTGACTATTAAGAAAAGATCCTTTCTTTCAGCATGCTGCACATAGAAACCTGACCACCTACCTCCCCTCTCCTTCCACCAAAAAGACCAATCTAAAGAATGGAATGATTTTGTTACTGAAATTTTAAAAGACCTTGTTCTTACATGCCCTTTTTGACATTAAACTTTTAAGATGGTAAAGGAAATAAAAAAAATAATCATATGGTGATAATAATATGAAATCCTTCATAAGTAACATTTTTTGGTACAGTACTAAATTTTGACACCACCCCTCCCCTTCAGCAATTAAAAAAAACCCAAGCCCCAGAAAAGCTAGCATTTATGCCATTACACTTTCAAAATGAACAACTATTTTAATTACAAAAAATTCTGCATCAAAGTGTTTGAGTCAACTCAGAAAATCTGACAAATCTTGTGATAATCCACTTCATCATTACTAAAAAGTAACAAACCCCCCCCCCCCCAAGTTGTTACACATCTCCACTGGCTGACAATATGAAGGAGCAGTAACCCTGATAAGATATCATTTACAATCAGGAAGATGAACAAGAAAAATATTTACCTATTAACTTGATAAATACAGAAAAAGTAGGCATGTGCATTTTACATAATATCAATCTGTACATACTTCACAAAGTATAAGGCTCTTAATCTGATATGTCTGTCGGAGAAAGCATTTTCAAACATGGCAAATTCTGATGTCGTGATGGAAAGAAAGCATGCCTTCCAATAGGTAAGATAAATGGATAAAAGTTTAAGTGGGCGGCTCTGTGCAAAGTGATAAATCTTACATGATTCTAACATCCTTAATTCAGCTGTACCACCAAGAGTTAAAAAAACAAAAAACAAAAAATCTGGTCAATTGCTGCACATCTGGGGTCTAACGTATTAGCAACAGACAATGGTTAAAGTCTGGGACAAGATAAATGACCTGTGTCACTGGTGGAAACTTGAAGACATAAGCTGGCAGCATGGTACTTTTCCCTGTTATTCAGCCCAAGAAAAGAGAAAATGAGATGAAAGCTTTATACCATAAAGCCTTCCATCGCTGACATGAAACTTGTTGTGCAGTCCTGGAATGTCTGTTACCTGCATCATACATTAAGCCAGTAGCTTTTCTAATTCAATCGAGATGTTTTGTCATTGAAGAGGTGAACATTAACAATCCATAAACATAACCTGATGGTTTGAGTTAAACATTCTTAATAATATTTGTTTTGAAATCAGCCAATAGGGTAGCATTGAAACAATGGCGATAACAGATCCATTCTTAATCTGTTTAAATTAAAAAAACTGGAGAATCTTTTTATGGATCAAAATATTATTGCAAAATATAAACGATACCTCTAGGTGATGCGAAGTTCTCAAGAGTAACACTAAATAAGGTGGCAACTTATGTTGAATAGTTCACACTGAGGCAATCAAAAAAGACTTATTTGAATAAGTTCACATAAAGGAAACTTTAAAAGTACAATTTTGTAGTGCCTATTTTATTAGTAATTTCTGTTCCCTAACTTAAGACAAAACCCTTTCTTTCACGCCAAAGTGAGCCTGTGTTCTTTTAATCATTTAACAGGCCAACATTCTTTTGTGCAAACATAACTGTTAAGTCTTTGTATTTGCATAATTTTCATGATGGTTATAAATGACATTTAAATAACTCCGTTTAAAAAAATATTTCTAGTACTAAATTACCTGATAATTATATATATATATATATAAAACTCCTGTTTAATGTGTCTTTTTCTTTGATAAACGTCTTCCTGAAATGTTGGCCTTTGTTTTTCTACCCAAGAAGCCAGTTTTTTTCTAGTACTAGAAGATAAATAGTAAGAAGCATTCTGAAGTGTAAAAGTATAAGAACTAAACAGTCAAAATGTTTAAATTATTATTTTTTAAAAAGCTGCATTAGATATGGTCCAAACAGCAAACTTGGCCTGCCTGCAATTATAGTGCATCTTTTCAACTGTCACAGGAAAGAAACAATAAGATATAGCAGCACCTATATTGATATCCTTTCTATTTCTTCCGACTGACTATAAGATCCTTGATCTGGTCAGTGAGCCAATCCACTCCTTCACTGAGACCTTCACCCGTGACCGCATTACTTGCACATATATGCCAGGGTTTGTCTCTTAGGTTCTCCAGGCCCAAAAGACTGGAACATTTCACGCTCGAAGCGGAGTCTCGTATGTCCATCTTGTTGGCAAAGAAAAGGATGGGTATTCTGCGGGTTTTCAGGTCCGGATGTTGAAGCAGTGCCTCGAGTTCATCTTTGGCTACCACCATGCGAAGCTTGTCGCTACTGTCGATCACAAAGATGATGCCGTGGCACTCTCGATAATAATGTTCCCAAAGGTTCCGGTAACGTCCTTGGCCAGACATGTCAAAGGCTGTGAACGCCAAAGACTTGGACTTGAACCGCTCGACGTTAAAACCCACTGTTGGTACGATATCATGGTTTTTCGCGTCATTTGGCTTGAAATGGTTTATTATAGTGGACTTGCCGGAGTTGTCAAGTCCTACAACAAGTACATTAACTTCACGCTTTTTCACTCCAAGCCACTGCGCCAATGTATCGAAAAACCCCATTTGATTTTAAGAACTATACAATTAAGCTTTGTTTATTTGTAGTTTTCACTAAACTTGAAAGGCTTCACAAAACGTTAGAGTTAGCCTAGGTATATATATGACTCTCAGGATACACTCTTTGATTTCAGTTTAGAACACACCGCCAACGAAAGATACGAAAACAGGTGAACAAAAATCCTCGATTTTGTTTTTGTCGAAGCACGAATGCACTTGATGGTGAGAAAGAACCAACGGACCCCCTTCAGCGTCTGTATCAACCGACTGGTGTGTTTTCATTCGAGACCAACAAAAATGTCCCAGCATGCATTATGGCTGCTCATGCGCAAAGCGAAGAAAGGGAAACAATCAAGAATACCTTCACGGCAGACCTTAGCAGCTTGACTGTGTATTTTCATGCGTTTATTTACGTTTGGCTCGCCATAAGCAAATGGTTTCCAACATTAGAAGGGCTTACAAGAGTTTTAAACAGAAGCAGCATTCGTGGTCAGCAACAACCTTGTAAAAGTGGGAATGAGGTGTCGTTATTTGCCGTGTGCAGAGTACTGTTGTAACCAGGGCGCTCAATTTGAGATTATCAATATCTTCCTAAATCAATGTGCTTAAGGAGAAAGACGTTTATTTACAACCTGCATTCCAGGAGCTGGACCAGCCTCAACACAGGTTTGTTTTTAGTAACTAATATTTTTCAAAAGTAGCCTGCTTGAAACGAAAACGTCATGTTTTACCGTCAATATTTTGGCAGTAATGACATCGAGCGGTGCATTAAGGACTGTTGTTATGTGAGTCTGCTGTAGTGTTTGTATAGTTTTACAAACACATATTTTCTTGCGAAATAATTTGAATCAGATATATACTTCATATTAGAATTCTAATTTCTATGGTGACATGCTTCACTTGAAGTGGAACAAAACATTTATAATGATTTTGATCCCCTACTGGCAACAAACCATGAACGGCACTGTGTAGTGCATATAACACATGGAGTAGATTTTAGATTCCACGCCTCATCACCAAGTCTAGACGAGAGAGAAGTAACAAATATCCTTACTAGATCTGAAACAGAAAGCTATTTTCAGGGTCAATTATTCACCCCTTTGCAAATTATTTGGAATTGCCCTTGTGGGTAAATAATAGTGGAATTGTCATAAGAAGCTGAAAAAAATCTGTTTTAAAATATGAGTTAGACTCTTAGAGCAATCAAGTGTATGTTACAGCAAGAATAAGTCATTGCTCCCAATTTCCCAGGACGCATTCAATAACCTTGTCCCTTCTTTCAGAACAGAAGTAAATACATATGTGACCTTTCATTTTCAAGCACTGCAGAGACAAAATTTTCATGACATATAATTTTGGCAACTTTCTTCGGATCTTTGGTGTACATTTGAGTTAAATTATTGTTGAAATACAATACAAAATGTCTCCCAAATGTCTCAAATGTCTGATAAAGGGCCAAGCAAAGGCTGCAGCTGTTAGCAAAGAATTATGAAGCCATATAACAGAAATGTCTAAATTTTGTTTAGAAATGTCTAATTACAGCAATTGATTGACTTGAAATAAACCTCATGAAAGCAGCAAAAATATGGGAAACAAATTCATGATGACATTAATAACTCCACACAAAAGCATTTTATTTAAATGGTTTATTTAAATGCATCAGAGACAAACATTGAAAGCTTGCTTTGGAAGCTATTTTAGTATAACTGTTCTGTATTAAAGCATTTAGTAAGCATGCTACTGTTGAAACATATTTTAAAAAACTATTTTTAGCTTCAACATGATTTTATCTGTTAGCAGACTTGTTTTATAATTCTGTTTTATGGGCTGCTTAGTCTTCTTTATAAAGTAATTAACTGTCTCCAATTTAGAGAAACATAGATCACTTCAAAATTGTTTGGAACATATTCATTTCAAAAAGGTTTACACTTTTGTAAATTAATAACAAGTATTCCTTGTTTGTATATGACTGTTTAAAAATATACAAATTTTTAAACTTTTGCACGAGTAACAAAATTTTTAAGCATTTTTTGTGTAGGAATAAGTAGGTAATTTTTGTAATATATAATAATAATAAATGAAGATTTTTATAGTGCATATTCACACCCATAGAGAGCATGCTCTTAGCGCTTAATACAGGGAAGAGACATGGACTAAATGGATAGAACACAAGGGACGGAAGAATAAACAACAGTACTGGCGATAAACAGAAAACAAAGAAAACACAAAAAGGCATCAAGTAACAGTAACAGAGAATATAGTGATTCTGCAGAGAAAGATGGGTAGAAAAGTAGCAAGAGTGGAAGTGGGGAGAGTGAAAAGGACTAGCATTGTGTGGACTGTGTTAGGAATAATGCTCAAGGGAGAGGTGCGTTTTCAGTGCAGATTTGAAGGATTCAATTGTAGAAAGGTGGTGGATATGGAAAGGGAGAGAGTTCCATTGTTTTGCTGCACAGTAGCCAAAAATCCTGTGACCATTTGTTGTTCTGGTGTCATCAGACGAAGAGCGTAGTTGTCTGGCCGGAACGTAAGGGATGAGAAGTTCAGAGAAATAGTCAGGGCAGGAGCCTGCAAAGAAATTAAAACACAGCACAGACAGTTTGTACTGGATACGAGAATGGATGGGTAGCCAGTGCAGAAAACGAAGGAGAGGAGTGACATGGTCCCGTTTCGTGGCTCTAAGCAGCAGACGTGCAGTGGAGTTCAGTACTTTCTGGAGTCTCTGAATGAGGTATTCAGGGCAGCCTGCGAGCAAGAAGTTGCAGTAGTCAAGTCGAGAAAGAACAAACGCACAGACAAGAGTGTTGGTAGCACGTGTAGAGAGAAAATGACGGATGGCGCTGATCTTACGGAGCTCATAATAGGCAGACTGACAGACAGCTGTAACATGTTTATCAAGGGTCATGTCTGTAGTGACCATCAATCCCAGATTCCTAACGGATGGCGTGAAGATGATGTTGGCTTCGCCCACCTTGATGTGATTGGGCAGACTGACGAGCGAAGGTTGATGTCTTCTTCTGTAGCACAAGAGGGCTTCTGTTTTATCATCATTTAGTTTAAGCTTGTTTCTTACCATCCATTCCTTGACATCGCTAATACAAGCTTCTAGAGAGCTGATAGCAGAGTGAGACTCAGCTGGTGGAGTGGAACAGTAAAGCTGCGTGTTGTCAGCATAGGATTGATGAGAAACCTGGTGAGACTGGATGCATGATGAAAGTGGCTTAGTGTATAGGATGAACAGAACTGGGCCAAGTACTGAGCCTTGGGGAACACCACTGAGAAGTGGAGCAGGGTGAGATGTTTGACCACCAGCTAACACAGTTTGGGTCCTATCAGTGAGATAAGAGTTGAACCATGAGAGGGCATGT
The DNA here is from genome assembly GCA_004794655.1 of Marisa cornuarietis. NCBI lineage: Eukaryota > Metazoa > Mollusca > Gastropoda > Architaenioglossa > Ampullariidae > Marisa > Marisa cornuarietis. Next base: position 1,783,443 of record SMMW01000650.1, on the reverse strand, counting down.
CCAGAAATTACGTAGAGGGTGTGGAGCAGAGAGTGGTCTATTGTGTCGAATGCAGTAGACAGGTCCATAGAGTTAAAGGAGAAACTCCCCAATGTCAAGGGCAGATAATATGTCTGTCGTTACCTTAATAAGAGTAGTCTCAGTGCTGTGAAAGGGTCTATATGCTGACTGAGCTTATGGGAGAAGATGGTGTTCTTGTAAGTAGGCCCAGAGCTGTATCAAAACTGTTTTCTCTATGATCTTAGAGAGAAAAGACAGGTTGGAAACTGGGCTGTAGTTGTTCAGTACGTTGACGTCAAGCGTGGATTTGTTAAGAAGTGGCCTCACCAGCGTGTTTTTTAGCAAAAATGGGAAAACACCTGCTGACAAGCTGACATTTACAATATGTGTGATGGAAGGAAGTAAAATATCTAGGCACTCAAGCAGAAGGCTTGTTGGAATTGGATCTAACTCATAAGTTGTTGGTTTAGCTTTTAGAATAACAGCTTTCACATCGGCATCAGAGACTAGTAGAAACTTGGTCAGAAAGCATCCTGGGAGGACATCACAGGAGATGCTGTCAAGTGCCGACATCGAGTCTAAAGATGATCGAATGTCTGATATCTTTCTGGTGAAATAATCACTAAACATTTGCAGCAGCCATGACACAGGGTAGGCAGTGCGCAGTGGTGTTGCCATGCGAAATCCAGTCATTTGATTGCAAATGGCAAATAGCTTCTTGGAGGAGGGGCAGTTAATTATTTGGCCCTGAAGATAAGATTTTTTAGCCTTGTAAATGCATTTTGCAACGCTTCGCTTTGCAGCCTTATAAATTTCTTTGTGGGGTAAGTCCAGTCTTCCGCCAAACATGTTCAGCTCGCCGACGGGTGCGCTTCAGGTCATGGAGTTTGACACGGATCTGTGAACACCAAGGTGCACCTTTAGACTGGCGCATCAGACCTCAAGACATTGGGGCGTGGTCATCAATCACTGTACGCAAGACACAGTCAAGTTGCTCAATGGAGGGTGGTTGGAGGAGTGCCATCTGCAACTGTGCTTTGAATGGCAGTCTATCAACATTTTGTATTGAGCGAGTAGATCTAAAAACTGGCACCGATGATGGGCATTTGCAATCAAGTTCGATCAGTACGCAGTAGTGATCAGATAAAAGGTCGTGAGAAACATCAACTTACTGCACTAAGGTCGATATATGACCCAGTCCAAGATGTGATCTCTTTTGTGAGTTTGTTGCGACACACATTGGACGAGACAAAAGGTGTGCAGCATTTCTGACATTTTGACAGTGTCAGGATGAGAAATGTTGTCGAAGTGCACATTAAGATCTCCAAGGAGTATTGTGGGTCCCATGAGTGCATTGCTGTAATCCAAGAGATTATGGAATTCCGAGAAAAAAGTAGAGGCTGTGAGTTTGTTCCTGGTGCTAGGAGGGGGTCTGTAGATGCAGAGCAGGTGTATCAAGCAATGAGGAGCCAAAGAGGAGACATACAAATTCAAAAGACGTGTGATACAGCAGTAGTAAAAGAATATAAAAATACTATTATTGGTGAAACTTCAGTGTTCCTATCAGTGAAGTAGGAACCTGCATGTTCTTGATCTAAATGCTGTTATGAGGTGGCTGACTTCATTTACTTGCATTGTGGGTACATATGATATGTGACTGGGATTGTCAGCAGTAAAACAACTCCTACTTAATTTTTTTAAATACATAAGTCAGATACTCAAGTGTGAATTCAAGTATACTTGCATCAAACAGGTATAAATAAACACATACTTTGTATGCATGCAACTACTAACACAAGCACAATCCCATTACATTTATATACCTTCTTTCTGTTAATAACATTTTCGTTTCATGCATATGGAAAAAGTATGATGATTTATGCAGAGAAGGGGAATAGGCATTATTTATACTTTTTGCCTCTAATCTTGATTTCTAGGATGGCTAGTTCCAGTGACTATTGCCGCAGCATTCTACGGGTTTCTGTAGCCCAGATTTGTCAGAATTTGGGATGGAATGCTACCCAGACATCCACACTTGAACTACTCACTGATGTGCTGGAACGGTACCTTCTTGAGTTGGGCAAGGTGTCCCATCGCTACTGTGAGCAGTGTAAGTGTGCATTCCCTCTAGCTGCTATTTGTGCACATTTGCATGTGTGTGTGCACACCTGCAGATAGGTGAACTAGATAAGCATGCTGGAATATGTGTATTCAAGCAAGACTGCTGATATGTAAGTGCATAAGTGATGCAGTAATTACAGAATAATTACAAAGGAATGTTACTAGAATGAGAGAAATATGTTTGCATGCCGTCTTGAACAAGCTGATATTTGCATTTTATTTATATTGTATTTATTAGAAATGAGGTGTTCAAACAGTATGTATGCAGTCTTGTTGTACAAGCTAGTATTTGTATTTTATTTATATTGTATTTATTAGAAGTTAGAAGAGGGTGCTGATGATTTTTTTTGCTTAAAACTGAAGAGTTGGTGATGTTTCCTTTATAGTCTGAGGTCACAGAGGTGTTTGATTCATGCATTGTAAATGACAGTTGGCAGAACTGAACCAAACCTTGATGATCTGGGATTGACATTTCGACACTTGGGCATAAACCTAGGAGAACTGGAAGATTATGTCCGCCATGTTGATCCTGTGCCTTTTGCACATGAGGTTGTGGCTTTTCCTGCTCCCAAGAAGAATAATCTTCGCTTTCCTAACCCACGCAGCCGTGAGATTTTGCAACATCGTGATGAACATGTGCATGATCATCTTCCCTACATGTTTTCAGGCATGGAAGGTTGGTAATTATTGTTTTAGTTAAATGCACAGTTGTGCCAGTTCCAGAGTATACAAAAACCAAAATGCAAAGGCCACTGGGAGGCTCTATAATTAGTGTACTTGATTTTCAAGCCAGTTGGTTTAAGGCTTATTCAAGTCAGTTACTGGAAACTTTTGTACCTGATCTTTCCAGATGGTGGAAGAAAGAAAAGGTTGGGTCTGGCTTTCACATGTCATGCCCACTTTGAATTCATTGCATGTATGACCTTTAGAAATGAAACTTTACTTTTTTCCTTCTATAGCCATTAAAACCAATGTGCATGTAGCATAATGATAAAAGAATTAAATAATTTAATGACGTTTTTACTGCTCGTGGAAGCAAATTAGTTTTAGATAATTACTGGTTTAAGAGGAATGCCCTGTTCTTACATCTCTAATAGCAGTCTGCAACACGTTTCACATTCTGCTAATGACCGACACAGATGAGGTTCCTGAAGAACGAACATCGTCTCCAGCACCTCCTTCCCAGTCCCTTACCCAGGACAACACTCCTATGGATACCAGCAGTCCTTCTTGCGCAGAAAAAAGACCAGCATCTGCATCTTTGGATGGGCCTCCAAGCAAGCGATCAAGGTATTCTTTAAAGCTCAAACCAACACTTATTTTCACTCATTATTTTTTGTTTTCAGTCTGATGCTTTGCCATTCTATAAAATTATAAGCCTTACTAATACAACTGGTTTCAGGAAGTTAACATGCATTGATTTTATACCTGTTTGGTTTTTCAGGATGATGGTGTCAAATCTGCCAGAAGAAGCAGGTCACTCACAGTACGAGATGACAAGTGTTGCAATGACTAATGGTGGTTTTCTGACCCCAATACGCGGTCAGGGCCGACTGCCTGATTCTCGCACTCCTCCACCCACTATCCGACATGCTATCACCTTCACTGAAGGTCCTGGTGGGGCCAGCAAGAATCTGGATGGTTCTGAAGCCAACAAAGAAAATAATGCTCTAGAGCCATCAAGCAAAGAACCTGTACGTGTCAGTATTGTGACTGGAAAAGAGACGACAGTATCTGTCTCCACCATTAGTGGTGCCAGTGGTGCTGGAGCAAACACCAGCAGTGGTGGAAAAGCAGACGTAGCAAAATCAAAAGTAAAGAAAGATGGTGTGAAGGTCAAGAAGGTCAAGAAACCTGCAAGTGCAACCATGCCAACTCAAGGGGCAGGAATCCCCAAATCAGTAGTGGAAGGTGCTCTGCAACAGACTCTCGTTGTTCCAACTCCTCCTCTGAAAAAATTCAAGATTCCTAAAATCAAGGAGGGAAAATCTTCTAAAGGAGAGAAGGTTAAATCAGGTACCAAGAAGAAAGTGTCAAGTCTACCGCAATCAGATAAACAAGATGATGGACTTGAGCCGAGCCGATTGAAAGAACTGCTGTTGTCGCCCAACAAAATGAGTGCTTTGAACAGTGGGCAGGGTGGCTCTTCCACTGAACAGTTGTCCAAAACAGTCATGGACATAAACGAATCTGTACCGTCCCCAAATTCTACTCAGGGTCTCATGCAAGCATTTCCTCCAACGGACATTTTTGACAGTCATTCCTCCCGAGAGAACTCGCCTGAACGACTTGTCATTGCAGAAGCAGAAGGAAGAGCGCAGGAAAAGGAGGAAGAACGTCAGGTACGTTTGAAAAACATTGAGGACAGCATCAATGCTGTTATCAGGGACTCAATGGCTGTTAAGAATGAACAGACAGAGGTGTCTGGTTCCAAGATGCCCAAGGCAAAGAAAATGGTGTCCACCAAAGGAGAGAAAAAAGAGAAAGAGAAAGTGAAGAAGCAGAAAAGCAAAGGAAAGTTCAAAAGTGTGGAGTTTATTGCGGATGAGGTGTTGAAACGTGAAGCAGCAGATGCTGCTGCTTTGGACAAGTCCATGAATGACACTATAGATTCTGTCATCAGACAGAGCATTGAGCAGTCCTCCCAGAAGGAATCTTTGGCTTCTCTGCATCCACCTGCAGTAGCAGCTGAGCATGTGGCCCTAGATAAGAAAGTGCCCAAAAAGGTCAGCAAAAAGAAGCTGGACAAAGACAAGTCTCCAATGGTCAAGAAGAAGCTGAAAGCTAAGCTCCAGACAAAGACAGGCAAAGGAGGGGAGCTTGCATCACCACCACTGGAACCCAAACCATTTGTCTCAGATAAGTATAGCACAGAGGAGCTGCAAGTGTACGAGTTTGCTGACAGCCCCCAAGAAATGCCTCCAACACGGCGGCCATCTCAGGCAGCCTCTCCCCCACCTCCTGCTCATTCTCATCCCCCAGTGACCTCTCCACATCCACCACCACCACCACCCTCAATACCACCTCCACCTCCTCCTCATGTGGCTTCTGCACTGGCAGACATGAAATCGCCTATCAAAGTTCAGAATGAAGAGTCTGGTCTAGTGACCTCCCCTCTGGCCTTGTCAGCCAGTGCTATTGACGTTCTTCAAGTGAAACCTTTGAAAATTGAGATTCCCAAGGATAAAGAGCGACCTGAGGAGAACAGGGTAAAGGACAGAGAGAAGTCAAAGGTAAAAGTCTTGAACAATTATATTTGTGCAATTCTCTTTCCAGCATTGGAATTACTTATAAAAACATAAATTAATACGAAATGAAAATAAAAAGGTTTCTTGTGACTCTTTTAAAGTTTATCCCCAAATACAGTATTATCCTAAATTACAATGAGTGTATTTAGTTTACACTGGTGTCATATGGCAATGATCAGCACTTAGAGTTGTCATTGTGCCGTATGCAAACTACAGTCTTGAGTCCTGAGCATGTGTGCGGCTTAGCTGATAGCAGCCTTTCACTGTGACTGTCTTCTACAAGCTACATGATTTCAGATTTATTGGCATAGATAACAAGCAGTTTAAATTGAGAAATTTTTCACACGTTCACTCTTGTCGACTCTTGCTGAATTATGATTTTAAATAGTGGGCAGCAGAAACAAGGCAAAACTGTGAAAGTGAAGCAGGACTGAGCCTTCTTAACATCCGAAAAGTCCAGCACAGTCTGCCAACATCTGGCTGTTCTGTGAATAAAAGTACATCTTGGAACAGTGCTAATATTCTCACTTGTAAGGCTTTTCCACCAACACTTATTTTGGAAATAATCCCTGATGCTGCTACTCACATATTTCATGCTGCTTTTCTCCAAGCATTGCACGATGTTTGAGTTTAGACTGTAAGCAATTGTTTTGGTTGTCACACCTATGATGTTACTTGGATCTTGCTGATTAAAAACAGGTCATTTAACTATAATCCTGATCCAAAATGTTGACTGCACACTATTGAGTTGTCACCATGACGTTTTTTCTTGGTATTGAGTGCAACCACAATTTTTTGTCAAGATTTTAGGCATCGATCATCAGGAAAGCTGACTTTCCTCCTGGCTTTTTTATTAATTGTTGCAACAATTGATAACACAAAGGGGATCTTTTCAGCACATCTCTTTACGTTTGTATGTCTTGATAAAGGCAACTGCGTGGGTAACAGTCAAACCCAAAGCTTCTGCTTTGACCACTGTTGAACATGCACTGAATGCTTGATGAAATACCCTCATTGTTGACTTTTAAGAAAGAGCTTTCTAATGTCCAAAAAGATTGATGTTACAGATTTGTGTTGTACTGGAAGCTTGCGCTGACTTCTTCATGTGCGTTCATTGTAGTATCAAAAGAAGTTGTGATCACATTGAAAACTTTTGTTTAAAGAAATAATTAGATTTGCAGGTAAACATTCCAAAATTTCAAGTTTGATTTATATTCCAATAGGAACGAGACCACAAGAAAGACAAGAAAGAGAGAAGGAAAGACAAAGAAAAGAAGAAAAAGAATAAAGACAAGGACCGTGAGAAGGAGAGGAAAGAACGGCATGGGCACAAAGAGGAAAAGATTAAAGAGGACAAGGTATGCTCTAGTCTGGCCTTAGTGTGTGTGTTTATGCTAGGAGATTCATGAACGATCATTAATGCTTTATAGCATGCATAAGTAGATCTGAAAGTGTATAGTTTTGTTGTTGTTGTCTGTTTGTTTTTTTTTGTTTTTTAAATCTTGATATGCAAAAGTTGGAATTTTGTTATTTTGTGTAGGGCAAGTTGGATTTGTTTTCCTTTTTGAATTTGGTTGTAATCAGCATGGCAATTTGTGGGTCTCATGCAGCATATTTGCAGCTCTGACATTTACATGGTGTGATGTTAATATAGATGAGTGTGGGTAGTTATACGCTTGTTATGAAAAGTTAGTGCTGCTACTAAGATATGTAGATCCTGATGAAAAATCAGGAGCTGTGCATGCACCTTGGATCTTTTATTTTATTGAAATTTTTAAAACTTTGCATAATACATTTTGTGTCCAGTGCTTCACAGAACTGGCGGCAAGCTGTCTATTTGAAGAAATGTTTGAAAATCAGTAATCCATGAAAAATAATGTGGGCTTGTATATGGGGCAGATTTTTTTGTTTGTTTGTACAATGCTTGTTTGTTTGTTTCAGATGGGAGGCAACTTGAAGATTAAGATCAAGTTTGGCAGTGACTCTTCAGGCACCTCTTCCTCAGTGATGGTGACGGAGAACAAAGCATCACCAATTGATGCTGCTTTGAAGCAGGAGCCTATGCCTTCTCCACAGCGGCCAGAAATTCTAAAATTGTGAGTACTAAAGAATGTAGGTTGATTAAAGGAGGCATGACAGGAGTAGACATGACTTTTCATATGTTTAGAACTCGTTGACACATGAATGTCTAAAATGCACACACGACATTCTACAAAAATGGCCTGAATGTCACATTAGCAGTGGTGCATGCAGATAATAAATAATAATAATAATAAATGCAAGAATTTATAAAGAACATACTGACACTCCTAAGGAGCATGCCCGTAAAGCTTAAAAAACAACATGGACAACATAAAAAGGATAAGAAAACAACATGTAAACTATGAAAGAAACAACAGTGCTGATGATGAATTAAAAACAAATACAGAAAATGCAAAGACGAACCAAATAACTAAGACAGAGTTTTGTGATTAAGACAAGTAGGGAAGTAGCAGTAAGTGGAAAAAGGGGAAGGGTGTGAAAAAGGACTAGCACCGATGAAACTGGTGTTAGGAAAAATGTTTAAGGAAGAGATGTGTTTTCAGTGCAGATTTAAAGGATTTAGTTGTGGGTAGGTGGCAGATATGGAAAGGGAGAGAGTTCCATTGTTTCACTGCACAATAACTAAAAATCATGTGGCCATATGTTGTTGTTCTGGTGACAGGAATAGTAAGGAGAAGGTCGTCAGACGAGAAGTGGAGTTGTCTAGGTGGTACATGAGGGAAGAGAAGTTCAGAGAAATAATCAGGGCAGGAGCCAGCAAAGAAATTAAAACACTGCACAGACCGTTTGTAGTGGATGCGAAAATGGATGGTAGAGAGTTCAGAAAACCAAGGAGAGGAGTGACATGGTCCTATTTCATTGCTCTAAGCACCAGAAATGCAGCAGAGTTCCTTACTTTCTGGAGGTTTTGAAGAAGGTATGCAGGACACCCAGCAAGCAATGAGTTGCAGAAATCAAGCCAAGAAAGAACAAACGCACAGACAAGAGTGTTGGTAGCGTGTATAGAGAGAATGTGACGGATGGTGCTGATCTTACAGAGCTCATAATAGGCAGACTGACAGACAGCTGTAACGTGTACGCAACCTGCAGCCTCGTTGTGGATGTGGAAATAGTGTGCAATATTAAAAACAATTTTTCTTAACATAAGTTCCATAATATAATCTCCTATCATTTTTAGTTCATTTTTATAATTTTTTTCTTCTTGAACACTGCTTGAATTCTGTGCATGTCTAAGTATCTGCATGAGATGCATCGTGATGTTGCCAATGAACTACAAGCATTGTTTTATTTTTTTTATGTGTGCAAAGCTTGCTTTTTAATTAGTGACTTGCCTGTTCAGCATGTACAAAGCATGTGAATAAGAATTAAGCAAGGGGGGGAAATTGATAGTTTACAAAAACTTAAGAGAACTTCCAATTTTTTTTTTAATAACCAGCATAGTATAATAAGTGCTTATTATGACATAATACCTTGTCCACTTACGAAAAATTGTCTCCCTTATGAAACAAACCAGCAAGTGGAATGGTTAGTCTTGCAGATCTACAGTGCACGTGCCATGTAGGAAAGTACTTCCCTTTTCAATCAGAATAAGCATTGGCCACAGTAGTAACAAGAAATTTACTTTTTAGATTTTCTGGTTGTTATAAGGTCATGTCTTTAATGTGCATTGTTCATATGTTAAGGGTCATACGACGAGACTCAGGTGACACCAGTTCAAGCCAGAAAAAGTCAGGAGGTATACAGCATTCTTCTAAACTGTCCAATCCTACACTACCCTCCATGGTTCCTGTCAAGACCGAGCCCGTGTCCTCACCATCATTGCCACAGGTGACATCGCCATCGCACTGGTCTCCACTTTCAAAGACGAAGAGTCCACCGTCTCGGGGCAGAAGCATCAGTCCTTTTCATGGAAGCCCTGTACGGGTTTTAGAGGAAAAGAAGACTGCTTCAAAGTCTGTCAGGGGAAGATCACCTGTCCGGACCCATCAGTCCTCTCCCAGAGAGACATTTTCTTCGCCAGGGCCAGGTGAGAAAAAGAAGGCGTATACACATGCGCACTCACCCCCACCTCCCACTCCATCTCCACCCCCTAAGTCTCCTTCCCCCATGCCCAGAACTCCCTCCCCTGCTAGACGCAGGCATTCAAGCTCACCAGTTTCTGTATCATCTCCTTTACAACATTCCCCCTCCCCAGCTCCTAAATCACCTACCCCAACCCCAAAGACCCCCTCTTTGTCGCCAGCCTATCCACCCTCTTCTCCATTTCATCCAGATCATTCCCCTCCCCGAGGACATGCACGCTCTCCAGCGGCTCGATGTTTGTTTGGAGTTCCTGAAAAAGACACCTCACCTCAACCATCTCCACTTTCTGTTGATGTTTCCAATAAAGAATCTGCACCTGACCTCGAAACAGACTCACAGCATGAACTTTTAGGCAAACAGAAAGGAAAGCCAGGTCGACCCAGGTCCAAGTCACCCAGAGCAAAGTCTCCCAAAGGGCCAAAGTCACCCAAAATGTCAGGCATGAAGACAAGCAAACCATCCAAGTCTGGTGGTGGCAAGGGACGTGGACGACCTCCGAAAGTCAAAACTGTTTCCAAGGTATCATCAGAGACTGTTACGGTAGAAAGCAGCCTGACTGAGGTCTCCTCTAAACCTGTGGGTGCTGTAAAAGCAGAATTGACCAATGAAAAAGTGCCAGCTCCAGGGCCTCCATCCCCACTTTTCACTCCAGATTCACCTGAGCAACAGGAAGAAACGACTTTGACCTCTGATAAAGCAAAAGGCGGGTCATATGGTTCACAGTCAAAGCAAAGGACGGTTGAAGCTGAGACCCTGGGATTTTTCATCGTAAGTCACTTTTTTGTTTTGTGCAGATTGTAATATACTCATATTTTAGGAACAGAATCAAGGAAAAATTTTATTTTTAACATTTTTCCACTTCTTCTATGTTTTTTTTTGTTTTGTTTATTTAATTACTGCTGACATTGCCACAATCATAACCAAAAATGTTTTCTGTACCCACTTAGGACCCAACCACAGGCATGAAGATATGGGTGTGTCCTGCATGTAAGATGCAGGATGATGGTAGCCCCATGATTGGCTGTGATACTTGTGATGACTGGTATCATTGGTGAGTTGATGTTGATAGATATGTGTGTGTTTATGCATGTGTGCATATGCATATATTATTGCAAGAACTTCTTTGTTGGTACTAGGCACTGAGTTAAGTGCATGGAATATATTGTTTCTAGAGAAGAAAGTCGATTCTTGTATCTGATAGGTTGATTTCAGAGGGAGCGAATGAAGGGAGGAGAAACACCAAGAGAGAGGGAGATGAGGAAAGTTGAAAAACAGTTTAGCTGTAATTAAGATTCTTCCCATCAGCATGTGCTTAATTGCTATATTTTGTTAGCAAAAACATGAGGTTGCACCAGCTGCATTTAGCTTGCAATGTGGCTTTGGTGAGCCAGGTATATTATGCTGGAAACAAAATTCTAGTTCTCACAGTTTTTAGACTCTTACTGCCAGAGCTTATTGAATAGAAATAGTGGAAAATAGGGAAAATAGTGGCTTTGTCAAATATTCTTTGGCAGTCCTTTTCACCAGAAACAGCAGTGTATGGTTAGTGTATGCATGAACATCTCCACCATTTGTCCAGGGTCTGTGTCAACATTGAACAAGAGCCTCCTGAAGAAGAATCATGGTACTGTCCACGCTGCAGTGCCAAATCACGTGCTAAACCAAAGATGTTGAAACCAAAAGGCAAGCGAGGCCGCAAGAAAAAAGTTCACTGAGAAGCCTATTTGGTGGAATCTTTTGCAGGATTTGCTGTGCAGAGGAGTGTGAAACAGCCCCAGCAACAATTTTTAACAGATTAAAAATCTCTAAATCTGTGGTTAGGGTCTGAGTTGTGGTTAAATATACAGGATTGGCTTCTCTGCCAGGCATTCTCAATGCACGAGAAATTCAGAGGTGTCATGAATTTCTGAAGCTTGCTATGAAGGTTTTTAACCAGCTCTCATTACATGTTGTTTGTTAACCTGTTTTTGAACATTGGAATCCCTTTTTGACTTTCAGACATCTGTGTACTCATCATCATCCAGAATATGAAGCCCTTGAATTTAGATAAGAAATTCCATTTCTGAGAAACAGGCAGTGTGCAGAGCTCTTTAACTTTGAATTCTGTAATTCAGCTAAAATGTGTTCCAAGAAGAAATGAACTAGAAGCTCTGGCTAACAGAATCCAGTCTCAAGATCAAACTAGTGGAATGTCAAAGGTCTAAAGAGAAAGATTAATTTCTTGGAGACCAGTGGACTGTATAGCATAGCCAACCATTTACTGAATGGTGAAAAAGGAAGAGGTGAACTAGGAGACATAAGAAAGCTTTATGAAAGGTGGAAAATTTTGATCCAGAGAGCGTTTTCAGATACTTGTTGAAAGAGGAAAGTTCTTCAGCATTGATATCTGGTCTTTGGATATGTATTTTTGACTGTATTTTTTTCTGTGGGCAATATCTACATGAGATTCAGCATGCTTTTTTATTTTAATGAGCTGAAGGTAAAAGTTCCTGTTGTGCTTTGTTAATAATAGTACTGAACCCTGTTCTTTGTTTTGTCTGTGATGAGGCTTCAATTTCATTTTAATTCTAATGGAGTGTAATTAGACCAGGTTTTTTGTGTTGGCATTTGGCAGATGAATTTGAGTCATTGTCGGTAAGAAGGAAAGATGTTGGACATGCATATTAGTCGATACTTGCAGAATGTGAACATGTTTGACACCTGCCACCTTGACCATTGATTTTTTTGTTGAAAAGCGTCATGAAATGCAGGGTGCACTCATTTACAAATTGTCTGCAGCTTCCGAGAAAAATTTTAGCTGTTTGAGTACCAAGTTTCTGCATGTATATTTATTAGATTCATCAAGTTACCCTTCTGTCCAGTGCATTACTATTCTGTAAGGGAAAGATTATTCAGCAATAACTTTCTCAACATGAGATAAAACAAAGACTAAAGCAAGCATCATAGACAAAATCATTTTAAACCAAAGAACATTTCAACAGTGGTGTTCTGTGCTGATTTAATCATGAAATTACTTTGTTAAATAGTTTAGCTAAGGTAAGTTTATCATATGTATTTGGAGTCCAATTTAAAGCTTCTTTCATTAATTTAATAAAGTGATAACATCTTTTTCACAGGATTGTAGATACAGTGCTTTTCTAAAACAACAAATCATCCAGGGAAGAGGGTTGGTGATTTTTTTTTTTAGGTCTTACAGAATCACTAAGAACAGCAGAGATATGTTTTCTTTTTTCATACATGCATATGTTTAAGTCTTTCGGTCAGTTGACCTAGTGAAATGCTGTTATTGATGTTGTGGCCAAAGAATGTTCCTTTGGATACATTTCAAGGCTGTTTTGAGCCACCCATTCTTTATCTCACAGCACACTTACTGTAGTGAAGACCCAACTATCACCTATATGGTGTCTCACATAGAGAAGACTTGGAAAGACTGCTAGCATCATTGATACTAAACATGCTACACCTGCATTTGGGAAAGACCCAAGAGCTTGGTGTTAGATCCATGAAATGCACAGCATGCTCAGGCCAGGAAATAGCTGTGTCTGGCAGCTTGCTTTTGGGTAGGCACGCAGGGAAATCCCGTCCATGTCCAGAGATAACGATGATGGCCTCCCTGGAACATTTACGCTCATTTTTTGTAATCATCGTGGTAAGTAGGTTTATCTGGTGGCATCTGTGACTTCAAAACAAGAAAATTACCTGTCTGAAGCTTCATTTGCTTTCAGGCAGTAATGTGGCTGTTTGCTTGCTAAAAAACATTTTGAAGTTAGTTCATGTGGCAGCAAGTAATCTGTCTTTCCACTCTTTCCCCCTTTCCATGCTGTCGGTCAATTTGTGATGTTGTACAGATATTTTTCTACTAGCACTGCCAAAGTTTTGGGAGGATGTTGGAGCTAATGTTCTAAAGATTCAAGATTTGTTATGTATTTAGAGGTTTATTTTGTAAACATGGTATGTTTTGCATCCAAGTGATTTTGGTAAGTGCACACAAGATGATGTGGCTTGATTTTATTTTTAAATGAAAGCTCAAGCCATGTACCAGAATGCCATATGTGGCTTTGTAACTTACTCTTGTGTGAATACTGTTTCTTTCAAAGGCAGTCACATTCTGCCAAGTTCTTATCCACACAATAATTCTACATTTTAAGTTTTAGCATTCTAATATTACAAATTTAATAGTAGTTTGAAAGAGGAGTAATGTGAAGGTTCAGAGGAAAAGAACAAAATTTGCAAGTGAATAATTGGCAAACCATGCACAAAACCAGATTTACAAGTGAGTAATAGGCACATTGTGTAATTATTGCAAACTGATATCAAATGAGAGACTGAACACTGGATTGAATGAAAAATGGTCATTTCTTCTGCTTAGTTTAGAAAAGAAGAAACTCTGTCTTTATATTGGTTGACTACGAGATATTATTGTTGAACACTGTATTAAAAAAAAAAATAATGAAAAGAAACTGTTTATGACAGGTACAAGCAGGACTTGGCACAGCAAGTGGGGAACACTGTTCACATGGTGTTATGTTTTCTTTGACTGGGAAGTTTCTGATGTTAATACACTCATCAGGTCTTTGGTGACTTGAAGTTTTGTAGCTTGATTAGCTTGCTAAGAGTTGGGCATCACAAATGTTACTACTTTTTCTGGTGTCGAGAGCTTTGAAGGCTCTAGTTTTTTTTGTGGTTACCTGTGCATGACTGATGTATGTTATTTGGTGTAAATTGCATGTCAGTTTGTCAGGATTGTTTTCCTGGGGTGTTTGCACATATTTAGATAGTTTAATATGTTTATGTTATAAATGCCAAATTGAGACTTCATTCCCTCCAGTGTAAATGATCATGGTGTGAGCATACTTTAGCAGCAAGCATGCACTTAATTTCTCGTGTCGTTCTGATTAAATGACTGGTAGAATTGTTTTGTGTACATTTGTGCCCATGCATAACACACCCTTGTAGAATATGTTTCAGTTGCAGCCATTGTGGAAAGAAAAAAAATGCTTTTGTTTTTTAGCCAATGTTTTTACAAGCCAACATGGGCTAGTGTCATGATGCAGATGAGCTTTGGGAGTGGGTTACACGTAGTCATCCCTCATTTTCCCCTAAGAGGGAATCTTCAACAAAATATTGCTGCTGATCTTCAGGTTGCTTGGGATTATAGTAGCATATTGTGTAATTTGAAAACATTTTCTAATCCAGAACCATCTTTCCAAAGATGCCAGATGTCGGGTTTGGTGTTGTCCACACTTCCTTAGAGATCACAATATGACTCATTTTGGGGATTGGGGTAAACTCTGAAAGCAAGAAAATTTCCAGTTTATTTTAAACTCCTCTACCAAATTTTTCTTTTTTTAGTTTGCATTAAACATCCACTCCCCCGATGAAAAAAAAACTGATTTTTTTCCCCTTCATTGTCCATATACGTCTCTTGCTGTTGGTCTTTCATAAATGTCACAATTGAATTTGCACATGCATTTTGCATTGCACTATTGTATGTTTTTGTCCCCAAGGCAGCGAGAACTTTTCAGAATTTTTTTTGGTCCTATCTTACATCATTTTACTAATGTGAGAAACAGAAGAAAAGTGGTTGAGGAATGCAAAGTACTATTGTTTACCTCACTATTGTGGTGTGGTACTTACTGTTAGCTAATTTGATGTAGGTGCTCCTGTTTGTGCCGCTTTTAATTTGATGGCTAGTGTTCATGGAATGTTGCAGGATGGTGCCTCCAGATCTTGAGATGTACAGGTGTTTGATGATTTGCTAGACACCCAGTCCAAGGGTGATGATTTGCTAGAGAAATAGGAGCCAACTGTAAATAGGGTTAGGAATGATGCCCAGGAGCAGAAAATTCTCTTGTATGTGCATAGTGTCGGAATTGTTTTAATGCTGTTTCATGGCAGAGCTTTGATATTAAAGCTGTTCATAACTAGGTGAAGGTTCACATAAAAAAGATGTTTCTAATCATCAGTCACAATGTCTGTGTTGGGCTGATTTATTTTTGTTTATATAATAAAAATGGAAGGAAAAAAAAACTACTGGAGGTAAAAAAAAAAAAAAAGAGAATGTTTGATATGCCTTAGTAGAGCCAGGGTTTAGATATGAAATTTCAGTCATCATCACCCTGTAATGATTGATTTTATGTATAATAGGTATTTAATGTGGGACTTTTAATTCTCATTTAAAAAAATGGTCAGAAAGGTGTCAACAACTGCAGACACTGGGGATTTTCTGATTGAGAAACGTGACACTTTAACTACAAACAAAAAAAAATCATGTAAAAGGTAGAATGTGGAAAGAAGACAGCAGCTACAGCAGTCTTCATTAGTGAAGCTTTCCACATTTTTTTTGGGGTCATTATATACTTAATCATGTATACATGAGAAAGGTGGTCATCATCAGAACATTTGCATTTGAAACTGACACTTGCTGGTTCCTTGAAAATGTGCAATCTAATTTGTGGTATGTCTTAAAATTGTTTTCAAGGCCTTTGTGGTAAGAACACAGTGCTGCACCTCTGCCAGACAACCCTGGATGTCCACAAAGAACAGTGATTGGTCATACCAAATTTCAGTGGGCACGCCATTGGTGTGCATATAGATTTTTGTTCACCTAGTGGAGGTTCTGCGTGATGTAATTTGCAGCTTACCTAGCATGAGATGTGTGTTTTATTGGTACTTTTAATTGTAATAGCCAGTTTCCTGCATTTATTTCAGACAGTTTGAAGGCAGCTACTTCTTCCGTTTTTTTTTTTAAATATGTACATGTATTCAGGGCAGTAGGCTTGTGTGTGAGTGTGTGAAAGTTCAGCAGATGTGATGAAATATATTTCTTTGTAGATGGCTTGAGATGTTGTAGATTAACACTTGCTGTGCCTCTAAACTTTCTAATTATTAAGCTGTTGAAGTAGAAGATGGTGTCTGGAAAGATTTCCAGGCTTCAAAAAAGCTCAATTCTTGACTGCAGTTCTTCTGCTTGGCTAAAAAGCTTATTTTTAGGTAGGCAACATGACAACTCTATTTCCTGTGAAGTACTGATAAGCCCAGTGGAGAATCAGTTGGTGGCTAATTCACAATGTGTAATTAGTCATCTCATAATGAAGAAGTGAAAATGGAACAGTTCAGGGGCACAGTAGGTCATGTGAAACTGCACTAAGAGCTTGTGATTTTAGTTTTCATCCCTCTCGTTTCCTGAATGTTACAGGTGATTTTGTTGTTAACTTGTGTGAATAAAGCACCATTGTCATTTTGGCTTTTTTTAAAAAAAAAGTCTTTTCAGAAAACCTTTAAATAGATCCATGAAAGTGCTCATGTGACAATATTGAGATTACACATTTATTCTTCAGTCAGCTTCATTCACTTCATGCTTCATCTAGTCATACAGAACACGAAAGTTTAAGAACTTTAATAACATGCATTTTAACTTTTCACCAACTATTTGACAACCCAACAGCGACTCATTTCACTCACTCAGCTGACAGTATTCAAACACTTTCACTACCAATAACACATTGTTCCTCAAGCACTTCAGCTGGAGACCAGAACAATACTGCTGTTTGAACTCGCCTATCACTCATCAAATTAAAAAAAAAAAATGAAAACCACAGTTAAAAAACATGTTGCACTTCTCAGTTAAACACTTTGTTTCTTTGGATTCAAGAGCTATTGCTTATAGTTAAAAACAGATTTTTCTTCAGGTTATAATTTATATTCCTTTGGCCACTGGGGGGAAAACAGACCACATTGCCACAGGAAAAAAAGAATGCACACAGGAGACTCCTTTCCTGTTGCAAAATACTGTGTCCAGTTGTAGACAGGAGATAAATGCAGACTTGGATGGGTTTATAACAGGGGAGGAATAAAACAGCGACAAGAGGCTTCGTCAGAGGTTGATATTGATGGCACGAAGCACCTGGGTTTCAGCGGCATTGTGGTGGGCACTGAACATGCTATAGCAGACTTGTGTTGACAATGTCTGAAGAAATTCTGTCAGGTAGGCCTGCCATCAAAATCATTGAAAAATGAGAAAAACTGTAAAAAATAAAAAACCCTCTTCTCATAAACAAGCAATGATATATGTATGATATGATCTGTAGCAGGTATAAACAGCAAAGATATGTATATCATGGAATTAAGGTGCCTCATACCTGCAGGTCTACTTGGTTGACTGGATCACTAGCTGTATCTGGGTCATCATCTTCATCCTCATCAAGACTAAATCCTGATTTATAAATAAAACATTGCAAGCACATACATTTTAAATAATAAAGAAGCCACAATAAAATGTGCATTGTATGCATATATCTAGACTGGTACTACATGCAAATTGTCTGGAATAGACCTATGCTAAACATTCACTCCTTCCACCATTATGTTTAACTCGATCTATACTGAACACGACGGAAGTCTAAGCGGCGTTTCCGAACCCTTGGACGGATGTATTTACCCCTTTTTCAAAAAATTAACTAAAAGAGGTAGAAGAACAACTCAAATTGATAATGATAGATCAAGATGTAGAAAAAAGGAACAGTCTACCCTTGTGTTTGGTTGAAAACACACTTTTATAGTATTCCCAACAGAAAATGTTATGATAATGCGCTCAAAAAAACTCCCGCAACGTAAATGAAAATAACATAAGGGAAGAAACTACTGAAATCTTTCAGAAATAGTCCACCATGATTCCCTCCCTTTAAAAACTAGTCCAGCCAATCAAAAAATTCGTTTGTAAGAGGGAAACATGTAAACAAATGGTCGAGCGCCATTTTGAACTATAGAAAGTACGTTGGGTTTACTCAATTTGACATGGATTTGTACTTCAACAACCGCAAAGGAGAAGAAAATAGTAAGTAATATTTAAATTTTAATGTATATTCTAATAAAACATATGTTTGTTTGGTACTTTATGTCTGTATCTATTGAGTAATTTTTTTGTTATTTTCTGAAATTTACGTTCAAGTGTTCTAAAGCACGTACAGTTCATTTGATTTTAGTACTCGAAGACAAAACCTATGTATCTTAAAATTTACACCAAGTGAATGTTTTAAAAAAGCTCTTTAAAATGGTGTATTACAGATGGTTATCTTTACTGTAGATTAATAAATATAAATTTTCAAAGCTGCCGGTCGAAATTTCAATACCGGGAATTTGCTAGCCTTTTACCAAACAGAAAGACAGGTAGCGTGGGAAAATGCAAAGACTTCCTGTTAAAACTTACTTCCTACATTTTTTAAGAAATACAATTGTGTTAAGAAATGAATAAGCTTTCTTATTTATTAAATTTCTCTTCTAAAAACAAAGATGTTTAAGAGTAACAACATTTAAAACCTGCATCACACCATAGGGTGCGACCGGGTTCAGGCGAAGATCACGTGATCGCCCCTATGAGGGCGATAGGTAAGGAAAGAGTTAAAGAATATCAAATGTCAGAATACACAATGTGTGAACATGATTTTGCTTTGTCTGTATTTAACAATCTCCCCTTCACACTTCAGATTCTTGCTCATAAGTAGATTTAGTTTATGACTAATCATGCTCGAGTGAATTGAAAATAACTAAATGAGTTAAATCATTATAAATAATATTTAATATCCTAACGTACCACACATCAGAAGAAAGTGAAAAAAAGGGGGTTGGGGGCAAATATTGTCCCCTAACCTTTTTTTTTTTAAAGGTCGTATAGGAGCGAGATGTCGGAGACCTCTTTTCTGGGGGTCAGCTTTACGTGAGGGCGGTGCCCATCTCCTCTCCCTAACTGTCCTACATTCCCCAACCTTCTATGGCAGGGGTGGGGAACTTTTTTTCAGCCAATGGCTATTTGTAGGCCATACAAAATTATCAACTTGAAATTAGCCTGCTAGATTTGGTAAAGCCATAGTTTGGCCATAGTGCGTTTGTAGTAATGGTCTTCCAAATCATCACAATACAGGTAGACAGGTTGCAGGCAGTCAAGGAGATGTACACGTCTGTCCCATCAAGCGCTAGTCTGTCATATCTTGTAATGGAAATTTCTTACTTGTTCCTCAAAATTGTGTTTCTATGAAAAAACTCTAGATTAATTGAATTTCAAGTCCCATCTTGGCAGGGGCAGAAAAAATGATTTCACAAGCCTTATATGACCTGTGATCCGGATGTTCCCACCCCTGCTCTATGGAGTAAGGTACACAGCCACCTGGGTCATCTGGGGAAAGTTTGCAGCGCTACATGGGTACTAAATCAGCGCACTTCTTGGTTTGGATGCCAGTGCTCTAACCACTCAGGTATCCACTTCCCCAAGGCTATAGATCAGCATATCTCACTTGCCATAATCAGCTTTGATAATACACAATACAGCACTTGAAAAGAAAAGAAAAAAAAACAGAAAGGGGAGGAGAAGGTAAAGGAAAGCTGTTCACTACACACCCTGATAACTGCCAGCGAAATCATCCAGCAGACTTGACAGTGATTGTCCAGCAACATCCTCTTCACATTCCAGCTCATCATCATCTTCACCCTCATTACACTCGTTCTGCTGATAAGAATTATTTAGTGCTTAGCCTGGTGACATAGACGAGTAATAATCCACCCTAATCATTTTGAAATTTTACTAAAGAAATTGGGAACCAAGTTTGATATGTTAAGATTCCCCTAGGACCACACTGCTCAAGTCTTCAATGACTAGTGATTTGTGTCCGTTCTTTGTGTTCCTAGCCTCTTTGGTCAGAAATCTAGGATGTTTGTGACCAAGGCCTGTTTCTTTTTTCTTGCCCTAGCACTTCTTTGGCTGTTGACAGTAGTAACTTTGGTTGAAACCAAAGGTGTTTATAATTTTGATCCACTCTTGTGATGGTTGAAATTATATTGACTTTGTTTTCATTGTATACGTTGTTTGTGTTTCACCCCAACTGTGTTCATCTTTCTGCATGGAGGTTCTATACTATGTGTTTGGTGTATGTTTCAAATGTATTTTGAAGAGAAATGGGCATTGAAACCGTTAGAAAGGTGTGTTTCATGGTGTCCTGTCCAAAGAATTTAATACATCATGACCTAGACCCAAAAAGGTAATCATGTTATTGCTGAAAGAATGCATTGTGCTGAGTGTTATTTTGTGACTTCCATTCACTACCACATATAAATGTGAACAAGCAATCATCGGTGTGCAGGAATATTTTCCATCATTTTCTACCACTAACCTCATCATCCTCCTCTTCATCCTCAGCCTCCTCTTCCCTCCGAGCGATAGCTGCCTCCAGCTGGTTGGAGAGCTCATTGATAAGCAGTTTGTACATTTTGACTAACACTGGGATCATAGTCCACTGATCAGGATCTAGGCAAATAAACATGAATAAATATGCAGGACTAACACTGGAATCATAGTCCACTGATCTGGACTTAGGCAAATAGAACACGAATAAACATGCAGGACCAGCCTTTGCAATTGTTGTAGTTCTCCCAATAGTTAGTACCAATGATGCAGGCATGCCTACACATGCATGTGCACAAGCATCAGTCTCTCTCTCTTGCTTCTGAATTGTCACTAAATTCATGATGTTACATTTATAAATACCCCAGTATTATTATTATAAAGCAAACATAGGCTTTTAACATTTCCTTGTAAGTGTTGCCACTGTATTATTTTTTATTACTATAATTTTCTTGCCATAGATCAATGGCTAGATATTAAAGAATCACATTCTTGCTTATCATCTTTATTAACAATGAACTGAAAATGTGACTGTCATTGCAAAAGCAGAAATCTCTGTACACTCACTTGTGACAGATTTTGAACGTGTTTTGACTTGCTCTTGTGAGTCCGGTTGCACAATAAGCTCTCCTGGGACAGTTATGTTTTGCAGCCGTGGATCATTTGTCAATATGGCGTGTCGGAGAAGTTTTGCAAGTGCAAGGGAACTGCAGACAATGCATAAAAGTTTCTACAGCAGCTTCCTAAATATCACAATAGCAATCAGTCCCACAGCTGACTGCTCTCTCCCACAGCTGCCTAGCTGGCACTAAAAACTTGTGCTTACACAGACCTGTTTTTTTTTAAATAAGCCAGTGAGCACATGATAAAGCAAAATAACAATTAACCCTCTTGGTTCAAGATAAAAATGAACATTACAATGACTGGCTTATAACTGAAGACTGCGAAGACGACAGTGGTGAAGTTTGTTTTTTTATTATTGCTGCTCTGAGATAAACATTAGATCAAGAAACCTATTCATTTTTGGAAAAGAGAAAAGTTGAACTTTGCAATAAAAAGTAATGAAAATCGCCTTGCCCGTGCTACCTGGCAAAGCCACGATCGTGGCCCTTCGAACCAAAAGAGTTAATGCTGTGCATTGCACCACAGATTACCGCTAAGGAAATGAACTGACCTGACTTTGCGCTCATAACTGCCATAGAAAAGATGCTGGCGAGAGCACCACTCTAGCAGGACAAACTCCAGGGCTGGTTTGCCTGTAGGTCCTGGAACACTTGTAAGAAACTCCAGAACAGCCTCCAACTGGATGTTCAGCAGGTGTGCGAAGATCATCAATAGGCTCTAAACAGACAGGAGCTGCTGAGAAGGAAGCTCTACAGACTGGTATTTATTAAACAATCGTTTTACTTTCATAATTGCAAAAGGGATTTTATTGCCTCAATTAAAGCAGTTTGTTAATATCCAGACAAAAATGTTTTCTTATGTAAATGATGGCTTGATAACAAAACATAAAGGGAAGCAGCTTCAGAAATTCTGATAGAAAAACCTGTCCAAAAAGAAAAGAGTAAACGGTTTTCTACAGGACAAAATACAAGAGAAAGCTTGGCATTACCTGCATGACTGATAAAGATTCTGCCTGCTGCATTTTACTTAGAACACTTCGCAGCATAAGGTCAAGACTGTCCCCCAGTGAAGCCCCACAACGGCTGATGACCACAGCAACCAGCCGGCCTACAAATGCTGCCGTATGCTCGGAGGTCTTTGGATCTAGCAGTTTGTTGATTACTTGCACCAAGTAATGTACACCGTTGTTGCCTATCAATCATTTTTAAAAACAGTTGATGACAGCAAATCGTGTGGAAGCATCCAAGACAACATGGTTAAGTGACACAGCTGTGAATGACATCAGAAAAACAGTTAACAGAAAAAAGCATTGTTTATCCTCTGACAGTTTATTTTTTTCCTACCATTTTCAACAGAAAGCATGCTGTTACTGTAGAATGCCCCACCACTTTTAATCTTCTTTACTTTTGTTTCATCACCCACAGAAATTATCACATTATATGTACTGATGCCTTTTGGTAATGCTGGAGCAATGGATTTAACAACAATCCTCTCCCTACAACCCAACTAGTTTCACACCAGCACAGGAAACATTTCTGAAATAGTCTTTCACACTGTGCTGTACAGCAAGTTTACATTTCCACCAAAGGAGACTAATTGTTTTGTTTAACCACACCTAACCAAACGACTGCAAGTTTTTGACCCTGAAACAACAAGATCCAAGTGCAAATAGCTGTGTGTACATTATATAGTTCTTCAATGCCACACTGAAGGGATGCCAGTGAAATCTAAACATGGGCAGTGGGCGAGAGAGATTGGTGTTTTATGCGGAGCCACCAGCTAAGGCTATATCATGGCAAGGCAGCCAGCCCTGTAAACAGTGAAATCTAAACAAAAAGATGACCTACCAAAGTCATCCCTGAATGCAACAAGTTGTTCCATTGCCACTGAAGCATAAGCACGCATACACTCTCCACCACTCTGGAAAAAATAGTATTCTTCACATTCTTTTGGAGTCACAAAGCATAAATAAACTTCCAATAAACAAATCAACAAATCACAAAGATATAAATAGGATGTCCTAACTAGGTAAGCATTAGGAATCACCCAGTGTGTGTTGTGTGCATGTGCCTATTCCTGTATTTATGTTAATGTAAATGTGCATTTAATGCCCACCCTGAAAAGATGTGTGATTGTGTGCCTGTAAGAACATTGCACTGAGCTTGACTTTGGTGGTGGGGATAAAGTGCTATATAAATGCATGGTGTAAGCGCAGCCCTCTCATCTGTCTGTTTTACCTTCCTTCTACCCACCAAATCTACAGGAACAGAACTGCCTTATTAACAATATCCACTCAAAAAAGGACGAAAAAAGAAGACAAAGCATAACTGCCAATAAAACCAATACACAAATAAAATCTACCTGAAAAAAAAATCAACACACCTGCATTGTGCTGCTATCATCTGTTTTCACAACACAGTGAACTGCTGGAAGAAAAGATGACATAGCTTCTTCTGAAAGGGGCAGAGGACTTGCTCTTACCACTGTGGCTAGAAGATCCAGTGATACCTGTAACAGTAGTTAATGTTTGGATATGTAAGGTATAACTGAAAGAAACTTGACATTTGTTTAAAGTTGCTACACTAGTAAAACTGATGGTAAAACTTGAAAATAAAATGCCTGCAAATACTGATTTTCACTTAAATGCAAAGATAAACCCAGCATTTACAAGTCTGAGATACAGGTCTACTATACCATTCTAAGTTGTGATAGTCTAATGAAATGGCAAAGCTGATGAGTTACTATGATCTGACAATATCATGGCAGTCTGTATAACACTGCAGTGCTCCTGGGATTTACAGATGACGAATTTACTGTGAAATCTAAAGACACTGAACCATCAGATGTACACTTACTGAGGCAAGTCCAGGGGAGATTTTCTCAGAAGGTGCTGTCAGCACACTGGAAAGAGTGGGCAAAATTCGAGCTTGGATTGTTTGAGAACAGGAGGGGTTTGACACAAGCTCTTTTATCAAGTCTAACACCAGTGACACCAAAAATGGATCTGCACACAAGGTAAGGGTTTTTGTAAGAGAAAACAGAATACTTGTCAAATATGTGAAATTAGACTTCTTCTATGAAACATCAATGCTCTATCATGTCAGAAAATCTTAAGATGTTACTACAACGCTCAATAGTCTGGTTAATGCTCTAAGATGCGAAAAAAGGTCAGGGATCTGAGGCCTGGCATTGTCTCTGGGTCAAATTATCCCCTCCCTCCACTTCCCCGGCACACGGGTTTTATAAGGAAAAAGGTAGCAGAGAGAGAAGACTGGGCTCTGCCTTCCAAATGCTTTATACATAGTGAACCTCACAGTTCACTGCCGCTATGGCTACCATGGTATGGGACCCTTTAACCTGTATGTAATAAGTTGGTTAGTTACTTCAAATTGCCAAACCAATAGCTTTAAAAGGATTTATAATAAAATGGAACCTCTAGAAATATTTATCCATATATTTTGCTGTACTTTCTAAAGGTCGTTGGTTTATTACTGCGCTTTGGAAAATCATATACAATGTTATCTCTAGCATTTTGAATAGTAAGTTCTCACTTAAAAAATAACCAAACTGATTCCTGGAGGACATATATCTGTGTGGATTTTCTCTAGGTACTCAGGTTTTCCCCTACATGTTTTGCATTTTAGAAGTTTGGTTATTTTTTTTATGATCAGAAACATACCACAGGAAATCTATATATGGTAAAACTGGTTTAGTTACAGGTCATTTTGCTTGAAGTCAGAGTTTCCAAGAACCTACCAACAACATTAAATGAGGACATTGGATATCCTTTGCTCTGTTCAATCTTTAAAACGAGAACAAAGTAACTCTGTTCAAACAAAGACAATGGTGAAAATGTTATTTGGCATAAGAATCACCCGGCCATCCTAAACACAGACATTACTGTTTTACCTCCAGCATGTCTGAGGAAAATAGCTACAGCCAGAGGTCCAATCTTGTTTTCATGGGAGGCTGTGAAAGCAGCATCAACCTGATAAAAAAATAATCTGTAGATTGTATTTATTACTAACATGACTCTTCAATCTCTGCTAGAAGCATCACATCCATTTACCTCAAAGTTGCCCAAATGTATATGCATGCATGTTAACATTGCAGCTCTGTACAGAGTCTAATACAGGGGTCTCAAACTCGCGGCCTGCGGGCCAAATGCGGCCATCAGGACAATAGTTTGCAGCCCCCACCTCAATATTAAAGTTTAATGTTAGTGGGGCCCGAGTTTGATACGAATGGCACTTTTCAGTGTTGTGTGCAGAGCTGAATGAACCTACCAATCACGGTGGGGTATATATATATTGCTCTCGGAGGCAGGACATCAGCCGGGCTTATTGCGAAATTGCCATTACCCCGGACTGAGAGTATGCAAAATACAGGGAGATGACAGAGTCAACCAGGTTGCTAATCCATAAACATATCTACTGAGGCAACAAGATTTCTTTAAGAAAGCAACCAAAGAGAATGATGCAGCAGTCGAAGCTAGCTACGTGGTTAGTGAGATGATTGCTAAAGCAGGAAAGCCATTCAAAGAAGGTGAATTTGTAAAAATATGCATATTACAGGCTGCAAGTATTGTCTGTCCAGAAAAGAAAGGTCAGTTTAGCAACATCAGCCTTTCTGCCAAAACTGTAGCAGAGCACATTTCTGACCTGTCAAGTGACATTTATGATCAACTGTGTGAGAAAGAAAAATGTTTCAGTGCATACTCAGTCGCTCTTGATGAGACCACAGACATCACCGACACTGCCCAACTCGCAATCTATGTCCATGGTGTTCATGACAATTTTGCTCACAGTGATTCCAATGCATGGCCAGACCACTGCTCAGGAGATATTTCACCAGCTGTGTGACGCCATTGAGAATGCCGGTTTGCTTTGGAGGAGGTTTGTTGGAATAACAACTGATGAAGCGCCATCAATGACAGGGAGGAAAAATGGACTGGTGGCCCTTGTTCAAAAAAAAAAAAATCTGGAAGAGGAAGGTGTGGAGGAGGCCATTGCTCTGCACTGCATTACCCATCAGCAGGCCCTTTGCAGCAAATGCCTGAAGTTTGACAATGTGATATCTTTCGTTGTGAAATGCATCAACCAAATCAAATCCACGGGCTTAAAGCACAGACGGTTTCATGCTTTTTGAGAGGAAATGGAGTCAGAATATGGGGATGTGCTCTACTTCACCGAGGTTCGTTTGCTCATCCGAGGAAACATATTGAAGAGATTTTTTTAGTTAAGAGCGGAAGTGACAGCCTTCATGGAGAAAGATGGGGTTGCTGTTCCTGTGCTAAGTGATCCAAAATGGCTCATGGACTTAGCTTTTTTTGTTGATATCACAAATGAGCTTAATGTACTGAACAAGAAGTTACAAGGCCAGGGGCAACTTGTCAGTGCTGCCTATGACAACGTGAGAGCATTCTCTACAAAACTTATGTTATGGAAAGCCCATCTTTCTCAGACAAACCTTTGCCATTTCTCAGCATGCAAGGCACTCATGGATGCAGGCACACCATTCAGTGGTGAAGAGTATGTGGATGTCATTTTGAAGATACAGGAGGAATTTGATCACAGATTTGCAGACTTCAAGACGCACAAAGCCACATTTCAAATTTTTGCGGATCCCTTCTCCTTTGATGTGCAAGATGCCCCTCCTATTCTTCAAATGGAGCTCATTGACCTGCTGCAGTGCAACTCTGAACTCAAAGCCAAGTTCAGGGAGGTGAGTGGAAAAGCAGACAAGCTCGGGCAGTTTTTGAGAGAATTGCCCCAAGCTCCCCTGAGCTTTCAAGAATGTTCAAGCGGACCATGTGTCTTTTTGGGAGCACATACTTGTGCGAAAAGCTCTTCTCTACCTTGAACTTCAATAAGTCCAAGTACAGGTCCAGATGAGCATCTCCAATCCCCATTGAGGGTCTCAACTGCTTCCTCCCTTAAGCCAAATATGGCTCAGCTATGCGAGAGTAAGCGCTGCCAGATCTCTAGCAGCAAGAAGTAGGCAGAAAAAGCCATGTTCAAAACAGTTTATGTTCAATGTTCCATTCATGTTCAGAAAGTTAAATGCTAAAGAACTGTTAATACAGACATCTGAATCTGAATAATAATAATAATAATATTTCTCTAGTCAACAACTATATGTAGTTTCTTCAATCTTCTATATCTGTTGTATTATTATTATTATTATCATCATCATTTTCATTTTATTAATTACTGATTTATTTTTTCTTATGAATTTGTTAATTTATTTTTATTTTCTACCTCCAGCGGCCCCCGGGTAAATTGAGTTTGAGACCCCTGGTCTAATAGAAATGGAACATATGAGAGCAAAATGGGAGACAACTACAAAGACTCATAATGCTCAGACATTGCAACACATTTACCACATCTAAATTACTACTATTGCATCGCTCCTACCATCAATTTTGAGTATTGGCTAATGAGCCATTTGTCAATTCTTTTAGATGCTCAATTTCTGCTGCAGAACTTTGCATCTGTTATTTTGTCTGAATCTCAGTCATGAAGACAGGAAACACAACTCTCTATTTGTCATGCAACCTTTAGGCATTGCCTATAGACCTAATAGCAGTCTTACACAGAAAATACCTGGGTCTACTGAAAAACTGGTATAAACTGCTGAACAAAAGATATAATCATAACACTACTTTTAAATTATATAAAAATTAAAGCACACAAAAACATTTATCACAATGTAGTTACTTACTGTAACAACAACAGACAAGGTCTCCAGACAAAGCCCAAGCACTTCTGTTGAGAACTGTGTTGCCACAGCAACTAAACCATCAAGAATGTTTTCCAGATATGGTGCCAGAAGCTGTATGTTGCCCGTTCCTTTTAAGTGATCACAGAAACCAAACACCGCTCGTACTGCACTGATTCTTACTGTTGGTGGCTGTGTTGGATGGAGTCCTCCTACTGTTGCCTGCAAAAATCTGAAATAAAATGTAGATCATTACATTATACAAATGTCAATGCTAATATGAAAATTTATGCGCTTGAGTTTACATGGTATATGAAGAATGTTATATGAAGAAAACCAAACAAAGACACAGGATAGGATACAAAAATGTATAACACTGTATCAACATTAACTAAATGTCAATTGGCAAGCATTAAGAGAAACAAGTAACAGAACACAAACCTGCTGATTAATTCTGTGTTCATGGCTTCAGTGTAGCGACTGGCTGTCCACAAGCATCGACCAATCAAAAATGGAGATACTGAAATACACATCAACATGATGATGCCCATGGGAAGTAACAAGTGAGAATGGAGTCTGGGTCCAAAAATGATTTGTCAACTTAATGTATTTTATCCTCATCACATGCTTGACCAAACATCCAGTAATGCTGTTATCAAGGCCACAAGCAAAATAGAAAGACAGTGAAAGTAGGAATGAGAGAAAAATCCAGAGACTTGCTGTCGCTGACCTAAGGGAAATTAGTAACGTGGGATGGACGGAGACTCGTAGCTTAACTTTAACTACACTTCACTAAATTGCTAATTAATAATTTTGCAACGACTTGAGCCCTTACCGCACATTCCCCAATAAATGACAAAATGCAATTTAGTGAAGAAGTTGTTCATAATAATCAAAGAATGCCGAGTGTTTACACAGAGCAAGGAAGGAAAAGTGCAACTACAAATGAAAATTCTTATCTAAGCTGGTTATCTAAGGTGATCCTGTTAATCTATCTCCCTACTACTGATCTAAGTATCTATTGAGTAAAATATCATTAGCTACTACACTCGTTCATGCATACATTCACTCCCTCCATACGTTACCCATTCATACACTACTCAGTTCGACCCAATTGTCTCTGCTGAGTGGAACATGTCCCTGGTGGTATGGCACAACTGCCCTTTCTACTCGGAGGGCCCTCCTTACCGCGTCGGAGGAATGGTGGCCTTTTGGCCGTTTATCTCCTTTGCCGCAGACAGCTCCTCCTTGCACCACGACACGAGACATGCTTGGTAGGGAGTTAATACGACCGCTACGAGACGTGCTTGGTAGAGAGTTGGGACGAGCACTCATGTGTACTGCCCCTTTGCACCAGTGTGCACCTCTTCCTGTCACCAGCAGCCTGATGAACTTTAGATAGGAACCAGCGCCTGGCTCTGGGACCAGAATAACATGTCCTGCTGCTAAGAGTAGACTGTTGTCTTGCAGGGACAAAGGTTACTCTCATTGACACTCTGTTTAAGAGTGGGCTGCACACTGCTTGTAGACTCCTGGCAAGTCCCTACACTACATCTCTTGTCGGGTAGTGACAGACTGGTGGTAGCTGACTCAGCGCTTGTTGACGAAGAGTGTTCAAAGGCTCTTTCTGTTATCCCAAAGTGTATGCCTCAAGAGTTTGGTGGCGAAGCGCCGATTCTGGGTCCATCACAAGGTTAAAAGGGCTGGTTCGACCAATACACAGCACACGATTGGTCAGTCAGACAACCACGCTCATCGTTCACATACCAGCAAGACTACATCCAATCATGCATCACTGCCAGCGTGAGACACAGTCGTCCACCTTCAGCCTAACTGACCTGACCTTTGTTGGAGAGTTGCTAAACAGCGGTATTACTGACCAGAGTTTCACTACACATTACTTCGCATTACAGACCTGCATTACAGACCCGAGTCCCTTTCTCTTCCTGACTTGACCTGAGTTGTATTACTGAAACTAGAGCTAGCCCTACATGCCCCCACCCCCTCCATTAACACCTGTCTTCCTGTTCCACATCCCACCTTTCTACCTGGGCACCGAAGATTGGTTAACTGACTGACCTGACCATGTTTATGATCCTGTCAAACCATTGCTTCCTCTAAGAGATTTAATAGCTGCCGTTCCTTCTCTCAACAGACAATAGGCTAGATCCCCATACCGATATGTGATCTCCCCTGCAAGGGTCTGTTTGACCACGCCTCTGCTTGACTTGGGGAGAAGGGGGAGGGGAGAAAGTGTGGCACCCATGCTACAGTATTATTCTCACTTTCTTTCTTGACACTTGCCACCATTCACAATTCCTTGGAATGAAGGTGTTTGCTATTTGGATTTAGCCAAGTTGACCATCTGAATTCTGCTGTCATAATTTCATCAAACCACTTCCACCAGAAAGAATGTAGGGAATATATTATCTTTCTGCTATGTATTCCCTGCCCCCTCCCCACAAAAAAACCCTAACACAAGTAATCTGTGAAGAAGTAACTGCTGTATGAATAATGGGCATTACTCCATAATAAATCAGGTAGATGTCATGAAATAACTAAGCATAAAGCTGTAGTGTTGATGTTGCAGTTATGCTTGGTATGTGGTTTGTGCAACTGCACATCTGAACGGAACAGGAACATTATTGATACAGCGAGTCAGCCGGCGCCAGTCCATTGCAGAACAAGAGGCCAATGAATATTCATGCTGCTTGTTATCTGTGCAGGAGAGATTTGAGAGCGCTGGATGAGTACAGACTGTTATGTGCCCTGTGTGGGACAAACAGTGCATAAATATAGCAGATCCTGTACCTGGCGCAGACACAATAGCTTTGAGTTTATTGTGCCTGATATGAGCCTCTCCTAGTGAATCAGAATCCCAACTTCGTGGCTGTTCTTTCTTCAGTTGTTTCACGAGCTGTAGTGGGTGGGTAGTGGGGTAGTGGGGGGGGGAGAGAGAGAGAGGACGACCCGATGGCCAGTGGAAAACCAAAATGACTAGTCTGTTGTGTAACAGCTAGGTAGTGATTGGTGGTAGTTAACTGACTGGTCCAAATACATGTGTATGCTCTCATCAATATGAATAGATTGCATATACTGTGCAATAGTCTGAGCTGTTGAGTTGGGACATATGCTGAGGGCTTGGAGTCAGTTGTAAAATCATTAGCAGTTTAGTGTAAGTGTATTGCATACAAGCATGCGTCAGTGTGGGTGGTGAATTTAGTGCAATTAGCCAGAGGCAATGGCTTAACTCTGACACCTCCATCCATCCTCTATGCCTGTTTCTCAGTGGATTTTAGATTCTCAAAAAGTGGCAGGAGCAACAATTTCACTAGTCATAATCTTTCACTTGCACCAAATAAAAATGCCAACAAATATGTCACATTGACAAATAAAAAAAGCCCCAGATGTTTAAAAAAAATTGGAACAGATTTATCAGAATGATTCAAAAGCCACAAGAAGAATAAATAAATTACTGACACTCACCTGAAAAGTTCATGTCATCGAGAACAACAGACTGTAAAAAACCTGTGAGGTAGAACTGCACTTTGCCTTTCTGTATGGCTTCCAACACCATCTGCTGTACTGACCCCATGGCCAGCATGCAGGATTCATGCAGCTTCCACCTGAAAGCAGTCATGTTTACACAACTGACAACTCCAGCATGTGCATAGTAGAAAAAAATGATATGTCTAAGTGATGCATGCTGATTTAGAACTAAAACTGGTTTAGTGCAACATGGTGCTTTAGAATAAACTTATAAACTCTAAGAATAAACATGAGAAGAATACAACATGATAAGTAAAGCAGGGGTAATCAGCAGTTATTTTCCCATCAACAAATAGTTTGATTTAAAAAGAAAAAAAAGAAAAAAAGAAATTCTGGATCTATTATGTGCATTTATGGACAGTTTTATACCAATCTTAAATATGAAAGATACGCACCAGTGCTCATTTCCAGTGTTTTTATTTGCATCTGATTCTTGAAGATGGCGTGTGACTGACTGGCACAATGCTGGTGCACACTCCTTACGAAATTCGCTGCACAAAGACTGTAACAAAAAACACTTTTTCCTGCACTTGCTTGAAATACTGTCTTCTTAGTTGTGATAGATTTGAGAACGCATAAATAAATCAACAAATTTATTCAAGTACAGTCATGCCTCAGGATACGAGTGTCTCCCCTTGCGAGCAATTCAGGTTACAAGCAACAAATTTTGCCTCCGTATTTGAGCATTTACTCGGGTTATAAGCACCACTGTGGTTACGGCACGTGTTTCTGCCCGCTACATCCCGGTCGCAGTGTGCCTTGTTTGCTTGTAGCGGAACCATCTCTGAGTTCATTTGCATTTTTTAGTGTTCTTTGTGATAAGATTTAAACGAGGAAATTTTGTAACCCACAATGTTGTCCAAGAAGATGGTTGCTAAGGATAGTGCTGCTAAGAGGAAGACGGATACAATTTCCACAGCATTGAAGAAAGATATCTTAGGAAAACATGAGTGTGGTCTATGTGTGGCTGATCTCGCCAAGTTGCATGGCCGTTCGTTATCAACAATCTGCAGTATCCTGAAGAAAACGGAAGAAATTAAGAAGTTTGATGTGGCCAAAGGAGTTGCCATGATTAGCAAGCAACGTCCAAAACTCCTATAAGATGTTGAGAAGCTGATATTGGTGCGGATCAACGAGAAACAGTTAAAAGGCGGTACTGTGTCTGAAGGTATTACGTGCGCAAAGGCCAAGGTGCTGTATGTAGACCTTGTCAGGAAGACACCAGGCACGTCATCTGAAGATGAGGATGCATTTAAGGGATAGTTCGAGAAATTTAAAAAGAGAACCGGCATACACAGTGTAGTGCGACATGGGGAGGCAGCGAGCTCTGATACAACTGCTGCAGAGAAATGTGTGCCCGAGTTCCAAGAACTTATTACTAATGAGAGGTTTATCAGCGCTCTATGGATTCATTCTCCATCCCAGCTGCTTGGAAACTGTCTACCATTGTTCCAGTTCCGAAGAAAGCTTCAGCTCAGCATCTCAATGACTTCAGACCAGTGGCCTTAACATCATTGGTCATGAAAGTATTGGAGACAATCATCAAATCATTGATCCTAACAGCCACTAACAATTGTCTCGACCCCTTGCAATTTGCATACCAATCCAAACGAAGTGTTGATGATGCTAAACTGTTCATCCTCCACACTTTACTCAAACACCTGGAGAATCCACAAGCCCATGCACGACTGCTGTTTGCTGACTTCTCATCAGCCTTCAACACCATCCAACCACATATCCTAGCTAGAAGACTCCTCGATGAGTTTTCCCTTGATCACCAGCTAGTGTCATGGATCATCCACTTTTTGGTTGACAGGCAGCAGCGAGTACTTGTCAATGGTACTTTTTCCGACTTAATCACAACGTGCACCGGCTCACCTCAAGGCTGTGTTTTATCCCTGCTTCTGTTTATTCTGTATACCAACAGTTGTCGCAGTAACCATGAGGGTCAATACCTCGTCAAATTCTCAGATGACACGGCACTGCTCTCTCTCCTTAGCGGGCCAGCAGATACCCACGGTGCAGCCTTGGAAGATTTTATTGCTTGGTGCGATGACAATTTCTTAGACCTTAATGTGAGTAAGACCAAAGAGATGGTTTTCGATTTCCGTCGGAATTCTCCACCAAGTCCTGTCAGTGTCATCCACGACAAGGAGGTGGAAATGGTTACTGTTTTTAAATAACTGGGCACCATCTTCGACAGGCGACTTTGCTGGGATGTCAACACCCAAGCCATCGTGAAGAAAGCTCAGCAGCGCCTCTTCCTTCTCCGGAAGCTGAAGTCTTTCTCTGTCTCCCACCAATTTCTTCAGCTTTTTTACAGATCACACATAGAGAGTGTGCTGTCCTTCTCGTTTATCTGTTTCTACAACAGTTTATCAGTGAAGGACAAGAGCAGCCTACATCCTGTGGTATCCATCTGCTCAAAAGTCATTGGGACAGCCCAAACTACTCTTCAGACTCTGTATGACAGGCAGACATTTCTGAAGGCGTCTGCAATCCTCTGTGATGACAGCCATGTCCTATCGAGAGAGTTTGTCCAGCTCCCATCGGGCCGTCGATTTTGTGTACCTGCATGCAGGACTAACAGACTGCGGCTGTCATTCGTTGTTTCGGGCGTGCGTCTCTTGAATGGTGCTGTGCGAATGAATGAAACATGAATGGGGAAGCCTGTCTGGTGCATATGAATGTGTGTGTGGGTGGGTGTTGTGTGGTGTGTGTTGTATGGTGTGGGTGGGTTGTGTGTATCCTGTGTGTATACGTGTGTGTTTTTTGTGTCAAGTTGTTGTTTTTTTTTGTGTTAAATTGTATCGAGCTGCCACCCAATTGCCCTCTGGGACAAATAATAAAGTCTTAAAGTCTTATCTTATCATACCCCAGCAAGTTTTTAGTTGTGATGAGACAGGCTTGTTTTCCGGAAAAAATACCCAAGAGGACCTACATCACGGCAGAGGAGAAATCTTTACCTGGTCACAAGCCAATGAAGGATAGGCTTTCCCTTTTGCTATGCGCCAATGCAAGTGGAGATTACAAGATCAAGCCGTTGCTGGTGTAACACTCAGAGAATCCACAAGTTTTCAAGAGGTGTAAGGTTAAGGCTAGCCTTACACACATCGAATTTTCGCCGTGCGCCGTGGACGGCGAGATGCTGTGCATTCCTCAAACACGGGTAACAAACTGCGTTTGGCACACGGCGTGTGGAAGCACTTCAAGATGGACGATCTAGAGAAAGTGTTGTGTTTATATTTGATTGAAAAACAAGAAAAAGATGACGAAATAGAACTATATGGGTACACTCACTAAACATTCAGCAACCTATCACTGGCGCATTCATCCGGAAATAGTTTTAAAAAACTTGTTTTGATCACTTCTCAGCTCAGCAAATAGACTGATGCGCCAGTGATGAGATTTTCACGACAACAGTTGTATACCGAAAAGAAAAGGTGTAATAATTATATTTTAAGTGTTACTCCTTAAGTGTTATCATTATTAAATATCATTATTAAATATACTTATGCTCTTAAATGATCATTCTTTATATTATTCATCTATCCTTGGCATGTTTAATTGTTGGCTTAGATCTTTAATGTCCCTTGTAATCTGTCTTCCACAAATTAAGTATTTTAACTGGTTGACACTATTCTGAGTATCTTTTTTCTTTTTTATTCAAAGTGAAGGGAGAGAATGAAAAAAAGATAGTGAGTTAGGGGTAGAAAGAGTTTAATCCTCTCTCTGTCTTTTGTGACTCTCTTCTGCGTTTCTGCTTTCGTAAGGTCTTCCTAGAAATTATTACTACATGCAATACTATATGTTACTATATACTATATATGCACTCCATGGGGGGTGAAAATCTTTAGAGGAAGTGTATTTAAACGAATAAAGTTGCTTACGTTCATATGTATTGTTTACTTTGCCGCTCTTCATCTAGTAAAGAATATATGCGCTTCGATATTGAACAAAATATACTATATGCAGCATGCAGGACTTTTTCAATGGAGTACACTAGAATCCATTGCAAATTTCCTCTCTCTTTCTCTGTAGTTTATTAGCACATCAATATCTATATCATATTGATCTAGATCTGCTTGTTCTGTAGACATCTTCAAATACAAATCAAGAAACACTTAAATAAACCACCACACAACGTGGCAACTGACCATAAGAGAACGCACACGTGGCGATTCAGTGTTGTGCGCATGTGCTAGAGGGAGGGTAAACAAGGCGCCAGTCGACCAGTGTGAGTGCTCCCATTTGAAGCAATAGTTATCAACGTGGTATGGACGGTGTAACGCTGTGTCAGTGGTTGATACGCGCTGTGGTGTCCACGGCCGCCGTCTCATTCGATACGTGTGAGTTGACCCATTGACTTCTTCAGTTATCAAAAAGCACGGTGCCGCGCTGTCCACGGCGCACGGTGAAAATTTGATGTGTGTAAGGCCAGCCTAAGGAGCAACTAAATGTGATGTGGAGGGCCAATAACAAAGCCTGGGTCACACGGCAATTTTTCACTGTGGATCAATGGAGTTTTTGGTCCCTCCGTTAAGAAATATCTTCAAGAGAAGTTGCCACTCAGGGCCTTGCTTGTGTTAGACAATGCTCCTGGGCATTCTCCAGAGCTTGAAGATGATTTGTTTGAGGGATTTCAATTCATCGAGGTCAAATTTCTTCCTCCCAACATAACTTCACTCATCCAACCAATAGACCAGCAAGTCACTGCCAACTTTAAGAAGCTGTATACAAAGGCCTTGTTTCAGAGGTGTTATGAAGTGATCGAAAATACAAGCCTGACCCTCAGAGAATTCTGGAAGGATCACTTCAATATCCTAAATTGTTTAAATCTTATTGATAACGCCTGGGAAGGAGTCACAGTGAGGACCCTGAATTCTGCATGGCGAAAACTGGATGAGATTGTCCTTGACCAAGACTGTCCTGAACCGCAACCTGGTCCCAGTAGGGTAAAATTCCCAAGAAGCTAGAACTCTCCTGAATCAGAGGGGAATTCTCCTTCCCCACAGTAACCCCTCCTGACATCCCCATTGTCTCCCTCAAGCCAGCCATGACTCTTCCTAAAGTACAGTACATAATTTATCATTGTTATTTGTTAGAAAAATTACTGTAATTCTGCATAAAATATCATGTTAATTGATTTTTGTGTTGATATTTTGGGGGGTGTGGAACGGATTAATTGGATTTCCATTATTTTAAATGGGGAAATTAGTTTCGAGATACGAGTTTTTCACGATACGAGCTACATCATGGAGCGAATTAAATTTGTAACCCGAGGCGCAACTGCACTCAAAAAATTCTAAATTGTATCTTGTAACTAGCATTTTCCCAAGTTACAATTACCCTCTGGGATTTACTCTTTTCAATGTTATCTGCTAAATGCCAAAACATGAAAATCATAAAAAAGAAATATTTTTATACCTTTAGATAACACGTTTACAACATAAAAAGGATAAAGTGCCTTTAGTTGTCTAGAGAATACCAAACTTTTCCTAAATTATATTCACACTTACCAAAGACATTGCTGTCCAAAGATTCAAACTCTGTTGATTGTCTTTGTTATGTTGATTTGGGTTGCAACACAATAAATGTCTTTGCAAATGCAATGTGATAATATAGTCTTGATGATATCAATTGATATCAAACTTAAGTGACTTTTAAGATATAAAAAGTAGAAAGAAAAGTGAAAGCTAGAAAACGAAATACATATGACTGAATTTTTAGTAATATGTTTTGATACAATTAATTAAATAAATTATCAATATCATGAGGGATATTGTCTTCTGACTCCAACAAATGAATTTCTATTTCACAAATAGAAATTCATTAAATTCTTTACAGGATATTTAAATTTTGTTAATTTATTAACTATTAATTTATTAACTTTTTTGTTAGCATTTTGTACATGGTGGTACTACACTAAGGATGTATCTGAAAATCCTGACGACACTAAAATTTATAATAAAACGACACTGAGAAAACATTCCAAAGTTAATAAAAATTCTTAAAAACACAACCACAATGAAAACGAGAATGTATTCTTTGTAAAATTTGTGGAAAACCCTCTACTTGAGACATTATCAGTAATGGTTAGCGATCATAAGAACTAAACAAAAGAGGAGTTTATGCAGTTTATATTTCTTTGTCATGACTAGTGGTTGCCCGGTTTGGATGAATAATTTCATTATCTCCATCTTCCTCATTATTATCTTCATCAGAAATGACAAAGGACTCATCCTCTAAATGCAAATTTTCAGCTTGAGCCTCAGAACAAGATAAAAGAAAAAAAAGGCTGCTTGCAACCCATGTGTACATGG
The DNA here is from genome assembly GCA_004794655.1 of Marisa cornuarietis. Classification (NCBI taxonomy): domain Eukaryota; kingdom Metazoa; phylum Mollusca; class Gastropoda; order Architaenioglossa; family Ampullariidae; genus Marisa; species Marisa cornuarietis. Next base: position 1,745,560 of record SMMW01000650.1, on the reverse strand, counting down.
TGTGAAGGCAAAAGCAAATCAAGTCCCACGATCCTTTTGCTTTACACAAATATTTTGAAAACTTTGTACTTGATGACAATCATATATATTTTATTTTTAAGTACTCCTAAAGCAATAAAGCAACTTTAAATGTTAAGTTAAAAAAAAACAACAACTGAGTGGCATTTTATACTGGGCAGGGTTTGAGATTATAGTTTTGAAATCCGGGTGAACACAGAAAAAATGTTTATTCCGAAAAGGCATGTTGTGATGTGGGTAGTTATTATTTTCTGTCTCATATTTTAACTAACTGAAAAATGACCATCTCTGTTAACTCTCATTCGACCCCTCCTTTTATTTCTCTTTCACATTCCTGGGACCATGTCTGTCACACTTTCACACGTCTGTCACACGTTTTTTTTCAGTGATAAAGAAGACTGTTTTCTGAGATAATTCTTCTTAAGGAAACATGCACCAACACTCCTTTATGATCTAGTCTAAAAGACTACAATGGTTGAAAAGTCTCTGACCAGGATGTTGACAGCACACTATCCTAAATTATCAAGCAGCACATTGTTCTACCTACCAGAAGCAAGTCTTGTGCAGAGATGCGTACAGAGTACGAGAAGCTGTCTTCATCTTCATCCTCAACAAACTGGTCAGGGTTTACTGACCATAGGCGAATCTGGAAAATAAAACCAAAAGACATAAAAGTTTTAGAGACAAACACCCTGAATTACACAAATGAACAAATGAAAAGGTGCTTTACAAAAAATGTACCAAAATCCTAAGTTTAGCATGCACAAACCACTAAGCCTCAAATGATTTAAGATGCACTGTTGTAAATCCTATTTTTCTGCAGGTGCTTGTGTTGAGCTTATTTAATTAAGAAAACACAAGTTTCTAGGTGTCTGGGATCTGGAGGTATATCATGCAGAAGAACTAACCTGATCCTCTGTCATCTGCATATAGATGATGATGTAATAGATGATCTGGTCGATGGTACTCTTTACAGTGCTGCGATACCTGGATGTATCAATGAGGGCGTGGACAAACTCAAAGACACTGTATACAAGGTTCTCAAACCCCAGCACTTCACCTTAAAAACATGTGAATTAAGCATGTCAACTGAATAAGCACATGAGATTAAATATACATTAAAAAAATGCAAGTGGTGACCACAGAAACCCCATACCCAGGGAATTAATTGACCAGACCAACACTATTCACCATAAACTTTCTCTTCAAGCTTTCAAAGTTATATGCATGCATGCACGAGCATGTGCATGCACACACACACTGATGACTTTAAAAAATGACTTAATTTTTTATGTTCTATTAAGGAGATAAAAGATGTTAAACCTTGACATTTTCTCCTGTGCATTGAAAGAGAACAAAACCACAAAATCCTTTTTTAATGTACAGATACTGCCATGGCCAAGAACAAATGGAACAGGTGGAAACATTCGCTGAATGGGTACATCTATAAATTAAAATGTCATAAATATTGAACATTTTCTATGATCTAGGGAATATCTTGGAATGAACTAAACCTAGTCATAAGACAAAAAAAGAATTTGTGCATTCTGGTACACCTTTAAGGTATTGTATTGTGAGATGATAGACTAGTATCAGTAAGTTTTTTCATGCTAATGCAAAGATAACAGGCATAATCTACAAGTTGCAGGTTAAAGAAATTTCTAAGAAACTGAAAACTAATGTCACTTTTCATCTTAGATGGAATGTTATTATGTATGGGAATGTTAAGTTAGATGATGGTGATGATGACCGTATAGTGTAGCATTCCAGCAAGTGGCAAGTCTAAAAATTCCAAGTTTTTTTTCCACAGCCCTTTGGGGGCCTTTTGAATAAATTAAGTGGCAAGGCTCTCTACACTCCCATTACCAAGATACAAATAATACAGACACAAAGGTTAATGAGAAAAGACAAAATTAAAAACATTAGTACTTTCTACCTCTCACGACAAACATCACACAATCTATACAAAAACACACACATGTAGGTAAACTAGGAGTGAAGTTTGCTCACCATCTGAATCCACAGGATCATCCGCATCTTCTACATTGTTCACAACTGTTCGCACATAGCTGTCTATAGTTAAGTTAACAACTCTGCCCTGGATTCATCAAATAATTTTTTTTAAGAGCTACTGTAAATTTTGGTCTACTGAGCACACTTGTATACAAGCTGCACCCAATAAATTTTACAAAAACCATCTACTTTATTCACAAATAAGCTGCACTGGTTTATAAGCTGCAAATATATATAACAAAAATACCTAGACAGTTCTCTGTGCTGCTTCCTCCAACGTCATGTCATCGATTCATATATTCCAAGCCTTCAACTTGAAAGCTGCATAGTAGGCATTTCAACGCGTTTTCAGCATGATGAGGGCGTGTATTTGAGCAAATGATCTGAATGCTTCCATTGTATGCAGCTTTGATTTTAAAATGTGAGCAGTTAACACTGTAACAATGTGAGCAGTTAACACTCTGATATGGAGCTTATCGAAAATTTAATAAACAGAGAACACAATTTTTTTTTTACAGAATAGAAGAGATGAGGGTGTGATGCTCCTGGAATTGGAAAAATCTGAAAACAAGTTGCTAAAGGTTTAAAGCTGGCGAAAAAAGCTGCGGCTTATAAACCGAAATTTACAGTACTTTTTCAAAAGAAAGAAAAGAAAATACACAAAACAATTTACAGCCTGAAAATATTTTAAACAGAAATGTTCTTTATTAATTATCAAGGATACAATTCTGCACTCTGAGTAAAAATGTTCCAGATAGAAGGAAGTATTTGTGGGAGGTAGCCAGACATTTGCTTTGGAAAACCCTTCAGCAATGTTGTCAGCGCCTGTGGAATATCCAGCAAAAATTGTCAATTATAAGACATAACAACTGATGCTGCAAGCACACATAAGTGGGAAAAACACAATGTTCAAAGATGACACCAGAAACTATTTAAAGAATTCATAGCAGTCAATCACCTTGATAATTTCACGCCTGAGACCACTGTCTGATGAAGGTCCATCAGGAACCTTTAGACCTTGAAGGAAGGCCTCAACAAATTGTGGAAGGACAGGAAATAGTAGATGCCTTCCTGAAGACTGATAATGGACATTTTTTTTCAAAGTTAAAAGTGTATAACAAATGAAGGCAAGATTAATGCCCCAAAACTATTTAACTCACAGACTAATAAACTAAACAGACTAAAAAAAAAAGCAAAATAAATGTCCAATCTAGGATTCAGCTTTCCCCAATTTGGTATTGGGCTGACCATCCTAACCCAGTATGTCTCCAGACGGTAAAAAATGAAACAGCTCCCAGATACCTATGAAATAAGCCTAGAATAAGCAGCTAGAAGTGAACTAAATTGAAAAAAAAAAGAAAATCAAGGGGAAAGCAATAGATCTTCATTTTTTCTCTCTCTCTCTCTTTTTTTTTTTTACAAAGTCTTGACAATAAAACATACATAATTCCACTGTTTTCTGGTATTTTACTCCTCTTACCTACCAGAAGCCGCATTCATACAGCGAAAGTGAGACGTCGCCCTGGGTAAATTAAGGGCAAGCATCTTGTTTCCCTAGTTATAAAGCGGCTTCCAGACTCTGCCGATGTTGCATTACACCTAAGATTCCGTGGCAAAGATGCTCTGGGGTAAAGTAACATAAAGCAACATCTGCAGGGTCTGGACAGTGTATCATGACTATAGGGACAAGATGTTCTTCCTTGATTTCCCCAGTTTGCCCACAGGTAATAACTTATCCTCACTTTATGAATATGGCCCCAGAAGTTAGCAGAGCATATAGGGCCAAAATCTACAGGATACATTAAATTACACTACTGATGATGACTTCAAATTGTGGCTAGTACCTTCTTCACCTCCTCCATGACGGATATCATCCCTGCAAAGATGTTAAATATGTGAACTGCTCTGGATCGTGTCCTCACACTGTATACCTGCAACACATACCTGACACTGGGTAAAACAAGCATTCTGACCATTCCTGATCTACAGGGAGACATTTGCTGGAGTAGATCTGGCACTAGTAGTGCTATTGTTGAGCAAGCCAGAAAAAAATGTCTTTTATAAATAAAAACATGATGGTGAATATGTTCCTTTGTCTGCTACGTCATATCTCTGACAGAATGGGGGTCCTAATTAGAATAAGGGAATAGTCAGAGGATTCCAAAGCACGTTTTTATGTCTTGTGTCCCTTTGATGCTCATTACTTTTTTGTAATCTTATGTATGCATCAATGTTTGAAATATGCTGAGAGAAGAAAGAGACTCTTGCAATCTTAGTCATCCTCAGGGAAAAGGTCCACAATTTTATAAATTTTCTATGGTCCTACTGATAGTAATAAACCCGGTTCATTTGTGTGCAATCACAGGTTACATATTGACACACCAGTGCTGACATGATCATATGCGCAATTAAGGTGGGTTCTGTGAATGCACTCGATGTATAGTTTTACTGCTTTACAAGACTTAACAAGAAACACGAACTTTGGGTACATAACTTTTAATAATAATAATGGATAGTTATATAGTGCATTTCTCCACTGTACAGTAGATTCAATGTACTTTACAAATGTTGTCAGAGGTAAAAGAGCCCGAAGTATTTCTGAATTTAAAGATTTTTGAGTTCATATTTTATGTGAGGTGGTATGAATGAACCCTAACAGTCAAGTATAACTTGTTGATAAATTATGTATGTTTGCTCTATTGTTTGATGTGTTTATATGTTTTAAACATTTAACTTTTTTCAACGACTGTTAGCATTCTTTCAGGAACTATAAGAATAATGTTTTTAAGATATGTAAAAATAAATTATACATATATAAACATACTTTTACATGGTTAACAGAGCTGATAAAGAATTGTAAATGTTATAGAAAAAGGTGTCATATTCACGTAAACTGCAACAGAAACTAGTTATTAAAAAAAATACATACCTCTGCACCCAAATAAATCTTGTACAGTTCTGGTAAAATAATTGGAGAAACCTGACTCATCTGTGTATCAGTAATGTCCTGAGAAAATTCTGAAACAAACCCAGTTTTCAGAACTCACTCATTCCATAAGCATACTACCCACAGCCTTCAATCATGGCTATATAAAACCAAGTGTTAATATAATTGTATATTCCTTCCTGACAAAGGTCATTTTTATCTATTTTCAAAGGTATGCAAGGATAGTCACTTGTAAGGTCTTCCATAGAATGATTCACATGCACTATGTCATCCATAGAAGGAAAAAAAAGAGTTTTCTGTCAAACATCTATCATAATCACCGACTGCAAACTGACCATCCAACTAGAATGAGAAATCAACATTGTTTACTATTTCCTTAAAGGTAAGAAAAACCTCTAGTTGCAAGATTACCTGACAGCACCCGCATTGCCCCATGTACAGGATCAGGTAGACCACTGGTCAGTGCTTGCATTAGTAGTGGGAAGAGATCAGGCCAGTGCTCTGGCCAGTCCCAGTGTGCAATGGCTGATATGGCATAAGCCACGCTTGATCGTACTTTGCTGATGGATTCGGAGAGACCCACAGGCAGTAACTGCCTGATCTGTTCCTTGGCCTGTCAAATAACAACACACAAACCTGTCTTTGTGTACCTCACCAATCATCATTTAGAACTATACAGCTTTTATTACTGTTAATCTCTTGAAAAAAGCATAGACAACACATTTTAAACTGGAAAAACTGGTGCTCTTATCATTATCTGAGACAGTGCTAGACAGGCCCACAAGAATGCAATGTATAAAATTCTAGTGACTGATACTGTGATCTCATAATCATGCTTAATGATACCTGAACATCAATAATAATAATACATTTGCATAGTGCTCTACCACAACATAAGGGTTATGCTCTGCGCTAATCAGTTATATGAACAATATGAATGGTGGTCTTTTAAATCAATGGGAGAGTTCCCTTTCATAGTGTTTGTTGACATCTACATCCATCCAGAAACTAATGCTACATACATATCAACAAACTTTTTTGTAAATGCAGACTGGCTGCATGCTCAATTAGCACTGTTACTTGTCATCAGTGACTTTAATCATGCATGCCTATGGAATTTTGTCAAGTTCTCTATTCATTGCATTCCCTGTGTTATGAAAAGAGTTGTGTGTGTGTGTGACTGTATGAGTCATGCTGTATTCCTACATTATATGTGATGCATGTTGACTGGAATAAAGTCTGACTGACAACAACAATGATATTCCTACATTGTTGACAAAAATAAACTCACTGCATTGGTTGTTTCAGGTGGATGAAACTTTCCTGATTGTTCTGACCAATGGCCTTGGACATACTGCTTTAAAAGAACTGAAGCAAGTTGACGAATAGCCAATGGTCCAGTAGGGTCAACAGTTATCTCAGCAAGAAAAACACCAAATTCTGAAATGAAAAAAAAACAACAAACTAATTTGATAAATAAAGCAGAGCGTGGTAACGTGTGTGAATGCTTGCATGTATTGGTACTTTCATAGTTATGCAAATTAACACCATTTGTCCCACCCTCAGTAAATTATGCATGATTATGATGATGATGATGTCCATTTGTAATGCGCAGGTATCCATTCGGAAGAATGCTCATTGCGCAGCAAAAAAAAAAAAGTAAATAAATAGATAAACACCAGGAAAGTAAAAAATAAAGACACAAGTGTTGCTTGGTTGTCCGTCTTAAGTAAACAGATGGGTCTTCAGTCTTTTTCGAAACGTGGTTGGTGAGGTGATGGTGGACAATGACGATGGCAGAGCATTCCACAGTTTAGGTGCTGCGTTTTTGAAGGCCCTGGCTCCAGTGCGCTTCTTGTTTGTGTCTTCCACTGCAGGGAGACAGAAGCGTGACTGGGAGCCAGAGCGCAGACCACGTGACGGCCGGTAAGGAGGAACTACCTCTTGTAAATATTCAGCAGTTTTAAACATGCAGGACTGTGCAATCGAAAGCACTTTGTGACCAATGCGCTTTTTCACTGGGAGCCAGTGAAGGCTCTGTAGGATAGGCGTGATGTGCTCAGTGGACGACTTTGCATGGGTGACAATCCTCATAGGTGACAATCCCATTACTCATATGGAAAGACCATTGACTGTAAATGGCTGCTGTATTTTGCTCTGGAACAGCTTTAACATCTATTTTTCCTGTTATTTAAGGGTCCAGATTTGAAGAGCATATTTGGATACCCTATGAGTGAAAAACCAACTGAGACTGAGAGAAAGAGGTGGAAGATGAGACAGGGATTGAGAGAGAAAGAGAGACAACGAACAAAAGAGAGAACAACCAGCAGCGCATTGTTTATCTTCCCCTTTCTCCAAACTGTTTCTTACATTTTATGTTGGTGTTAGATGTGGCCCAGCAGCACAATCAGCGCTGTTAGCCTGTTTATATGGCAGAGGCATGGGGTCTGTATTCCTGCCACAAATATCGTCTTAACGCTCTGTATCTGTGCTGTTTGAGAAGAATCCTGACCATCTCAAGTGGGAACACATCCTCAACAAGAATGCGAAAATACATCAAGAAAGACATCCTGGGTATTTTGTGGTGAGGATGTCCTGGAGCATGAGGGCATCCCCATCATATTGATATTCTCCCTGCTTATCCAGCAGAAGCCTCCCTAAGTCAAAGATCCTTGCCCCTTCAGTGCATGTTTTCAAAAACCATATAGACAAGTATTTTCCCCCAAGGCCTTCTATGAGAGCATACATACACAAAGAACACATGTCTGTCACATAAAAGCCGGCTGCATCCTTAAGACCATGTTCTATAGGACACAGCCCTTGAGCAACAGACCTTACGGAACCCTAGCCCTACAAAGATGTCTGCAAGTGAGACATGATAAAGATGTGTAACAGCCCGAAATCCTAGAGGCAGCAACATCTGACCACAGTAACTGGTGACTTTTTATCAAAGCACGCATGAGAAAACAAGAAACTGATAATGGACTGAGAAGAAAGTGATTGCAGAAAACTAGTTTTCCATTAACCTAGACCTGTTCTTACTTTTTCAGCTTCAGCTGTAAGAAACAAGCTGTGACACTTTAAATCTGGGTTAAACAGCTGCACAAAATGCTGCAGCCAAACACTGGGCTTGCTGTTGCATCACACACTAGTCTAGTCTCTTTCCACACATACAGATGTCAAAATCAACCCTATTAAACCAACGAAGATATTCAGATAAAACTTTCAGATGTAGTAAGGTGCAATATTATTTAATGATGGGATTGATCTCAGTACAGGATACTATCTCCCAAAATCTGGGTGAATACCTCCCTTCCAATCTCTAGAAACATGCTGACTAGCATCATCATGCATCAAAAGAGGTGTGTACACAGATACCCTTAATTAAGGTGACGAGACGTCCCGATTTAGGCGGGACAGTCCCGCCTTTGACCGCGTGTCCCGCCTGCTCATAGAATGTCTGGGCGGGACGCCCAATGTCCCGCTTTCTGGCTTTCATCTAAAAAGTCAATCAATGTCCCGCTTGTATTTAACAATCTGATTACTATACATTGATTCGCCTTTGGTTTTGGGTTTTGCCTATCACTGTTTGATTAATAATTTCAAATTTGTCAACTAGGTTACCCCCTTTCTGTCGATCCCAATTTAATTTTTGTTGCTCCGCGGGCTCCGGTGTCTGACGCGTGACCAGAAAGATAATGATCTGCCGCCCAATATTTTATTGCACGGTGATGATGGTGGTCGTCTGATCGTCCCTCCTATGGTGTCAGCTTCTTTGGTTACGGTTGTCGGAGTTCCCCCACTTTTCAGTGGCATTAACTTTCCTCCTTACCCGCCCACGAGAGAGAGAGAATGACCAAGAGTTCAGATTATTCCGACGTTAAAGTTTGCATTTATCGTACGATGTTTTTCAGAACCACAAGAAATCCAGACTTTCAACGTCTGAATAACCCGAACTGTTCCTCATTCTCTCTCTCTCTGTTTGGTGTTGACGGCTGGCCATGTTGTGAATGGTGCACTAGCGTGACGTAGTACACTGTTAACGGCTTTGTACATCGCAGGTGCGAATCGTAGCGGATAATTAATTCGCAGATGGGTTTTGGAGGCTAAAATTTAGTTTTAAAAGTTAGTTTTATATTGCCTGTATCTACCGATATCTGCCAACTACACAAACCATTCAGGTTGGTCTTTAAAGGTAGAAACACTGAAAGACTTTTAAGTGTGAAGTGCAACTTTGACAATGAAAATTCAGGAAATCCTTGTGAAAACATTTATGACACTATCTTGCAAGAATTGAAACTTTACAAGGAGATTCATGTGTCTATGAAGTACGGTTTCGGAGCAACAGCCTCGCAAAATGACGAAGCTGCTGGGTCGGCAGATAATTTGTTGCAGTGCCGCGCCTATGCGTATGCAAAGTTGACTGAGCGGGAGATAAGGTAGTCATAGGAACAGTTTAAATTTTAAATACCGTTTTTTCTTTTTTCTTTTTAAAATGGAACACTGTAGTGGCGTGGATAGGTCTGCTGTTGAAAGCACCACTGCTTGGCAAAGTCAGAGGAAAGGTTCTCCCCACTCACCCCCCCCCCAACTCTTTTTCGGCGCTCTTGGTCGGTGACGACACCATGCTCGGCACGTGTCCCGCTTTCGCTCACCTTACCTTAATTAACAGTTGATATCGCTGGTATTACCATGCAGTTGTCCCACTGGCTGAAGCATTCACAATGTAAACATATTTCTGACATCCATGTACTTACTTTGATAAGGGAAATATCACACTGAACTTTACTCCCTCATGAGTTAAAACATACACATATTAACCCTCTCCTCTAAACCTTTAAAGGTATGCCAATAAATACTAATAAAGGCTTTAGAAATGTTTGCATGTATGTTGCCTGGTCCCCTCAGTGCCCCATAACAATCCATTTTCAACGATGAAAGATTCACAAAAGTCTATATTCTTCCAGATTCAGATATGATGATGATGATGTTGATTTATATTGCGCAGGTATCCATTCAAAAGAATGCTCACTGCGCAGGGGTTTAGAAAAAGATTTAGAAATCATACACTTTGAGAGGCAAACATTCTCGCATTAGTCTATCTTTTTCAATTTCATGGAATGGATGCAACTTTTCGTCTGCTTGAATAGTCTTCAAAGACGGGGGGAGGAGGATGGACAAAAAATGACGATATCGAGTCTAGTTCTACACCGTCACTGGATCACGGACCCTATACGTTTCTTCTCCTTGACTGGATCAATGCTGCCACAACAGTGAAAAGGGACAATGTCGAAGAAAAAAGTGAGGTATGGTCTTGTCGGGTAAGTATTTTTTATTTTACTTCAGGTATTAACATGTTAATAGTTATAAGTAATATGTTTTAGTCAGTCAATAATACCAATGACATAATATTTTATAATACTTTATTAAAGGTAGCCCCGCGTTTCCCACCCCTAGACCCCGATGAATAAAATTATCGTCTGCTACACTTTACTCTGCAATGAATATTAGTTTGTAAATTATCAGTGTACCGAAGAGACTAAACACTAGTTAAAAATGTAAATTCAAGTCATTTTATTCACTGTTACTTCAAAATATACTGTTACACTCCACAACCAAAAATGTCCAGATCTATTTTTGACGAAAATATAAACTATGATATAAGCCATTTCGACAATAGCATGCGTTCTGAACAAAACAACATAAGCTGTAATAAAGGAAAAGATTTTTTTAAATTACCTTCAGTAACTTCAAGAGCTTTGATCTGATCTTCACCATTCGACCTCGTGGCGTGGTCCGGCGAAAGTATTGCTGTAAGACTTTCATAAATAGTTTCTTTCAGGGATTGATTTCGATCTCCACTAGCTCCCGCCATTTTGCAAAACTTTGGTTAAAATGAAAACACAAAATAGTAAAAAAATAAAATCTACATTTAGGTAAAAGTTAATGTGAATTACCGTGTCCAGTATTTTATTTGTAGATCTTATCAATTTAATGAGGTATGTTCTTGCAAACTTGGTTTTGATTTTCCGTTGAAGTCAATTATAGTACCCGGTGCCAACGCATCGTGCGAAGACGAGGCTCGGCGTCCGCTCGTGTCAAACCGTGATTCGTTCGTCTTCACAGTCCACCGGCATTGTAATCCAGCTTCATCTACAAAAAGTACATCATGAAGTGGAGTGCGTTTTATATACTTGCATTACCTTTTTTTGTTTCTGTTTTTTGCAAAGTTAATCAAGACACAATCGACAACAATATAATTGTTACGCAAGTGGACAGGAAGATAGATATTGCTTCCCACTTAGTGAAAACTTACACGTCGATCACAATCGAAAATAAGGGTTCCTCTACCGTGAGATCATTCCTGTATGTGGTTGATCCTTCTCTGCAGACAAAGCTTTCGTTTATTGGAGCAGTGGTGAGTACTACCAGATTGTGTCTTAAATTCACTCATAAATAAGGTCACATCCGATACTGTTTGTCGAAGACAGCATGCCAGCAGACGACGTATTAGGATTGTCAGAGTTCATGCGTGTCAGGATTATTGTGTTGGAGTTTAAACATTGAAAATAAGTAACGTATTACTTATAGTTTAGATACGTATACTGTATTTTCAAGCTTTGATTTACGTAAATAGTGTTTATAGTAGCCAAATGAGAAGCATGGCGATTGCAAATTTATTATGGGGCGTGGACTTAGTTGAAAGGACTTGGGGCATTAGAAGTAATGAAGTACCCAAATAATCAAGAAAAATGCGTTGTAGACATAGCAAAGAAGAGGGAAAAGTAGTGATATGTAGGAGTAAGTTTAGAAAATATTCCTGACTTACATAAAAAGTAGATATTGAAAAGTGAAAGACCATGTAGAAAGCTGTTTTCTCTCTTTTTTTCACCAGACAAAAGACAATAAAGATGACAGGCTGAAAGTGCAGCAGACAACCGTTTCAGGTCATGAGTAAGTAAAGGCTAAGGAAACCATTGAGAGTGACCATTGATATTAGACGATTTTTGGCATGTGTGTGTGCTTGAAAGAGTAAGATAAAGAAAAAAAGGTGGCACTGTAGCATAATGCACACAGTTAACATTGGTATCTGAACCTACCATGGGTATCAGAGTTTTGATACTCATGGGATTGTGTTGTATGATATTGTATTCTTAACATTAATTTGTTTAGGACAGTTGCATGTGTGAGTGTGTACATGCATCTGGTGTGTTTGTTTCTAAACTATATGACATTCTCATTTGTAAGTGTTCATGTATGAGTCAAAGATAAATTTATGTGCTTTGTATAGACAATAAATATTGATTGCTTAATCATTTTCACTCACTGGCATAGAAACAGACAAGAAGAAAAATATGAATGTAGCAGAAAATGATATACAGTTACCTTTGATGTAGTAAAGATATTTTTGTTTTCCTGATTGCAGTGACAAAAAATTCTGGAGGGTGACACTTCCATCTGGTTTGGATGCAGGTCGAAGTGTAACTGTTGATGTGGAGGTTATTTTTGCACATGCATTGACCCCCTACCCTTCACAAATCACTCAATCAGAGAAACAGAGTGTGGTTTTTGATGGAAATCTTTACTTCTACACACCTTACCAAACAGTCTCACAGAAAACTACTGTTGTAACTTCTTCTGCTGTTGTGGAGTCTTACACCAAGACTAAACCAGTCTCCATTTCTGACAATGTCATCACCTATGGACCATTTGAAAACAGATTACCGTTCAGTGAAGTGAGTGCTTGTATTTGACTTCAGTTAAAATGGTTTAAGATTTTTTTCCCACAAACTGACTTTTGTGTTCTCAGTTCAAATTTTTTTAGACAGCTTGGGTGAGTAAGTTGGGAACCATAGAGTGTAGTACAGTTGAACCTCCCTGTCAATCCACTGCTAATCAGGTTTTAATTTAAAGGGATCTTAATAGGGGCATCAGCCAATCTGCTTTTCTTCCACAAACCGTGACTTCAAACACAAAGTTTTGAAAATGTATCATTCTGCATATTAAGAATATTTAACTCGTGTTTAATTCCTTTTACATTATAAATTGGGTAATCTGTGTCTGATACTTTTTTCTCAGGTGCACCTTTTCCATCTCCGATTCAATTTGCACAATGTGCTCCATTCAACCTAATATTGTTGCACTTTGATTTGGGTTCTAGCTCTCCACGTAAGAGATCAGAACACATACCATAAAGGTGCTCTCTTAAACTGCACTAAATGTATGAGATAATGTTGATATAGCGAAATACATTGAACATTTTTTGGATCATCAGGGACTAGGGAAGGTCTTAATGAAGAGGTTCTACTGTATATAGATCTTAAGTTTGCATATACTTCATGGTCTGTTGTTATTGATGGACAGATGGTCATATACTTGATTTACTGGTTGTTTGCATAGTTAAAAAAAAAAGAGCAAAGAATCTTAGAAGACAATAGAGAATTGTTTAGATTAAAATGCTTTGCTTTGTATATAAGCTAGTCATGGGTGGTCATCATTTATGTTAAGTAGTTTCCCAAGTTGAATGCTCTTGGGAAATGATAAATGATTAGCTTACTGATCATCTTCATCTTTTTTTGTCACAAAGCTTGGAGAAATGCACTGCACTTCAACTCCACCACTTCTACCCCTTCCCTTCTATTAATCACGTTCCTGGCATTAATGGTGAATAGATTTTGCAGTTTGCCTATGACCAGATTTATGTGTATGACAACAGGCACAGCTAAGGGTTCATGAGGAGAACAATGCAGCTTTTTTGACAGTCACCTACCTTGAGCGTATTGTTGAGGTTTCTCACTGGGGCAACATTGCTGTCGAAGAGCATGTAGACTTGCGTCATTCTGGCGCTACATTGAAGGGGCCATTCTCTCGCTTTGACTACCAAAGGAATCAGGATGGCGTTTCTTCTGTGAAATCATTCAAGGTGAGAAACTAATTTTATAAAGCATTTGCACTTGACCTGCTATGCCTTGTTCTAAAATCTTGTTGCTACAAGATGAACAGCACTGAGGGAAGAATCCTTCCACCCACTCACCCCCCTCCATTCTTTTTTCTTTACACTAGGATTGTAGTCATCCGTTGATAATATTTGCCACCTCCACAAATTTTAATGATCAGTCACTTCTTTCTTTGGAGAGATGAAAACAAAAATCTCTTTATGGACGACAGGTAATTTAGTCATGATTATCAAACTGTAGTGTTTCGCTATTGTTCATAAAGAGGGTTCATCTAATTTGTGATGTCTTTTTTTCTTTTAGACTATATTGCCTGCATCTGCTCGTGATGTGTACTACCGAGATGAAATTGGAAATATTTCTACAAGTCACATGCGAGAGCTGGATGATTCTGTTGAACTTGAGTTACGACCACGCTTCCCACTGTTTGGGGGATGGAAGACCCATTACTATATTGGGTACAATGTTCCCAGCTATGAATATCTCTACAATAAGGGTATGGATGTCCTTTAGCTGCAGTTCATTTCATTGCTTAATTATTTCCTTGTGAAGTGCAATGTTTACAGTTTGCTTTATTCATGATCACTGCCAGATTTGTGTGTGTGTGTGTGTTTCTTTTTTTTTTTTTTTGTTGAGTGACATACTTTTCAACTTTCAGGAGACCGCTATGCTTTGAAAATGCGGTTTGTCGACCATTTGTATGATGACATGGTCATCGATGAGGCTGTAATTAAGGTCATTCTGCCAGAAGGAAGCAAGTAAGTGAGAATTTTAGTTATGAACTCTCACCATTACACTTCAGCTCCCCACACACATTGAAGGGCACTTTTCTTATGCTGAAAAAATGCATTTTATTTTCTGTCTGAATTTTTCTTCACCTATTTCACATTCTTATCCTTAGGGACATGAAAGCGCGAGCACCATTTGATGTAACACGTGAGGAAGATGATGTTCACTACACTTACTTGGATACAACTGGCCGTCCAGTTATTGTGATGAGAAAGTTCAACCTTGTGGAGCAACACATCCAAGATTTTGAGGTAAAACATTTGACTCCGAACTTGAGACAATTGTCATCACATACAAATTACAATACTGATGTCATTCAAGTTTTATATAACCTTTTTAGGTGGAGTTTAAATTAGACTTAGGGCTGAAAATATATTTCTGGGTTCTAAGCCTTTCCTTTCTCCTGTTTGGTTTTTAGACGTCAGGAAAGTGTTAAAAATCTTAAATTTATCAAAGGAAGAAATCAAGATGTGGTCAGATAATTCAGCAATCAAAATTTTGTTTCCCATATCTCATTGTGTGTTACTATAATGTGTAGAAAAATGCAAGGAAAAAGTAGTTTCATTTTTGCTAGAAGCAGAGATACACTACTTTAAAGTTGCAAAGTTTTATTTTTTTATATTTTGAGAATTTTATGTTTCCCAAATTTGCAAGCTTGCCCTTTTTTTATGACAAGTGAAGGTAATAGTGACAACACTTTACAACTATAGGTTGCTCTTAGTTCAGACAGGCAAGGTCAACAGCTGAAGATTAGTTAAGCTTAAACGTGTTCCAAAACAAGCAGAAATATAAAATGCTGCTTGTGGGAATTCACTTCCAGAGTATATTTGAGAACTTAAAAAACAAAGAGCAGTTCACTATAACATCTTTTAAAAAAAACTGCTTATTTGCAAATACTGTGGTTATGGTAATAGTAATTGATCTTTTCTGCAAGACCAGTTACTGAGGATATGCTCATATTTTGTGAAAACACTCCATATTGGCAACCTTATTGCGCAGGCCAATATTGTCAGCGCGGCATGACTTGAGTTTAAATGGCTGGCAAATCATGTAGTCAAAGGTAATTGCAAAGTTCTATATACTGATTTGGTCAGTGAAAAATAAATGTTCTGATGATCCTGACACAAGTGTATAATTTGCAACAGAGTTTTCATAGATCCATGTCAAAGTTTACTACGTTTTTTAAATGAGAATTTTTTTTCTCCTAACTCAACCAAAAATCTAAAATAAAAATACACAAAATGAAAGCATGATCTTTCCACTTTTTATTGGCTATGTTTTTCAAGTCCTGATCTGTATAAACAACATGCAGGATGGAATTTTCAATGATACTGTTTTCACTTTGTCAAAAATAGCTGCCAGTGTAAAGCAAGCATCTAGAGTAGGGTTTTGTTTTTGTCTTCAGGACACAGAACATTCAACAGAAGCCAAAAATACAATCTGAAATACGACAGTAGGAAATCCTGTCTGCTGCTAGGTGGCTGCTGCTAATCTACTTTATAGGACAAAATGATCCAGATTATTTACTGATGCATTGGGTGCAGCCAGAGTTTGCTTGACAGCTGTTTTTAATGGGCACATATGGAAGAATAGAGCCAAACATTCAGCCTTGCTGCATACAGAGAGGCTGGTGTTACTGGCTTGTTAATGCCATTAGTTTTATTTTCTTACGTGTGTGTGTTTTTCTTTTATTAAGTAGTATATAATTAAAGGAGTGTTGTCTTTTAATTGTAACAGGCAAAATTTGCCATTAGTCGTTAGTCTTTTCAATTAATCTGGGTTTTTGAAATGGCTTAAGACTTAAGCGTGGTTATGGATGTCCTTACATCTTTGTGCAGCTGCACTACACATTCCAGCGCCTCATGCTTCTTCAGGAGCCACTTCTGGTTGTTGGAGCTTTCTATCTCCTTTTCCTTGCTGTTATTGTTTATGTCCGCCTTGACTTTTCCATCACCAAGGTAAGGCAATGCATATTTAAAGGTCTGTTACACATTACTGTACATGCTGCAGAATTTATTTAGTCTGCAAGTTCATCCAGTTGGTCATTTTAGAATGAATACCATTAAAGTAAGAAGTGGACATGTAAACAAGATGGTATGGAACCCTGCTAATATCCAGAAATTCCACCAAACTGTCCAATCCTTGGAGGTACAAGATCTATTAATACAAGCAAGCCACAAGTTTGACGAAGATATAAGTTCTTTCGCTATTCAACAGTACTCAGTGCATGAATAAACATACAAATATGGATAGGAATGAGCATAAACAAAAATGGTTCAACATGGGCCTTCATTTCTCCACTAGGCTTAGTTTTTCCTATGCATCTGAAGACCTAACTGTCAAGGCAAAGAAAGCAGTATTTTGCATTATTAATACATTATACAAGATAGGCAATCATTCTGTGAGTGTGTTTACCAGGTTATTTGATATGCAAGTCAGATCAATCTTACGGAGCAGAAGTATGGGGCCTTAATGGAAATGTTTGGAAAGAAATTGAAAAAGTGCACACATATGCTATGAAAAGATTTTTGGGGGTGGGTACACATATTTCTAACATGATGATATATGGTGATTTTAGAAGATACCCAATTTTTGTTAAAATATACATAAGTTTTGTAAGATATTGGATGAAAATAACAAAGATGAAATAACATAGACTTCCATGGAGAGCATACAAAATGTTAGAACGACTGGACAATAATGGGAAACAAAATTGGGTATCTGAAATCAGGCTTATTCTTTTTAGGTATTGTTTTTGACATGTTTGGCTAAATAGAGGAGTGGAAGGAGTTACGAATTTTATTAAATGGATAATTGTCTCTGGCAAGAATGGAATTATATCATCAGTACCAGTGACAGATTTAATTTTTATACGTCAGTTAAATCTGTGACACAGGGAGATGTATTTCAATTTAGATATTAATAGATTCACTAGAAATGCACTAGCGTGACTTTGACATTATGTCACATGCCGTAGCCCTCGTAGCCCAGGATAAAAATATTTCTATGTTCAAAAACATAGGTTTAAAATTTATGATTTTGAAGATGATAGTGAAACTGCAGAGCCACGCTTGTGGAGCACAAGCCACGATAGTAAGCGTATCGTTGCTCATTGTGCTCTGCCAGTGGGGCCACAATCATGCAAAGAGAGAATCACGATCGTGGAGCAGAGCTACCATAGTGGCTCATCGTGCTCTGCCGGGTAAGCCAGTAAACTGGCTCTTCGGGCTCAGCGGGTTAAGATGTTTCGAACACAAAATAAGTAAGACGTGCCTCATGTGTCACATTAGTGAAGAGGATGAGTTTCATTTTATATTATGTTATCCATGTCTGATAGATCTAAGAAAAAGTTTCATTCCGAAAAAGTATTATATTGTACCAAATAACTTTAAACTACTGATGCTGATGCCAGCAAAAAAGGAAATAATACTGTGTAACCTTGCCAAGTTTTTATATTTAGCAACAATGAAAAAGAAATGCTACTCTACAGATATTTTTCGTCTGTTGTGTTACATATTTTCCCTATAATATGTTGTATGCTCATCTTTTTGAATGGGCCCACAGGCCTAAACCAAATAAACCAATCGTATCTGTATGCTGCAGATTACTTGCTTATTTTGTTTTCAAGGCAAGCACTTTGCATATTGCTTAAAAATTGAAAAGTATTTGGGGTACTTTTGAGATTTTAGTGAAAAAGACACCATACAATTTTTCAGACTATAAGGTCTTGTCATTTTCATTGACGGCAGCAGGAAGGGCTGATGTTATAATTTTTTGTTCTTCATAGGATGAAGCTAAAGAGAGTCGCCTGCGAGTGGCAAGCTTGGTGGAGGAAGTGCAGAGTGTTCAAGACAGGCGTAGTGCTCTTTATCAAAGCTATGATGATGCAATCAATCGATTCAAAACGAGCAAAGACAGTGGTGCTTTCTTGACCAGCCGTAAAAAGGTAGATGCTGATTATCGTCAACTGACTACCCAGATCCACAGCCTTCAGCAGCAGCTGAAGACTGAAACCCCTGAGATTGCTGACAAGGTAGGTAGTGTGGTTTTAGTATTTCTAAATATTACTTGTGAAAAATGTTTCCTAACTATATATTAAAACACCTTCATGGTCTAGAGAAAAAACCATTTATCAGATATATCATTAACTAAAACCGGTTATTGAAGTGTGAAGAAACTTGTCATTTTAGTAGGTGTTTCCATGTTTTGATCTTAAAAAATGAACATGGTCATACAAAAGTCCACCTGATAAATATGCACTGCTGCATATTATAATGATTAATTCACATGACCAGTTTTTAATGCATGAGTCGCTATTAACACATGAACTGCTAATATACAGTCTGAGAGAATGTAAAATGATATGCTCCCAATGATCTGTTCATGAAAAAAGTATCTTTGGCTCTCAGTGTCTACCATTTTCTCTCAGGTTGTTAGTAAAAGTATTTTCTTTCTTATTATGCTCATCCTGATTTACCACTATTGTTGACTGAAATGATTCAGAAAGTGTTAATTAAGCAGCTATAGATCAAAGATTGTACACCAAGATCCACCACTCTTATATAAAAGGTTGAAGCCAAGCGTTCGTCAAGGGGTGGATGGCCGCTCCCCCTTTTGGGAAGTAAACATCGCTAGCCTCGGGCATGCCGCCTTTGTACTGGCAACACACACACACACACACACAGGGGCGCACGCTTTCATACTTTTCAGAAATAGAGCTTGAAAACATATTTCGAAGGTGCAACTTTTCTAATTGAGAAGAAAAACAAGAAAATAAAATAAAATGAAATGTTTAAAGTATACATTACCATAGGTTTTGCAAGTAACTCTAATTGGACAGATTTTTTTAACATGAAGTCTACATTGACAGATCGCCGCTGAATGCCCCAGGGAAACATTATGCTGGCTAACTTAATTACCTGTCCACAAGTCTTGACCAATCGCATGCTAAACAGCTTGGTCACCCTGGTGATCGCCTAGCGACACTAGCTATAGCTATGTGGGATCCAGGCCGATCAAATACATTAATTTACTTAGCGGTGAAATCGGCGTGGATTCTCACCTGATTTAGACTGTACCGGATACAGCTACACTACACCATGACGATGTACTCCAAAAAGTAATCTTTTTGTAACTCCGAAGTCTCCCATTCTTTAGTGTCATGGTGTAATGTAATAAGCAAGTCTGCGTCACACTGGCACAAAGCTACTCAAGAACGTGTCGCTGTTCCATCTAGGCTTTTGAACACTTAATAAAATAAATAATAATAATAATGCTATAATAGTAAATGAGTTTGAGCTGCGAAACATTACAATGAACATGTTTTTGTATTGTTTAAAACTATGAGGTGCATTTTTAATCTTTAAAATTTTACAGCATGGTAAATTCTCCAGTGATTATTACCAGATTTGTTAACAACACCTTTAAATTTTTTTTTATCATGTCCAATTATGCCATCGCTTGCAGGTGGCTGAACTGCAGCGACTGGACAGTCAGTACAAGGAGCAGATAGCCCTGGCCATATCCCTGGCTGAAAAGCTGGTTGCTAACAAGATCTCTCGCCAGCAGTACCTTGATGCAGAGGGGGGTGTAGCCACAAAACGCGAGGAAATCTACCAGAAGATGGAGGGTGTGAGAGCCACATTTTAAGTGCATCCATAGAAGATTCATCACCTGCTGCTATCTTGCAGTATTTTTTATTCCAAGAATAGAAAAATGTTCAGAGTGCAGAATATGTGAAGGGGTTACCGTACCAGACTGCACATACTGTTTTACACTGGCAATGCCCAGCACTCCCCTCATCCCTTTGATAGGAAAAATTAGTGTATGCTTTTTTTTCTTTAGATCTGAATCTGATTTTGTTCATATTACTGAAAAATCCTCTCTGCTTTTTTCTAATAATAGATTTCTATCTTCAATAATTTTTGCATACCAAATCTTGGTACTTTTTTTTCTATTATAAATTAAAGCAGATATTCTAAACTTGAGTACAGGCTAACTTCATGGCATTGTAAGGAGCACACTGTTTTCAAAAAAAAAATTTTGTTGGAAGCAGTATTGTTAAGTCCTCATACTATTTTGGAGTTAAATAAAGGGTTTTAACATCATGAAAGTTTTGTGCCATAATCCTATCGTATTTGTGTGTATGGAAACATGTAAACAAGAAGTAAATGTTTCTAATAGTATCCAATTCATTTGTCATTTTTTTATTTTTTTTGTGCTTTATCTGTAATCCATATATCAACCAAATGCTTCAATGAAATCTTCAAGCATTCCACAAAAAAGTGGATATAAATCTTATAATGCACTTTTATTTTCTGTTTTGCAAAGTATGCAAATCCATTTTTACAACACTGTCACACTTAAAAGGGTTTAAATTTCTTGTTCAGATAAAACACATTCATTCAAATGAACCTGCTCACTTAACAAATGTAAACATAAGCTTGCTCTTCAAATGTATGTCAAATCTATTTATCAGCTGCCATGGAAAGATACACTTCACTGAAGAGCTGACTAGGCAATATGATGGTCATTCCAGAATCTGCAGTACTTGCTTAAAGTTGATGGCATTGTGGATAAACTGTTGATTTGGGGCCATGACATAAATGGATACAGGCACACATATAAACAGCATTAACAGTGTGTGGGGTGAAATCAACATAAATGCTTCTGACAAGACAGCCCTTCAGAATAACACTGCAGAACTAAAGCCTGAAATACCATAAATTTACTCTTCCAGTGCAGTCGCTGGAAATCCTTATAAACCCCTTGGATGACAAGTGCATGCATCGACAAAAAGAGATTTGTAGGCCTTCACTTATGCCAGATATCCTTCAGCAAATTTAAGAGTGCTTAAGTAGGATAACAAACTACTCTTTAAAGAAAAATTTAAAAAGTAACAAAGGAAACGTTCATGGTTCAAATAAATGTTAGCAGATTTAATTTTCACCGCCCCATCAAAACTATACAAAAAGGACATGTCATGAATGCTGAACACCTGCTGCGTTTCCCCAAACCTGTACATGGCTGTTATTGGGAGAGGTACAGTAACTGCATTTTTCTACATCTGAAACTTTATTTTGTTGTTGTTGTAAAATGCCTATCTTTTGATGCACAAACAAGTTGGTACACTTGTGATTTCTGCTTTAAAAAATGCCATTTAGCTAAGAAAGTTATGTACATACCATTAGAGAACATAGTCATACATAATATGCATGTCACTATTTCTGGATTTCACACCAAAAACCTGCCTATTTTGTGTTGGAAAAAAAATTGCCCATCCTTAGTTTGTCAAATGACATTCTGGGAAATTTAACTACATTAGCTGTCTTGTATATTTTTGTGTAAAAGACAAGGTAATCCTGGTTAATGACCATACAAAGGATAATGAGGTTTGAAGAAAAAACAACAGTGACCAATATTTTGTTTGCCAGTGTAGGGAACTGAAGAACGGACTAATGGCACCTTGAGTAGGTGCTCTAGCCATTTTAAGTATTCTTACACGACATCTTGCAGCCCACCAAGTTGGCCCTTTTCTCTGGTATACATGAACACAAGAGCATGCGCATTCACACAAGACACTGGATATTACCAATAATCATCCACGCTTAAAAAAAAGTTCACGGTACCTTAAATTTCCTAACTACCAGAGGAAAGTGAAAAAAAAAGCAAAAAATTATAAAAACATTACATCTGTTGGGGCTTCAATTTTTGGGTGATCAATTTTAGAATTCAACAGCTTAAATTATATACAGGCTGCACGTAATGACACAAAGTTTCAGTAACATACTTGAGGAAAATAATCTACTGCTGTGACAAAATAAAGGTTGAACAGCTTAGGGATAGGCAGGCGTGTGAATAAATATCAAAAAAAAAAAAAAAAAGTAAAATTCTCTTGGCTGTTATGTCCCAGAATACTGGTTGTTTGCAATTCACGGGTGCATTTAAACAAAAAATATGAACATTTTCCAAAAGTCTGACCACAATTATTGCTAGTTCTGAATTTCAAACAAGGCCCTTTCAGCATTTGCATATTTTGTATTGACTCAATTGCTTAAAGGGATTAAATACAAATAATGGTGCTGGTAGTGGGTATGCAATTAAACGAAGTGGTTAAAAAAGGGGGGATGCAAAAGAACCAATGGTAACATGAAGCAGAATTTTGCAATGGGGGGAAAAAACTCATCAAAATACATCATCCTCTCTTTTGACCCTATAAGTAACACACAAAGATGCAGAAAGGATATAAAAACACTCAAAAAGCATCTGCATTTCTACATTCAAAGCTACCAGATTTTTGTTGTTGCACAAGTCCAAACCGGAAATGTTTGTTCCTATAAAACAGCATATTTTGGAACTCACTCAACCCAGGCTGTATTCTGTTTAATTCTAGCTATCACATTAACGTGGTGTGACTAAAAGCTACATGATGACAGAGATCATGTTAAAATCTTAATAGTCATCCTCATCGCATGGCATTTTCTATAAATAGAGGAAAATGAAGATTTGAAATGTGCAAGTATGTACATGTATACAGGTACATAACTAATTTTATGTCAATTTATTTGATAGAAGTCACTAGAAAAAAGACACTTTACACAAATCCCCTTGGACAGCAATCGATAAAAAAAAAAGAATGGGGATTAAATTAAAAGAGTAGTTTTAAATTTCATGCATACACTGTTAATGGCAAGTAAGAGTAACAGCCATCATTTAGAAACCCTTTCCAAATGGCAACTCAACTATGGTGTATTCGCAAAGCAAGCTCTTTATCTCCAAATGGCAACTCCTCAAATTCACTGTTTAGTTGACAGCCTATGCTTTCCAGGATACGGCTTCAACTATGAGATGGCTAATGTTGTGGTGTTAGAACAATCAATGTAAATGATGAAACTTAAGATTAAGATAAAATTAAGAACCAGATGATGGCTTACTGCCTCGAGTATATTCTACAAAGCAAACAAGAAAGGAATGTCTAACTTCAAGGCAAAATAGCCTTCAAATAATATAAAAAAGGACACAAACCAACAAGATATTTTATAGTTTATGCATATGTTTGCTATGAAGACACTGCATAAAATATGAAATAAGATGATTTTAATGCTCGTAATAATATTATACATACAAGTGCAGGAATTTTTTTTATACATATTCAAAGATATGCAAATGCAATCTTTGTATTCTAGCATGCCTCTCTCGTACACATACCAGCACATGCACATTGTGAAGTATCTGTGATGCTCTGAACATCTTATGTTCTATTTGACTACTGCACATTGAAATGAGAATGTAATATTTCTCTGTGTTGAAAAGGAGTGGGTGGGAGGCCTGTAACCTTTTCCAAACATAAAAATGGCCTCATGGTTTGCTTAGCCTTTGAAGACATCAAATGTATCTATTGAAAATATAAAGTAATGGTAATGATTATATGTAGTCTTTTACTATTCTTTCTAATGCTTATACAATAAAGTGTAGATCACAGCTATATCAATTACATCTTGACTGAAAATAAACATGCCATCAAAACATTTTACCAGTAAGTCTGTAGTGGAACTACACGTTCTGTGCTGAACGTTTTATATAATAATGCAAACCTGTATCAAGTCAGCAAAGTAATCCTATGATTCGTTTCTTTTACTCATTAATTAGTAGGTTTCTTGCTTTATAAATTGGCAAACTAAAATTATGATTCTAAAAGTATTTACCAAAATGCCCAATGAACACTTGTTTTCAAGATGGACCAAGGCACTAAGAAATGATGAAGACACTATAAACATTTTGGGCATCAAAAATCAACAGAATAACCGTTTATTGTCTCATCTAACTTCTGCTTCACAAAACTATATGGTTGAAGCATTTCTGAGATTTGACATCCATCCAAGACAAAGAAGGGCTGTCCCTAACTACACCAGTAAAACAATGTGTGGATATGAAATGAAATGTTCTTTCAGCACCTTAAGTTTACCATCCGCAATCATTTATGAATATACTAGAAACGAAGCCAAGACCCCACTGAGACAGAAACATGAAGACTTTCTTTAAACATTCAACCACACTTTCAAATTTTGCATGTAATGTACTGAACATCATCTACAATATCTGAATGCATAATAAAGTTTCCAAACTGTCATTAAAGATCACATCTTTTGGAACAGAATGTGGCAGGACCAAGGGCTTATTTAGTCTGAGTTCGGCTACGTGCCAGCTTGAATGCAAATGGGAACCGCTGCTCAGGCACTCCCTTGCGAGATGAAGGTGCAATGCAGCGATTCATGAGCCATTTCTGGTCAGTAGTCTTTGCTGCAGCTTTCTTTGATGATGAGGCCTGGTATTCTTCTGCAGAGATACGCGTGTGCACTGTATGGGGTGAAGGGTCACGATCGTGCGAGCGGGTGCGGCGAGCGTTGCTCTGTGGAGGCACAACAGGCTCCACTCTGATAACCTCCACCTGGTGCACATGTGAAAGTGTGGTCCGAGGCTTCTTGATGATGGGTACGGTGGTGCTTAAGGAAGGTTTAGGACGCCGTCGCACCATCGCTCTCAAGGGTTCTCCTGATACCTGGATATTCCTGCGGTGAGCGCGCACCTGCGCTGTCGGGGTAGGGACATGTGATGCAGCTGTCAGCCTCCTTGAGTGCACCTCTGCCTGCAGCTGTGCTATGTCCACTCGATCTTTTCTCAGTAATTCTGGGGTCACCTGCTCCACCTTGTCTTTGCGCAACTGCGATGACGAGGAGCCTGCACTTTCAAGCAAGACCCTTGTTAAGCCTGATCGCAGTGCTTTGGCTGGAGAAATAATCTCAGCGTTTGGCTGTCGCAGACTTCCACGATGTTCAATAGGCGAGCTTTCCTTGGCCCACATCTCATTTATCACACTATCCGAAACTGTGGTGAAAGAGCTTTCTTTGACTTGTGTTTTGAGGCTCACATCTCCACTGATCTGCCTAGTTCGGTGTACTCTGGCACCACTGCTGGAAGAGTCTAAGCTGCTGTCAGCAGAGGGTACCTTGATGTCCTTACTTCCTGAGTCCATTCTACATTCGTTTACTAGCGGCTCAATTCCACTATTACCATCACTGCCTGCAACACTTTCAGTCCTGCGGATGTTAACGTCCATATCAGAACCATTTTTTTTCAGACGCAGAGATCTTGCACTAGCTGCAGCACTCAAGAGTCCAGATTTTTCCTTATTTAGCACATTGCTGCCATGATTATCCAAAATAGGGCTGCTTTCTTTGCTGCGCAGCAACCTGATGCAGCCTTGAGAGTCTTGATCTGCACTGTTTTCTTTGCTGCTCGCTAATTTCCCTTTGACAGGATCTGCATCAAAAGTGTGTGACACACCATGACCTACTTGTGCACTGGAGCATGTCTGGACATCGGCCACCAGTTCTTTGCTGCGCAGGGACTTGACAACACTTCTGATGTCTGAATGTATTGCTGCACCTCTAGTCTGCATCATCCTGCTGCTGCCACCACCAGCATCAGCTGCATGGGAAATATCTTTCTCTTGCATGCTACCCCAAGATGCAGTGCCCTCAACCATACTGTTTCTACTGTGCACCCTTGTACGACTGTCCATGCTGGGAGAGCTATCTTTACTCCTGAGTGACTTGGCACAGCCTGAAGAGTCTACTTCCTGAGATGCAACTTTTCTGTTTCCTTCTTCTGCATCTTCTAATATCATCCTCTGTTTTCCTTCCACTTCTGCAGGTCTCTTGGGAGGAGAAGAACTGCCCTTTATTTCTGAAGTACCTGAAAGCTTGCGTTTGCGCATCGATCTTGTGTTGGGCTGTCCTTGCAGCTCTTCACTCTCTTTGGTTCTGCTACATTCTCTTGATGACACAGTCTCTAAAACATTGTCACTTGCTGTTGTGCTGGAATTGGTCTCCAAAGAACCTTTCCTTACGGGAGTGATTACAGAACTTGATCTGATGGACTCGTCCAACTCTGCTTTTGTCAGTGAATCAAGGTTTCCTGGTTTCGGTTTGAGAACAACGTGTCTCTTGTTTGGAGTAAACTGCTCTGTGGTCACCAAATGTTTCTGCTTTGTCTCTGTATGGTATACAGTGGAAAGTGACTGTTCACTTATGGATGCTAATGAAGATAATGTAATTCCTTTTTTCTTGGAGGCAAGGTTTCTGGAAAAGTTCTTTTCTGTTGCTAAATCTGAATGATCATCTTGCTCCTTAGAAGATGCAGACTGTGAGGTAGATCCTGAGAACTGTTTGACTTGTGATTTTGAAACAGAGGTCATTCCTTCTGTTTCTTGTGCAGATTTAGATGATGTACTTTTTCCCTCCTGCCTATGTTCACTGTTATCTGGGCCTACCTTTCCTCGTAAAGTGTTCATATGTTTCATGCTGCAATGGGAACCATCCTGCTCTGCCTCATCAATGTCCCAAGTGAAAGGTGCTACACTGACCTGCTTCCTGAAGGCTCTCCGTGATCGCTCATTTCGAGCTTGCTTGCTGGGATCCTCAATGTCATCCATTTCCCACACAAATGGTTCAGGATGAATAAGCTGCCGTAGCGATCTCACCCCTTTTAGTGGTTTTCTGGATTCTTCTGTCTCTGCCACATTGCAGGGATCCAGCTCAACCTTCTGGGTCTTGGCAATAGTGTAGGTCTTTGACACCTGGGACTTGTCTGACCTCTGCTTCTTGCTGCTGCATTGAAGCATGTTACTCTTCACTTCATGGGCACTCATGGTGGAAACGATAGTGTTCGTATCGTCACTTGGTAAAATGCTGAGCTTACTCTCTCCTGAAGCTGTGCATTGTGTAGTACTGGGCACTTCTGGAATAGTTGACTTAAAAGTTGGCCTCCGCTGCCTGGGTTCCGTGACAATGCACAGTTCTGGCAGCTGACTGTCTAGATCCTGCTCAGGTGAATCTTCTGTCTGTTTTCTTTTCTGCATGTTAGATGCAGACTGATTCCGAATCACATGCCTGGGAGAACTCTCTGGACTTGACGAATAATTTGGTGATGTTTTGGAACTGCTTACACTGCAATGGACCCCCAGCTTCTTCATGTCGTCTAAGGCAGGTGTTGCTGAAGCTGATGTTCTGACATGCTTCTTTGCACCTCTGTCGTCAGGAACTGTCTTTGCTGTGTCTTTTGTTCGAGTCAAATTTCCAGCAGAAGCACTCCGAAGCACCCTTCCTGAAATGGATGCTGTTTGTGAATGTGAATGATCTTTTCTCACTTCCTGGTTGTTTGTGGACGTTATGTACAGTGCTTGTGCTTGCCTTTGAGAATCCCTCAATCTGTGTGTGTGCTGGGTGTGTTGCAAATCAGAGTCTTCTGCTGTCTCTTGTTCATCTACATGTTTCATCTGATTTGCAGCACCATCAAACTCTGAGCGGAGTTCCTCTGATGATGCTCCTTCTATCGTTGTAAGCAAACTGGTTGTACTATCGCTTGTACTTGAAATGGAGGAGGCAAAATTGTTATATTCTTTTTGTGACTTGGAAACTTTCTCACTTGTAGATTCAACACGAAGACGACAGCTGTGGCAAGCCAAGGCAAGGTCTTCAAGATTGTTGCAACACCTAGTTAATATCTCACCCTTCATGTCAGGTTCTTTAGTCACTTCACTGGACTTTGCCATGCTACTGTTCAGCGTGAGAACATCATGCATAACTGTGGCAACAGAAGCTTTATCCTCTTCATCCAATATTACCTCTTCGTGACAATCAAAGTCTGTGCAAGTCATGTGTTTTACTTCCTCATCTGATCCGGACACAATTCCATCTGACATCACAAACTGACTGTTGAGGACAACAACAGTTTCAGTATCCTCACCTGGATTAAGAATGTTCCCAGTTAACCCCATGGCAGAATGGTTTCCTGTAAAATCAGTAGCTTCACTACATACATCTGATGCTAACAAATGGTCAGGAAGTGACACAGTGCCAGAGAAAGAAGCATTTTTATCTGACACTAAGATGTTTTCCTGTGTTGGTGCAGAACAACTTAAGCCTGTTTCCATCAATGTCAACTTATCTCCAGAAATCTCAGACACTATGCTGCCACTAAGTATCCTGTGATGGCTTTGGCTAGAAGATAGGAGATTTTTATCTTCTTGAAATGACAGAGGGATATAGCCACTTGATTCTGCAGTACTACTCACCTCGTCACCCGAAACTGTAACCTCCCCTGATTTGCCAGCATCAAGGTTTGGGTAAAGGGAAAAGTCTGTACTTTTCACAGTTGGTATGGAAAAAACCTCATCCAATGCAGTGACATTACCACCTAAGCCATCAGAAGAAGGCTTGCCAGTCTCTTTGTGTGGCTCTGCCAGTTCCTCACTCAGTAGGCCAGAGCCCTGGCACACACCAGAAAGTGCAGTTCCACTCATTTCAGGTACAAGCATATCTGATACTGAAGCACCATATGTTTGGGTTTTGGTGTGGTAGTCTTTTGTTTCGTTTGAAACCTGAGAGTTAATCTCACCTGATGCTGTGGCACCATTATGTATGCCCAAGGAAAAAGAGTCGTCCTTTCCTAAAGACTCCAGCGAAACAGAGTTACCAATCTCTCCACATGACTTAAATAAATCATTAGCTGATTCTGATATAGCAGGATTCTGGTCAGAGGAAGCAGACAACACAGCGCTCTTATTTGATAAACTGTTAGCAGAAGTAGGGGTCTCAATGTAAACTGACTGATCCACAGGTGTCTCTTCATGTTCACAGGGATAATAGGAATGCTGAATTTCACTTAGAGGCCTGACATGATCACCTGCTTTATGCAATTCACCATCATAATTCCTGTCTTTCTCAATGCCAGCAGCTGTAGCTGCCTCACTCTTATCACTTGCCTCTATCACGTCTTTCTCATCATTACATCTTGACATCTCAAATGTACAAGACTCCTGGCTGTTGTCTCTGCGAGCCTTCTCTCTCTCGGCCTGCTTTTCTTGCTGATAAGATATGTTGTTAAAAAATGTTGTATCTGATATACCTTGCTGGTTGTCAAGTGCTTCAGGCATTTTTGCATCTAAAGACATGAAAGTCTTGTCATCTACATCTAATGAAGTTTCAGGAGACTTCCATTTAGATTTTTGAAGAACAAAGTGTTCTAAACTGTCAGCCTTTTCATCAGTCTTCTGAGTCATGTTATTATCAACCTCTGCAACATCATAGCTACAGTCAGCTCTCTCACCACTTGCATGGATTTCATTTCCAGAATTTACAGCTTCCTTTGATACTGTGCTCTTTTCTAGTGCATTCTCTTCTACATCTAGTCCCAAGTCTGTGGCATCCTTTCCTGTAATAGCTGTTTTGCACTCTTTTTCATCAATACTTGCATCCAGCTGGATCTCTGGTGTCTTTAAAGATCCAGATCCTGATGAGGTAGTTACTGCCTTTGCAAGCACTGGTATATGACTTGTAGAATCTTTTACCTCAGTTGTCTGGAAGTTGGTGACGACAAATTGTTCCTTCTCACCAGCATTGTCTGTGCTGCCTGCACACAGAGCAGTGTCAATCTTGTTGCCTGTTTGTCCCTCATCTTCAGAGGCTTTCACTGCTTGCTGCGCTGGCTTGCCAAGTGCAGGACTTATATCAGTGACCAGTCCTGTATCTGGTTGTTCTGCCACGCAGTGTTGTGCATCACTACATTCCTTTAAAACAGCTGGCACAAGCTGAGAGATGCAGTTCTTGCCTGCATCTTGTTTATCAGACACATCCTCTACAAAATGATCAAGTGTGTTAGCATTCCTGTTTGTGTTCAATCCAGGTTTGTAACATGAAGGGTTATGCAACACTTCAAGTTTTGCAGGATGTACTTCAACACTTGATAAAAGGTCATCCTCAACTGTTTTCAGCTCTTCCACATTCTCTGCTTGCAAACAGACTAGCTGAGCACCACTCACTCTTGCCACTGCATCCATCATGATGCCTGGCTGCTCTGAGTGGACTAAATTCTCAACTGTCACATCCATGCAACGTAACCCGGCTTCCCAGCTTTCAGATTTCTCATCACTTCCAGCACAAGGTTCAAATTCTGATACACACAAGGAATCTGTCCCAACAGGAGAGGAATCAGACTGCAACACTGGTTCACTTATATACTGCTCTTTGCTTGAAGACAACAGCTGAACAGTCGAGTCAATTATTTTTGGAACATCTTCATTATTTTTACACACACCTGTGATTTCTGATGCCTCTAAGACTAGTTCCTCTGAGTTGGATGGGTTAATGACTGGAGTCTTTGTATCAAATATTCTATTCTTGCAGGATGTCAATTTGCTAAAAACCTGCATTGTATTTTGATCTGCAGAGTGCTTACTGCCATTTGCAGATTCTTCTTCTGAGTCAGAATAAGCCACTAGTGAAAATTCTCCAATATTGTCCACAGACACTGCTGGATCTTGTCCTTCCAAGGTGTCCACCACAGTCTGATGCTCTGTAGCACCAACTAGAAACTCATCACTGGGTTCTCTCCCCTGCTTTAAGCTGCCATCAAACTGAGAAGCCTCAGTGTGTGAAACAAATGAAACATGTAGTTCTAAACTAAGCTTTTGGTCAGCCACTGACTGTGCATCCCTTTCAGTGATGAATGGGATGTCATCAGTTGCCTCTGGTGAAACATCCATACTGTCTGAAGGTGCTGGACTATCAGGACATACCATAATGACAGGCTGAATCTGCTCTGCTATTTGTGAGGAAAGACTGCTAGATGCCTCTGACATCGCAGCAAAGCAAAAATCACCTGCCTTTGCATTGTCCATGTCCATTATTCTGACAACCTTCTCATGTACATTTGGAGACTCGGGTGTGTCTGAAAAGCTAGCAGTGGCAGAAACACAAGATGCTGGTAGAGCCAGGTCATTTTTTAAGTTTGGCAATATGTCAGTTTTCTGGGGGATTTCATTTTCAGGACTGTTCCCATGTTCCACACACTTTAGTTCTCTGTTGTTATGCTCTACTGCAATATGAGTATCTGTTGATACCGTTGGATCCAACATATCTATGATACCAGAAACCACACTTGATACCACTGAAAGAGAACTCAGCTCTGCTGAGCACAATTCATTAACCTCCTTGTTTATCTTCAGCGTATCTTGTGCTCCCACTACAGTGAGGTTTTGATCATGATCAGATGCTACTGAGCTCTCTAAAACAATTTTGTTTGTGTCCAAGGTACCTTTTTCTACTTCCTCAGTGCAAACTGGTTTACTCTCCTCTACTATGTCCTGCTTTTTTGTCGCTTCTGAACATGAAGTCTTAGGCAAGTATTCCTCCTTGCTTTGATCAATAACTGAGAATGATTCTGAAACACCAAGTATTGAAACTTCATGATCTGGATCAGTTTCAGCAGGCACAACTGGTTCTGGGTAAACTTTTGAAATTAGAGACAGGCCTGGTGCATCCTTTCTGGCACTTGAATAGATGCTACATGCAAGGAAACCTAGGTGCTGCTCTGTGTTCTCTGATTTAGGTGCAAGGGATGCCATTCCTTTAATCAAATCTGTCTGATTGTCTACTGTTGGTTTTATCTCCTTGTGGGTAGCTTGGGATATGGTTACTGTGTCTTCTGCATGAAATTCATTTGAGAGAGAAGATGATGCTAGAAAAACTGCAGCTTTTGGTGACTGGTCTTCTAAGTCACTATTCTGGCTCAAAAAGACAGGTCTGCTCACCAGCTCTGATGACACATCTGCAACATTAACATTCATCTGGATCTCGGTCTGTTTGCAACAGTCTCCAAGATCACAGTCATCACCAGAGACGAGTGATTCCACTTCTGAATTTGTTTTTAATGGCAAGTTTTCTACATAACCCCTTGTGGCATTCTTTGCTGGTTCAACTGCTTTGTCTTGCATGTTAAGTTTTTCTAGCATAATTACAGGTTTTGACATCAACAGTTCTCGCTGAGTAATCCTGAAGTCTTTGTCCCCCTGTGTCTGGGGAGCGCTGTCTGAAGAGTTCTTGGACAGCCGTTCTATTTCACTAGGGTTCATTCTGGTCCCAAGGTTGACGCTGCACTTTTGAATGAGTTGCTGCTCCAGACTGCCAATATAGTACACTTTTCTCAGATCTATATTGGAGTACAAATTCTTCCCCAAAACACCTGTATTGCCAGGATTCAAGGAGTGGCCAGGTACTTTCTGCAACTGAACCTGACAAGTTCGCAAAGAAGTGGTTCTCGGTGAAACTGCTCGTGATGTGCTTGGAAGCTGGTGCACTTCGCAGCTGCTCCGCCTCTGAGTAATTGAAATGGTTGTTGGTTCCTCTTGCCTATTTCCAGCACTTGCATACCGCTTTCTACAGCGGTTTAAAGGTAAAGGCGCTTCTGGACTTCTTCTACTGATGTAACTCATGTATGAGTCGAGGAATGTTGGCTTTTTAGATGATCCTGAGGTTGGAGAAGAAACAGGTGAAGTGATGGAAGAAGGTGGCAAGCTTGTGACACTAGCACCAGGCAAAGGTGTCAATCCCTGTGCCTCATCCTTCACTTCTGGAGCAGTGTGAAATATGTCGGACTTTTCACCACCAAAACTAGCTTCTGAGAGTACTTTGCAGCCAAGTTCTGTTAAGTTTGAATCTGAGTCCATTGTGGACTGGCATCCTGATTCCCATAAGTTATCCATATCATCACCATCTGGAATTTCGTCTCCATCATCATCTGAGATCTCAACATCTCTACCATTTGGATCGTCTGCAGTCTCTGTTTTCCTCCTTTTCAATGTTTTGGAATTTGAGCTGTTATCAAACTCAAGATCATCAGTTGAAGCTTTTCGCTTGCTGTACTCCTGAAAAACTTCCCCTTGACTATAAATACCCAAGGTCCCAATGAAAATTTTGCTAAGGGCCTGTTTCTGGGCAGCTCTGCCCAACTTTCTATTAGACTTGTTCTCTGAAGATCTGGACAAGGAAATGTCTGAAGAACAATTTGATGCATCTGAATTGGTATTTTTAGATGCAGATTTATGCAGATCTCTTAGTGCTGAATCTGAACTCGATGTCTCTGAGTGAGCGATGTTCCGAGGGCTTGTACGACCATGCCTAGAGGAGTTCTGTCCTGGAACACCCCTCTGACAAGCAATCCTTCGGCTTCTCCCTGTTGAACTTACAGCGTCTTCTGAACTCATGTCCTGAATTTTTTTTAAAATGGCCTGCGAGTGGTTA
The DNA here is from genome assembly GCA_004794655.1 of Marisa cornuarietis. Lineage (NCBI taxonomy): Eukaryota > Metazoa > Mollusca > Gastropoda > Architaenioglossa > Ampullariidae > Marisa > Marisa cornuarietis. The sequence continues at coordinate 1,711,700 of SMMW01000650.1, read as the reverse complement.
GGTACATGACTCAAATACAGAGAAAACTGAGAGAAAATTCTCTGACACATATGACAGAAATAGGAGGATGTGTCACCCAGTTTCTTTACGGTGTATGGATGTAGGTGTTTGCTTGCAAAGTGCTGGATCAAAATTTGTTTTTTATGGAAGTTTTTCTGACACAAGCTACAATATGACTCTGATGACTTGGAAGTCTTGGGAAGACGCACTGCAGCTTTGCGAATGTTATTTGCTTTGATGCAGGCACTGTTAAATTTGGAATGGGCTGAATCTACCTTAAGCCAACTTTTGTTCCCTTTTAGGTTGCGGCTTTTTTTACGAGAAAACTGTTCACTCCATTTGCTCAATTTTTTCCTTATGGGTGCTCTTAACTGCCCACGGACTTGTTTTTTGGTAGTTTTTGGCAGTGGGAATTCTAAAGTGTCATTGCTGCTCTCTGTAAAGGCTGTGCTTTCAAAACTTTCCAACTCATTACTGCTGAATTTTTTTTTGATGTTGACACACTGCAGTCTTTCAGGCAGATCAACTTTTTCCAATAAGACAACAGGATCTTTCACCTGTGGATAGCTCTCCTGAATTTCAGTGGTTGTCTCCACATTTAATTCACTCACTACCTCCATGTCATCAGGTGCAACCACCACAGGTGTGTCTCCAAAGATTTTTTGAAGATCACAACTGTCCCTATGAGACACTTTTGGAAATATTCCCATTTCTGCTGCAGACAACACTGAAGAGTCTTTGACATAATGTGGTGCCAGGTTATCATCTGCTTCAGGAAGGTTTCTAGTTGGCAACACTTGTTTTAAATCATCATTCCCATGATCATCTGTTGTGATCAATGTAGACTTACTTGCATTATCCAACTCTTTTGGCAAGTTTGATGTCAATGACATACCAGTGGCTTTTTTCTCTTCATGCAATGCCTTTCCTGCAGGATCAACATGAGCTCTGGGCAGAAGCATCTTCTTGTCTTTGGATGTTCTGCGAGGTTTTGGTGGAAGAGGTGGATTCTTTGCAATACACTCTGTCCAGTGATCTGCAAAGTTTTCTAGAGAACAGAGTGTCTGCCCACAATTCAAACATTTGTAAAAGCTTCTGCCACAAGACCCAGACACCTCCTTGTACCTAGGCTCTTGGTTAGTGGGCGGTTTTGGCTTACGGGAATTCTTTTTTGTTTTCTCTGTTTCTTTTCCTTCTTTATCTAAAGAGATTTTATCTGTGACATTAGCTTCTCCTTCAGCAGGTGAAGGATTGGCAGATGTTGTCTTCTTTTTTGGATAGTATTTTCTTTTGGGCTTTGGTTTAGGAGTCTCTGTTAGGGTCAGACTCGAGTCTATCGCTTTGTTCTCTAACAATCCTTTACCTGAATCTGCAAGCAATGCAGACTCCTCCCTTACTTCACCCTGCTCAGGTTTTTTCTTCGGTTTCTTTGTCTTAAGGTTAACTTCTGCTGCCTGAGCACCATCAGAATTTTGAGCCTGTTCTTCTAGCTTTTCTTCTGTTGGGACAGGGGATTTCTTTTTTGACAGTTTCTTCTTCCTCTTTGCTTCATTATCCTCTAAGCCTTCTTGGTCCCCTCCCTGCTTTTTCTTGGGACTTGAAGCCTCACTGTTCATCAGTTTTTCTCTATTCTCACCAAGGCATTTGTTCAGCAACTCTAAAACTTTGGCTTCGGTGGCCTGCTCTTCTTCAGACAATACTTTGGGTGATTTTGGCTTGGTTCGAGACTTTGGCTTTGATTTGGGCTTGGGTGCTTTGCTGCAGACTAGCTTGTGTTCACGAATACCTGACTCACTGATGCACAGCTCATAGCATCTCATACACTGGAAGACTGTGCTGGTTTCAAGCCCTGCTTCCAAGGCTTGGGCTTTGTTGAGGGCCATGCGGTCACCCAGAGATGGCTGGTGCATGCCTGGTCGGCAAATCTGCTTCACATGGATGCGCAGGGCATCCAGTGTCATGAATGCTTTGGAACAGATGATGCAGCGGTAGGTTGCAATGGATGACTCGCCACTTCTGTTATCAACCACAATGCCACCCTGATCTACTGTACTAGAGGGAGTCCCTTCCAAATCCAGCTGTTTGGTAACTGCTCCCTCATTTGCACCAGTGCCTGTGGCAAACTGAGTAATCTGTTGCTGCGACTTGTTTGGTGAAACAGGGTGTTCCTGCCTGAGACATGTCTTTGGCATGGTCTCAGCAGCACCAGTTGCAGTCATCGGTGTTGAAGAAGCTGTGTCAAAAGTACTCTGTGTCTTCTCACATAACTGATTATTGCTAGCTGACACAGAGGTCAGCACATGCACACTGGAGGTGGAGGATGGAGGGAAAGCACCAGAAACTTTTGAGGCAGACACCATTGGTGCAGCACTCAAAGTGCTGGTGTAACCAGGGTATGATGGCAAGGTTTTAGCTATGTTAGGTGTCGTAGGACGCTCTACCATCAGCAGCTCAACTTTAGGCAAAGGGAGGAGATGGCTGGAGGCAGTGACATTAACACTGATGGGGACACGCCCAGCTTGTGAATCGAAAGGCACAGACTGAAGGGAACCTGGGACTAAAGCCACCTCAGAGCTGCCAACATGACTTGGCTGCGAAGTACCTGGTGCTGCCCCTGTAGGTCCTCCTCTGGAACCAGCAGAGGAAAGAACAACAGTGGTCTGAAGCCTTGGTGCAGGGACAGTGTTCTGCAATGAGGTTTGGAGATGTGAGATGCTGCTGGGAAGAGGTCCTGGCCTAGTGCTATAACCGTGAGACTGTTGGGCAGCTCTGAAGCTACCAGCCTGGGGCTGCATAACTATGTTGGTACCCTGTTCCTGGGTGTTGCTGCTGTTAAAGCCTGGTCCTGAGCAAGCAGATGATGGCACTGTCTGCAGTCTCAACAGCTCCTGTGTTTGGCTTGCTGTCTTTGGTTGGAGATTAGCTTGTACATGCAAATGAAGTTGTGCGCCAGGCTGGGGCTGGACATGAACAGTGTTCACACCTGTCTTTGCCTGTGATGTCATAGTCACTTGATGCCCAGGCAGATGCAGATAGTGGGAGGGCCCCATGGAAGTGTTGCTTTCTTGCTTTTTGTCCATATTGAGGGTCATGGCCTGTCTCAACAACTTTGTCAAGTCCTCTTTAGACAGTTGGCTTGCCTTCGTGTCACTCTCTTTATCCCTCTTGTTGCCTTTACCAGGAGACCTGTCGTTTCCAGTCTTTTTCTGCACCCTTACCACTGCAATTGGGCTGCTAGCAGCTATGGTAACAGGTACTGTTGTTTTCAGGACATTCTCTTCACTGTTCAGAACTGCAGGAGTGGGAAATGTTTGGGCCTGGCGATTAGGTGCAAACAGAGTGGCAATTGATGGAAGTGCCTGAGCTTGTGATGGTGGCTGCTGCCCAGATTGAGCCACACCTGCAGTGCCCACAGTGGCTTGCAGAACTGATGCCTTGGATCCTCTTGCTTGGTTGCTAGCAGAGGGATCACCCAGAGCACGCAGGGTGTCTGACACACTGTCAACAGAGATTTCTGGTAGAGTGTCAGGAAGAGCTATGGACAAAGTACTATTCTGAGTTTCTCCCGTGAACAGAAGATTGTTGATCAAGTAATGACGATTTCCATCGGTACTGTAGCTGGTCGTGCTTCGAGGTGCCACAGTGGCTGAGACTGTAACCACACCATGCGGAGCAGCTCCAGAGGTTTTCATCTGTGGTGACAGAACTGATGGCTGAAGTGATGTAACTTTAGGAGCTGTTGGTTGAAGGTGTATCACTTGTTGAGGCTCTCTGATGGCTGTGATTGTGCCCCCTGACATGTGAGTGATGACGTGTGAGGTGTTGTGCAGCACAAGCTGAGGTGTGGCCTTGTGCTGCTCACTCACACCCTGTGCTCCCCCTGCCTGCTGAAGCGTCATCAGATGCATGGGCTGGATCTGCCCACCACTAGTCACCCTTAAGGTTGAGATGCTGGCACTGGAAGTGAGAGTGGGGCGAATCTGCTGCACACCTGTCAGGAAGTGCTGCGGCAGCTGTAGGTGCTGCACCTTAGGCTGCCGTGCAATCTCTGGCCTCTGCGTGGCAGGTAATGGCTGCACAACCACCTGGCCACTGATGATTCTGGGTCGTAGTGTGGTGTGGGCCAGGCCTGTGGTCTGCTGCACTTGATGCTGTTCTATTTTCAGTGTCTTTGGCATGCTCTGTTGCTGCACCATGTTTTGCTGAGGCTGTATTGTGGACTGCAGCACAAAGGTCTGCCCCACTTTGGGTGGGTCCTGGCTCTTGCATAGCTGCAGCTGTGACAGCTGCTTTGGCAATTTCTGTTGCTGTAGCTGTAACTGCTGCTGTTGCTGAAGTTGTTGTTGCTGCTGCTGCTGTTGAAGCTGCATCTGTTGCATTTGTGGTGGCTTCTGTGGTGCCTGAGTTTGCAGCTGTTGCTGAGATACAAGTTTTTGCCCTGAGCCCTGCTGACTGCCAGCCCCAAGAACCAGATTCTGTAGGGTTTGTGCAGAAATACCAGGGTGTGACAACACCTGTAAAAGCTGCTGAGAACTGATTTGTCCAGACTGTACCAGCTGTAGCAGGGTTTGAATCACCTCTGGTGACAGCTGCTTTGTCACCATCTGCTGCACTAAGTTCACCTCCAATGAGGTCACTGGGCGGCTAGCCACCTGCAGCTGTGTCTGACCTGCCATCTGTGGCTTTACCGATGTCGTCAGTAGAGGCTTGGGCTGCACTGTCTGATGTAGCTGTTGCAAAGATGTGGGCTTTACTGTCTGGGCCTGAACCACACTTGCTGGATGATGAATTGCCAAGCCTTGCATGGGTTTTGCAGAAATATTTTGAGTTAATGCTATATTGCCTGTGGACTGCAAAAACAAATTTTCTGGCATCTGTCTTCCTGCAGCAGACAGACTGCTCATTATATTGTTTCTGTTTTGAACTGATATATCTGATGACGTTTCTGGAGTTGACTTGGTGGTTATCTTCTGACTTCGCATAAGTGCTGGGAGTCCAAGTTTGGAAGCCTCACCTGACTCCTTTCTTAAGTACTGTTTGCACATGGCAAACAGATTGGAGAAATCATTGTCTGGACTCAAATATGCTGGCCTCAAAATGCCACAAAGTCTTTCCACCTCGTACAGTGTTGCAATGTTTACCTCCTCTTCTTTTACACTGACAGAGTTCTGCGAGGCTGAGGAACCAGGATGAGATTTGCGAGCATGGGATTCACACAATGCTTGCAGAAGATCTTCTGATGGGTGGAGTGCAAAGGCTGTCAGAGCACAGCAAAAGGAGATTTTGGGGGATGCCTTAGCCACAATAGCAGCTAGTTTTTGGCAGACCTGTTGAACAAAAATTTCAGTGGATTAAAATGTGAATTTAGAGGTTCATATTTTGAATTACATTCACTAATAATTCTGAATTTAGCTTTAGCTGTACCATGCTTCTTGTGTTTCTCTAGAATTAAAATGCTGAAAATATACATTAAAAACAATATTAAAAAACTACCAAGATGCCAATTTATGATCTCTCTTGACTGAAGAGGGAAAAAAGAAAACAAAGTTAAATCACACAATTAAAAAAAACATCATGCTTTCAAAACTCAAACATAAAAATAGACATCTTGGTGGTCATGATTTACACTTGATATGATAGCAATAAACCAAAGGACCCAAAAAGATATTTATTTTGTTCCTGTACCATTACCAAGAAACAAGGTAGCAGATTAATCAAATAATAAACAAAGTACCTTTGCCATATCTCGTTTACGAGCCATAGCCTCTTCACCAGTCGCTGCACCTTCCTTGACTAACTTTTCCCAGTAGACTTTGTCCACATTCAGTGCAAAAACACACAGGTCTGTGTAAAACTGGATGAATTCATCGCCACACTGTCCAGAATTAAAAATGCTGCTTATTGCAAACGTTCAATATCCAGAATATTTCAGAGTTCTAATGTCATAACAATTTTATACACAGAGATTTTCTTGTTAAAAAAAACATAACCTTGACTTTTACATGGAAAATAATAATGGGAGGCTGAATTATTATTTATTAGTAATAATAAATGAGAGTCACTCAGATCTACTTTGCTTAGACGTAATCAAATGATTGTAAGAAATCACTGATTGATGCATATAGTAATAATAATAATGTTGATTCAATAATGCATTTCCCCACTATTAAGGTAAGCTCAAAGTATTTTATTACACAACACACAAAGTTGTTCAAATTTATCATAAACACAGATGACGGTCAAGGAAGATACATCAACATAATGATTGCAAAGAAAAACTGTGTCGTATAAATCTTCCACATTTCTTTTCAAATGTCATTGACTCTCCTACGTTTCATCGCATTATCATCTATTCTCCCCTTTCTCTCCACACCTGCTCTTTCACAGCGTCGATGATGTGAAGCAGCTGCTCAGTGGATGGTGATAGTTTAGCCACTGCCCACAAACTGGTAATGAAGTTATCATGGTCACGGTCTACCTGATACTGCTGCTGTATCCACAAATGAAGTAGTTTCTGAAAAAGAAAAAATAAGCAATCACTCCCTTGTTCTAACTTGCTCTTATGCTTAAATATGCAGCAAAACAAAGTGATGTCTCTTACACACACAAACAAGTTTAAAAAAAAAAGACTAGAACCATGACTGAAAAAAGATTTTTTTAAATGAATAAAAATAAATTCTGATGTTTACAGTGGCAATGTTTTTGTAAACTTACCTGTTTGCTCTGATGGTTAGAAGGCTTAATCCAGTTCTGGACTAGTACTGTCTGAGCCAGCACTGTGCACAGTTCACGAGCCTCTTCTTTTTCCTGTAGGCTGATTATGAGCCTTATGCTGTCCTCCACTCCTATTTTCTGACACTGCAAGTACAACATATCTATTCATATGGAAGCCCTCACTAAGAGAAAAGGGCGTGTACCTGAGTGAAAGTCTTAAAGCTTAAAAATATGCATAATGTTAATTATTTTGCATGCAGTTAAAAACGATTTACTATTTTTTCACTTCCACTTCTGAAAAACCTGGCAGGAAAAAAATCACTTACAATAGTAAAATTCCCTTCCTGAAATTGAAGTATCAATGAGACATCTTTTTAAATTCCCATTTATGCAGCAACATCATATGTGGACAATCTCTAAATAGTGTGTAAAATAAATTTCACATAATCAGCATGTTTTAGAAATGAAAATAAATTTCAATCTAACAACATCCAAAAGCGATCAGGCAACAGACTGAAGACTTCGATTCTATGAAGTTCTGTAGTGAACAGCCAATATATACAAAAGAATTTTTCCATCAATGATCCATATGACAGATTGTCAGATATTATATTCTTACTATCTGCAACACTCACAGACATAAAATATGACATACCTCTTCTTGCAGTCTGTCTTCGTTGCCAAGGCGATGAAGCAGAGTCACCTGGATGCGCCGCAAGGACAGATCATTCTCGAGTGCAGGGTGCTTGAGGCACCAGGTACAGAGATTAAGGGCAAACTCATCACAGTTTTCCTGAAGCATCAACTCAACACGCAGTTTCAGGATCTCTGGGTCTTGTCCCTTGATGTATGTAAGTCCTGGAGTGTACAAAGTTTGTATTCATTTTTATTTCGTTTGTAACTTTCCACCCCTACTCACACTTTGTTCAAAATTTTATAAGCTTGATAAAATTTGATATATATTTCAAAGTGCTGTCTGTAAGAAAAAGTTATAGCCATGAAACTAGCACATACCTTCTTCTTCCTCATTGTCTTCTTCACTTCCCATGACCAGCGACAGTGTAGGCTCTGTCCAGGGTTGGTCCATCAGTGACTGCAACAGGCCAAACCGGGTATAGCCACGTGGCACCATCTGGTCGTGACATGATGCAAGTGATGCCTGGAAATTCTGGCGGCTGGGGGTATCTTCGTCCAGCTGTTGCCACTGTATGTCCAGCACTGCTCGTGCACATTGTCTAGTAGAATAAATAACAATGAGTCATTTTTTTTCAAACTCATTAAGCAATGGGTGAAAATTATGCCCCAAAGTTAATGCAAAAATTTTGTTGTATTTCTATAAGGTAAAAGAAGGTAAAGGTCATGTGACCTTTTTTGCATCGGAGTGAGATGATAGAGACTTCACTTTTCACTTCCCCAACCCTCTCTGAAGTCAGGTACCCATTCCCGCCAGCTGGGTCAACTGAAGGAAGTAAGCTGTGCTACACAGTATTGAACTGGGGGCCTCTCAGTTCCGACACTAGCTCTCTAACCACTCGGCTATCTGCTCCCCCACTTTTATAAAGCACTACATTAATAATACAAATTTACAATACACATTGAAAAGCAACAAATTTTACAAGTCTTTTTTCCAAAATGGGTAATAATCTAATGAAATATTTAAGAAAATGTTTTGACCATATGCGTTCTCATTACTTACTGAAATAGTTTGTTGGAGAGTTCAGTCAAGAATGGTCCATCTACAAACTGGACAATAAGCTCGTTGATATAGCCAACAATCACCCAGAGTCCAATAACCTGGTTTTCAAAAGTATCAGCTTCTGCCTTCACCTTGTCAATGGCCTGCAAATTATTACCTTTAGTAGAACCTTATACAAACTTGACCACATTTCACCTGCTTACTGGACAGATTGTGGTGAATTATTTACAAAATGAGCAGATAAGAAAATGTGCGTAGCAAGTAAATACACTTTTCAAAGAATGATACTACTGACAACAACTTTCTCTGGAAAGAGTACTAGTTCACACCCCCACATATATATACACATACACACAAACAGGAACTGCATAATACTCTGCAGGTGACACCTAGTACTGGGACCAGAAAAGAAAAAGTAGTGCAGTCCATATTTGTCTGGTCTGATGGGAGGCACATACAGACGATCTGCCTGAGCAGACTGTGTCATCATTTAAGTAAAACTGTAATGATAATATTGAATGCCAGAGAAAATTGCAGTCACAGGTACCTGTGTGATAAAGAAAAGTGACTAACAACTTTGATACTGGTGACATTTCCCACAGTATAGCATATGATTTCCTGGAATGCCCAACCCAGTTCCACATTATATTGTTTCAAGAAGAAAAGTCTAATAAATTATATAGCCAATTTTTATTGAAACTTTGAGGTAAGATGGTAATGATTATATTTTCTATACCAGGCTACTTTATTCACAAGAAATAATAAGCTTGTAAAATCAAAATATTTTAGTTTGCTTAATGTTGGGTATAGCAATTCTACTATCAAAAAGAGAATATTAATGGATTTCTTTTATATTTTTTCTATCGTTTCTGCTACATTGCAGCTAATAGCATTATATGCTTTCATCATCTCATTTTCCAGAGAAAGCAAATCCATTAGACATACTAAAAAGAGCTATCCCAATCAACCACACATCAACCCACTGATAACTGCTTGAAAATTGAGACCTCCAAGTAAAACAAGTCACTGCTGATATATTAAGGAAAATAAACTTAGCCATCTATACATAGGCGTTTAAAATGTCTATTAGTAAGAACATCTAGCATTTACATGATCAAGCTGAGATCAGACTGGTGAACAATAGGCTAACCCATCATAATTCTAGCATTTCACAAACAAAAATATAATTGAGCATACATCTGATATAGACTAATTTATAGTTCATATAATAAATACATAAAGTGCATCCAATTTCTTTATGTTAGAATTTTTCTGTTCCTATTATTATTATTATTCCAAATCTTAGCAAATAATAATGATAATTATTAATGATAATCAATCAACAAGAATAATGATAATTATTAATTAATGATGTTACTGTTATTTGTACAATGAGTAAAATGAAATTTTTTAAAATGTGAAATATATATGAAGTATAATTTTTAGTATTACTACAAATAAGTAGTTCAGGAAGTTATTTCTGTGCTTGGCTAGCCATAACTATAAATGCTAAAATATGAGTTCAAACATCATATGCATATATGAGAACTAGAAACCATCCTGCTTGAAAATTAACTTTTAAACCAAACATCACATCAGTCTTAAAAACAGTTAAGAAAATACATTATTTATTCTTCATACTAACACAAATCTGTATGAATAAAGTCTTCATCAAAATATTTGACTGTTTGCTGCTGCCTTTTTATTTTGATGCCCGCACCAATTAAGTATTCCATGTAATCCTTTCCCTTGACAGTTTGTCACAGTCAATAATAGTAATAACTCTTGAGGAGATCTGTGGTTTCACACTTCCTGTGTTTTTTATAACTATGCCACCAACCCTCAAGTCCGTTCAGTCACATATGATATGCAGCTTGACATTAAATTCACAAGCACAATGACATAGCCAATTCAAACTAAACAATCATTTGATATTATTTAAAAATATGAAATAATAAATTATGAGAAATCTCCGTCATTTCACAAACAGATGCAAACTTTATGGGATTTTCATCTGTAACCGTCTGCGTGCCTGTCCTCACGAAGCATCCTAGGACACTAGGCAAGCGAATGTCTGAATAAATTACATCAGCCACAGTCGTTCTACGAAGCATTTGTACTGACATCTAATTAAATAAATCAAAATAATGCAACGGCTTTATCGAAAACGAGTTAAATTTTAATGCCAATACCCAATCTTATATGCGTGCGTGCAAACAGGTAAGTCATAAATGGCGAAGGCACTGAAGAAGGGGAGCTAAGATCGACCAGTTCAGACTAAAGGAAACAGTTGCATTGACTGACCTTGCATGCTCTCTGGCAAAACGATGAAGTAGATAAGCTTTTATCTGCTCGATTTTGCTTAAAGTCGTCTGCAGCAGACCTCAATTCGGCTAGCAGGGAGTCGAAATCCATCTTAACATTTTTGCTACATGTGCGCCATACTACGTAAACACAAATAGCAGGCGAGTAACGCCGTCTGGGCGCCCAGGCACAGACAACTCGCAGCTGCGCGAACGCAAGAAACCGGGTCAAAATCCAATGACAAACGTTACCGATTTAAGATTATATTCATGGATTTTTTGCGAAGTATTTGGCTATAATAGAAATCGTTTATTTATTGAAAGCATCTCTTTTATAATTATAAATTTTAATGCTCTTTGTCTGGCAGCTGACATGAACTAAAAGAAAATCAATGAGGGACGCGAACATTTAGCATTACCGTAAATACCACAAAGAACAAGACCTTTCTTTTGGCACGTCCTATGTGTTTTGGTATTAGATGTTAGAAGATTCGTACCAAACTATAAGGATCATAATGTCGACAGATTATGCAAATAATAATGTGTCTGCGGGTCAATTTTGCTATTTAAGATACTGAACGTTGTTATGTCTGAAGAGCAGGGAACACTGGAACCTGTATATTGAACAAACATGAATAAAAACAATAGAAAGGTTCCAGTAAGTGAACATTTTGAGGAAGACGTTTAATGCAGCATTAAATGTTAGTAGTTTTCAAGAGTAGTATGATATTTATCAATAACCCAGAAACATTCTATAAAGAAGTGTGATCGTGACCCACTTTCTGACGTTCTATTGTTTGGCTGCCGATTTCAATCATCTGTCTCTTTACGTTGGCGCAGCCTGCCATTATCGTTGTACATGTTTTGAGGCTTTTTCTTGACTCTCAAAAATGTACTACAAACACCATTGTTTTCCTCGTTAATTTCGCCTGCAGAGCGCGTTGTCGGTTATACGTTGCTGTTGATGGGGTTAATAAAGGAATTTTTGACGTCATGCTAACAGCTATTTATAGGAGAAGGGACTAACCCACCATTCTACCAATAATAGAGCAGCTTACATTGCGCTATGGTGTAGACGTGACGTCACAGCTGAGCAACGATGACGTAATGGCTAACCTTTTCAAGGACATGGAAATCGAATTTTGTTAACAACAGCACTGTCTTTGATTTTCTTCTTTGTTTCGTTTCTAGGGATTGTATGCTATGTTACAAGACAATTTAATGAAGGTTACAAAATTCTTAAGAATTCTATACGTTACATACCCAGTCATTATTTATCACTTTAACCAGAGACTCCTTGCCGAGACTCATATTTTCTATGATTTATTCTGGACTATGTACAAGGAGAGGAGGGAAGGAGGAATTAACGAACAAACAAAGAGATGAAGATTTCCATCCCCCGTCTCCATTTTTTTTCCTTCTGCGAATGTTTATGCGTGCCTATATTTGTCTAATAAAAGTTGCATACAAATGTGTATAGATCACGGTAGGATCTGTCCATTTGGTAGTCGCGGTCAGCTTCACAGGACTGAACCAGCAGCAGTCATGCCACTGTGACGTTACACACAAGGCGTATCGCAGTCTTGCTGAGCACTGAGCTGAACCGGCATGACGGAAAATGAGCGACAATCAATGTTGGCACTCTAGCAACTGCAAGGTGGGACTTGTCTCATTGGTTGAAGTCTTGTTGACTTGCTTGCATGACGCCTTGAGCGATTTATAGAGGCTAGTTTAAACGTTTAGTCAGATATATATATATATATATAATTATAGTCAGAGATGTACATAGCTATATATAGATTCAATATAATTATATATATGTGATCTAGTCGTCAGCACCCACTCATTTGATTCATTTATTTCTCTAACATCAAAGAAATAATATTAGCCAGAAATAGTATCGATTTGTAAAACTGAGTTTTGTGAAGGATTTAGTAGCCCTGCCAGTCTCGAACTGCAGCCAGCCAGCCAGCCAGCCAGAGACCGATTGGTACATGTAATCTAGTTAACCGACCAGAGACTATAGCTCACCATAATGCTGTCAAGAGAGCTTTGACTAGTTCTCGATCACTGTTATAATTCTATCAGGCATTAGACTATATATATATATATATTATATGTGTGTGTTGGTTATGTTCTTTATTCATTAGGCAGAAGACGTCTACATCATTAGAATAGTTTCATATTTAAGTGTTGATCTCTAGCTGTGATCCAACATTAAGAAATGATTATTTAAAGAATAATATTACCCGTAGCTAAAAACTTCATTGTTTGAGTACATTATTAAGGTTCCTGTATTTCTAAAACAGGGCCAACGGGATAAGTTTGTGACCGCTGATTGTCTGGTTTAAAGACAGGCCCACTTAATATCGAAAAATTTCACCTAATATTGAAACATATCTAATTCAACACTCGTTAGAATCTGTATTTTCCCCGTTACGTATATCATGATTCGAATATGCAAACCAATATTAATCCTGCGAGTGTCATGCATTTATTTAAAAGTGTATAGCTTCTATTCACACGGGCATCCGTAGAAGAAGGCACAAAAAATTACCTAAAGAAACGATACACTTGTTTTTATGTCTTTTTATTCTGTGGAAAATAGTTATGCTCGTTAACCGTGATTGTTACTCGTAAAGCCAGAAGTCGAGACAAGACTTGGTTTCCTCCGTTCTGTCTTTCCATCTTGTTCTTTTCTTTCTTTCTTGTGATTGCACTTTTGAATTATTGTTCCCGTTAGAATAACCTTTTAGCTGAAATCCTAAAAGTATGAAAGGGTTTGATGTTAAAAAAAACCCCAATCCCAACAGCATCTATATAGTGCTTGCTGGTCGAGTGAGAAACAAGCACAGTGTACGTCACCAATAGTAAGGCTACATAGGCGCCGGTTAGGCAACCAGCTTTGATTAATGGACTCTTAACTAGCAGCAGGAACGTGCTTGATTCGTCATGTTGCAGGCAGCTCTTAGAGAGATTACTGGAGTGAATCATATTCGTGCTCGCAGCTATACATGGGTTGTATACCTGACCATAAAGACAACAATACTCGTATGAACAAACATCACAGTCTTCATGTCTCTTAATATCTGAAAGTGGGAAGTAAGAGACAGCAATGTCTGTAGTGCAGTTTGTTCACTTAAAGTTTGTCCATCACTGGGTGTGGAATTTCCTCCTCCAGGTCTTTTGCGCTTAGACTTGCCTGAATCTATTACCACAGCTACTTTACGACCCGTGTCATACGCAAGTTGTTTTCAAATGAATAATATGATATAACATAACCAGTGTTCTTCGAGGCATCTTAACAATTACTTAATCTCAGCTAACAGCTAATAACTACAGTGAATATAGTTATAGATGTTCAGAAAGACTAACAGATGCCAGTCTGTCGCAACCCACAATGTCGCCGGAAGAAAAGCATTTGTCTCCCTTGGCACGCGGGGCGGGTTGGGCCGCCAGCCTACGTTACTTAACCCTTCACACGCTAAGTGAACGGTCCAAGATTTTCAATAATGGCGCCACTAACGGACTACACACATGCTGTAATAAAGAGAATTTCTCCCTCTTAAGGGGAATAGATCAAGGCATTGGAAATAGGATCTATTAGGCAGTAAATGATGTTTCATGTTTTTTAGGCTTCAATCCTGAATATCACAGCCAGGATTATCTGGCTTTTCTATGAATGGCCTGTCAGAGAGGACACCGTACAGCGGAAAGAAACGCAAAGCATAAGTGCTTGCTTATGTTAATGTTTATTCCTATTTACAGCGTTAAAGGATGAAATATGAAATTTTTATAAAATACTGATGATAACTGAGAAAAGTAGATTTTGGCCCAATAGCTATATACCTTAACTGCTAAATTTAGAATGCCTATTCCCTTATCGCTTAGTTTGATATAATGTTTTGTTTTAAGGACCAAACTGAATGGTTTGCGTTTTTTTGCAGACATCGGTAGATATAATAGGTTATATAAAAACTAACCTGTACATTTCAGCCTCCAAAACGCATCCGTTAATTAATTATCCGCTAGCAAAGTTCGCGATTCGCACCTTCAACTACATCACGACAGTACATCATTCACAACATTACCAGGAGTCAACCCAAACAGAGGGAGAAAGAATGTTTCCTTTTTAGTAACTGGCATGATACTAGACACCTTTTTAAACAGGTATCACATCTGTGCCTTCTTTATTTCTTGTTTTAAATTTCCTTTATATAAATGCTATTTATTTTATTTTCACTTTACAATCATGTTGCCAGTATATTTTTTAAAACTCTGGTTCTTTTCAGACATGTAGAATATCTCCCAAGCATCCAGTCATCAGAAAGTATCTGTTTCTGGAATTTTGTAAAACACATGTGTTATAAAACAGAACGAAGAAACCTGTTATATTAAAGCGCGGAACAGCTGCATAAAATCATTTGACGGAGCAAACAGGAGATTTTTCGAACCTGAATCCTGTGTTTTACCTTACATTTAATCGCTTGAGTGTGTAATGATATCTGCTGTTATTGTTCCGTTGGAAAAATGTATCGTAGGATGACTTTGTGTTCAATGTCTTTATTACGTATCTCCAGTCTCTCTCCGTCCCTTTTTCGGTGTGTATCCACACACACACACACACAGGCTTGCGATCGATTGGGAGAGCCTGATCTGTCCCAGGTGTCACGTGAGCAGACTGAGGGGTTGCGTCCGCTGACTGCTGTTGTAAGAAGTAACAGATCTCATGATGGCTGTCATTATTTCGCACCCATCAGCCCGGCATTGACGCTTTGCGAAGTGACGAGAGAGAGAGAGAAAGAAAAGAAAAAAAAAACAATTACGTTGATCATTTACGCTCTCTCCTTTAATTGTGTCTCTCCATCCATTTCTCAATCTTTCTGTTTTTGCCAGTCAGTCTTTTCATCCGTATCCTCTATCCCTTCTTCGCTCCACTCTTCCCTTCTTAGTTCTCTCTTAAAAAAAAACAAACTCGCTCATCTTTTAGCGAGACAAACGTTGAATAACCATGAGTCTTTCATATTCGTAACATGAAACTGATAAGTCATGAACCTGCCACTTTTTTATTGCCATTCGTTTGTCAGCAAGAGATAGCAATAACAGATGAAGAAACTATGCGATTGGGTTATTATCATTGTGATTAAAATAAGTCTTCATGCGAGATCTTAGATCGGCACTCACTCACTCACTCACTCACTCACTCACTCACTCACTCACTCACTCACTCACTCACTCACTCACTCACTCACTCACTCACTCACTCACTCACTCACTCACTCACTCACTCAAATAAACGTTCTAGCTGTTATCACGAGTAAAAAACTACTTCCTTCGTTCTTTGATGATCAATATTTCTACTTTTAGCCATTTTTACTGCAATATTTTAATAGATTAACGCACTTTCCTCAGTATACTGAAAGCTAGCTGTTAAAAAAAACCCACACAAACTGTTGCCTATCCTATCGTTATCGTAAACAAACTTGTCATTGTCAATTGTCTCTTAGTCTCATCTCGGTCTCTATTGCCTAGATGTGTAATATTAATGCGTTACGAAATTAAACACGTACATTTATACTGCATGCAAACATGCCACCCGTCTACCCGTCTGCTCTCCATGACGGTAAGCGGGCTTTCTTTCGATGCTTCAGCACAATAGTTTTATAATGTTATGCCAGGCGTGTTTAAATCTAAATGCGTTCTTAAAAACTAGTAAAAAAATATTTTCATTAAAGTAAAATATTAGTGATTAATTAAAAAATTTAATTATATATATATTATAAAAAATACATGGGTGGTGGGGTGGGGTGGTAATCCATACCCCAGATTATGACTGCTGATAACTCATTGGTCATAGAGGGTTAGACAGGGGAGTAAATAAAAAAGGGACTTTTTGTTTTAGCGCCTTCTGAAAGAAGGGTCCAGCTTCAAGTTAAAAATGAGTCGAAGGCAAACCTAGCAGGTAACTACTGAAGGTAATTCACCCGCCATTTAGATGTATGCATGGAGGGGTAACAGGGGAGTTGGGGTAGTTGGGGGTGGGGGTAGAAGAGAGAAATATTTCTGGAAGGTTCTTGCAACATGCAGTTTTCTGATTATGGTCTGTTAACTAATGATACCGCATACCGGTCTTCCCACCTACGAGGAGGCTACTTTGGCGGTGGGTCGTGACATCAGCGTGCACGACGGCAGTCTTTCTATAACCTCGAGGACGAACGTATCAACGGCTCCGCAGACGATACCGCGAGGCGAGCGGCTTCGGGCACGCCCCGTTGCTTTTCGGATTGCGACACGATACAAAGCCTGGCTTCAGAGCTGCGCGTCACTGACGACCACGCCCCTCTCACAGCGGGTCCGTCTTCTGGTGTCACGGGGCCGGGGGAAAAGCCAAGCGTCCACGAAGTGTCTGGGGGATGCGTGTACCCGAGCATGCCACCCTTTTCGTGTACATACACGCATAACTTACATGCAATATGTTGGTAGTATTATATGTACGCCTTTGTCGCCTTCTTCACCGTAGCGACATGCTGTGCAATATGACCGATCTGAGCATGCAGTGTGTCATGACAATGTGCCATGGCAGCTTCGGAGACGTGCGGCGTGTGACGTGTGACGTACTTTCTAGTGCAACACAATTCGGCTCAGATTAGGAAAGGAAGACATATAAGCTGTCATTGTACAGAAGTACATCTATTTGTATGTGTGTATGCATGCATGTGTGTGCGTTTGTGCGTGCGTGTTTTTATGTGTCTATATGTATGTTTATAGGTCACACATTTCCCACGAACTCTCCGAAACGACGGTATGGTTTTTATTTTCGCAGTTTTAGCGATGTTGTCGATGCAAAAATGCAGCAGTTGGAATATATGTTTTTCAACATAAAATGCAGAAAAATCTCACGATGAACAAAATTTATAAGCAGCAAGTAACATCTTTATAATTAAACACGCAGAATGAATTTCAGTCTAAGGAGCTGTAGAAATAGGTCGTTAACAATGGGCACCCCCCCCCCAACAGGTCACATAAAAAGACATTAATTAAAAGCATCACTATACATACAAATGTATTCTTACAAAATGAAAAAAAATATAAATAGTTAAGCTGAGACGTTTTATACAACTGCCTCGTCATAAATCTGCCTCCTGTTCCCTCTTCCCCCCACCAACCCACGAAGATCAGGGGACTGAACTAATACAACTTTGTGACAGACGTTTGACAGTTACTACGTCCCCTGCGAGCGGCTCTCCTAAGGATTACGGAGTGGGAAGGGAGAAAGAAAGAAAAATGAAAACGACTTGTAAACCACTGAAGTCTGGTGACGTAAGTTTATGTATCGAGTAACTGCACCCCTTTGTACAGGCAAAAACCGATCCTCAAAGTCTGATTTCAGTCTTGACACATGGCTTACACTCACAATACTGTGCCACAAACCCCTCTTTGTTAGGTTTGGGTCTAGGGGAGACGGGAGAAGCTCAAAATAGCTAGAAGAAACTAGTTTCTATATTGTCAAGACGCACGGATTCCATTTGTGAAAGGTAAAAGCGCCACGTACCTATACGTCCTGTGCTATCCATGGTTAAGGTACGTGTGTGTGTGTGTGTGGTTTTGGTGAGTGATTAGTCTTATTTTACACCCTTCCCTTTAAATTGTATTCCATATTTGTGGTATGGAGAGCCTGGCCACGAGCTTTATTTATTATTATTATTCCTAGATCTATTAGTGTTACTTGATTTTTGGAAAGAATATATATTATTATATAATATGTATCCAGTACAATGAGCGACACTTTCAGGGTCACATAACAGTTATGTGTGGTTTGTCTAGTTGTCTAGTCATGAAGGTTAAGGTTATTCATTGTAATTAACCAAGTGAGACTTGACGCGTCGTTAGCGACCAATCACAAGGTCCGACTCATTGGAAGCAGCCAATCACGACACGATTCACTGAAACTGCATGTCTTATGCCTCCACCCAGGGTACGCCGTCGACATGGCGGAGGTCTGTGAGGTGCGCCGGGTAGACGCGGCTGTCATGCGATTTTATCTGAGAAGACCAAAACGAACGTCTAGTTTTTTCGGAAGAGGTTCCCGACCATTTTTTACCGGAAACTGTTGTATGCACATGCCCGGGTGTAAGTGAGAGGGCGGAGCTAGGATTCGGTTTCCGCCGCGTGTTGGGGTCTGCATCTGGAGGCCGTTTGCGTCGGGCACAGACACCACGTGATCTGAAAAAGAACGATAAACTGACATGAACTAGTTACCTGTTAATCGATCCGACTCGAATCAAACTCTTTAGACAAGTGTAGCGTCAAATTATCATCTATTTACGAAAAAAAGCCTTACCGGAGGATGTAGACGATAAGGAAACAGATGACAAGAAGAACCAGCGTCGCCAACAAAGCGATGAGTGCTGGATACAGCCACGGAGGCACTATAAACAGAAAACAGCTGGTAAACACTGTAAACAAAGATGACACCTTGTTAAACGCCGTGAAGATGAGACAACAGGCGGTAAACACCAATGGAAATGGTCAACATTTTAAACATGAGACGGCGTCTGGTAAACAGTGTAAGCTGAGATAACATTTGGTAAGTAGTGTAAAATGAGATATCTGGTAAACACTATAAACACGATACAGCAGGTAAACAACAGTGAGTTGCAGAGTCAGTTAACGGGCAAATTTAAAGCACAAAGTGAAACTAACGATATCGTATAGTAAACATTCTTCGTATAATTTAGAAACCTTAGGAGAAAAAAAATTGTGAGTAAACTGCCTCCTTTTCCAAATAATAAATCTCACAGCTTCAAACTAATCATCTTCTTTCTTTTGTTGCTTGGTAGCTAACCACTGTTGAAGATAATAACACCAGTTGTAGTTTAAAAGTAGATTGAGAGAATGGCGGATCTCCTGTTCTCCGTCCTGCAGGGTTAACGTCTGCTCTGTCACTTACCCTCGGGCTCTCGACTTAAACGCTCGCACTCTAGTCCTGCAGGGTTGCCGTTGCCTGCTTCGTCCACCCAGCCCTGCGGCTTCTTGCACTCTATGATGGCTGCCCCTCGGCCTGTCTCCTTGAATCCGTCGTTGCATCTGCGCAAGACATGAATGCCGTCAGTATCTGCAACCACCTGTTCGTGACTATATTCCGGGGAGAGTTTGAGTGATGCTTGGCGTTGCGTCGATGGATAATTTTTCATTTCATTTAATTTTTCTTACTTTTATTTATTGGTTGAGCTAAAAGCTTGGATGGGTGGTACTTTAAGCCGAGAGTAAAAAGCCAAAGAAAAAAACGCCAGATATTGCACACTCAAAAATGCAGAATCATTAAACATTATTCTTATGTGCAGTCGGACGTACTAGGCAAGGACACCTAGAATACATATTTTACACAAATACTGACAACAAGAACATTCACACGATATGAAGTTTGTCCTCATGCGCCTATTAACATGGGATTATGATGTTTTCAAAGCATTTGAGGAACTCAGTTAAAACTGAACTCAACGTTGCTTGAGTAAGGGGTGTTCATGACATTGCGTCGTTATAATTTCGTTACAAAAGTAGTTTGAAAATTTCTATATGTTTTAGCACACGCAAATGACTAATATTCTAACGTCTGACATCGGTGATGGTCGTAGCTAGTGCAAGAGCTTAAAGCACACGCTAATGAGGCGCGGTGTCCAATCATGACCTTTTTCCAAATCCCAGGTGAGAACTGTGACATTTTAAGGGTCTTAACCTGCGAATGGTTTCAGATGTTTGCTCAGATTTACGGAATCAGTTTCATGTAAATAATTAAACCCAATCAATTGAAACTAATGGTGCACTCTAGTTTGCCTTTAACCTGTATCCTCACGCACCAGTTTACCCTCCCGTTAGACTGTTTTCTCATGCACCAGTCAACCTGACGCTAACCTGTTTCAGGACACAACCTTATCTTTCTTATTCACTCGCCATTCCTACAACAGGAAAAAAAAAGAAATTAGAACCCAAGTCAACAAGGACTTGAAGAAGACCGGATAAACAAGAGACTTGTTTTCTTTTCCATTCACTAAATGATTGATTCGAAATATTGTTTGCTTTTCCGCTCCGGCTTTTAAACGCCACGGTCAGCTCGCCCACCACAGGCCTGTGGCCAAGAAGTTGAAGATTGGACACGAGTGTTGCTTCCTTTTGCCAGCAGATCTTGCTCTGTTGCCAATATATACAAATATGAATCATGCATAGCACTGCTTGACAGAGCTCTTTGATGCGGGTACATCTTCGCTGATGCGTGGGTAGCTTTATACCCAAGCACCGCTGTGTCACTCAGGAAGCACTTATGAGCAGCAGCTATACACTGAGGCGTTCAGGCAGAGCAGAAGCCAGCCGAGGACACTGCTTCGGATTGTTCCTCAGTCAAGATCATTGTCCTGCCCTTGTACTTCAGAGCAAATGTTTTGAAGCAATACCCATTAGGTCTTTATTTAACATTAGGCAAAAACTACCTCAGCCTTTTGTTGAGAGGTATGTCTAAGATTTGCTTATAAATTAAAAAAATTAAACAAAATTAGGAGTTCCAAGCTGTGACAGTGGTGGGGAAAAAGGATCATTTTATAGGTGGAAAAAGCATAAGCGGGCTGCTGTACTAACTGCTGATGTCTTCAGATGGAAAAGGGAACAATATGCAACAGGTGTCCCTATATAGTATATATGGAGAGAGCCACTTTGTTTTGCACGCTACCTCTCTTGATCTATCTCTGTAAGTACCTTAGAACTGTTACCAATAAATGGTATAGTACAGCACTAGCTAGATACAGACTACGCGATTTTCATAATCAGAGAAGATGGTTTTAAAGTGATAACTAATCCGAGACCTGCCCATCATGTCAATGTGACCATGAAGACGAATACCATTTTCTCTTTTAATTCTCTATTAAAAAATTAGACTTTCCATACATATCAAATAACTGTTATCATCATTACTATTGCTATGATAGACATGCATAATTCATCAGGCTTTACGTAGTATTATGGACGTTTAGATATATGTAATATTAATGGTGAGTGTTTGTGTGTGTGTTTTCTATAAAATTAAGTTGAGGGATGTGGATGCAGTAATTGGATTGATTTATGTTAAAATGCAGATAAGTTATGCTCAAAGTTAATATATTCTAATTAATATACATTGACCTCATTAATATGGGACAATACAAATTACATACAGTAACAAATAAATTCTTCCATTAGACATATTCATGAAAACGTAACTCTTTCAAAGAAGAGGACTTAAAAATGTCTACTATTTTGTTGAAGCTAGAGAGTCAGACACGTCCACAGACAGAATAATTGAAACTGCATTATGATGGCTAAATATCTTAATGCATATTAATGAGGTCAATGTATATTAATTAGAATATATTAACTTTGAGCATACTCTGTATCTAGCTAGTGCTGTACTATGCTATTTATTGGTAACAGTTCTAAGGTACTTACAGAGATAGAGAGATGAAGAGAGCTAGCGTATCACGTTCCAGGCACGTTTATCACCCACCTGTAGGCGATGACCTGAGGTGCAATGACGGCGAGGCTGGCATCAACGCTCACAGGAGGCAGCTTGCCATTGCACCGTACGGGGTCGAGTGTCGTTGTCCTCGTTGTAGAGGTTGTTGATGACGTTGATGATGTTGATTTGGTCGTCCGTGGCGTAGTTAGCATGTCTGTAGTGGCAACAGTCGTCACGGAGTTTGCAGACAACGTTATGACAGAATTCGTGCTTACACCAGGCGGCGCTGTTCCCGATGCTAGTGTGCTCGGAGAGCTACCAGACACAGGAATGGTTCCAGATTCTGAGATTCCAGACATTGTTGGACTGTCGGATAATATGTTTCCAGGCACAGAGGCCGAGTTTTCAAACGTTAGGGTAGAGTCCGACGATATGTATCCAGAATTAGTGGAGCTTCCGGGCAACATGTTTCCAGAAGCAGCTGTACTGTCAGAGACGGAGGCAGACATGGTGTTGGGTGGGCTGCTGTAAGCCCCGGGTAAGGTACTCACCGAACTGGTGTGCTGGCTTACAGCCATCGTGTTTTGAAATAGCGTGCTCAAAGGCAGACTGACGCTTGAAAACCTGGATGAACTGGGCGCCATGGTCTCAGACACTGGCGTGCTTCCGGAGAAAATTCTAGATACAGACGAAACGCTTGCGCCAACTGT
The DNA here is from genome assembly GCA_004794655.1 of Marisa cornuarietis. Taxonomy (NCBI): domain Eukaryota; kingdom Metazoa; phylum Mollusca; class Gastropoda; order Architaenioglossa; family Ampullariidae; genus Marisa; species Marisa cornuarietis. Next base: position 1,688,795 of record SMMW01000650.1, on the reverse strand, counting down.
CGGCCAATCAGACGCGGTACTTGAAGGTGTTGTCGGACTGTCAGACATGACACTTGTTATGGTATTACCAGCCGCATGAGTTGCAGGCACTGTCCTATTGTTAATTAAAATGCTTTGAGGCGTTGTTCGGGGACTATCTGACATAACTCTCGCAGATACTACCGTTGTAGCCATCACTGTGCCTACAGGCGTTGTTGAAGAGTCTGAGGTAACAGCAGTAGGCGTTGTTGCACTCTCTGACATCAAATTTGCAAATATAGTAACTGGACTGTCAGAGGTGACACGAGAAGGCGCTGTTGTACTTCTATAGGTAATACTTGAAAGTGTTGTGTTGTCAGACTCTGTGCGTAAAGATGAAAAACTTGAATATTTCGTGCTTCCGATATCTGCACTGCCAGGTGTTGGTGTTGGTGTTGTGTCAGATTCAGTCAATGTCCCTGGTCCAGAAATAGTCTTCAAAATAATACTAAACAAAGATCCTCCCAACACACCAGACACTATTTTGGTTGTAGGGGTGGTGCTTTTAGAATAAACACTTACAGCCCCTGTTGTGTGAAGGAAAACAGTAACCGGGTTGGAAACTCTTCTAGAACTTGTCATGTCAGACATGAGAGTACCCGCAGACACAAAAGCCTTTGGCAGGGTGTTTCCAAGCAAGATATTCCGAAACGTTCCAGAGTCCGTGTTTATAGACAGCACGTTTCTGGCCGTCTGCGTGCTGTAGAGAATGCTGTTTCCCGTCACATCGCTCAGCTTTGGCGATGTCGTCACTTCCGCCGTCGCGGAGTTGGCAGAAGGAGCATTCTTTGTTTGAGATGAACCGCTCTTGGACGTCCAGGGGTTCTGACTGGATGGCGCCATCGACAAAGCAGCAGAAAATCCCGATATTCCAGCAGCCATTGCCAATGCGAAGGTGAGCATGACGAGAGACATTGCGTTCGCTTTCTTCGCTTCAAACACAGCTAACGTTCAACAGCACGTGACCAGCTTGAAACAACTTCATTGAAGGCTTGAAGCTTGTATCTTCAAATCTACACAACATGTTGAGCACAACACATGCTGCTGCATTTACAGCTCCCAGTCATCTGACACTCTTTACGGCGGAAGGCCGAGAGTTTGTCTGGAGTCAAAAGGATTCAGTTAACAGCGGTTAACTACGGACTTCTTTTTACACGACAGAAAGAGCGTGATATTAGGCCCGCTGCCCCGCCCACCCTATAATATATAGGCAGTAACTATCAATGCTCGAGATAATAGTCTCACACCGGCCCAGATAGGTCCAGCGACCACTTTGCGAGCTCTTCATGACGAAATTACACCATGCTGGAAAGATACTTATGTTTTTTTTAAAAATCAGTTCTTCTGTTTAGCAAGAAAAATATTTTCTGAACTGTAGACAAAATCACAAAGGGAGACAGCCATAATTTACCAAAAAAAAAAACTTAACAAAAATACAAGGAAAGCACCATAAATGAAATTGTTAAAGCGATGTTTGAGAATGTTCACAACAAAAATTAGTCTTTTTGTTTAAAACAATCTGTCTACAAATTATACCAATCTTACGAAAAAGAAATAACTGAACAAAAGAAGTACAGATAAAGGAAGAATGAAGAAGAAAGTGTAAGCTGAAAATACACTATGTTTGGATGAACAAACTTCTTTGAAGAATAAAAAAAAAATCCTTTCTAAGGTCTCTGTTACCAAAGTCTTTACGGGCTGTAAGCGTACAATAAGCTCTAAATTAATTCGAGTGCAAGCTATTACAGAGCGGTTTAGCGCGAATCTGAAGGCCGTGTGCAGGTGACTAAGGAAATGATTGATGTCAGCCACAGACTGCAAGTCCCGACACGCATGCTTTGATCTTGTGCCGCGGCAGTGCTGCGTGTCCTGACGGACCGATATTTGCCAGACAGTTTCGAGAGGGGCAGTAACTTAAGTCCGAAGAAGAGAAAAAATCCACGGTGCGCAGAAACTAAATTTACTGGCAACAAATCCTTGTCGAGGGTCTTTTTACATGTCTCTGCTTCTGATTGCGCTTCCATGGCATGTAACTATGCGTATTTCTCTTTCACGTCAATACTCACATGAAAAGAAAGAAAGAAACAAAGAAGACTAGACGGATTAAAAAAAAAGTATACTAGTTAAACTCCGGCAACAAATTTAAACATTAAAGGCCGCCCACATTTGCCTCTGAAGTGACAGTACCGTCTCTTTGAAAGAAGGGATATGTAGACACGTTTCTCAACTTGATAACTTCTTAGACTAGGCAAAAACACGGTTTATTCAAACGTATACAAATGCAAATATGATAAAGTAATGGACCGCATACTAGTAATGGCAAAGTTGTACACATATAAATTCAGATTTAGAACAAGAACTCTGTGTATGCAACTCTTTCTACAAAAATTATGTTGACAAATGAAAGTGGAAAGATGTATAGCTCTTAGTAATATGGAACTGGCAACTTTTGATCAACAATGGGAACCTTAGAGAAATCTCCTTACACTTTTGTAATTGCATATTACGGAAGAAGGTAACTAATGGGAAACCCATAACTAAATGAAGAGAGAAGGAAAGAGTGAAAAAATAGGATTATTTAAAAAGCAAGCGTAGTTAGTGGAAACTCAGTGCTCTTTATTGCATAAACTGTCTTTAACATGCCAACATTTAATTCATTACCAAAATACATTATATGTATAAACTTGTGTACTTCATGTACTAAATAATTACTGTTAAAAAAAGGGGAAAAGGGGATTAAATTCCCCAAAAATGGGTTCTTAGTACTTGAACCAGAAACAAATCCAGTTCTTAGTGATAATAATGAGTCAGGTTCAAAAACATAGACCCTTCTTATTTTGACTTATTGTGGACATTGTATAGCATTCTGTCTAATGAGCATCGGTGCATCGGTGGTGGCAATTTGCTGACAATGTGCGTGCGTGTGTGTGTGTATGTATGTATGTATGTATGTATGTATGTATGTATGTATGTATGTATGTATGTATGTAGACATTGTAGAGCATTGTATAGCATTCTATCTAATGAGCATCGGTGCATCGATGCATCGGTGGTTGCAATTTGCTGACAACGTGCGTGCGTGCGTGTGTGTGTGTATGTGTGTGTTTCCTTGCTTTTTTTTGTTTCTTACTTCTGTGTGAACCTTGGTACGGCGCTTTGTATTGCTGTAATATATTGTCCCATGAAATAATAATAAAAAATGTTACCTTATTGGAGCAGTTGTTACGAGTGTCAGCAAAGACGCTAAACTCTATTTGCTTTGTGCAATAACAGGTACTCGGTTAATAGGTCATTTTTTCAACTTATATCATTGTATATTTTAAAGACCAAACCTAATTCAATAGCATGTTGCACTCTGACGATTTCATTCATAGCACAAATTAACGTCTTGAACTCGAAAATCGGAAAAAGAGGCAAAAACTTCTTCAAGTGGTTCACTTGTTCAGAAGCCTCTGCGGCTGAAGTATGGGGACTGACGTCAGTTTGGTGTACAAGCCAAGTGCCCGCGCTTTACCCTGTACCATGGCTGCCCAAGATGGTCTGACACACAAGGCTCCGAAAAAAATCAGCCGTTGAAAGCTCAAGCGTAGGAAACATTGTTGTGCCGCTGCTAAATGTAGACACCAGTTTTAATTATTTCCCAAACATTTTGTATTTTGTGTCATAGTAGTTGCCAGTCCGAAACTCAGTCATCTTGATCAGCACAAAGCATCAGAGTGTGAGGTGAAGTAAGGAAGACGCCGTAGAGGATCACAAAGGTTTCTGAGTAAAACCCGAGACTCGTGTCTCTCAGAGGCTGCTGCGTGTTCTTAGACAGGAAACTCTTCCTGTCTTCTGGTTGACCATATCATTTTCACATCTCCCACTGGTAAATCGACACTTTAAACAGGCGGGCTGACGTAACTGATCTGGCTGCTGGAGAGTCTAGTAATGTTTTGTACCTTTTTCAGTCTCTCTGTCTTTCTCTGTCTGTGATTGTGTATGCGCCCGCGTGTTTCTTTTTCTTGCGCTGTGCAAATCAACTGTGCAGTAGTCCTTTTGTACAAGCAAAGTCAGCAGACCATATTTCGTAAGTAAGAAAGTAAGTCAGGAAGGAAAGAAGGAAGGAAGGAAGGAAGAAAAGAAGGAAGGTAAGAAAGATCGAGAGAAAGTGAATCTTTTAGATACAAGGGAGCGAAAGCAGTGTGAATGAAGATACTAAGTTTCGATAAGGGTTAAAGAATGTGCTAGAACGACTGAGTCTTGTGTTCACCTAGAATAGCGCGAAAATTGTAGTATTGTCAGACATTCAGAGTTCCGATCGTCGAAGGAGAAGGACAGTCACGCCTTGTTACCTCCCCTATTCGAGGTAATGAATTTTTTAATATGTGTATAATATTTTTAATGATTATTATGATGATATATCAACAGATCAATATAGGTCAATTTTTTGACAATTTCGAGGATGGATGTACATAATTTTGTGTAAAGAGGTAAATAGCTTAGTATAACCACTACGATTGAATTAAGGATTGCTGAGTAAGGAATGAGGGTTGAATACGCTTTGAGCACAAAAAAGTATCTAACAGTAACACGCAAGTAACAGGTATATTTCAGAAATATTGGAGAGATGCAGCTTAACAGCTTCATGGCTATAAAAACACTTTGACTTTAGTCACTAAGCTATTACAATATTCTAAAGCACGAAAGTGAAAATTGTCGAATGGAATCTCATCGTAGCTCAACTGTCGCCATAACACTAGTGTGACGTAGCCTGTAATCAATGACTACTTTACACGCGGATATTTAATAAACGGCTGTAAGTAGCTTTGCAATTATAAATAAAAAAATAATGTCTTTCGCCAAACTCTATCTCTGCCGGTTAAAAAGCGAACCATTCAGCAAGGAGTTTAATTAAAGTAATACACCAATGCAGAACTCTGTGGCCAAGAGGAGGGAGAAAATTTTCTGAAATGGGAAAGAAAAATGTGTTTGGACGATAATAAACATCCTCCTGTGTGACAGGATTTGTCGCTGCGAGCTTGGATTTATTGTGTCACTGGATGTAATACCACTATCAATACCAAAATGGGAAAGTAAACGCGTTTTGAAAAGTTGCTAGAGATTCTGTTATGATAACCCAAAATGTTGCTAACTCGATTTTGATGTGATCGCTTATGTGTTGTTGTGACCTCTTGTCAAGGAACCGGAGACCGGAGGTGGATTCTGTGCATTGCCTCATCTAAGTTAACATGAAAGAAGTGGGACTATTTTGCGTCTGTTTTGAGCGTTGTTGAATTGCATAGTCATAGTGTGTGCCCACCCATGGAATGATTAATCAGCGTTGGTAAAAATATTGCATTGCTTCGTCACATTTTTATTTCCTTATTCACTTAATTTTATTTGAATGAATGACTGCAATCATGAAATTCTGGTGCGGGTCCTTGAATACATGGGATTTATTATTTTATGTATGGTTTTGAAAGAACCTTTCGAAACAAATGGCGAGCCTGCCTTATACCCGCGAGGAAAATGGACCTTAGAGCAGAAAGCGTGGAACGACTGCAGGGTAGTGGAGAATTAATCTAAAAAAAAAAAGAAAATCGGACGTTGAGATGGCGTCGATTTGGCGTTTGAGATCGTTACATCATGAAGACAACAATGGGACACAGATTCAGCAGAACAGTTAAGAAAAGTGACAGTCTAACGCAACTAAAAGCACAGATCAACAGTATTCAGGAGACACCAAACATGACGAAACCCCAGAGGCACTACGAGAAAATAAAAAAAGAAAAAGGGGGACAAAAAAGAAAAGAGCAAGAACTAGTCCCCTTGAGCCAGCAAAGCGAAAAAACTTACTCTTCTCACTTGTATTGTTATTTTTGTTTGAATGACTGCACTCGTAAAATTGTGCTGTTTCTTTGAATGTGTGAAGTAGACCATTATTTTAGTTAGGTATGGTTTTGACAGACCTTTCTACACCTCTACCTCCATCTCCACACCGCTTCTTTAGTAACGGTCGTCGATGGCCCTATAGCAACGAAGATTCGAAATCTTTGGATGTGACTCCTGTTAACAAGGCTTGACAGGGTCTCTATGAAACAATATCAGCTGCTGCTTCGGGATAAACCACCAACAGCAATTTCTCTTTGTCGAAATGTAGGTGTGCATCTATATGTATATATGGATTGATTGATTGATTGATTGATTGATTGTGTGTAAGAGAGAGAGAGGTGAGAGAGAGCGTGTTTCATATATATATATATATAGAGAGAGAGAGTGTGTATCTGAGATAAATTTTGAGTGTGCGTGGGAGAGAGGAATAAGAGAGAAAGAGAGAGAGAAGGTAAGAGATAGGGACGTAAGGCACTACGGGACAGAGAGAGTAAGAGGGATTTTAGTGCCAGGTAGAGAGAAAGAGAGAGAGAGAAAAAACGAAGGACAGACAATTAAAGACAGCTAGACTAGACAAGGACCCAGCAAAAGCATCGTACCGTTGTGCGTTTATATTTCCCTAGCTGCCACATCGTCATGGATGTTTCATTATAATCTCGTTCATTAAATCTGCAAGCGTCCCTTGCTTATATGTTGCAGACCTTGTGATATTTGGGCGTGTTTCATTATTAAGTGCACGGCTGCAACAACATCTGCGTACGTTTGCTTGCTCCGACGGCCCACCGTCTTCTGTTTCCCATTATTTATTCCCAGAATTGCTGGCTTTATTTTTTTCTAAATGCATTTTTAATATCTCACTGGAAAACTTGATGGCCGAATGTGTTTTTCTTTCCTGCGAGGGAGGAGGAGTCTTCGCGAAGTTCGCACCCCGCCAGTAAGCGCAGACTCTCCATCACGTGATGGGTGACGTCTGTCGTGACGTCAGTGGGTGCCGAGCTTATTTCCACTCGTGTTGTCTTTGCCACTCGCCTGTGTGTATTGTTGAGGCTGAGGATCTGAACTTAATGAGATTTACATTGAGAGGAACGGTAGCAACTTAGACAATACGTTTTCAAGCAAGCGAGCAAGAGAAGAAACATTAGAAAACAATAGCCTTGCACTTTCTCAACTCAGCTTAGTTCATCTCCTTTACTCTCTCTCTCGCTCTTCATCTCTCTATCTCCCCCTTTTTTTGATGTTGGTGTCTATAATCGCTAACTACAAGCGATGTCACACAGAGCATCGAACATAGGTTAACACTTACAGCGTAAAATCGTACTCACACTTCCGCACAGCATCAAATCACACGCACGCAGCGTCAGAGCACACACACACACACACACACACACACACACACACACACACACACACACACACACACACACAACGTCAGATCACACGCACAACGAACAATTTCAACAAATGCTTCCTTGTCCTTATCCGTTCTCATCTCGCCAGGATGAGTTTGGTAAAAATACAAGGGAACTTTTTTTTCCCCATCGATGTCAGCTGAAAACGCTCTCCTCTGACCACGAAACCATTTTAGTGTCGCAATTGGCTGTAAAAGAGAGCTTACCCTATTCCAGCATTCTGGATTGCCAACAGCCTGTGCAAGTCCTTGCGCTGTATTAGAGCAGGGTACTATCCTTGCACACGTCGCTTCAAGGCCCCTTGGGTATCCTGCATAGTGTGATTTATTGCAACGGATGAATCGCCTCAGCATCTGATTACATAGCTTCAGCATCTGATCACACTCACATTTATCTCCAGAACACTCTCTCACGTAGCATATGTTTATTTAGCATCTGATCCTGCTCACAGTCAGGTCAGACTCCGCGTTAAATTACACTAACACCCAGAGTCGAATCCCACCCACAGGTAGTGTTACATCAAACTCACGGCACATCCCACGTACAATGTGTTAACATCACTCGACAACGCAACGTGGCGGCCTACTTAAACCAAATCAGACCTGTGTTTTAGACTCGATTGGAAGAGAAATATCAATTTTCTACCTGATCATTCTCAAATTTAGCTTCGCATCCTCCTCCTCCTCACTCGCACACACACACACACACACACACACACACACACACACACACACACACACACACACACACACACACACACACACACACACACACACACACACACACACACATACACACACACACACACACACACAATCATCCGATCACACTCACTCTTTGTGTCAGGTCACACTCATATGGAGCGTCAAATCACACACCTTACGCTCTTGTAGTCAGGATGTTCGCAGGTATGATCGGCTGACACCAGGTGCAAAGCGCATCTAAACGAGGGGATACTTGAAGCACTCGACAAGACGGCAATAACCTCACAAATATGCGACTAACGCCTGCGACATCAAACAGTGGTGCAGAGCCCATGATGCTGGTCGCTTATGTCATCTTTGGTGATAATAAATTATGCACAAATTTACTGTTTATCTAAAGTGTTTCCACGTGTACCCTTTACAGCCACTCATCGTGAACTCTGAACGAACTCATGACAAACAAGTATCGATGAAAGTTTAAACACAAGTCGCAAAGACCTCGAATCTTCCCTCCCTATGGCGCCCCCCTCATTGCTAACCTGCTGACCGTCTGACAGTTCTCCCCTCGTGTGTCTGTTGTAGAAGTTATCTACAGTTGAATGATGCCTGGGGGCCAGATCGTTTGTGCGCCAAACAGTTTGGTGAACTGTGCTGATCAGTGTCTTCCACGGTACTCTTCCTAAGTGTTCATCGCTTGCGTCAAGCTATGCTGCGAAAATAAACAATCCCTGGTAAATATTCGGGCTGTTAACACAACAGCATATGTAATGCTTTCGTATAAGAAATTGAAAAATGTATTGATTACTTTATTAGATTTCACAGCTACAAAACAATGTCACTGAAATTGCTTTGACAACAAACGAGTAAAAGAAAAAATATAGAAAGAAAGAAGGAAAGATTGAAGCAAAGAAGTGTTTTAACATTTATTCTCAAACATACTCTCACACTCTCAACAGTCGAAAACAAAGACTCTTATAAAGAAAGAAAGAAAGAAAGAAACAAACAAAAAAACAAACAAACAAACAAAGGTCTTGAGTAAAATAAAACACTTTATCTATGTAGGTTAGTTTCTTGCAATTAATGTAGCCTGAAGTTGTTAATAGTGTAGATGAAAGTGCAAACGAGCATAAAAGAGACAAAAGTCGCTGTACTTAAATACATCAAAGCAGCAAGCGACTGGTCAGTTTCGCTTCATTATTTTAGTCTTGTCAAGAGTCATCACAATCTAGAGGGAATGAAAAGAAGAGCGCAAAAGAAACAAAAGAAAAAATAAAGAAAATAAAAGAGTGGGCTTAAGGGAAAAAAAGGACAGAGAGGAAAGTAGTTCTTAAAGGAAAATGCAAGGAAAATGGTAAGCTGGGGTTAAATGATAGATTCTTACGTTCTGAATCGTGTCCGTTCAATATTTCGGGTAACAGATCGATCGCTCACTTCCAATCGTGTCTAAAATATGGGTTTGATTTGGTTTAAGTAGGCCGCCATGTTACGTTGTCGAGTGATGTTACTGAACCGTTGCAGGCGAAAGCTGCCTCAAAGTCTTCTGAGTGAGAGACGTGTCAACGCTGCAATCCTGGAGATCGTGCAGTGAAAGTTTGAACCAGAGAACAAGGGTAAAATGCTGAGCAAATTGGATAATACCAGCATGTCAGAGGATAATGTTACATATATTAATGTAACATAGAGTTTCTATGTAGCTACTGCATGCTTCAAGATAGAAATCGTGTGAGACTTTATCTGGGCAGTGATCTTTGAAGCATAGAAGAGTGTCATTGCAAAACGGAAAAACCTCCTTCGGTGTCTCACGTAAAGATCAGTTTACTGGCAGTAGAATTTGTACAGATCATCGCACACAAACGAAGTCAGTGTTCCGCACGTACCCTGCTTTTTCAGTGGTATGATGCAGCCTAGACAAGTCTGCTTACATCCTCAGATTGCAAGTTATAAATTAATATCTCTCTGACCAATCAGCATAACCGCTGACAGTATTGCAGCATCGCCCGACATTGTTCTTGTCAAACGAGTCCGCAGCAAAACTGCTAACACTACTCCAGCATTGCTTGACACTTTGTCCTGTCCAGTGAATCCGTCTACGTCATGCTTTTGAGTTTGTTGTGTTTTGCAAAAGATTTCGAAAATATGGCGACGTTCATGAATAGGCCTGAAGTTGTGTTTTTCTAGGCGATTGTAAAGTAACCGATCCCTTTTTAACTCGAAATTTCGATTGGACATGGTTTATAATGTCAGTAGTTATCATTTAAGCAAAACTTACCATTTGACTTGCATTTCCCTTTAAGGAGCGTGTGCAAATAAAGAGTGCAGAAAAGATTAGAGCACGACAATAGATCGAATGAGATCGACATTGACATTTATTACAATCAACAGACAGACATTTCCCCACAAATTTCCTCATTTAACCTTCCTGTAACCCTGGCTCAAACAGCGGGTCATATAGGGTTTCACAATATTAAAGGCCAGACACCAGTGCAGTTCGAACCTATGCGCCGACAAAAATCTCATTTGCAAATGTTCCCTCAGCTCATTGCCTTTCCAAATCCCTTGCGACAAAATATTTTTTTAACTACGGCCAGAAAGTTATTTTAAACTCAGGTATAGGAAGGCAAGGGGTGGGGAATATCATCGTAAGTTACAAACAACTCTGGCTTTTCTTTTCTCACCTGCATGAGAGACAGCAGACCGCACCAGATGAGGATCTAAGCAAGACCCCTACATTGGATAAATGAAATAATTTTGACGAAATGATATTCTTGGTGATGCGGCTGTGCACTTTGAAGCTACAAGTTTGTCTGGGCCGCAGGAAGCCCTGATGCTGTTTGGTTATTAAAATTTACATAGACCCCGCCAGGGAGGCGTGCATTTTTCATCAATACTGCCTTCTCCCGCTGCAAGTTTCCACTTCGCCCTCTCAATAAAACATGGCGCTTAAACTCCCAGAAGCTCTCACAGAAATTGACTTTTGTAATTTGGAGAACGGAATACCAAGGGCCTGGCAATCAATTATTCACGACACGCGCAATTTTCCTTCGTACATGTAGGCAAAGCTGCGTGTTTAAATATGCCGAGTGGTGAATAATTGATGGCGTCTCCTTCCCGCCCCATGAATAGTTAACGTGTCGTCAGGTTTAGCCTGCAGTGAGTGACACGGCAGCAGACGCGAGAGGCTGTGGGTGGGTGAGTGCTGCTGATGGCGGGGCGGGCACAAGACGCCGCCATTTAGCAGACACGCAGATCTCTCTTTCTTATAGGTGAGCAGTGAAATGCTAGACAATATCTTCCAGCCCAGGAAAAAAAAAAAATAAGGAAGATTGAGCGAAATGCTATTGTAGTTGTATTGGATATATTTAGGATGTTTAACACTTTTAAGAGGTGAGAGGTGAACTGCACACACGGAGCACTTCGATTCCTTTCATGTGTTGAAAGACAGAAGGATGAGGGAGCAGGTTAAGTAGAGGATAAAGGTTTTATTACATTTCTTTTGCCATTTTTTTTTTACTTTCCTGTTCTTTTATTTTGTTTTCTTCTCTTCTGTTTTTGCTGCGGAATGAGCATTCTTCTGAATGGATAATTGGGCATTATAAATGGGCATCATCATCATCATCATCATCATCATCATCATCATCATCATCATCATCATCATGGGGGCCGCTCTGGTGTTCTCGGCAGAATGTGTCAGATTTCAATGGCACACTTACACTATCATACTGAGTTTATAACGACTTCTGTTTGTAACCAGCCAACCAGCCAATCATCCATACCATAAAATACACATCCGAAGATACTTAAGTAGGTTATAATTTCCTCCCAACTTGTTTGTTTGTCGAAATATGTGAAAAACAATTTAAAATATTAGAAAACTACATCTACTGTTAAGTAGAGTACTGAGTTTATAAATATATATATTACTAGTTTTGTTAAATAGCTGGATAATTGTAAGACGCTGTGACAGTACTTTACAAAAATATCTAAAAGTCTTTATGAAAAACGAATGCCATGAGGGTAAAAGGTGAATTTTATTTCTCATTTTATATAAAAGGAATGAAAGAGGAAAAAAGAAAGCTACACAATTTAATAAGTCTTGAGAAAAAAATTCAAACAAAAGTCTTAAGAAATGCGAGAAAAAACTGCTGCAGGCACAAGTGTACAAATTTAAGGAAAATATTCTTAAACAGTAATATTGGGTAAGGGGTAAGGGTGGAAAAATGTGTTAAAAATTGTTCCCAAAATTATTATTACTGGCGTTCTTGTTGTCCTGTATTTGATGTCAAAATGTTGGAATAAAACGATGAACACACACACACACACACACACACACACACACACACACACACACACACACACACACACACACACACACACACACTCACACACACAAAGAGTGTAAAATAACATTTTGATTTTCGCAATCCTAGCGAAATGTCGAAGCTCAGCAACACACCTCTTCTTGGCTGTCACAGCGATATTGGGGCGATGGTGGGGATAGTTGCACAGAGGCCCTGCCGCGCCGCGGCGTACCGCACCGCTTTGTGCCGCGCCGCGCTGGGTGACGGAGACAGAGCATCACGCATGATAGATCACACGCTCTCACCGCGGCCGGACGGGCCCTGACACTAGACTAGTGTGCAGAGGCTGCTGGAGGCATGGAAGGTAGGAGGGGATGGGAGAGAGGGGGGGGCGTCCAGAGAGCTTGAAAAGTTTGGGCGCCTCCGGCGGGAGGACCACTGCACGCGCAGCTGAGCAGTCAGCCAGAGGGTGGGAGGGTAAGGTTCAATTCTTTCTCTTTCTCCTCCCATCCCTTGTCTCACTGTAATGTTTCCCCTCATATCGCTTACAACAAACGGAGAATAAACGACGGCTGGAGGAAGAAGAAGAAAAACAGAAGTGGCAAGTCCAGGCAGCCTGTGCTACGTGTCAACTCGCCCATACTCTGAACCTAGCTGGCACTGTGGTGTCTGGTGACACCTCATAAGAGACTACAGGTATTTGTGTGTCGTGAGGAGTTCTGTTATCGGGACCCTCCACATGTGACATGAAGGAATCGGCAAGAGCCTGATGGTTTCATCGCCAGTGGTCTGAATGCCGTCGGGTTATCTATAGAAGACATCTGTAAAGGACATCATCGCCGGGTTGAATATTGGAAATACAGCAGCCGCTGACCCGTTGCCATATCGATTGGTAAGCTTCTTCTGCAGGTGTTATATTTTTGTCTGTTTTCCTTCTTTTATGCCAGTAGCAGCGATGCGGATGCGTTAATTAAAACAGCGTTGTTATTGAGCGGACATCTCTGATCATACAGTCTACGATGATCCTTCTCACCACAGGAAGATAACATCTCCTAAATTTACATCTTTGTGCGTTATGCATGTTGTCCCGTATCTCTACAGGTGTGTGTGTGTGTGTGTGTGTGTGTGTGTGTGTGTGTGTGTGTGTGTGTGCCTGTAAGAGAGGGAAAAGGAAGAGGAAGTTTTTCATATTATTCCAAGCAGGAAGTCCGTGGAATGATGATGATAACAACGACGACGACGTCGACTAAAACGATGATGATATGACGACGACGACGATATTAAGAGAAAAGAGAATCAGTAGTGGGATTATAAAAAGCAGCTGTGCTTAAACGAGCAGCAGCTTCGGTAGCCTATCAGAGAAACAGAAAAACCACGATTAACAAAAAATTGTAATGTGCGATAACAAAAAGGACATAATCTACTTTTCCTGTTTCCATTATTCCATATTCCATTAAGGTTATCGTGTTTCACGAGAGATTTCAGATCGTGACGTGTAAGACTGCTATAAATGCTCACTCTTACTCAAAATGACCTGTTTATTTTGTAAAGAATGCTTGAATTCCGAATGCTTTAATTTAATTTGTCAGGGTATAATCATTGAGGAGAAATATGACTCAGTTCTAGTTGTTGCGGACCAAAGGATCCTAAGTAACTGTCAGCTGCTACGCACACTTGTTGTCTTCTTTATGCAAACCACTTACCGGTTAAAAATAGTTGTCTAACTTGCTTTGCAGATAGCTATGCAATAATCACAACTCCATTACAGCTATCTTGTTTCAATGCCCATCTCAACCTACGTCTCCAGAAAACAAAATGTCCATAACAGCTAATGTAATTGTTTAAAATGTTCCTTAATGTATTTATTTATATTGTTTGTTAATGTAACTGTTATTAATGTAGTTATTTACTTGTCAGTCTGACTGAGTTTCACGATTATGTCTCTATGGTAACACTCTAACAAACGTGATAATACATCTGAGACATGCTCTCGTCATGTGTTACTAAACGCATGCGCTGTCGGTCCAGTGTCGCCGATCATGATGGAGGCCAAGCACCCGTTCTGCCCCATCTTCATCAAGCAGGAGCCTCGGGATCCCTGCTCCGACAACGACGGCAGCAACTGCAACGCCACCAACCTCTCAAGGAACTCTACAACCGCCGTAGCCAGCAGCAGCAGCAGCAGCAGCGGTCTCAGCCGCCTCCAGGACGGCCCCGTGGACTTACGCGCTATATCAGCCGTCACGAGGGACCCACAGCCTTGGAGCAGCCTTGATGCCTTAATCCTGCCGACCTCGGCGGGGACCGGGGTGTGGAGGCGAGGAGGAGGAGGAGGAGGGGGAGAAGGAGGAAACACGGGGTCCCCGAGAGTCTTTCCCGAGGTGTCGTCGAACATCAGAACATTGCGTCACCCGCTTGCAAACGACGCGACGACGATGATGACGTCAGATCCGGACCTTCCCAAATCAGGGGGCAGGCCAGGAAAGATAACTCCCAGAGAGGATTGCCCGGAAGGCAGTCACGCGAGTGACTTCTCCTGCGTTGCGTGTTTCCACGATGTGCTAGGGCAGTGCGCGCATCGCCTCCGCAGCACCAACAACAGCGGCAGTGGAATGCTGCGCGGCGGCTGTTCTGCCGTGTCACAGCTCGGCGCAGGGGACAGAGCCGCGTTCGACGCCGCCGACGAGGACCTGGCGGCTCGTGGTAGCAAGGAACACAAAGTGGACGACGACGACCTGCTGCGCGAGTCGCTAGCGGGACTGGGATCAGAGAGCGAGGTGGCGACCTTCACGTGTGAGGACTGCGACATGCGCTTCAGCAGCCGTGACACGTACGCCATGCACATGCTGCTGCGCGCTAAGAATGAGGCTTGCGTCCCGGGGGCCCCGCAGCAGCGCGGCAACGGCAGCGGCACCAGCACCGGCAAGAGCGATGTCTCTACCACCTCCAGCGGCAGCCAAATCACCATATCCCCTGCAGCTCCTGGCCCTAACACCGTCGTCAGCAGCAGCGCGGCAGCCGTGTTGCTGGGTAAACACCTTCCGGCGGACCCGAAGCAGGAGGAAAACGGAGACTTTCATAGTTTGAACGGCGGTAGTAGTCTGTTTGGCGAACCAATACGACGTAAAGTGTCGGACCCCGCATTCTGCTTGGGGCTGGGATTAGGACTAGACGTGGGGCGAAGTGCGGACTACAGGGTGTCGTGGTGGACCAAATACCTACCGGACGGAGCAGAAGGGGTAGCCATTGGCAGCGATGCGGAGGGTCCAGTGACCCACCTGCCCCTCGTGTGCTACCTGTGCGGTGAACTCTTCTCCAATCGCGACTCCTTAGCCATGCACGTGCTATTCCATACGCGCGACACGGCCTCCGCCACCATCACCTCCTCCACCGACGGCAGCAGCCAGTGGCACAAGCCTCTGCGGGCAGACTCCTTCCTGCTGAACCACGGCACGTACAGTGGCGCCCCCAGCAGGCTCCGCCAGCCGCCGCCCATTATCGCGGAGACGATTCCTGCTGTCACCAGCGCCGGTGCATCTACATCCGGTTCGGGTTCTACCTCACACATCTCATCTTCGGCATCACTGACGTCAGAGTCTCTGGTTCGCCAGGTCGAGGGTGAAGCTTGCAGGGTGACCTCTGGCGGAGAGGACGAGCGCGGGATCTTCGCTGAGGAGACCGAGCGACGTGAACATCCGCACGTTGCGGGAGCAGCGCTGCTGCAGGGCGCCGCTAGCAAAAGCAGCGTCGCCGTCGCCCTTGACAACCAAACTCCGCAGGTCAGAGGAAAGTCAGCGCCCGCCGCCGCAACAACCAGCGAGCTAGGCGACCGCGAATACGGAGGGTTGGCTGTCACCCAGAGATCCAAGACATCGACCCCTGACCTCGTGAAGCCTCGGCCTCTCTCGGCCGATCACGTGGTAGGTAGTCGCGTCCTCGGAGTCTCCCGCAGGAGTCTTCAGGAAGAATCAGTCTGGGACAGAAACAGGTGGAAGAACCCACTGGATTCGCACCCGCTAGGCGGAAACCCGTTCCTGGGCGTGCAACTGGAACCATTACGAGGCTCTTGCGGCGTGTACCGTTTGGATCGCCTGCGAAAACTGCGGACAGGGAGGGGCGGGGCGTATGGGAGGGCCCCAGCTCGGGGGCGGCCGCCCATGACGATCCACGGCGTCGTAGGATCCAGCCGCCATTACAGACCCGATACCTTCCCGTCAACTCCCACGTCTGATCCCTCCTTTTCCCTCGGAAGCATGTCTTTCTCGCGCCTTCCCACGGTTACGACGTCCTTCGGACCGCTCACCCCCTCCTCTTCCGCGACCCCTTCCACCCGGCTGACCAGCATGCTGAAGTTGCTGACGTCGCACGATCACGAGGTTAGCGCGTGCCTATACTGTGAGGTCATCTTCGCAGAACGCACGCTGCATCAGCTCCACATGGGGCTTCACAACGTCAACAACCCCTGGCAGTGCAACGCCTGCGGTCAGGTTTGCGCATCCAGGCTGCACTTCGCCACACACGCCCTACACTTCTGACGTCAGCCCAGCGCCTGTGACGTCATGGCTGGCCCAGCGTCACGGTCCGTCTTTGTTTTGGGAACATTTGAACCAGGTGGAGCAGTGTGAAGCGCAGCGATTCTAATTTCCCGTTGCAGAGAGAGAGAGAGAAAAATAAGCACGAGTGTACTGGAGTGAGTTACCTGTGAAAAAAAAAATAAAGATAGTCCCTCACCTGTTTGTTTTGCTGAACTTGAAGACGATTGGTGCTTATCTTTACCTTCGCTGTCTGTCCCTTCCCAACCCTCTGAAGACTCAAGTAGCCACTCCACAGCTGGGTCACTTGGGTAACGAACAAGCTAGTGTGCCCATCTTTAGGTTCGAACGCAACCTTGCTAACCACTAGGCCTTCCTCTTTCCATTTTGATATATTTATGTGTTGCCGAAGACTAATGATTGCGTGGACGGATGCTAAGGACTAGTCTGGTTCTTGTTTTCACTGTAGGCTTCAGTGACAGATCATACTAAGACATTATATAGAAAAATAAAGAACAGCAGGACTTGCTTGTGCTCAGTCTGTTCTGTTCTCTGTGTGTGTGTGTGTGTGTGTGTGTGTGTGTGTGTGTGTGTGTGTGTGCGTGTGTGTGTGGAAACCTACAGATCCAAGCTACCCTGACTCCGTAGGATGCAAATAGGGATTAGCATATTTTCCTGTGCATACTCACCATACCTATGGGGCACCAGCTTTACCTCTACACCTTATCTGACCCCTATATATATATATACTCTTCTTTAAAGCATTCTTCCTTGTACAATGCCACCCACAAATTTCTCTTCAGTAGTTATCTCACTCATACTGCCCACATAACCTTTCATCAGTGAAAACACAACTCGCGCCGTTTTTTCAACTGTCAACGTCAGCAGTTTTCAGTCTATCGTAAAAAAAAAAAAAAATTGATAACAAAACACAACTAGTTTAGTACATCCTGTAATGTGACTTGTTCAATATTAAGAAATAATTAAATCGTAATAAACAGAAACAGTTTAATACCAATCAACATGAATAGTTAGTACCAAGAAGCGTCACCTGTTAGTATCAGGAAATACTACTTGTACCAAGACAGGTCATTGTAGTTAAATACCGCACTTCTTAGATCAGCTTATGCCTCTGAGCTCATTGACAATGATTTTTTATCGACACCATGTTTTGATAATAACCGAGAAAAAACGCAATGAAATAAGAATATGTAAATCAAAGAAAGGAGTCTGTCTTTAAAACAACAATAAAAATATGTAAAAGAAATATAAGTGAGTTATAGAGCGGTAAGACTCTTTTTTTCTCTCTCCTCTCCCTCCTTTTCTCTCTCTCTCTCTTTTCCTCCCATTTATATTTCTAATCTGAGATGCCCGCAAGACAGTCAGTAGGCCGTGCTATCGTCGCGTGTCAAGAGCAGGACGTACCTTAATCTGAGGTGCACGCACGGCTCGCTAATGAGGCTATAAATAGGCTTGTGTTATTTTGGTAACGCTAATTCGAGCTGGGAGTCAATCCCATACAGAGTGTCGAGATAATTAAAGTTCGACGTCGGTGAAATGGAAACTATTTGTAAATGCAGCTTCTTAGTGTTTATTTTTGCAAGTTCATCCAATATTCTACGAGGAAAGTTACAGCCGTGAACAGTGGATGACAGGGACTTTTGTAGATGGACACACCTTCTGTCTTTGGGTTGGTCACGTGATAATGACGGTATGGTTAACATTGGATCTTTAAGTGGCGTCGACGAATCGCTCTTTGCTAGAACAGAGAGGAGATTTTAATTACGCAAACAGACATTTGAAGTAAAGCAGGTAATCAGGCTGAAGTGTCCCACAGCATTTCATTTATTTGTCGCTGCTTGTACACTTCCTCATTAAGACTTTGTCCACGTTAGCAGCGACAGTAGAAAACGCTCTAACATTAACTTACCAAAGAATTTGCTTTGGCCATTATCACATATTGATGAGCATGAGGTATGGTAATTTTTCATAGACCATTGTTTCCACTCCAGTGTTCCAAAGTTATATCAATGGTAAGAAGAGTCAGAGATCTACACATGTGTTATAAGGAAGTGTGGCCTTCTGTCAGCCTCTTCGCACTGTCCTGACGTCCTTGCTTCATGCAGACAAGGAGGCAACAGACTGGCACAAGTATGGCGCTTGAGAAGACCATTCTTTACTGGTAGCCGTAATAGACAGACGAACAGAGAGTTGGGTAGCTGGTTGGTTGGTTGGCTGGTTGGTTGGTTGGTTGACATCAACATGTCAGCGACGGAAACTATATTACAGCAGGAACAGGTCCGACAAAGAAAGACAGAAGAGAGAGAGAAAGAGAGAGAAAAAAGAGATTGCCTGTGTGTCTTTAAACACAACTCATTTCATTCAACAGTCTTATTTTTTCAACTACAGAGACTAAAAGATTTACCACATCATGATTAAATGTCGGTCATAGAAATAAAATTATAGGTCTTCACGTAAACATACACATAAATCTAAATGCAGGCGAAAAACAGAAAAACGCAAAGAAAAAAAAATGAGGCGAACAAGATGAAGGGATAAAAAGACCGATAAAGAAGTAAAAGACGCAAAGAAACTTTCATTGTAAGCGGCAGTCGGCGAGTGATCTCACCCGCGGTGACTTTTCTTCAGCTAAAAAACATATCCGAACGACCCTGCTGACATGTTCATTGCCATTGTCAGTTGTTGTGTCAATAACAATGACATGTCTGAGCACCGAGCATGCACTGGCACTGTTATCAGCATATTATTTTAATAATCATTGTCAATACCCACAAACATCGCTCTTACGATTTACAGAGGACATTGAGTACAACTTTCTACGAAGCTCAGCTTATTGTTTTTTTATTTTCCTTGTCTTAGTTTCTGCAAGCTGGTTAGTTTATTTGATAGGAAAGGGTTTTTCTCTAGAGGCGATTTCGCACAATAGGAGAAGGGTATAGAGAAGACAGGGAAATGAGTGAACGACTGAAGATCATCGGTCAGAGATAGAACATAGACATGCAATCACATAATCTTACATAATCATGTACACAACATTGTCAGACCTTAACACAAACGGCACAGTTTTCGATATACGTTCGTATTTATGGTGACATTGTTAACTTAAATATTAACGGGTGTCTACAATATGTCTGGTATCAGGGTAGGAAACCGAATTGCCTAGAGAAAGACTCTGAAGACAACCCTCAAGCTGCATTTATTGCTCTTGAGGAAAAGTCGAAATAGTAACCTGTCAGAATTAAACTCTAAAAACCCCATCCTATTTTTCTTCTGGGAAAGACAGTAAACAATCACCATTTTATGAGTATGAGAACATTTAAAAATATGTCTTTTCTGCTTACATAAATACTGAATACCTTAGGTATGTTCATATATGAGGCTATTTTTTCAAATGGAGTGTAAAGGAGAAAACTCCAGAACATAAAAAAGCTGCTTTAGTTATTTGCTTTCGTTTTCATTATGATAATTAATTCATATTGATCCGGAGGAAAAAATCGCATCATTTTAAGGGGTTTGACGATATTTTGGCATAATTGGAATGTCACCAGTACTGTCCTTCCCTCAATTCCCAACAGAACCAAATGTTTAAATCCGTAAAATGCAAACGGATTTCTGATTTGCTACCTTCGTAAAGCGAAGAGAACTACATTTGAGTATGTAATAATGTTGTCATATGGTTGGAAAGTAGGTACTTCATCGTGCTTTATCAACGATGTACATGGGTGAATGAGAGCACCTATAGTATCTGTATATGGACGTCTCATAAATTTTGACTATTATTATGACAACAAACAAGCTTTCATCGTAAAGCGAGGGAGCACTGCACTTAGGGACCTTACACAGCGATCTCGTAAAACGAGGGATAGCACTACACTTTTCAACTAGATCAAATATCTTGTTTCGTTCAAGACGCACCCTGTGTCCCCCACGACCATGGCAGGAAGCAGATGAAGACATGGTCTGGGCAGCAGACGCTGAGTTCGAAGGGTAAAAAAGAAGCAAGCTCAAAAAAGTTCAGTGCAAGGCCTCAGTTCGTTGCTTGAACTCAGCTATTCAAACATCAATTGAATTATTGATTCTGGATGCATCAGTCTCTTGAACCATGAATAATTAACCAGGCATCTCGAATTTTTGTCGGGCGGAAATAAGATCTCATTTATAATTTATTTTTTTCAATACGAGCTGCGAGGTGACTGAGAAGTAAGCAGGGTTTGGCCTACCTGTTTTGTCGCACACCATCGATTTTATTTACTAGCTAGGCTTGCTTCGGAGTTTGTGTTATAACTATATATTCTTCTTTCTTTTCTTTCTCGTAGCAGGTTGCGCTAAAATAAAACGTGGCATGTCAGTCAGTTCGTATTTTTCACAGTTGCCTTTGTAAGATTTAATTCTTTCTGCAGAAATTTGGTGGTGGAAAGAATTAAGGTTTGGTCAAGGATATTGCTTAGCTCTTTGCTACTTATATTTTTTTTACTTTTATTTACCTTTGCCTGTCAAATTTGTAGAAATTTAGGGAGCAAAAGAGTGGATGGTTTAACAATTACTCAAAATGACTGAAACAGAACATTGCAATGTTCTGTTTCGGTCATGCTACTATAATAATTTTTTTCTCCCTTTGTTTGATTTGTTTTCTTTGTTTTTCTTCCATTCTTACTGCTCTTTTCATTTTCTTTAGTTTAGGGAATATTAATAGAAAATGGATTATAAATATTAAAACTCCGATCGACCACACCAGGCAGCAGAAGCAGGCGAGTAAGGGCATTAAACTCTTGTTGACAGGATGCCAGCGGACCGATAATTTCCTGCGTGCCTATCTGCTGAGAATGAAATATCGGGAAATAACAGAACATGGTCAGGGGTTGTCGACAATAGAGAGAAAAAAAAGGGTATGTATAGGCAGGAGAACAAACTTCTTGCATGAAGCAGAAAACAAATATCCATGAAGGCTTTTGATTCCATGAGTGAGTCCTCCCTTTTATGCCACACCCCTCCAAAACACACACACACACACACACAGATTATGCACACAAATGTGCACACAAAAGGTTCCACACCATTTATGAAAACATGTTTTAAAGTCAGTTTATCTGATAATTCTAAATACGCACTGTCAATTACATACACTTTACTATAGTATTGCTTTGACTTTCATACATTATCAGGTTAAGAATATAGAACGTCAGTAACTTGATCAGAAAATAATAATAATAATACCTCACATTAAAACACAAGAATAAATACACAAAAATATACAGTGAGCCAAATGTACATAAATGAATTGCTCTGCAATTGATCTGGGAACTGCCAAAAATATATATATATATACACACTATCCAGCAAGGCACACATTTAAATTAATGATTGATACACAGTGCCAAACATGAGATGCAGTCACAAAAGAGAGAGGAAATATGAGAGTCTTTTCCATGGTATGTTGAGGCTTAGAGGCGAAGAGAAAGAGAGAGTGAGGAAGAAACTGATGTAGATAGATATGCAGTCATTCTGAAGGAAACATTCATAACACAGCAAAATGCATATTTACATCAGTAACTATTTTAGCAAACAAAATTTACAGTTGAACATATTTGCATTGATCAATTGACTGGCAGTTAAAATTTGAGTAACGCTATTGTTCAATTCGCAGTACACATAATAATACAAATAATAGCAACTTGCCTAAACACACACACACACATGCACAGACTGCATTCTACCCTACATTTCTTATATCAGGGGCAGATAAGCAAAGAGAAGCAGAAGCAGGGAGATGGTGAGGGTGATTAGGACACCAACCTGCTGGGAAAGTAGGACATGCTTCAGTTGACAACAAAACTGAGTTCAAAACGCCAGCACTCATGATACCCATGCTGCTGTGTAAAACAAGAATCCACAGTGGGCTTTAAAGCATTAGTAATACAAACATGCTAGACAAGAAAAGAACAGCTTTTCAGGCCTACAGACTGGCTTCTCCATGTGTAAAGAAAAGTCACTACAAGCAGCCAGAAAACACACACATACGCATACAGTGAAGGAAAGGTTTAAGGATCCAAAAACATCCTTATACCCAGACAATTCTCACAGTTCATAGTAAAGGCAGAATTCTCAAAAACATAAGCAGGCAAACCAGCCTACGGTATGTGTACAGCAAGACTAAATGCACATGACTGTTTTTCTTTTTAAGTTTTAACATTTTATTTTACTGGCCAATTTTTATTTAACTCCACATCCCTGCTCACGATGAAGCATTTATTATGCACATTTCAAGATTTGTAGAGGTACATTTGTTAAAATGATTGGCCATGTAATATCAGATCAGTGGAGGTAGGAGTGGAGATGCTAAAATGCAATGCCACTAATTGCAACCTTTTCAACAAAATGTTTATAATTGGACAGAGAAAGAAAATCATGTCACAGTTGTCTAGTGCTGTTCCTTCAATGTCATTATGCTATGTTCAATCATTATCTGCACAAGCAAAAACTGATTAGATTTATAATTATTTTTTACAGTAAATGAAGATGTTTTTAGTGCAGTTTGCAAAGAATCAGTTATTTACACATCAAAAGCCCCAAAATATGAGATCTGAATTTGTCAGAAAACTCCAAGTCAGCCATGTAAATGCTTTCTTATGCATAAGTGGCATTCAACATCTGGAAGTGGGGAATAAGTCCACACACCTCTTACTTTCTTTACTAAATCCCAAGATCAGGATCACCCATGGAGACAAGAACAGTTCTTGAGTATAAGAGCTGTCATATAAAATATCTGTCTCTAGTACAAGGATGAGAAAAATAAAATGGGGGAAGGACGACGAAAAATAAAGGGAGGGAGGAAAATAGGAAAAATGAGAGAGAAGCTGAGGAGCAGGGGAGAAGGAAGAGACAGAGATGAGTAGGGAAGAAAGAAATATAGTGGGGAGTGGAATGAAAGATTAAAAACAAAGACAGAAGGAAAAAACTGACAGTTAAAAAATCTTTACATCCATAATAATATTGTTAAGTTGCAAAAGCATAATATATGCATCAACAATGGTATGTCTAAAATATGCCCATCTGTCAAAAACTTCAAAACATTCCTTCCTCTTCCTTAAAATATGCAACACTGCCAGGCACACACTACCTTCATAAATGCAACTTTTATAAACACATCATATCTATGAACTTCATACATGCTTTACCAGCAAACGTTTACATACAGCATATTAATTTTACCATAATGCAGTCCACTCTTAATCTCAACACTCTCACTATATCTTTATATCTATCTATATGGTTTTTTTTGGGTACTTTTTCTTGCTCGTGACAAACCTAGTCAGCTTTATTATGTGTCCTTTATTGAAGACAAGGATGTTTTCTTAATAGTCTTTCAACATGAAAATAAAGCTATTATTGTTACCTTAGTACCTAACAATCTTATAAACTTACAAGGTTCTATGAACAGAAAACTGCTTACTTTTAATGTCATCCCTTCTTTGCTGTCATTACTAATACCACACCACTCTTTACCTGTAATGCTGTCATTATGAGATCACACCACTCTTTTTTTGAAACCATAATAAGTTGCACTAGCTGTTTCATGGCATCTTTTGTCTGAAACCTTTACTGTTCTCACAGATGAGTTAACAAAACCTGATGAAGCTTTACTTGGAATAGGCATCTTTTAACTGACAGCATCTTCATCAACTTTCAAAATAATTTTACTCAAGCTGTTCTCTTCCCTTATCTCAAATATCCGTTTAGGGGAAATACAGGACTTTGAAACTGAGAAGTAGATTGTGTTCACTGTGGCCACATAAAGTCTATGTAGCAAAACAAGCATCTCTTTATGAATATAATGACATACATATTTAATGAGTATTGAAAGTGAGCAGCAAATTAAATTGGTGAATATTAGTTAATTGAGACTGAGCGTTTTGAAATAAATGCAAGTAATTGAATTTATGGCTGCTTTAGAAAACATCTTACAAACTTTCTTTTTCACAAAACATTTACAGTTATGAAAACACATCAATGTTTTCGATGCAGGTTGTGGATGACAAATAGAGATCGTCTGACAAGCAGCAGCACAATTAATACAAGGAGACAATACAAAACAAAGCCCAAAAAATGAGAGCAACAGTTGAAGACATCATTAATATCACAAAAAACCTGTTTGTGTACACACCTCTGACATTTCCACTAGTCAAATGCCCCAGTTCATAAAAAGAATAAGGCAGCTATAAAAAATTTACACCTCTAGTACCAAAAATAATATAAAAAAATCATTGGCTGGATGAAAGTAAGGAACAATGAATGGCAGTTGATGATGATGATGATGATGAATCAACAACAATAATAACTATTATGTGAGGAGCAAAGTGAAAGCATTACAAGATAAAAGCTGCCTACTGTGTTTGAGAAGATGCTTGTTATATTTAATCCATATATTCTACTAAGATTTATTATTAAGTCAATACTGAGGCATCAAATGTCAGTCCTTACATTCCTTAAACCTCATGCATGAAATCCATTTCATTTTAGTCTTTCTTCCCAGGACACTCCAGACTGTCTACCATGCTGCTGTCATGGTAACTGTCATGGGTGACTTGTATACAACAAATTTATGCTGATGAAACATTGGCACCTTAACACTTTGAACCTGAACACTTGTTCTTCGTGCTTCAAATAACTTGGGCATCATCGTCAAAATGTTAAAGTAATTTATAAAAAAGAGGTCTTTTCATAATAAAAAACATAACGTTATTTAGAATGGAACAAGGCTGATCTAAAACAACATATTATGTCTGCCTCAGCTAAAGTGTTATTTGTGGCAGAACTCCTAAAAACCATCACAAGCTAATATCCTCCACAAAATCAATGCTACTTCCGCACCATACTGAAGTAACCATAAAAGCACTGTGTTTTCTGAAAATTAATGAAACTTGATGAGTCAAAAACTGAGCAAGCTTTGACTAGGAATTTAAAACGAGCGAGTTCTTTAAAATGTGAGAACTTTTGATGTAGATGGAGTGTGTTAAGAGACTGGGTTTACACAGCAACAAAGTACTACCTCAACTAGTCATGGTGGCAAAATAAAAAAGACATCCCTCACTTAATGACTATGTTCCATTCCTACAGCTAGGTGGATAAATCAATAGGGCAACATGTGAGGAGCATAATGTGCTGTTAGTGGATTTGTGTCAAGCATCTTTAGAGATGGTTTTAATGTCGTTTTAACATTGTTAAATAAATGTTTATATGGCAATGTGTTGTATATTGCACTGTAATAAAATGGATCGAGTTGCCACGCTGCCATTTTCCAAAACCTAACTTTCAATATCAAGTAGTTAGAGAGCTGGTGGCAACCAATGATTGCAAACCAAGCAGGTTGCTAAGTGAGGAGTGTCTCACGTTTTCTCACCACCCAAATGTGAAAAAGTAAGCAAAGAAGTAAAAAGGTTTTTCTCCCCTATAACACTGACTCAAAGTGCTGATTCAGAAACTCAGCAATTATTAAGGAGATGCCAGTGCTAATTACGATTTCACTTTATCAGTCTTTGGACATGTGACCTCAGAAAACGTATTTACATTTACTTACCAAAGAAAGATTTTTTTTTTGTAATTAGCAGAAATTGATCAGCATGATGTATGGCAATTTTTTCATTGGCCGTTGTTTCCACTGATACACCAGTGCTCAAAGATATACCAGCTTTAACATTGACAAGCAGGTAGAGATCTTTATATAGC
Source organism: Marisa cornuarietis (assembly GCA_004794655.1). Lineage (NCBI taxonomy): Eukaryota > Metazoa > Mollusca > Gastropoda > Architaenioglossa > Ampullariidae > Marisa > Marisa cornuarietis. The sequence continues at coordinate 1,662,216 of SMMW01000650.1, read as the reverse complement.
TTATGTGCAATAGCAAAGTGTGGCCTTGTGAAAGCATCTTTTCCCTGTCCCAATGTAGGCAAGGGGACAAGTATTCAAGGTTTACAAAATGGTTATAAAAATATTTGTAGTAAGAGACTTAACGCCATCACCAAGCTTGCTGCATACTGATCTTATATATGGCTGTAATGCTGCCTTATAGTGAAGCTAAACAACTTCTAAGGATGACAGGTGTTCGTAGTATTGGAGACAATTTATCTCCCCTTGATTTCCTGAAAGTGTATTAAAATACACGTGCATCAAAATTCTTCATTGACATATCCATATAGATCTTTTATTTTTGCTCAAAAAATGGTTTGAATGCTGCCTTTTGCCTGAGACTTGATTCCTGATGTCAAAATGCTAAAACAAAAGCTACATCACATACCAGCAAGGAACCCACAAAAGAAGGGTTGTGAGTTAGGTAATATAAGCTGATATCTGTGTAGCACTTTACATTCATGCACTTTAAATGAATTGGCTTTACATGTTTTAGTATCTTTGTTGAGAAAAATCATGTTTGCTTTGCAGGTTTCATCATGTTCCAAGAACGTTTCTTTTGCAGTACAAGAAAAAAAACCCCTTTATTGGCCATTATTTACATGATAAAAATAATGTGAAATAGTGAAATTTATGCTTGCAGCAGCTGTCAGCTTAACATTTTATTGCTTCTTCCTTGTAACAAATGGAGAAAATTTCCTGCATTATATGAGTGTCTAAGCTAAATGTGTCAAAAATAGCAAGAAAATAAGATTGTTGATGTTTTATTGAACTGGTATCTACAGCTTCATCATGGCAGGTCTGTAAACAGGTGCCACATGCTGTGAAAGAATATGATAGCTTGTAGTTTTCAACTCATTTACAGATATGGTGTTGAATGATATTAGGATCCTAAAGTTGAAGGATTTCTCAAATATAAATTCCTCCCATCCCCACTCTTCTTGCAGTGCAATACAACCTAGCAAATAATGTAAGAATGCTAAAAATGTATATATTCCCACTGAAACACATTGCAAATTAAATTAAACAGTGTTATAAACAAAGACGAGAAACAATTTATAAAAAATGAAAATAAGAAATAGCATATAAAATATAAACAATAATAAAATAATTAATGTTTCTTATTATAATTTACATTGTGATTAGCAGCACTTTGACAGACGTTTGATGACCTCATACAAACAGAGGGCATATTCACAGGAGGCACTGTGAGATAAATCCCTGGTTTTCAATGTTACAGTTTTCCTTTTGTTAATATTCTCTCAACAAATATGGTAAATAAAGTCAGCATCAGACGGCTAGAATTACATATCTAAACAAATGCTAATCAAGTCTCTACTGCAAAGTCTGTATAACAACTATCACATGTTCACAGTTAGCACCGCTATCTTATGCAGCAGGATGAAGTGATCTCACAAAAATATGAAACCTGCATCGAAAATTGTCTTTTCTTCTTTTTAAAAAAGCAGAATGTACTGGATGGCTTGGCACTAAATCTTATAAAATACCTTGACTTTTTCTGTAGCTCATTACAACTGAAGAAGGCGATGTCATGCCTATCTTTAAAAATGAAATAATAATATTTGTATTCTATGGTAGCCTTTGTCTGCAAATCACATATTTAGGCAGGCACAGACTGTCCAAAATACTGAAAAAATGGCTCTTTATATTACTGGCCCAAGTGGCAGATGGAACATTGCTGCAATATAGTTAATGCCAGTTTGCTGGCATTATGAACACATTATTGGCATAGCATAGAAAATACCACCAAGAATTGTGAGCTCCGGTTATGTCTAGCTGCACACAATGACAGTATCCACAGGAGGGTTTTTTTTTTGTGGAAAAGACATCTTCCATTGATACTGAAAGGCACATCACCAGATATGGAGTTTGTGTGCAGATGTTGACTTTTAGCAAATCTGATTGGTTTTCACCTGGCTTTATCTCCCCCCACCTCCACTTTTTGTGTCTTTGTTGCATGTATTTCATTTTAGTAACTCAAGCTGAAGTCCAGTTAAATGATCAGGGGAGCACACTCCACAGTAGCCACCACAAAGTCCTCGAATTATCTGTCCATCCTGAAAGAGTGATGTCATTTTAGTGCTTTAATAGATATCAAAAAAGGGAAAACTATTACCTTAAAACTATTACTTAACCATAAATTAGTTGTTTGAGAGATTTGACATTAAAACCTCTTTTCTTTCTTTTTGAAAATCATATGAAGGGAATGTCTCACAAAAAAAGCTACCTAAAGTCCCAGTGTCCCATTTAACAATATTTTTAAGTATTCAAGTTGTTCTTGATTGCTACCCACCCTCTACCCTCCCATTCACTGATTGACTAACCCACCCACCTAGTTACTGACCCACCCATACAAATTCACACACACACACAAATGAGCATGCACATATGAGCAGCCACAGACATGCATACACACAAATGAGTATGCACACCACACACACACACACACACAGACAAACACAAAGGAGTCTTCTTATGAGCATACACACATAAGCGAGTGAGCACACAACGTCTGCGCACATCTGAGCACACACATACACACTCTCTTTTGACACCTCACGCATTTGGATGCTTACTTGATAAACTGCTCACTCTCTCACATATGCCCATGAAACTGACATAAATAAAGATTTAAAATAATGCAAGACAATAAGACAGACAAGGAAAATTCTCTCACAACAGGACAGACAATGTAAAACTTACAAAGAGACAGATATTTGAGAACACAACAGAAACCACAAAAACTGAATACCCTGAGTCGCCATATTTGTTGTGTAGCCTCATTGCCTTCAAGCACCCAAGTAGTGTTCACAGACACGATGAAGTCTGTGCCTACAAGGCTAATGCTGAACTGACCCTGCATGTAACAAAAAGGAGCAATAAATTTATAATCTTTCTTGTATGAGTCAACTTTCCCTATTTTGTCTTTGGTGTTTCATGTAACTCGTAAAGAAATGTTTAAAGACCTATTTCTCAGATACTGAAAGTCTATTATCAGTATTAACACCCTTAATTCGTTTCCTTAGCTTTAAAAGTATTTTTGATCCTTGCTATTTACATACAGAGGTTAGGCCTGAGTATTTTTATCCAAAATTTCACTGCAAAAGATGTACTTTTTAAATTTTTGTCCCATATGGCAACATTATGAATCAATATGCAGAAATGCAGAAGGAAATCATGAACAAAAGGAAATATACAGATTGTGAGCTTGGGTGTCAGTTATTCATTCTTACAGCCCCACTGGAGACTCGATCTGTTCCTGAATCTTTGTACATCTCATTCCTAAATATCTGTGACATAAATCTTGTACAGTAAGAGAGCCTCCTGTCTTACATAAATATAGGATAAAAATTCTTGGATTAATATGAACAATAGGCTATAGGTTCTAGAGGGAAAACTATGATATATTTCTGAGTACGTGGATTCAGTTTTGTATAATATTCAATACTGAGTAATAAAGGTGAAATGGGGCACCTACCTGAGGACAAGAACTAGAGCTGTAACAGTCACCAGCTGTGCCAAATGGTATGAACTTTCCGGTGTGTACATGACTAAATTCTCCATCATTTACTGTAATAATTATACAAAAATATTATACAATCAAAAGAAGTCTATGACTGCTGATGACATAATTTTGACCAAATCTTACTGAATGATAAATTTAACAGCTAAATAAAATAGCTTTCATACTTAAATGGCGTAAGTAGAAAAGTGTAAAAGCTGCCCATTGACAAAGTTTTCAACATTTCTAAAAATAAAGAAAAGAAACAATATGATAAAAATCTAAAACAAAAATCCAAATGGTAAAATGTATCATGTAAGAATAAATAAATGCTAAAATCTCTTTAAAAAGAAAAAATGTAGACTGCAGACTTTTGATCTTTTTATATAAAGTCTGAGAAATAACAAAAAGGTCCAAGAATAAAATCATATTCCCATTCCAAAGAATCTGCAGAATGCCTGCCCAATTGAAAAATGCCTTGTCTTATGCCACACCAAGGCAAAATGTACCTAACAATCGCAGAGTGTTTAGATCTATTCGGATTTTGGAGTATGTTGTATTTCCAGCCTGTTTGTATTGCTTGTTACGACACAGGTCACATGTAGCTGGGCGAATACGATTGTATGGACAAGCAGCTGGTCGACGAAGTCTGCAATGACAAAGGGACTATGATTAACTATACCCTTATTACATTTTATGCAAAATGTTTCAAATAAGACTAATGCCACTGTAGTGACACAACGTAAACTGAAAAATACATCTAAATGGATTTAATGGGTAATAAATGTAGGTTTTTAAAAAAGTGCATAAATGAGCAACAATTGAGATATGATGACATTAAGTTATTTCATAAAGAATATTTATTACTACTTTGAACTGCAAATCCATTAATTCTAGATTGTTTTCTTGTTCCTGATGCCTTTCTGAGCTCAACATATTATTAAAGACATTCTTTTCAAATAAACACATATACTTGTATGCATTTGCAAGGTGTGGTATGTTCTAACTTGCATATTTCAAGAAGATAAACATGGCATAACACTGAAGAAGCTAGCAACAATTAAATACTTAAGAAGGTATCACCTTTCACCATAAACTTCTGCAAAGTTGGCTTCCTCTCCAGCAGGCAATGACAAATATTCTACAGGGTTAGACTTTCGCATATCTTTGCAGTATATCTGAAAACAAGTGAGAGTGTGACTTAAAAATATGCTCATGATTATCCAGAAACTTATATATCTTCTGCAGAAATATTCACAAGCACGTCTGCGTGTATGTGTACATATATATGCACATACATAAACTGAACTATGTGTCACTATTATACCAGAAAAAATTCAAAGTAAGGAATGCAATTCATGAGATAATCAAAAAAGGAAAGCGATTAAATTAACTATAATTATGTGCTGACAGAGATCACCCGCTTGCTAGCTCTTCATGATGTCATCATATGATGAGCTCCATACCTGTCACAGTGAATAGAGTGTGAATCCAGCAATAGTGGTCAGAAAGTTAGCTTTGTATCTTTTTCAAGTACCTCTGGAAATCTTAACCAACATGCTTATTTCTGTGTTTGCTTTGTCATGATATGACTGTTATAGCTTTTTATTTGTTTTCTCTTATTCTGCATGCTTTATTGTCAGCTGCTGATCCTCATTTTTTTATTTGCTTATTCATTTTAAAGCTGATTATTCTTACAGCTTGTTCTTTGTCACTGTTGATCTTGGGAGGAAAAAGTGCTTTCATCTAAAGGCAATTTCACACTGTCGGAGTGGGGGATATGGGATCTGGGGGAATATGGGGAGTGGAGGGGAAGGGGTCAGGGGAGATGGGGGAGGAAGGTGGCTGCTCCGTGACACTGCAGGTGTTGTTTACTGTTGCTGATGCCCTCTTTTCCTGTTACAAGTCTCTTAATTGCTCCAAGAGGCCTGCCAAGTCCGCAGTGTTGGTGTACCATGCTGGTTGCCAGACACCTATGTTGCCTTATTTTAGATTTCTATTTAGTTTTAAATACTATACTAGTTTTTACTATTAAAAAACCTTTTATAGTTTTCCTTTTATAAATGTTTGTATGGTTTATCCCCTCCTTTACATTTTGTGTATGCTTTTTAAAATGGTTTAGACTTTTACTTTATTTATTAAGTTACCCTATTTTATGTTTGGCTACAGTTCTGATTATGGTTATATTTTAAATTTATTATATGGTTATGCTAGGTTTGCAGTCTTTTTAATGTATTTATGTCGAAGTATATGGCTTTTTGTTTGGGTTCTTCTGCTTTTAGGGAGATGTTATCCAGTTTGTGCTTTACCTGTTTATATGAATCTTGAATTTGGATGTGCCATCGTTGTTACCACTAATGACAGCATAGTAAGTATGCCATAACTCTTTGAGTGGGTTAAGGCAGCTATTAATGTTCAATGCCAGTCTTTATTTATATAAGACATGTTTGAGTTTTTCTCTTTCTTGTTTATTTTCATTGCACTCTAACAGCACATGTGAGGTGCTAAGATTGTCACCAAGTGTGCATGTAAGAGGGTCTTTAATTCCAGCTAGGTATTCTCGATTGGTATTTTGTTTTACCGCCAGTTAAGCAAAGTTTAAAAGCCTCTTTATTTGCTTTAATTCGTATATGGTAGGGAACCCCAAAAACCTAATGTCTCCATTTTCTTTATGTAAAAGACAGTTAGATGACTTGCTTTTTAATACCTGGAGTGCTGACAGTGAGTCTGAAATTACAAGGTATTCCTGTTGTGTGATGTCCTTCATTATAGGATGTACTGTCTTAAGAGCTGTCAGTATGGCAGCTAGCTAAGTGGCAAAGATTGAGGTATATGTCGGGAGTTTGGTGGAGATGGACATGCTGTCAGGAGAGTAAACTCCAAGTCCGATCACTTGTGTCTCTGGATCATGAGATCCATCAGTGTATATCTGTGTATAGTCTTTGTAAATGGTGCTTAATTTGAGCCTTGTTTCCGAAGTGATTTGGGTCTAATGTTCTTCTTTGTTGCATTTCATAAGTTCAAAGTCTATCTATGGTTGTGGAGGTGTCCGGGGTGGTGTTTGCAGGTTAGTGTGTGGGTAAGGTGCTGTGATGTTTGCTTCTATCCCTTAGTGTTTTCTATGTGTTGGGTGTGTTGTTGGATCATGGGTTGAGGTGTAGGGCAACCTGTTCTGTGACTTCAGGGCTGTGAGTGAATCTGTTGGGCAAGGTGTACTGGAGGGAGACCCTGCATCTTGTAGTAGTAGTTGGGTGTCATCTCCTAGGTTATCAGTTCTATAGGTTTCTGTCCTGTCTCTGCAAGCACTGACAGGTTTGGTGTGTATGAAGGTACTCCCATCTTTTAGCACCCTGGCCTGCATTGACCGAAGCTTAACTATTAGGTTTAACCTTAGGTGGACTAGAAGTGGAGCTGCATATAGTAGCTGAGACATTGATAAAGGTTAAGCAGCCCTTTTCATTGGGTGCCCCTAATGTTTTAAGTAACTGCTCTCCTTAGATTTATTCCATTTCTGACAGATTTAGTAATTTTGTCTACAAATGGGGTCCTTTGTTTTTTTTTTCTGAGAAAATTACTCCTAAGAACTGTACTTGTGAACTGTAGTTAAGGGTTGTTTGGTTTAGTAATAATTTAGGACATTCTGTTTTCTGGTTTTGTTTCTTTTAAAATATTATTCCTTAAGTTTTGATGGCTGAGAGAGTTTAAAACCATTATATTTTAACCATTTTGTTACTTCTTAAAGGTTCTCTTGGATCTTAACTATTTCTACAACTTGCTCAAACCAACTCATAATATTTAGTAAATTGTTGGTGTGCATGCAGGGGAGAGAATCAAACTGCCCCAAACAGGAAAAACATATTTTTGTCAAACCGATCACTTGTTCACTCTCAAAAGAAAGAAAGAGGTCAGAGATTGTTAAAAACATATCTTACCAAAAGTAACCCAGGACAATATTATTATTTATTATTATTAATATGTATAAGCCCTGTGAATGCCTACCTTCTTTTGCAAATAGTTAAGGTCCATATGCTTATTACAGTTTTAAAAATAAAAAAGAACAATTTAGAGCTATTTTATCAATTGTTGGGGTGGCTCCATCGCCCAGTCCACTTGACCCTTTGGGAAGGTCGCAGGTTTGAGGCCTGCTTGGGCCTGTGGCTGAAAAATTCCTATTACCTAGGAAAGGTAAAAGTGACAGGAGACGGAGTCCACGTATTGCACCCTAGACATGGGAATTACTTATTTTCATTGTCCTAGGCTATAGGTCTCTTCAACTGAACTGTTTTGTTTACCTTTTATTCAAAGCTTTTTTGATAACATTCTGAGAGAGAGATGTGGGGAGTACAGGAAGAGGATAAGGAGAGTAAGTGACAGTGAGTTGAGACAGAGAGAAGAATGAGACTACAGCAGGACTTACTGATACAAGACGAGTTCCCACTTGCAGCTGATAGTCACCATCCTTTCTGATGGTGGTCATTTCCTTCAGCTCTTTACATGATCTAGCATAACCTGCATTAATGATAATAGTATAGAATAACACATATCTCATTCTTTAAGACCAGCACAATTATGAGGATAAGAGGGGTCAGTTCCTTCAATTTTTTGCACGCTCTAGCATAACCTGCATTAATGATTATAGTTTAGAATAACACACCTCTGACTCTTTAAGACCAGCACAATGGTGACAATAACAGTGGAAAGGAAATACATAATAAGAAATGAAAAAAATATGCATGTATAGAGCATAGCTATCTTTTTACACGTTTTCCCTATGTTCATATTTTTTGTAAGTGTGTAAACACACACATACACACATAAAATTAGGTTTACCACTTTTACCACTCTTTACTAAGGTGATCTTGTGGTGCAACAATGAAGTGGATGTAACCAAGCTAGCCTATGTCATAGGTTAGGGTGTACCTGGGCTGTGTGTGTGTGTGTGTTTGCATGTTCAAGTAGGGAAACATGCATTAGGTGCCAGAAAAGAAGTTTGCTCAATCACCTGTGTGTAAAATGCTTTGAGTTTTTACAACCTTTGAGCCTGTAAATGTTCACTGCCACTGTTTACAGGACTGGAGTAATAGCCTTTATTGCTAACAGTGTAAAATGCCAGCCAATCAAACATGCTTTCTTTAATAAAACCTGTAGATGAATTACTAATAATGAGATCAAACCAAAACAATTTCAAACATAACCACCTAAAAGATGACCAATAATTATGCTTAATTTGCGGTATTTTTTTGTTACTCATTATACCACTCACAAGGTCCATTGTAGCACAACCTGTGTCTGGGAGGACGGTACAGCCTTAGACATAGACTGCTGGAAACCTGTTTTTTTTCTTTATCTACACAGACCACTTGGCGCTGTTCTTGTCCAAAACCACACTTGGCTGAGCACTGTTAAGAATAATGTCATAAAATGTTAATTAAAAACTATTTCCATTTTAAAAATGACAATGGTTTTACAAATCATTTAACCAAGATATAAATTTTCAAAAGTAGCGACAAGGAAAACATGAAAAAGCAAAACTCAGAATAATAAAATGGCAATGATTTAGTAAATGTTAAAAGGAAAATTTTGATCTAATGTGTGATTAACAATGCATTAAACTTGAGCTGTCGTCTATTGATTAATCAGAACAATTAATTTAATGACTGATGCTCTTAGGACAAGGATAGCTATGAGAACATACCCATAGAGACTTCTTCTGCAAATAATGAAAATAGGGTGAACTGGAAAAGTGGTGTTAAATGAACAGAATATTAAAAAGACTGATGAATGTCCAGACTTTAAAAAAAAGCAATTAAAGTAGTTATAATCCAAACTGGCAATGCAGTCTTTCAATGCTGGAATCAGTTAATGCAATGACAAGTTGTGGGTCAACTTCTTTGTGGTGGCTGAATAGTTACAGACATCACTTCACGTTTACCTGTGCCCAAGGTCCAACAGTCCAGTGATTCTTGGCCCGACAGTCACCATAATTACAGTAGCGAGCAGAACTGGGCTTTTCACTCTGTAGGCAGCCATCGCGCACCTCACCAGGGAGAAGCCATCCTTCTTTGGTGACACCCTGGCACACTACCGTGCGCATCTGTTGGCCCTCTCCACATGTTGCGGAACACTTGCAATGAAAGAAATAAGCTCAATAGGCAACGTCCACACAACTGCTACTGAATAGGAGGTCTTTGTATCTATAAAAACGTCACCTATGGACTGCATTTAATTTGGGTGTATCTTGACTAAAGTTGAGCATAAATACCCATTCACAAAACAGCATACCTGACCTGAGCTCAGAACACCACAAAACTCTACTACTCTGATGACAATAATAAAACTGCTTTGCTTAATAAAAAGAAAAGGTCTACACACTGAGTATACCACAATGACAAAAAGGCAATTTTTTTATTCTACCGGGCTCCAAGGTCCAGTGTTCCAGATGAACGGGCATGGGAACTCAGCACAGCGGCGCTTTATTTTGGGCTTAGTCTTGGCATCACACAGATGTGAAGAAATTTCATTGCCTTGACGATTTTTGCAACTCACTGGACGATGTTTCTGTCCAAATCCACATGTTTTTGAGCACTGTGGTGACATTTCCAAAAAAAAAAAAAATCACTGGATCATTACATTTCAGTAGAAAATTCTAATAAAAAATTTCATCCTCTGTCTTTGCCCCGAAATTACTAGAAGAAAAATATACATGGAGGAAGAGTGTCATCACAATCAACAATTTCTGGACAATTCATGGCAGAACCTGAACTAACCATGCATACTAAACATAACTATGTGACTGATCTTGATGGACAAACAGACAGACACACGGGCAGACAAACCGACAAAGAGAGAGACAGACTGACAGACCGACAAACAACTAATGGGTCCATGGCACACCTCTGACCAGGCTCCCACAGTCCAGACAAACTGTGAGCAGTCCTCAAGTTGACAAGGTCGAACATTCTTGGGCTGTTTGTCACGCGGACACATGAAGGGGGAGACAGCTTCGTTTTGACTATTCCTGCAGGCCACCTCGCGCATCTTGACTCCCTTGCCACAGGTCGCTGAACACTGATAACGGTAGGCAGCACTCATTTCAAATTTTATGTACCATGAGCCACATTTATCATAAAATATTTTGTTGATCAGTAATAACATAAATTTACCAATCAAGCCAAAAAAAAAATACTGTAGTCAACTATACATTATATATTACATATACATAATTATTGTTATCAAATGAATATAAAACAAAGCAACAATCTAATAAATAGCGCAAACAGTTGTGATAATTGGAGCCGTAAACAATAGTGTTTATTAAGCGAAAAGTATGGCTGCGAAGGACTCTTCGAGCATACTTATTTTAACAGGTTCCTGCTGTGATTCCTTATGCGAGATTTGTGAAGTTTGAGTACGTTGTTCGAGAAGTGATCCACCATGTTGGCTTGCAGTATCACATGTAAACCGACGATACCATGCAGCTCCTAGCATCTGGCCCAGCTTGCCAACTCCACAGTCTGTTCACCGGTATTTAGCAAAGCTTCCACTCTGTCAAACACTGGATGTTGGTGAACAAATTAAAGCTTGATGGGGAGACAACTAAAGTCATCCAGACAGCCTGTGCACATACTCTTAAACATCTGCCTCGGTCTACATCACTCACTTTCTCCGGATCCACCTTCACTTTCTCCCAGTCTGTCAAAAATCTTGGTGTTCTTTTCTACACATCATCGTCCTTCGAGAATCATGCCAACTCAGTTTGCAAATCCATCTTTCTCGCTGCGCAGGATCGGGCGCATCTGTTGCCTCCACCAAGCGGGTTATGTAGGCATTTGTGTTGTCCAGACTCGACTACTGTAACTCTCTGTTCACAGATCTTCCTGGCCGCCTGTTTGACAAGCTCCAGAAAGCTAAGGACGTATTCCGTAAGAGAGCTTCCAGTTCGTGCTTGCATCGACTTCAAGATCGCCATGCTTTGCTATCGTGTTGTTCATGGCCTTGCCCCAGTCTATCTGAGCTTATGTTGCCATACCAGCCTCGCAGGTCAGTTCGCTCGACCCTCGCCGGTTTTTTTTCTCTATTCCACGTATCAGACTGGAGACATTCGGTCGTCGCCCTTTCTTTTTCTCCGGACCCAGTATTTGGAATGGCCTGCCTCCGTCTCTTCAGACAGCAGAGTCGGTACCTGCCTTCCGATCTGGACTTAAACCATATATCTTTCGGTACCACCTACTATAACTCGTCCATCCTGTTGTCCCTTCTCCCCCACACTCCTATCATTAACTGCGTTCCTTCATGTTATTGTATTGCTAACCGGTGCATGCTCGTGTATGTATGTTGTGCTTGTTTGTACTCGATTGTAACGTCTACGTCACACGGCCTCTTTCCCCACTGCCCCTGGTCTCTTGTGAAGCTCATCGAGCTCGCCTCCGTGTGGGGAAATGCGCTATAAAAATCATATTATTATTATTATTACTATTGTTAAATATGGTGTTCAAGACATTTTAATGATAGTTATGATCTTGAAAGAGATACATTTTTGTTTATAGACGTCCTCCACAGACGTTATAGGCCGTGACGTCAATGACAGCGTAGATGAAGGCTGGGCTCTCTGACGTCACGAACTCTAGACTCAGCCAGCTCACCTTACTCCACTTGCCCTTGTGCCATCTGGGGCAAGGCCCGGCAGAGCAGCGTTTGGTGTTGCGAGGTTTCACGCGGCGGCACAAGCGATAGGAGAGAGAGTTGCCGTCCTCGTCTTCACAGGTGACCTCCCTTTGCATCAGGCCGCGTCCACAAGTGACGGAGCACTATACAGAAAGAGAAAATACCACAATGACTCAAAGATAGAAAGGAAAAGAATGAAAGAAAGAAGATTAAGTTCATCATAACTGCCGTCTAACAACTTCTGCCAAAGAGAATAATGTTGTAGTTTGCTTTGCCCCCCGCGAGGAGTGCACGCGCAGTCTTCCAGATCACCTGACCACGTGGCTTAGTGGATCTTCGGACGATTAGCACGGGAACAGCTACTGTGCACCAGTCCGCATAAATAAGGTCTTTATAGTGATAAGATAATGGGCTTCTGGCATTGGGAAGAAGCCTAAGTAAAGCTCATCTGGAAGACAGCATGCAGTAGATGTGGAAAAAACTCAACCCCAAGAGTGCTGGGCAGCCTGCATGATGTGCACGTGAGATTGAGTGAGTGAATGAGTGAGCAAGCGAGTGCATTGTGCTTCCAGACCTTGACCATCGTGTTATTCAGAAGATTCCTCACAGAAAAACAAACAAATAAAAAAAGGAATTCATTTTCATAGAAAGTCAGTGTTTCTTTTTCCTAGTTTGACCCGAAAAAAAAATCCAACAGAAACCTTCGATATAAATTTTGGAAACAAGCCATAAGTTCTTAGAAAACTCAAGAGTAAGGACTGGGAAAATCAAAGATCAATCCATGTTAACTATACTGATAGCAATTCCCCCCCCCCCGGCATCGGATATAACGCCTGCAGCAACAGTGCTGATGTCTTGAGCTAGTGGAGTAGGGCGGGAGAGGCAGTCTGGATGCTGGGAGCGACGCGGGAAGACACGTGGGAGGGAGTGAGAAGGTGGAGGCACCGAGAAGTGCCGGCACTCGATCGCAGTGAGGGGGGGGGCTCTTATGGTTGTTAACAGGCCACTATATCACCACTGGCAGAAAAGCCTGGCCTCTCACGCTTTTCTTCACCTTTCCTGTTGGACGTGCTACCAACCACGGACGTATAGGGACCAGGGGAGCGTACCGGAAGAGACCTGACATCGTTAACAGACTCAGCGAAAAAACCCCGCCAGGCAGCAAAGATGAAAAATTTGACTTGTTGAGGAAGTCTGAAGACAGCGGGAAGGCACAGCCATGCGAGAACAGTTGCGATCTGGACGTCTGATTGTTTGTCTGTCCAGGCAGATGAAGTCACTAATGAAAATGAGTGGTCACCCTTCACTCGTGGTCAAGGCAGGAGCCAGAAGTGCTGTAGCGTGTGATAAGACCAACGCGAACTGTATACACCATTCTCATTTGAAGCCAAACCTGCACCTGCACAGTAAAGACAGTATGGCGTTGCTATTTACTACAACAACATGCGAGTAATATAGATCAGGTTGTGCAGGAGACCCCGAGCAGCAAGCAAAAAAGTATGGAGTGTATCCATCGTTTCATTGGGTCAAACACAACCTGCTGTGATGTGATTTATCTGTTGTCGAATCGCTACCACCAACTGTAAAAAGTGACAGTTGACAAAAGTGTGATCGAACTTGTTCATTTTAAAAAATGTTTTAACAGGAACATAGAAAAAAAAGAAACAAAAGGGAGCAAGCGTCCCCTTCTTAGACCTGTAAATTCACACGAAGAGATAACCGGAGGTATTCGCCACGTAAAGACAATACTTGCTATTCGACTGTGAAGTCAGCAACATCTTGAGCTCGTGAGGAGCACAGGCAACGATTTCATTAACAAACTTACGTTACATTATAACTCATGATGCGTTACCTGTAAACAGAACCACGAAAGGACAGCATTACCCAGCTTGTTACCTACCCTATTAGTGCGCTCCCTGCCAATTGTTTTCTACCACCAATGAATAAATCTGAACAGCAGTACCCATCCACTCCTTTCTTCTATAGCTTTGCCTATCTCTTTCTCTCTCTTTCTTTCTTTATGGGTTTCTTTTGCGAAGAAATTGCTGCGTTTTCACATTAAGGATAGATAATATGGCCAATGCAGGGAGGGGTTGGGTTAAGTCTCACAAAACCGCAGCCAAAGCCTTTTTTTTTAAAGGAAACCACATCTGGAGTTTGTCCACGGCGGTATAACTGGAACAAGTTTAGTCTGGGTGCATGATAATTCTGCCCGAAGCACGTGCAAAAACGTCTGGAAGAACAATAAGATCTCACAGCCGGCCTCAGCAGCACGGTCTGGGGCGGTGACGGTAGCGGTGGTGATGTCGGTAGAAGAAGAAAGGATGAAAATAGGCCAGTAGGTCAGGAGAAAATATAATGCACGGACAACCACAGAAGTAACAACAATTTTCTTTTAATGTTACTTCTGAAATTACGTTGAGAGTGAAACTATGGAGTGAGGATAATCTACAACAGTTCTCTCTGTTGTCTCTCAATACTGTGGAAAGACGTGCCTACCACGCATTGCAGCGCCCGATTTGAAAAAAGTTTAAAATTTCAGAACACCCACAATTTTTTAAAAAAAGTTACGAATATTAAATTTATTACAAAATTAGATGAGAAACGTCGATGGCAGGAAGTATTCGAAAACTCAAACCCGCATGGTGACCTACATGATTGGGCGTCTTCATCTATCATGATTTGGCGGCACTATGACTCACGTTAGGATCCTTGTTGGAAGTTTTGGGCTCGAGGCAAAACCGAGTACCACCACACCCCCCGCACCCCTTACCCAAACACACACATCTACTTCCTCTAAGGAAAGCGGTGGTCGGGAAAGAACATAGAGACCCGCAATTTGTTCCAGATCTAACTCTCATAGAGAACTGAGGCTGAGAGAACTACTGAGAGCAGAGGCTGGGGTAGTCAAAATGTTATGGGCGATCATTTTGCTGTCCTTCGATCATCGCATCTCTCTCTAATATATATATATATAAACACAAATATATGTACACCAATCATTCTGTTTTTCATTTTAAAGCAAGAGTGTTATTGTGAAAAGTGTGATATATGTTCATAATCTCGAGGTTTGCTTAGAACTTGGTGCAAAATGGCGCTGTTTGAGATTCTCACTTCACTTCCTTCTATAAATCCATGCGCCCTGATTTATGCTAAAGGCGGAGCGCTCAAGATCCAGACCTTGACACCACAAAAAAACGTTAGTGAAGAAGGGGATGCAAACTTTTGATAGAGTTGTTTCCCCAGCAACTTGTCCTCACCGATATTGCAGCAAAATCTGCACTTGCACAAAAGACTTAATCCATATTCAATAAAACTAACTCATGTTTTATTTTTTCGCCAACTGAAACAGTTCAACAAAATCGAATCTTCTTAATCAGATTTACGAACATTCACAACAATGCGATTGATAGCTGCCGATGAAAAATGTGGAAAATAATGTAGACCGCAAGAAATTAAGAGGAGAGGTGAAGGACGCAACCTCCCCTCCCAGTAGATCCGGACAGCAGCAATAGAATAAACCTAAAGTACTCCCATCACATTCAGGTCGCACAAGATGCACAGAAACTGTGCGCTCGGGCACAGCAACACTCCAAATCACGCGTCCGTTGTACCGCTAGGTACAGTTTAAATACAGCTAGCTGCAAGGGCAAGAGAAATGTACTGTAAAGAGAACCGGGCGAAGAGTGTCTAATGTGTCTGGCACTACAGGTGATATAAACCAGAAGCCCCTGCCATCCTCCTTCCCCTCATGGTTACCACCAACCTCTCTCATGCTCGCACTAGCTGTCCGAATGAGGCTCATCTCCTCACTACCCCCCGCCCCCAGAGGTTCCAGCCCCGCTGCCTCCCCCTCCCAATGACAGTTTTTTTTAAAACCTTTCCGGTAGGTCCTCATGGTAGGTCCCCAGGTTTCCAAGACATGGAACCGAGGATACTGATGGCGTCAAGGGGTGCAGTTTCCTGATGCCACTCATGTTTGGGTAGCGGAGTGGGTGCTATGTATTTTAGCAAACTTTTACCCCCCCCCCAGTTATTTGACTGAAAACCATAATCTAAAAATTCTAATTGACCAGAGGAGGCGATTTTAAATAGCCACGCCCATTTCCGCTATGTCACCGACAGGTTTAATGTGCGTATTTTTCTCCCGTGCCATCTGCAGGGGCGGGGCAAAATACAAAATGGAAAATCTACCCTTTAGTGGCAGTTTGCTGTGCCACCTACAGTCAAGGGTGGGAGGTCTGCCGCCGAGTGGATGGGTGTCTCGAAGGATCTTGCCGCAGCTTGCAACACCTCTCCCCTCTACCTCACAATAAGCTCTCTTTAATTCTCACCTGTATGGCTGAGAGGAGGTGTTGAGAAAATGGAAGTAGGGGGTACCAGGAGTCATCATTGGGGGTTGGGTGTGACGTACGGAGGTAGGAAGAGGAGGGAGGAGTAGCCGTAGGGATACACAGGTGGATAAGATTTCCGCTGAGGTCAAAGGTCACGCAAAAGATCTTTTTAAAAAAAAACGTGCAGGAAGCAGAGGCCACCGGCACCCAGACTGCAGTCAGTCTGCTCACCGGCAACCGCCTGCTTCCCACATGCTCAACAGTCAGCGTGAAAGCAAGAGCGGGTGTACAATCCACTCAATAATGAACACTGACTTCTAGAAGCTCGCAGGCTTCACAGTACATGCAAAGAACAGGGTGTGTGTGTGTGTATGTGTGTGTGTATGTGTGTGTGCGCGCGCGCGCGTTTTATAAATATATATAAAAACCCACTTTGGGTCGAACCGATGTGCACTTTCTCTACCCCTCCTGCCCAACCATACCTACATAAATACGCGACCACTAACGAAACCAGTAAAGACTATTTTGTAGCCAGCGTTTAGACACGTGCCACTGGCTCAAGAGATCCAGCTCCATACTATCCTTCATCTGAATACTCAAGGGTATTACAAAATGTTCAAATATTAACATCAAAAGTAAATGTAAGACATTGTGATCGAACAACTTCCTTCATAACCAGTCTGGACTATTCACAGTCGCACTGGGAAGCGGGGTCAGAACGAGGCTCTGATCGTAGGCACAAGTGCGCTGGGCCCATTTTCGTATGACCCTTAAAACGGAGAAGTGGGCCACGTCGCCAAAAAAGATCTGATTTACCATCGCACCGCTGATAATGCGGAACTGGAGGTTAGTCTGGAAACTGTTCAAAGGTATGCAAGCTATTCTTCATAAATGAGTTGATATCACAAGTGTAGGTAGACGATAATGAGTTGAATTATAGGTGACGTGCCAGCAAACGCCCCGGCAAGGACGTGAGAGAAGAGTCAGCTGGTAGATGGTGGGGGGCAGAGTAGAAAGGGGAAGGAATGACAAGAGAGAGAGAGAGCGAGAGAAGAGAGAGAAATTTAGTGAAAGAGGGAGAGAAACAACTTTTTTTTTCATTTGTCAAACGATATGTCTTCATCTTATGCAAGCTAGGGATACAGTCATAAACCAGTTTCCTTTTCGGTCACATTGTCTGCCTCGCGGTATTCTGATTGCTACAAGAAAAGCTTTCTCATTAATGCTTAAAGTTTTGTTTAGAATATAAAATGGCTCTCTGAAAAGCACAAAAAAGGATAGGCAGTTAATTATTTTGAGTTATGAATAGTATAACACACAGAATTTAACCTCTGGCTTTTTTTTTATTTGGCGCTTGAAAGCGTACGGATTTTTTCTGCGAGCTCTTAATGTATCTGTAATTTCATTTCACCTTTGCGTGTCTTCCAAACTGTCTACTACCTGTGACATAGGTAATCTATGAAATTCCTATTTGTTGGAACTGAGGACAACAGATAAACGCCTTTTCCTCCATCCAGACTAGGTATAAACAGTCTGCAAAAACGGAAGGCGCTCTCAGCGTGTCTATCCACTTGACTTCAGACACCGTCACGACCCCACTCACCCCCTTCCCCTACCCTAAAACCTCCCTCGCATTGTAAAGGTAGCTGGTGCTGATGGGAGGATGCCGAAGACGTAGCTATCGCTGATGACGTTCCACCTGTTTACTATTTCACGATGGGAGGAAAGTGAAGTAACTTCATAATCTGCTGTGAGCGGTAAGCGTTCTCTCGTCACCAGGCTGGAGGAGGGGGTGGGGCTTCTGACCGCTGCTGTAGTCGCTACTGGTACTTACAACGCCTTTCATCTAACGGCTGAGTGATAAGCTAGCGCGGACATGACAGCCCTCGCCAAAACGCGTTTTGTTCTCGCACGCCATTCTAAACACAACACGTTCCGTTCTAATATTGACGTAAGGTCAAGTCGCACTGTTGTACAAATTCCTTCCCTCGTAATGACGGTGTGCCGGGAGATGCACGACGACACTCTTGAGGCCCTCCCACAAACCTGCTCAGCTTGACTTGTCGGAGGGGTGGGGTGGGGTGGGGAGAAAGAGTGGAAGGGTCGAGGGAGAGATAATGCTAACACGCATTATCATTTCTACGAGAGCATATCTTCCGACAGACAGATACACCACGTGATTTCCTGTAAGAATCGCCATCGCCATGCAGGAGTCACGCACGTGCACACGAAACGCTTGTATTCTCACAACTCCTGACCTAGTCCTTTTCCTTCTGCTCAGGTTTGCGTTTTAGGGATTAGGACAGCCCGCGGAGATGGCGAAATACATATCAACAGAAGCAGGCATATCGAAAACCGACAGAGCACCCTGAAGAAGTTTAGGCTGGGAAGGAGAAGCGGAAATCTTGGTCTGTTCTTTTGAGGGGTACTGTCATCCTCATGGACATTTAAAGCCAGTCGCCGCCTGTTTGGACATTTGCATTTCCTGATTATCTGACGCTCTTCCATATGTTAACATCTAAAACAAAACAAAAATGGGAAGGAAGATGAAACGAAAGATCGTTCAGTACTGGTGCAACTGTGCCATCGTGGGTGGCTGGGTGGGCGAAACAGAGACTGGACAGGCGGATGTGTGGAAGCATCTAGAAGATTTATTACGTTTGAATAAAAAGAGATTAGGACAGCCTTTAACCTAAGAAACATGTCTAGTGAGTGAAAGCGTTCACCTGCACAACTACGAACAATGCTGGTCAGCCGTCTCACGCTGTACCTAACTCTTTACACCTCCAAAATCATAAACACTGGGAAAGTTAAAAAAAAATGTCAGTCACAATTTTATTTATTTTCTTCGTAGATTTGTTGTTGCTAGTGATTTGTAAACAAATAAAATGCTGTTTTTTCTTGGGCGCATAATCTCTCATATATCCACACATGCACACATACACGCTCGCTCACTGTAGGCTTCCCCATACATTTTCTTAGTCTACAAACGCTTTGGTTGAGGATATCCCAAAGGAAATAAATTTGTGCTTATATAAACATAGCCATGATACAACGAAAAATACATCGGCGATATATGTGTTCCCACTGATCACAACAGGAGAGCATGCCAATATTTACAAATACAAATTTAACACCGTAAATAGATACATGCATCTTGAATAGCACTGAGTAACAATATTGAACAAAAGCTAATACCAGACTCGCAAATGAAAAAACTGATCTATAATCTGACGCATTATCTTTTTCATGGGTCACCTTAAACATGGTTAACCCTTAGAGTAATTAACGCCCTCGAAGACATATTCAATCAGTTTTACAAAAACATTCTCGAGCCTTCAAGATAAATAAAAGAATTTTAAAACAATAACATTAAAACATACGTTTACCCGGTGCCTGATTCGTCAGCAAAACAATTTTGGTGATAGCAAGTCCCTCAACCTATACTGAAGGGATCCAGCAGGCTGGTAGCAATTCGGTTGCGCAACTCTCTCTCTCTCTCACACATACATTACCTCTCTTTCACACACACAGTTCGGCTTTAAAAATAGCTATGTTCGATACAGACACAAATTCACAATGTATAAATAGTCGGGTAAGCAGTGCAAGTCACGAGGTCTGTCTGTCAGAGAATCTCATGCGTAGACTGCACAAAGTTCTCAGACTTAATACATCATAATGTTGGACACTTTGGTCTACAAGGTAAAGGTTCTTACCACAGATTATACAGGTTTCAAAGTCATGGCAAAATATCTCAAGTCCGACAGTCTCAGAAACTATAGCAAGTGGCATTTTCCCTGACAAATTATAAGCACTGAGATTGTAAAACATCAGCCATATATTTCTTTTTCACAAACGTAAATCCCCCCTCAAAAAAAGTCAAAAACCAGCATTATTTTGCCTCTTGCATAGTTTCCTTTGGAAAGTGTCTCTGAGATTGAAGACCCGTTGTCCACCGTGAGATACAGAAAGAAGCAGTGGTTTTGTCATGATCCAGAAAAGAGAAATTCTGATCAGGGTGTCCGTGTTTGTGTATGTCGATCACAGAGTGTAGCAAAAATCAATCGTTGGCCAAATGTTTCCGGATATATGCCGCTATGACGGCATGTAGGAAATCGCTCTACATTTCTCAAGCCTCATCAAGATCCCCTCCAAGACTAGGCTTAATAAATACTTCATTCGGTTTCATATCTAACGCCTTTTTATAAAATTTCCCAGCTACGCGGAAGAATGTGTTCTTCAACATGAGACTAAAAGGGACATAACAGGATATAAATCATTATGCATCGCGAACTGTTGGCAAGCAAAAAGATGGATAAGTTACCTCCCTTCGAATGGATAACCTTGGCTTTGAAAACCGCTTTTTTAAAAAAAATACAAAGTTACAGGCGCATGGGCGGATAAGCATAAGGCGAGGATAAAAATACAAAGAAACCTTACCATTGCACATACGTTTGTAATGCCCAGCAAATTAAAAGTCTCATTTGCCAGACCTGAGATAATAGGAGCTAGGACTTTGGTACAGCACGACATGACATCTTTGTCGTTGTAAACTGTCAGTGTATAAAGCTTTGTAAGAGTTATCCCTGAGATGATGCAGCTTCCCATAAGGCGACAGCGGTAAGCCTGACAGAGACTTTGGTTCATCGAGTACCGACGTTCCGAGCGTGTGTCAAGCTTGGTGACTACATGGGTGACCTTTGCGTCCACGCGACCTTTGGTTATACGTGACATTTACTTAAAGGTTTAGATCTCATCTGACTAGTCAATAATCGACAATAATATATACCCAAGGCATAAAAAGTAAACAGGTTTAGGAATGGTTAACATGGTCCGTACTACTATCATAAAAACAAATTCGACTTTATCCATGATACATTTTCCAGTCCGCACGGCTGTCCGTGATCTCAGTGAAGCAAGAAGTCTTGCGTGCCTTTTTCAGTGATTATTGCAGGATTTAAAAACGAAACCATTTTGTCAGTTTCACTGGTTTTGTTTGGATATATTTGACGTACAGCAGAATACATTGAAAACAATAATCTCTAAGTAACTGAAGATATAAATGAAGTTACACAGAGCTCTTTCTTCTTATTTATTGATGACATTATCTTTCAGAAATAGTCACTATCAATAGCCTGCACTGGGTAGCCAAATGCAAATTTGCCAAGCTTTCACGGTCTTATTCCATACTCCTCTTTGATAGCCAAGCCTGTTTTAGAACCAATACTATTCCTTTACCTTTTACTTTCAGCGAGCTCAGACGGGAGGTGATTTATTACTCTGGTGCATTTACTTTTTAACATAAGATTGTAGAGATTGTCTCTGCTTTCAAAGAATTGGTTATTAGTCATCAATACATCAAACTTGAACAAATTCCGCTTTATGCTCACATAATCGATTTCTCTGTGATAAACTGTATGGGTACTGTTCTGTCCTTTCTTTGACAAGACCTGTCTAATCGCTCAGACATGGCTACTGTCTCTTCTGTGGGTATACTTCCCACCCATCCCACGTTCTTCCCTTCTACATGTCAACTATCTGGGCCCTCCATGCATCAGTCTTTGATCCCGCCTTGATAAAAGCGCACCTAAGGAAACACCCTCCCTCCTGCTCAGTCGGCAAACTTTTAAGCGTTTCCCTTTGTGCCCCCGCCCCCTTAAAAAAAACCTTTAAAGATGGTGACAAGTCACAGTAGTGTCACCAAGTTCTTGCCCCAAGGCTTAAAATTGGCTGGTGCAGAACTGCCGATCGATCTTAACACTGTTCAATAGTTATCCTTCTAGATGGTCGTTTCAATATCAGTCCCAAGAACGTCGTCCATTAGTTTTTAAGTTCCGCACTGTCTAAATGCGAGCTTTCGAAAACTTTGCGCCCTTAGGAGGAATTTTGCAGTAAACCCGCCAGATCCAAATTTCGTTACTTATTTGCTTTTAAAGAATTTCTTTAAATACTGACTTTTCCAGGGACTTAAAATCATTTTTCAAACTTCACCGACTTTTCACGTTTTTCGTGGCTCATACGGATACTGAGTTTGCTTTTAAGAAAAACGCTTGATAAATAACGCTTTTAAATAGACTCCGGGATGTAAGTTCTACTGTTTCCGCCTTTTTGGGTATGCGATCTCATGTTTTGGATTTCCAATAACTGTCTTTGGCGAGTGAGGTGGATGTTGGTGTGTGAACCCTATGACAATTCATGTAAAGATCGCTTAACGTTATTCATGGATTTCAAAGTTGCACAAACGACAATCAACAATAACAAAACCGTAACGGCTGGCTATGTCGCTATAAACCGTTGAGGGGATCAACTGCCTTACAGTTAAGAAGCGTGCGTCTCTCTGTTTGACAGTTTTGCTCATTTTGCGGGGGATTATGAATCGGAAGCAAAGCAAAGGGAGATCAGTCACGCTACTGCGAATGTCGCCGATTGCGGCTTGACAGTAACGATAGAAACTGCGTCTGCTGGCGCTGAGGCTGCTGATGTCGCTGGTACTGACTATACCGTGAGCGCCACTCACTCTGTCTTATCTCCTCCGCCCCTTGTGTCACTCCCTCTCTGCCTTCATCGGAATCCGCGTACCTGTACACGCTCTGGTGATCTGTCTCGCGGTTGGGCAATGTGAGGGTGGGGCTTAACCCTACCATACCTGGGGTAATCAGAGGCACTCCGCCCTCGTCTCTGCCCGAGTCAGCAGTTCTACCATAAGGGGTTAGCCTCGACGGGATGCGGGGCCCGTTCACGTAGCGACCCGGCTGCACCTCCGGGGTGTCTGCCCTAGGTAGAGGCTGTTCGACCTCCTCTTGCTGCCTGTCATACTGCACTCGGTCATGAGTCTGTGCAGGGAAGGGGGAGGGGTCTCTGCGGCCTGCCCTGTCCGCACTTTGGTTGTCACCCTGCTGCTGGCGACCTTGGCTGTGCAGGTACCGCTCGTACCACTCAAACTCCCGCCAGCGGCGCTCTCCTCCCCTGACCCGCGTGTGGTACGTCTGAGTGTGGTCAGGCGACCAGTACCGCTGCTCGTGCTTGGGGTAGGGCACGCCGCGCGCACGGATGCCCCCCGTGGCGGGGTGGTGATTGCCCTGCTGCGCGAGGAGGTGGTCGAGGGATTGAGAGGTCGGGGAGTGTTTGGAGGACTCAGCCGCCGAGGGGCTCGGGTGTCTGACCGGGTGCAAGGGGGTCGGAAAGTGTGTGGTGGGGCCGGACAGGTGCACGTCCTGGTGCCTTACCGAGGACCACGCTCCCGTTCGCCAGCGGTTGGAGGGCGAGGCGCAGGCTCCTTCACAGGCACGGGTGTCCAAAGGACGCTGTCGCACGTCACAGTCGCTATTGGGCGCGACCTTGCCTTCTAGACGACACAAGACCGCACGCGTCTGAACACCTTTTTCGTTGCAGGTCTTGGCAGAACACTGGAAAGAGCAAAAAAGACGTTGCGAAATGAGTTATCATTGAATGCTGGAGAGTTTATCACAGGAGACTTAAAATCAACCTTTTCTGAGCTCCTTCTTAGAAAAAACTTATTGCATTTAAAAGTGTGATAGAGTAACAAAACTGCTAGCAGCCAGTTATGTCTACGACGTGAAATGATAATAGGAAACACATATCGTTGACTGGAAGAAAACGTAATCAGAGGATGACAAAAGGTAATCCGTCATAAGACCTGGAGAGAAATGTTTCCCTGCCTGCCTGCTCTCAGTATACAGATGATCAATGACAACTTCGAACATATAAGTACGCAGATAAGCAAGCAAACAGCAGACAAAGAAAAAAAAAACAAGTAACAAGGAGAGTGAAAACATTGAGCTGGCGTACCTCCTGCCAATCCTCGGCGTTCCAGTTGGGACAGGGCCTACCCTGACAAGCCTGGTACTCGTCAGGCTTCAGCGACTTGTCGCACGTGTCGGCAACCCCCTTCTCGTCGTGACACACTACATGACGTCGCTGCCACCCCATGCCGCACGTTGCTGAGCACTGAAATGACGACAACGGGAGAGTGACAAGCTTATGGACAACATCGCGGAAAAATTATTGATGTAAGAAGAGTGACAAATTTGTGGACAACATCACGGAATAATTATAGATGTAGGAAGAGTGACAAGCTTATGGACAACATCGCGGAATAATTATTGATGTAGGGAAAGAATCGGAGGAAGAAAATGTGTGAAAACGGCAAAACATAAGTAATTCTAATGATCTCTTGGCTATGATTTCTTAGATGAATACATATGACAGGAAATCGCTTAACGCTTACTGGTTCAGTAAGTTTCACAAGTATTCATTCACTCTACAGAGTAGACGAAGGCCGGGTGTTATTAAGAAAAGTCATGCAAGGGCAGTAACTTACAGCGCTCCACTGCCACGTGAGCCAGCGACTGCTACCTTCCACACGGTTGCTGGTAATGACGCCCACGTTGAAGTCGCCTTCGTCGGGAGAGATGCACGTGCCGCGGTTGCACCTGTGTTCGCTGACCGGCTTCTCGACGATGTCACAAAAACTTTCGTCGGTGATCTGCTCGTTCAGGATGCAATTGACGTAACGGGTCTGGATGCCTTCTCCACAAGTCACTGTGCACTGCAACGGAGAGGAAAGTACTCACGTCGTGGTCACGTCATTGCGAACTGGTAGGAGAATGAAACCCACCTTTCTTACGTCACTATGCACTGGGCTCCAGAACAGGATTCATCATATAGACGTGTACGTGGAAATAGTTCTTGAATTTTTTGAAGTTCGAGGTTCATCTGTCTAGAACAATTTGCATGCTAAGGTGTTTGCGAGCCTGTAAAGCCTGACCAAATCAACAGGTGCGTGCTGCTTACGTCACTCCAGGCCCCAGAATGCCAGTCGCCACAGGGCTTGATGACGCAAGACTCCACGCTGGCAGGGCGGGACAGGTGGCTGCAGAAGGAGGTGTTAATGACTTGGCCCTGATAGTCCATGCAGCTGACAAACCGATGCTTCGTCCCTGTACCGCAGGTAGCCGAACACTACAACATACGGTGGTTATCGCAGTCAGTGCTAGAAAACACGAGGAAGGTTTCTTCTAATCTGGCATATAGTGAACTAGGTGATGAACGAAAGATGGTCCCAGTGTCTTTTAGGTTTGCCTTTCTTTAAACAAAAATTGGTTTACTCTCCTGCTCTTTAGCTAAACTTTTGCCAGCTCACCTGTTCATAAACTATATTGCACTTCTGCTACCAGTTTCAGCGGTGCGAAAGACAGGAGGAATCGCGAGCAATGCAATGACATCACTTTATTCAATAACACGATTTTGAGTCACCGTCTAGCGTCACTCGACATCATGGCGACTTGCTCAAGGCAGGTCTTCGCGCCGAACTTACCTCTGTCCACGAGCCAAAGCGCCAGAAAGCCGCCTGGGGGGCCGTTTTGGCCGCGGTGGTGGTCGTCAGCGGCGGGGTGGTGGGACAGGCCCCCATGAAGCAGGGCTGGGTGTCTTCGGGACGCTTGGTGGCATCACACTGGGTATCTTCAAGAAGCGAGGACGCCAGGCGACACTTGACTGCGCGCATGCTCACACCTTTGTCACATGTCACGGAACACTGAAAGCAGGGGAAGCAATTTTATTTCATAAGTCATTGATGTTGCCAGGAAGTGGGACATCAGTTTTATGTTAAAAGAAAGACATTAAGTAGACGAAAAAGAAAAGCTTTTCGTCACAAGGAAGACAGGTTGTAGAGCGCAGGAAGGGAGGTTAGTCTGGCGAGTCGTCAGGACAGCAGAGTGTACACGGTAGCTATAAAACTTGAAAAAGCGATATCAGGCACGCTACAAAAATAAAAGTCTTGCTAATACTTCAATGACAGTGAATATAAGTCTGTTAAGTGAGGAGATTAAGCTTTGCAGTGTCAAATGCTTGCTTTTCTTGCATCATCATAGCGAGAGACTGAGACAATACAGGTGGGGGTAGAGGGTGGTACAGAAAAAAAGGGAATGAAAGAGAGAGAGAGAAAGAAAGAAAGAAGTCAACAGATGCTGTAAATTGTGCACGCGGAAGGCATTACGTGCACGGGTACTAACCGGTCCCCATCCTCCAGGGTACCACTCTGGACATTCCTTCAAATGACATTCCTTTCTGGTGGCCGGGCGGAGTTTGCTGTCACACAGGGTGTCGTTCACCTTCTCCTCCCCCTGCATGCAGTGGGTCTTGCGCAGCTTTCGCCCTCCGCCGCAGGTCGCGGAGCACTGGAAACGTCCAACAAAGCAGTTTTGATTTGGGAACTTCGAACCAGGCAGGCACCGAAATCGCGGCCATGCATACCCCAGTTCACCGACACAGACGTGGGGAGAAGGAACATGCATGCACGCACACATGCACTCATATGCACGCACACCAAGCACAGAGAAATAGAGAGATGATGACTATCAGCTTCATTTCCCCTCCTCTATGATGTCATCTTGCTGTACTTCCTCAGTCATTCAGGTATCTATATTTATCGATACTTCTTTAAAGACAACCGAAGATAATACTAGCATTTCAATTTCTTTACGCATTATGAGGTCCTTTCTTTCTCATCCTCTTCAGCAACAGACCCGATAGATATTTCTAACAGGACATGCACAATCAGTTCTCAACTCTGAAAGTGTCACCGAAGCAGAGAACGGAAAAGAGCTATGAACAGTCTGAAACAAACACTATAATACTTTAGTACAGGGAGAGGCACTGACCGGTAGCCAGTCACCAGTCTGCCACTCGGGACAAGGCTGCGTGTTGCATGCAGCACTCGTGACTTTGTCCTTGACCTCGCATTCTGAGTCCGGAAGCTCTTGTCCATCTTCGTCTACACATCTCGCTTGCCTCCCTTTATTGCCGCTCCCACAACTGACTGAACACTACAAGTGAAGAGACCAAAATGAACGCGACCAATCATCACCACCACCACCTACAACAACAAACAGCAACAACAACGCATGCCAGGCCAGAAACTACGGTACTCACTTGAGACCAGTCGGTGTAAGACCAGAAGGTGGGCAGGCACTTGCCAGTACAGGGCACGAAGTTGTCTGGTTTGGCGCCAAGCACACGCCGACATTCTCGATCACGCACTATGTCGACCTGCGAGAACCCTGTTTGCTTGACACAGTGAGCCTGCTGACGCCTCATTCCCACCCCGCAACGCACAGAACACTCACCCTTGTTGAGTACCCGCCACCTGTCATCAGAACACGAGTGCAACTAGTGTTTCATGAGCAAATGAAAGTAGAAGTGAAATAAAAAAAACAAATATCAAGGATGTGGGGAGGGGAAGCAAGTAAGTAAAGAGAATTGAAAAAAAAATTTTTTTTGTTCTCGGCCCAACGTGTCTTTGAGAAATACCATGCACTGAAGCTTCAACATCCGACTTTCTATCAATACTACTCTGAATTAAAACATATCTTTCATAGGCGACATTTAGTTTCAAAATCTGCGGAGGAAACATTATTGTCTCATTTTGGTTTTTAATGTGAACAGAAAGCGATGGTTGACGAAGGGAACTTACTCCAGTTTGCACTCTGTATTACAGGGTTCCTCCACGCGGTTTGGTTTCTTTAGACCCTTGCCTTTGCATCTTTTCTTAGAGACTATCAGATTGTCATCTTCTCGCACACAAACGATTTTTCTCCTCCTTTTACCTGTGTAAAATGTAGCATAAGATTATACGTTACACAGTCACATTCAGGATGCACAAAGCATTAAAAAAGTATAAAAAAGATAGTCCTGGGAAAAGCATTCAGTCGTCTTTAAAGATAAGAAAAGTGATTAAGATACATCGTTTTCGATTTTGTATATCGGCTCACGTATTTTCTTCTGCAAATAACTTTTAAAATACATTTTACTGACGTCGATTGCTGCTGGCTAAATAATACATATCACATGGGAGAGGGGAATTGGTGTTTTACGGCGAGCCAGCAAGTAAGGTTATATCACGACAAAGCAGCAAGCACTGTCAACCACATATCACATGGCTACACACATGAATTACATTTTAACAGTCACATATTGACTTTGTCGACGTGAGCAGATGATAGTGTCATGATATCTATGATCTAAGCATGTCTCTCCCCTCTGTCGTTCTGCACACAATGAGTTCCAGATTATTCAGATCGTTCAGTCAAAGCCACAGCCACGAATACAATAAAACATTAGGAGGTTGTAATCGGTAGCGGCAGCGTGCCACCCATTACCCCACTATAATCTCTACAAATCACGCGACGCATACCTCTACAGACGTGGCTGCATTTTCGCCACAATCCCATGTTGCTCCATACGAAACGCACCGTGTCGCCCGTGGACACGGTGTAGGCGTAGGTGATGTTCGGCGGGTGCAGCTTGCCGACAGACAGAACCTGTAACAATAAGTCGGCATTTGGGTGACACTGTTCTCCCAGCACTGACCTAGGTCAAACGCGTCACTGAAAATCTGATGACAACCTATATGTTGGCTTGCCTGTTTTTTTGCCTGTCCACCTGCCTTGATGTCTTAGTCAGCGCGTGTTGGGTGGAGAGAATATTTGATTTTTACTATTGTATGATATTGTCTTTTTTTAATACTTATTGACCAAATACAAAGTTATGTTTTGTGAAATTTACCTGAAATCCACGCTCAATGATTAAAGTTATTACATAACTTCAGTAATACTTAGTGAAAGAAAAGTGCTATAGTTTGTCACAGAGGAACAGGAAGATAGAGCTGAGCCACTACCAACCACCACCACCACTACCACCACCAGTCACCTCCCTTCCCCCACCGTCGCCGAAACACGACATTCCTGCAGCATAATCTCACTCACATAGACGTCGATTGGTTCTCCAATCATGCGCGTGGAGTTAATGCGCTCGACATTTTCCTCCGATCCGCTGTAGTCGAGTAGTCCCCCCTTGACGTTGATGACCCACTTCTCTGTGCGCACCATGAATTCTCCGTTCAGAATGAACTCCTTGTCGGTGTTCTGTAGAGCTGAGACGACCATCATCATGCGAATCAAATTTCGTTACATTAGACTTTATCGTTTTCTCGACAGACACTAACGTGATATTTTCACCAACTGCATGAACGTACGTCATATGTATGCATATTTGTTTCGCACAAAAACAAGAAATTAAGCGCTTACTGAAAAAGAATGGTGCATTCTAACATTATTTCTGCATTACAGGAACAATCCTATCCCCGTCAATCCAGTCCCTAAAGAACAGGGTGCTTCAAAAATGAACTTGGCTGATGTTTACCGAGGTAGTTGTCGTCATCCGCTAAATAGCTGTGTCCATGCTGGCGGATGTCTATCTCTGTGGCACCCGAAGGTATGGTTATTATGTGGTTGTATCCTGCAACAAAAGGGACACCTATGTTACCAGTCTGTCCCAGTATTACACGCATTTTTGTTTGTGAGGTACATTGCCAGACAACGCTATCTACAAAATTTGAAGTCTGCTGTATGTTTAATGCAAGGACCTATGTATAATAAAATTCTTGAAGAAAGAAGAAGAAACAAGACCACAATAAAACAAAATTGTAGAAGACCACAGCTTTCCACCTTCATCTTTTGGCAATGTATACCGCAAATAATGAAAATTACGATTTTTCAGCTAGCATCATCAGAAACATTCCTGCCGTCGCTCGATGTTCGGTTGTAAAACCAGTGCTCGAGGATGTCAGGTGGACGAATAAACAAAGGCCAATAAATGACATCATCGATGAGGTAACAAGGACTGTCTACCCACCGTAATTGGCGTTGTTGAAGAATCCGCTGACAGTCCTGCACGTGTAGTTGTCGCCCCCACATACGCCGCACCTGTCCCTTTTCATCGTGGAGCCCAGCTTGTTGTCACAGCCTGCTCGCTGCAAAGAGGTGTCGTTCTTGACGTACATATTTAACTCTTGTAGCTGCACCCAGTGTTCCCTTTCCCTCTCCACACACAAATACACACACGCACACAGGTCGTCTGCGTGTCAAAACTGTCAACAGGGTATGACGTAAATGGGAATGATGGGAAATTTCTAAGCTACAGAAATCCTTGGATTTAAGACAATAAAGGCTAACCAAAACCTTGTTCTATTATTTGCGTCTGTTCTTCTATCGTAGGTCATTATTCTTTTTATTTCTTCTTTTGTCTCAACGTATATCTGTCCAACGGAAACTCTTCTGACCCAAAGGTCTGCAAGTCTTTCGATTGACGCAAGATGCCAAGTGCATTCTCTTAGAGCCACTCATGACCTACAAGGAATGTAATGTTTAGGTACTAAAGTATAATACCTTCCTGACTGGTAGTAAAAATAAATGAAATAAAATAAATATTTGAAAAATAATAAACGAATGAAAAATAAGGACGACCAGATGATATCTTTATTAGAAATGTTATAATACGTGAGGTCTTGTCGAGAATTCACTTTGTCACTGACACGCAGAAGGCATTATTAACCAGACAGAAATGGACAAACGCTTAACCAGTTTTACCAAATATTTAAAATAAAATATTGATATAAATTGTTTGGGAGACTTGGTCAAACGTTCGTGTATATTTTTCCTGTTAAGAACGGCCTAAAACAAGAGCATTCAACAGTGAACGTACGGCCATTGGTTAAACCACGGACGTGTATAGGTGGATTGCTGTCTGTCTGCCGAGACCAACGCTGAGCCTCTTGCGAAGTTCTCCGCTGTTAGTCTCGGCGAGCCTTAACAATGAATGTGAATAAACCGGAAGCTTCTTGTACACCAGCCTCGTTCTAGTAGTTCAACAGAAACGTGACTAAACCGGAAGCTATTTGTAACCAGCCTTGTTCTATGACTTCACTGAAAAAAATCGTCTGCAAGCAGTCCAATAATACAAGTCCGTGGTTAAACGTAACAGACGCTTGTCTCACCCAGCATTGTCCGTTGACGCAGATGTCGTCTGTAAAAGGGCCACACTTGGTGCCATCTTCGACCTTCTTGTCCAGCTGGTAGTAGGCACTACTGTGAGACACCCGGCAGTACAGCTTGCACGAGTCCTTCATGAGGACTGTCAGAAGAATGAAGCACGCGTGTTTGAAATGAATGAGAACAAGCCAAGCATCGACAATGACATAAAGGACATTGAGTGGATGGGTCGGTGGAATGACGGGTGATGGATAGATATGGTGAAGAAAGAATGGGTGATCGGATAAAAAATATAATACGATGGAGAGCTAGATATGAAAGAAGATGATGTGCGTATGGGCCAGTAAGTTTGAAAACGCTGAAGTATAGAAATTAGCGAAAAGGAAGTATTAATGAAATATTAGGATGGACGATATGAACAGAGAGAGAGAGAGAGGGGTGCACTTACAGTCTAACGGAGCAGTTTAGCCCCTCTCACCTGAAGAAGCACACACACACACACACGCGCACGTTTGGAAAACAGAACTGCTTTGCTACCTTTTCAAATGTTACACAACTCTTCTTCACTCACTGTCTCTTCTATCTCTCCTCTTCCCCCCTCCCCACGTCTCTCACACACATTCTCTTTCTTCTATCATTCTCTCACACACGCCCATACACGCAGACACACATGTACATAAACACGCACGCACAAAGAAACTGAGCTTTCTAACCGACCTTCAAAACTCCCAAACCCACGCCTGACTTTTATTTCATGAAACAAACTTAGTGACATGCCGTCGAAAGGAGTAAACTTACTTCCGGCGTACTTTGGCACCCATTTGGCGTTGGGTGGCAAGTTAGCGATGGGCACCTTGCCGTTGTACCGCGCGCACTGCTCCACGCGGAAATCCTCGCTGCCAGCAGGGCATGGCTGACAAATAACAACTTACATTATGTCATGCTATTTCTCATGTTCCTTTATTCATCAACCCATTTACCAAACCCTCCAAACCACACACCCTATAGTGCACCAAAAATTAGCCCGGTGTTGTACTTAACGTGTATAAAATACTTTAAGCATTTAACTCAAAAAATCCAATTTGAAGAGGTTCTTTATAACACTTGTAATTAAAAATTACACTTGGTTAATTACCTGTGTATTACATGATTTATAACGCGTTCTCTGCCCCAGGCAAAACTGACCACCGTCTTTCGGCCTAAAACAAATAGTTTTAAAAAAGGTCACGAATACTTTTCTAATACAGTTTATCTCTGTTTCTCCTGACTCTTCGTAAAAAGAAAATGGAAGACAAGGAAAGAAATAAAAAAGAGACGTGACACGACATCTTTAATGTCAATGGCTCATCATGGTCGTTTTGACATGGGGGAGATACAAGAATATTTACAATACAAAACAGCATGTTCACTATAGCAAGCTACAGGCAAAAGGACATTTTCATAGGATTTGAGCCTATAGTATAATATGGTCATTCTCTTACCAAAAGAACATGACTAATTATATTATATATATAGGTATGTTAATTATACTTCCATCCATCTGTACATAACACCTCTATAAAAAGTTGAAACATTACCTGTTGAATAGCATGGTATGTACAGATGCATCTAAATATAAAGAAGCAAGCCACTTATTCCAAAGAATAGGGATCATATAAAGAAAAGGAGACATAGAGAGAAAGAGAAATTCACAGAAAGTGAAACGAAGGTAAGGCCTGTAAGCAGAAAGACCAGCAACGGCCAGCAAGGATGGGCTGGTTGGTCTTACGTTGGGTTGTTGCAGAGCCGTTCTTGCTTTTTGACGCCACCTCCACAGGTTCGAGAGCAGGGACCATATTTGCTCCACGAATTCCAGCCACCGTGAACAGGTTTGACGTCGTGGCTAGGCATCAGACACTGACCTTTCTGGCACATCTGTTATCAGTGTTAGGATATGAAAACTGAGCTGTACAAGCCCCAGAATATAACGCGATTAGCGGAAATTAGGTACGATGGTTTCGGTGTTCACCAACAAAGAAATCATATAATGCAAACAGGAAAGTAGTTGAAATATTTGAGTTTGTGGTAGATGGCATGTTTTAAGTTGACCAGTGTTGTGGAACTCCCTTGACAAGTGCATAAAAGGAAGTTTCCAAAGATTTAAATAATAAAAACTAGAGGCTGATTTCAGAGAACTGTCGTGTATAAACACAACTTGCTGCAATACCTTTTCTGCTACTGTGTCGGTAATCTATGAGATTTTTTAAATAAATAATTTAAACTGTGAATGTCTTAAATCATGACGATTGTACATGTACCGTTTAGAGGAGTTGCAATATGCCGGCACGGGTAAACCACTTTTTGTTTTGCTGACGAAATACCATTACCTCCCTTGAATCTATGGCTGATTATGACTAGTTCAGCAAGCGAATATTTCATGTTATACTGCGTTACATCAATCTCTCTTCGGGCTCTTTGCTATTCGAGCGTTACAATAACCGTCATTAAAAATACTAACGAAAAGAACGACGAGGGATCTAGGAATTGGTCGTTAACATCGTTTCCTACGCCATGGGATGGCCACACCACCCTCGTCCTGAAGTAAGGAGTATTTAGTGTTTCACAACTGACCTGTCAACGGGAACTACATTTCCCGAAAAAAAAAACACGAAATCTGAACCCATGACCTCTAACATTAGTTCCATGGTGACAAGGGTCTGCTCATGCGCCACCGGGGACGAAAGTTAAGAAAACTTTTGTTAACTGTAACTTACGTAAATGAGAGATAATTTGAGTTACCTTCTGATTTCCACATTGCGTGCCATCTGCCCAGGGCATGTGTTGTGTCCGGCACCCTGATCCCGGGGAGTCGGTCTTGTTGGTGCACCAAAGTCGCCCGCAAGCTGGGTAATTCTGCGTGAGCGCACGCGTGGACAGACAGGTGAACGCGAGAACACAAGACAAAGGTCACTCTCTATAATAGGTAATTAAAATGATTTAATATGGTAAAAACAATTCGATTAAACAAATTAAACAACTGTTCCAGCCAAACTTTTATTCGACGTTTTGAAGGGGGTAGTCAAATTACAATTTTACGTCTCAGTTCTGCCTAGATATCAAGAAACGTAAGTGGCGTGAAAACGTTCTGAAACGACACCATTTAGTGTTCGTTTTTCTAATCTCTACTGTTTCCTTTGTTTTGCTTAAGTGTGTAAAAAGCAACATTCCTGATCCTGCTTAAACTGTTTTCAAAAACAACACTCAACACGCGGTGGTGTTTAGAGAAAACTCACCATGTATGGGCACAGCCCATAGCCCTCGCCAAAGATATAATGGCACTGGCGGTCAGCGTTGTACAGCCAGCCTGGCCTGGTATACGACTTGACCATGCTGCTCAACGTGTTCACTTTGACTGCATCTCGCAAGCATTCCGCTAGACCTGCACTGCACAAAACACCAAATTTGTGCGAGGTCTGTTTGCACTCGGCATTAGTATTTATACAGTACATTTTGAAGGGTTTGTCGTTCGTCTAAAGCCGGACGCAGACAGTTTGGCTTTATGTTGAACGAAATGATATCAGAAATAACATGTTTAATCAGTCCCAACATAAGTGCGGTTTTAATTTCGTCTAAATGGGAAATTTCGCTAAAATGATGGTAAGGAGAAAAATTGAATAAAACTTTCGATCGATTCGGGATGACGTTGTCAGACTGTCTATCTCTCTCTCTTTTTTAATCATCATTGCCATTCAACTTAACCAATGAGACATTGACCATTCTCGTGCGTTTTCGTCTCTGTGAAGGTCTGCAAGAGCGCCGACTTGTTTTAAAACGGATGGGCTTATAGTACAATAAACTATTTCTAAATATTTGGGTGAACAGCATATCCTCACCATGATGTCTCTCTCTCTCTCTTGCGTGTGTGTGTGTGTGTGTGTGGAGAGAGAAACTGACAATGTGCATTGCAGCTCGTATCTCGAGGCAGGTAGTTCACTCAGAGGTGTGGAAATCGTATAGGATTTGAAAAAAACGCATTTTTTTACAGGCTGAAAGATCTGTAATAAATTGTTTTTACAAGCTGAAATCTAAATATAAAATATTTTTACAGTCTGACAGATCTGTAATTAAAGCTTGGACAATGGAAGCAAGAGAAGGGGAAAACATGTGGTTTCATTCCAGATTTCGGGTAAACGCCTTTGCGCACGTGCATTCGTCACAGCCGATCAGTTAACAACGCAAGTCAGTCGTGTGACATTTAACCTACACCTGTCATCGCCTTGTTAGTTTTAGCTGCTCGGAGCTAAAAAAAAAATCAGTAAAACTGCAGGTTCAGGCCTTGCTAACATTCATAGACTGTGAATATTCAGTGGATCAGTAGGGAGAAACAAAGTCCATCAGAAGAAGAATAGTTAGGTTGGATGGTTGTTGCTATTTTGCGCTGAATCAGCAACTAAACTAAAACTATGAAAACGAACTAGTCTAGCCCAGTAAATAGGTGTCACATTCAAGAAGTGCCTGAAGCAAAATCTTAGCCCACAGCCCACAATCTTTACTGTCTTGGTGACAAGCGCCTGATCGTTTTGCCCCATGACGGCCAGAAATAGTCTGAAGAACAGTGTTTTAATGCAGGAGTTGATAAAAGAATAACTATTACAACAGCGGGGTGGGAGGCCTGGAAGATTCTATTGAATCTAAAGCTTTAGATAACGAGTATTTTAGACTGTGATATGTCGAAGGAAGGAAGGGAGAAGGAACACAGATAAAGACAGAAGAAGAGCGAGCGAAGGAACAGGGCCATTTCGATGTGACACTGAATAGAATTTTGGGCACTGCACCCATACGTCGTCACCATACGTCCGCGCGCATGGAAAATAATTCGTCACCTTCCACAGCTCTTTTACTGTAGCTTTTCGCCTCTACCTGGCAAAAAACTACCCTACATCCTACAAGAACCAGAAGAGCAAAGACAAAACATCACGCGCGCAAGCATGAAGCCAAACAAGCAAGCCAGGAGGACTGGCAACCGACTTCAGCTACCTACTCAATGAATTCCGTCATCAGGTGCGCGCTGCACGGAGACCAATCCCACGGACTGGAGTTGGCGTCCAGCATAGGCGCCATCACGTGGTAACGTCGTCCGCCACGCCCGGATATACTGTTGACGTCTTTGCACTGGGCATCGTCGTCGTGAGGCAAGTTGAAGCTGTGGAACAGGCAAGGGCAGGCGGTGAGCAATGGTTTGACAGCAAATGGGAATGGGTGTCAAACATTTACACTTAAAGTTACACACAAGGATTAACCACAAGTGTGTTTGACGGCCAAATTCTTTAATATGAGAAATGCGAGATGTAAGGACGATAACGCAGAATGGACTTGTAACTTTGTCAATGTTGATTCCGATAACAAAGGCTTTCTCCTCCTTCCGCCAACTTTTTCTTCTCTCCGCCTCTCTTTCAACGAAGGCGGTGAATTTGATCACTGTTCCCTTCTTCCCTTTTCTCTCCTCTCCGTGTAACATGTACAAGCAAGCACATCTAATATCTCTCCTCCGATCACTCATTAGAGTACTCATTCTCTATCTCTCACGCACGCACACACACACACACACGAATGCGCGGAAATTACATGTGACTGGAGGCAGTTAATCGACTTCGAATTACTTACACGTGTCCTAACTCGTGAGCAATGGTGAAGGCGGAACTGAGTCCGTTGTCTTCAATGATGGAGCAGCTCCTAAGGGGATCACAGATAGTGCCCAGCTCTGCTAGGCCTGAACATAAGAGTAATTCAGTAAATACAGGTTTGTCAGAGAAACAAACTCTTTTGAAACTTAAACACGGATAATCAATAGATGGGCAAGAAGGCAAACAGCGATAAGATTGATCACACGAAAAGGGACCGGTGAGAAAGACAGGAAGGCAGGCGGGCAGACAAGCAGACAAACACACAAAAAGTGAGCAGCATATTAGTCATTTCTTGTCTTCTGAACATAAACTCACCGAGAGTATCACATTTTCCAAGTTCTCTGCATATATTTTCTCTGAAACAAGCAAGATTTCTTGTATTTTGAGTAACTCAGGCAGGCCTCTTGTAAAACTGTAACATTGACCTTTTCTAGACATGGAATATGTACCCTCTATTTCAACAACAGTTTTATCACAACTTACTAGAATCTCGTTCAAAATGTTGCAAACAAATTTGCATCTAAGAGCTCAAGCCATATGAACCATTTTATCTTTGAAATTTTACTCGATTATAAAGAAAGAAAAAATATAATAGATATTTAAACTCAACGTTTTGATAAAACCTGAGAATTGCTTATACTTTTGTAAAGTGCTTAAGCTGCGACCTACTGACAAAAAATGGCTTGAAAATCGGATTAATTAAGCCGTGACGCCCCTGATACCAAGATTATGAACAATTATAGCGAAAAGTTGATGAACACCGGTGATCATGGCATTTTTCACACGTTTATTACCATGGTTACTCATGGCACTGCTTGAGGCGACGTCAAGTCTGGGTGAGATCAGCTCTGATAAGGTGAGATGACGTCCTTAATACTGCATCGTCGAAATAAATTTTTATTCAGTTATGCTGTCACATGACTTTGTTAAGAAATGTGCAGATTGAGAAAATAAATTGTTCTTTACAAAATATTTTCCTCTCGGTATCCAATTTTCTTGCGTGAAAAATCACTTGAAGTGACTGAAGTGATTTTTGCTGCTGTCTATGCTCTTTCATTCATCGTCCGCCGTCGTGAAAGCTTGGTTTCCGAGTGTTAAAAAAAAAGAAGTGCGCATGCGCAATACAACCGTTTTGGGGTGCATGCGAACAGAAACCGGTTCAGCATGTAAATCATATCCTCTTCAAAACTGGATAAAAGTCTATTTTTCACATTTCTCTGGTAGCTGCTACAATTTTACATTTTACATTAAATCATTCACTGCAAATGTTTGACCTGTAGTTAAATGGTCCGTGCTATTTATTCATACGAGTATTTAATTATTTAAATATTTACTCATACTCATCCTATGACGATCCGGGGCAATTAACTACCTTTCGAAGGTATCGTTCCGCCGTTCCTGTTAATCACTGGGATACTTACCTGGTGATCAAAATGGCGGTATCATGGTGCTCGTCACTGTTATGATCAAGAATACTATGCTGCCACAGGCAGAACTCCCGTAGACTTCCAGTAGCATCATATGATACATTAAAAGGCATGTCCTGAAAAATACGAGGATGTATTTTACATTCTTTGTTCATGGGTTTGCTGAAAACTTTCACGTTACATCACAAACAAATATTACTTTGTGAGTGTGAAAAAGCAAAACATTTCAAACACAACGATTACAAATGTGAAGCGTATTCGCTCACTTACGTTGTCTTGGACTAGTGACTACAGGTAATGGTACAAATTATATAACTTTTAGTCTTTCCAATAACGCTCCCACAGACTTGTATACAAGTACATGATGTTCCCTTTCACCCAGCTCAGATTGAAAAAGCATGCAATTGAATGAATGCAATTTACAGTATCTGACTTTTAAGTAAATAAAATATACACTTACCTGCTTTGTTTGAAACATGATGAATTTGACAACAACAACATTGATATAATTATTTATAGACGGGTGTCTGTATATATTTCCGACCTGCAGCGAGAAAGAGAGAAATAAAGAATGTTTGAGTAATGTAGAAAGAACACACATTTTATTTCTTTACTCGCACACGCACACTCACACTCATAACTTGGACATTTGCATGCGTATGCGTACATTCGCTACTGCCTAGCCACGTGAAGACGGACATTTTAAAAGGGGAAAAAAATTCCAAACTCTTGAATACCTTCAAGGGTTATATGTACAGAGATTCTGGAAAGATGTAAGCTAATAAGAACATCGGTGTTTGGGGCGGCGTGGTGTTGAAGGAGAAAGTCAGTAGAACGAAAACGGAGTTATCTCAAAAACCTTGCGTCGTCGTCGTCATCATCATCATCATCATCATCATCATCATCATCATCATCATCATCATCATCATCATCATTTGCGAAACAGACAGGAAGAAACGTTGGAAAATTGCCTGGATGCATACCCCTCGAGGGTAAGAAGCTGACGTGGCAACAGGTGGTGATGATGTGAAATGGAGTAAAAACTCTACTACAAAAGAATCATTCCCCAAAATAAAACAGTCGTGCCAGACAGAGACAAGTGAAAACAGATGAAAACAAGCTGCGAAAGAAGCTGCTTCAGAGGAAGCTTCAGAGACAACAAAGAAGAGAGGGCGACTACAGAGGAAATTGCAGTATCAGTTCTGAGTGTGGATGTGTGTGTGTGTGTGTGTGCGAGACAGAGAGACAAGAGATAGGGAGTGAGGGAAAATTGTGTAACTTTTGAAAAAGAAGCGAAGTAGGTCTGTTCTATAAATGTACCGGAAGAATCGAAATAACACCACAAAGGTTCCCTGCCAAGTTCTGTCATCGCCTGAAAGAGCACGAGCTAAGCCCCGTGTCGAGAAGTGACTCGTCAGGTGAGCAATTAACGAGCCGACGAATACCTCATGCCACAGGTGAAGGAATCACATTACACGTGGGTGATAATCCACAATGAGTAGCGCCTTGTAAATTTTCTGGTGCAGCAGCTATAGATGGGATGGTAAAGCGAAAACCGTGGAGGTATTTGCCGCCCTCCCAGGTTTGAGTCTGGTTACACTTGAAGTACTCTAGAAAACAAAGACCCCGTGAAATCGACGTTTTCCCAAGATTTGATTTAGGGAATCAAACTTTGCTCATACATTTTTTTTGTTTTTTCTTCCCTTTTCATAATCTTTTCACAAGTTCGCGCAAGCTCAGACACAGGAGCTTCAACTATAGCCGATATAATCAAAGAGATGAAACTGAAGAAAGCTAAGGTGCTAGAGAACGCATGGGACGGGTATAATGCTGCTGATTTCTCCTTATACCAAGTGTAGTTTCAGAACTGTTAAGGGACACTGATTGACCTCGTGGTTGAGTACTAAACAATTCGCACGTGATCAACCTCTTGTACCATAAAAGTAGATCTTTATGTGCTTGTAACATTATTTCTGAATATAATTATTTTAAGGGTTAGTTGTTTTAAGATTATTTTAAGAATTTATGTGATTTATTTATCGTTACATAAATCACCTCTGTTTCAGCTATGAATGTTTTCACATGCACCAAGCACGCGTTTAAAAAAAATGCAGGTTGTCATTTTCCCTCTTTTCAGTAGAGGAAAAGCCTAGCTAGAAATTCTCCACATAGCCTGATACAGGTAGTAAGTATACTCTGCTGGAAATTTTATAATAGTTTTTCTCTCCTAGTTATTGATAGTTTCTTTAGGGCGGAACTGTAAATCTGCCAGATGTGTTGCCCTTTATCTATTGCCAATCTTCTAGAAAGCACCTTAGCTGCGAGATGGCTTTAAGGCCTCCGTGAAGTTTAAGCCCTCCTGGTATCATGTTCAAACACGTCGTCACCTCCAACGATTCACACACCCCTTCACCTTAAAGAAACCAATCAGTACCTCTTTTCTTGCTGCTGTGCATGGAACACACACACACACACACACACGAAAGGGATACACATGCATTGGCCTCTAGCACGTACAGTGGATTCAAAGGTGATTTTACCATCACCGAGCTTTGGCAGTAACTGTTGCTTCTATAAATATACCTTGCACCGGCGAGGACAAGAGGCGCACTGCTTACATGTTAGATTGAGCGCTAATCCCGACAACAGCTATGCGTACCGGGGTGTACTCATTACCCCTTCTTCCTTTCGTAATCGTCTGGCGTGAGGCAGCCAGCTTATTGAGTTTACAAGGGACTATACTCTGTTGTTTTTTTGTTTTTTTTTTACTTTGCGTTTTTTTTAAAGGCGATTCTCTACGAATAAACCTTGGAAGAAGACTTGCTGCATGCGTGATAAACGATGTAATCTGCTTGT
The DNA here is from genome assembly GCA_004794655.1 of Marisa cornuarietis. NCBI lineage: Eukaryota > Metazoa > Mollusca > Gastropoda > Architaenioglossa > Ampullariidae > Marisa > Marisa cornuarietis. The sequence goes on along the minus strand of SMMW01000650.1, from coordinate 1,620,882 downwards.
CGTACCAAAGAGCCCACCTTGCCACTCATTTCCCCGTCCCCGATCGCCCGACCGCAGTGATCCCCCCTTAACGGTTACACGACGCCTTGCTGGCTACGACGACGACGCATCGCGCATGCGAAACACTTGTAATTGAGTCCCATACGGGCACGATTGTCAGGTGATGTACACATTGGTTTAGCAACACCTCCCCGGAGTATGGTAATTAGACCAAACGTACAAGAGACAGAGACAAAGGGTGGATGGGAGAGTGGGGTATAGAAATAAAGGTAGGGAGGAATAGGGCAGAAAGAGCTACAGTAGTAGTAGCAGTCATGCTTGCAGTAGTAGAAGAAGAAAGCTCAGCAAGCAACATATACATGTAATAAGCATTTCTTAATATAGACGAAATTGTACTATATAATTATATATATAAATGCGGTGTCTGATACCTACAGTCAAATAAGGCCTTCATCACAATAGGACGAGTTCCATAAAAAAGTGATTAAGAATTAGTCAGTCTCACACACACACACACACACACACACACACACACACACACACACACACACATATATACACACACATTTTTTTTCTCTCTCTCTCACACACACACTCTGTCGCCCACCCACACACGTCGACATACCCGTCCAGAAAGTGCGCATAGAAAAATTCACAACTGTCAGAAATAGAAATGCCAACAGATCAGTTTCAACCAGAAGAGCTGAATATGCGGAATATATTTTGAAGACTGACTATTTTGGGACATATTTCTGGTAATAATAAGTTTTACTTCCTCTCTTTCTCTCGCCCTCCCTTAGTATCTCCTCCTCCCATAAGCAAAACAGGTATTTAACTAAAAGGCGGTCTGTTTCCTGTCTTTGTATTTTAAACGTACGTCAGTCACTACCACCGTTAGCCTCAAGGCTTTAAGACTCGTCGACCACAAATGCTCGTAACGTTATCTGGGACAAAGACAACATCTGAGACCCTCCCACCCTGTACTCACTCTTTCCTTCTTTCTCAAGTCTCGTCTAGATGCGCGCGACTACAAACACGCGCGTGAAGCAGGCGAGGTAGTGACGTAATAGGCAGCAATCTGACGTCGTGTCACTGACGCCACCGAACAGCATCACGTGCGAGCCTTACCACTTCTGCGAGATGCAGGACCAAACTTTTCTTAGATGAAAGGGCCAGGAGTTCATATGTAGCCAGCGGTTTTTTTTCTGTGAACTTCCGGTGTTTGCGCACTCTCATGTTTCCAGCGTCTTCTTGGCGTCTGTGCTTGTTGTCGTGGTGGGTGTGTGAGAGAGGAACGACTTCCATTTATAACTGTTTGGATGACAGGCTGGGGGCAGCGAGCGCTAAATATACTTGAGCATTTGAGCTGCTGCTGTGAGCAGGCTGACCACTTCCTCATTTGCGCAGCGCACCACTCTGCTCGAGATGCATATGGCCTTGCTGAATGTAGCCCACGGCTTTTAATGTAAGTGTAGCACGCGCTTTAGGCCAGCGATCAGATTATCAGCACAGTCGATCTTTTCTCATCAGCGTATAAATATAGTTTAAAGCTGTTGCTGGTGTTAGCGCATTTTTGACAGTCGCCCACTACAACGCCGCTGAGAACTTAACGGACTGCTAAATACGTGCAGCTTTGCTTCTTCTTCAGTAATTTTGTTTTAACTGCACGTTTTTGCTTCCGTACAACCTCCACCTTTCCTACCCATTTCACTTGCTAACCCAAATGTTGTTTCTTTGGCAGAGTGAGGCCTAAGGTTTCACGGGATTGCTTACGCTTCTGGTGCCTGAAGGTTTCGTAAGATTGCAAACACTGAAGTTCTGCTTAGCCAAAGCTTGGTCTCCATAGGGACACGCCCCCGTCTATCAGGAATGTAAGCAGACGGGAAAAGGCTGTACGAGCTTCCAGTCTTACACCTACCGCCCATCTCACTCCTGTATTCTGTCGTAAAAGCATCTCACCCAACACCCCTCACCGCCACCTCACCCCACCCCGACCTCAATGTTTATGTTACCCGATCTAATGTTTGGCCTCTTTATCCAGAACTGAAATTTCACCAGAGAGTAAATACATTGCAAAAGTTCCTTGCAGCAGGAGCAAGGTGGTGCACACGCGGATGATGAAGACGAGGAAAGAGGTTGAGCGATAGTGGTGGCGTCGTGAGCGTGAAGGGGACAAAGGTCAAGGAAACGATGGTAATGGTGGGTGCAATGGCAGTGCACGGCTACACGTGCAGTTATTGGTCCTCCCAATGAACACGATCTAGTCTAATTGTGTCACGGTGTGGCGGGGGTGGGGTGGGGTGAGGGGTGAGGCAGTAACCGCTGCAAAACACGCGCCGCTACCCCGGGCAGTAGTAACGATACGCACTTTCAACACCAACAATGGAACCAAAGACCTTGGTTAAACAACAAAAAAATAAGGAAGTGGTCGATTTGTACGCGGCCCGAGAATTGGTTTCTTTACGATAAACATAAAATTAAGCTCAAAGTTGCTGACAAGCAAATAAAACATCGCACTAAAAAGATGTGTTGTAAAATCTTAAGTAATATTTTAGAAGAAAGCACACATGGATTGACTTAAATTCTAGCTACTGACGTTACTGAAGGAACCAACCAATGCGAGCGCTTCCCTAAAATGGTAATGAGGCATTGTTCGATCAATGAGCCTAACATTTGCGACGTCGCGGGATTTGCGGTCTTTATTTCTTCTGTGTTCATAGATTTGTGGGTGTAGTTTTTTCACTGGACACTGGTTCATCTTTACTTCCAGATGACCTTATGTCCTAAATCAGGACAGCTATTATTCGCCTAAATTATGGATAATTAATTAAACTTGATAAAACATGTCTTATGATTGTTGTCACCATCACAGAAAGTATGCATGTGATCAACTCTTCTTACAGACTAAACTATCAATCAAAGTCTTTGTAGACTTTATTCGAGCCAAGAGACTATATTGATGAAGCGAAAGTAAGTCATTGCCATGGGGCAGACTGCGGAAATTAAGTAAAAGCGTTATCTGTGAAGTTATGAAGCAGTGTCTAGAACCCACGGATGCTGTTTTATGCATCTTTACCCCATGGTATCTTTGCCACTGCTTAATAAGTACGGGGTAAAGCGGCATCCGGAGTGTGTAGGCACCCCTATACAATTCTCGTGACAAGACGCTTTCCTCGGTGTCGCAAAGACTTACCTGCGCTTCTTTACTACGCCCCCAGGAACAGACAGTAATAAAGATGACAGGAGGAGAACTGCTGGTACTTACTATTGACATGAGGGTTAAAACATACTGCTGCAGATCAGATCCATGATACTGGAACATTGCACTGTCTGCAACCACGAGTGTCTCTACTGTGTGCTCCCGGGACACTCCGGGGGATCTTTTGTGGCGACTATGATGATGATTGGAATTTTGTAGAGAGTCCATAAAATTGGTAGCATTCTTAGCGCTACCGTTCGTACTATGCTTCAATCGATGGTGCTTGTAATTTTCTGAAAAACAACAAACAACCCCAAAAGAATTAATTACGAGCCTTGTTATAAAATATTTTATTCTTTTCTGTTTTACAAGCCAACAAAAGAAAGCACACAGAACATACATATGCGTAAACATTTATAGATTACGGGAAATGAAAAGCGAAAAGCTTGTAGTTCATAATCTGGACAGATTGAAAATAAAATCAGTAAGTGCTTTCATATAAACCTGATTAAAATCAAGACAAGGACACTGTCACACAACAAAAGTAAACCAAAAGGAAGGAGGAGAAGGGTGAAATGAATGAGCAGGGAGAAACACACACACACACACACACACAATTAGATCGACAATCCGAAAAGAACATAGTTTAGGGACCCTATCCTTTATTCACATGCACGCCACACTTACCAGTAGAAGTACAGCGTGACACTGTATTGTTTTTTGAAGATGGTTGGTAGATGATATGCGGTCTTTGATGAAGTGGTAAAGATACCGATGAATTTTTTAATGGCTCGATGAAATATTTTTCCCCCCTGACGTACAGAATTCCTCTCTGAAAACAGCAGCAAGAAATCGTAAGGACCATAATTAAAACATCAAAAAGCATGTAAAATATGAACACTGGTTCTAGATCTGGACTTGCTTCAAACAGACTCATGGCAATGATGAGTTATGGGTTCTTTAATGGTATTTGTGGTGCTTCAAAAAATTCTCTAAATAATCTGTCTGCATGCTGAAAAAAGGTGGGAATGGAGAATTCATATATGACATCCCTCACTCCCAAAGAGAGAGAGAGAGAGAGAGCGGGAGGGAGAGATTGTTTCGTCGGTACGGAATGTTCACTGGATGCATTCCAAGACAAAAGTAGAATAAGCTATGGCAGATGCCCCAACAGCAGTATTGCGTCTGAGACTGGGCAACTCGTTCACGAATGCTGTGGAATCGCCTAAATCTTCTGGAGGTTCAGTTCCTTGTTTGCTCACCTCAGACATCTCCCATTGGAGAGAACTCAAGAAAGATGCCAGAAAAGAAAGCAGATAAAAAATACATATACAGAAATTTATCACTTCGCACACAGGTTTGCCCTAATGCTGTCTGTATTCTCAGACGAGAAACAAAAGATGTATTCCAAACTAAGGAAAATCGTAAACAGAACTCTTTGTTTCCCCTAAAACTTTCTGTCTGCTGCATTAAGCGATAAACAGACAGCTAATACGCTAAAAAAGGGCTTTCTCAATGAGCTGGCCAAAACTCCAGAGACGCAGTGCGCGTCTGACAAAATGCAAAAATCAGACAAAGCTTATTGTGTCTGATACAAGCACTTCTGTCACACGCGATCTCAATATAAATTTGATTCTCAAGCATTCATTTCTTGAGTTTGTGCACTCAATAGCTTAGGTACACTTGAATGTGTACCATACAAATCCTCCATAAGTCGTTAAGATAACACGTTTACGTGCCGGGGAGACTGTCAAAAAAGACCGTTCACGCTCATCTTTGTCATTTCTTTGGAAAGCATGACGAGGGTTTATTAGTTATCCATGGGGGGGGTGGCATTTAGAACAAACGCTACCACCGGATATGAAGCAGTATCAGGAAGAGTTGCGTGGATTTGAGGGATATTGGATTGAGCGTGCATGCCACCAGCATTGGAATGAGGCTATTACCCAAACAAAGCAGCGCAGCCTACATTTTACTGGAGATATACTGACTTAAAAATTCCCCTTCCACTCCTGTCCTTCGCTGTAGTCCTAGAAAGGTACCCGCAGGCCCTGCAAATCATACACCAGAGACGATGGCTGGATTCTACCATCGCCATCAAGCAGGTCTCTTCTTAAATCATTTTCTCTTGGAGGTCCTTTAAAAAAAGTCATTAAAGAGTATTTGCCACAGAGCTGTTTCTCATCGTCTCTCTGAAGGGTGTGTGGCCTGGTGTTCGGTTCCAGAGTCAAACAGCGAGAGCGGTTCTCTCGAAGCTAAATTTATCTCCAGGAAATCTAGGCCTTTCTCGGCGATTATTCCTTTCCCCCAGCGTGCCTCCCGGTTTCGCATATCCCCTCATACCGCTAAAATTTGTCTTGCACAGCAGCTTCATGTCTATAATCATAGCGCTGACTTTCATCGTTTGGGACTTCATTTTCTGCGTCAGCTACAAAGCTGGCATTAGCAGCCAAAAATCGGTAAGTGGAGGACAAAATCCAGCGTATGGACGATCAGAGCAGCCGGTAGCACGTTCGTGCTCTTTATGCTTGCCGTAGTCTTTTTTCGTGTTCACTTGGCATTTGAGACCTATTTATATTTTAGAATCACTTGATCTTTACACACATACGTACGTACACACGCGTAGAAATTGTGGGTATGTATGTATACGTTCAGTGGGCAGCAAGATGGAAGGGGGAAAGAGGAGGAATGGGTAGAGAGGGAGGTAACTCGAAAATGAAAGAAAGAAGGGACTGAATGAAAAAGAAAGAATGAGAGATATCATCTCTTCCAGAAAACTAAACGTTGCATTTAAAAAATAGAAACCAGAAAATTTATGGGTAACGGGCAAAGCGTCAAATAACATGGAAAAGTGGTTTGTATACATTCTTAAGAACTCTTTCGGTAAAGTGTGAGTTCCAGTCCCTCAGATCATATTTTATGTAGGTACAAAGGAACGCAGAGAAGCTCAGTCAGAGAACTCTAGAGAGGTGGTGCCAGCAGTGACGTCATCGCGCTATAGGGGCGGATACTCTCACGTCGTTAATAAATAAACAGTATCTTCTGTCAAACATATCAGCTGGACACCAGGGGCCAGTTGCGCGACATGTTTCTAAACTTTAAAACTGTTCTAAAGAAGCTAAATATCTTCTCTGCCATTTAGATGCATTGCACAAGAACATTCAAAAAAATTGTACTGACAGGACGGAAAGTCAGAATTAAACAACTTTATCTTACTTAAAGCAGTTTTAGTTTTAAAAATTCTAAAATTGTGGTGTTCACTTTAAACTGATTATCTAAAAAGATTTAAGGCCTGAAAGTGTTTAAAATTAGAAATGTGCTGTGCAACTGGCCCAGAGCTCTCTTTCTCAAGATGTTTAATTAAGAGAAACGAAAACTCATCGAGAATAATAACAAGATATTCAATTGAATGTAAGACTATTTCTTGTTTATATAGTATGCTGTTAACGTTAATAAATCGATAAGCTAATATTTTTTATTGTTGGTTTACTGTTTAAACTACTTTTCTGAGTATTTTTTAGAAATCAACAATTCCACACGTAAAAGAACAGGAAGCAGTTGGACCGACGGTAACGCGCCGACACCCTTTCAAGAGAACAAATCACGAATCGGTTTGAAAAAAAATATTTCCCTACCTTTTATACTTCGTACTCGTTTGTTGTTTGGCCGTGTTATTGTTATGGCTTCCTGTACAGCTGCAGAATTCATCAGCTTTTATTTTACTCTTGCGCGCACGCACGCACGCACACACACACACACACACTGAGACAGACATGCACACAGAAACAGTTTTTCTCATGAATCTGTTTCTGAACAAGCTAAATTCTGATTGCAAATTGGCAAAATGTCAGTCTTTTCCACTAAGAAAGCATGAATTAATCGATATAAGTGGTAATGTTTGTTGGGGGTGCAATTGGTGCAAAGGCCTTTAGCTCTCTACACGCATTACGACAGCATTTCATAGTTGTCGCAAAGTCAGCGAGTAGGAAGAAGGAAGAAGGCTTATTTCCACTTTTATTTTTATAGCCCTCCGAATGATCCGCAGAGAGGCAGGGTTATGGTTTCCTTTGGCCACATTCTCTGAGACAAGCGTAGCTGGCTTGGTGCAGAACGGATCAATGATGAATCAGCCGTTCGCCGAAAACGTCTGACTGTGCGATTGTTACCCTGTTTTAGCCATTACAGGCCATGTCATTGCCATTCATCACTGTGTTTGCATAACTTGATATTTACATTCTGTATACATTAACATGCAGCAAACCATTGGTTTTCGAGAAAAGACTTTCGTAAGAAGGTGGACGTTTGACAGACAATTTAACCCCCCTCACAATTAAATTTTATTCTCAGTATGTCAAAGAGCTGAATAGTTTAATTTTTTTGTGTCTTGCGGACAAGAACAGTGGGAAACTCTCTTAAGTGTATTTGTCTCTAGTCTCAAGACCGGATCTGACACTTATGAAGTACTTAGTGCTCATGATCGCTATGCTCTTAGGAGTTACTGAGCATTTATAAGTGCAAGCACGTAAAAAAACCACTGGCCCCCAACATTCATTCACGAAACATACATGTTTGCACATGTATCTATAGACATAACACACATCTGGATAGATAGGTACACTTACACTCATAAAAGAAAGGAGATAGCGAATACACACACACGCACGCACGCACACACACACGCACGCACACACACACACAAACAAACAAACAAACAAACAAACAAAGTTACTTATAGCTGCTTACAACATAAACAGTTTCGGAAGTCACATATAAAATTCTCGACGCACTGCTTCAGTTAATACCGGAAAAGACCAATAAATAATGAGTCAATATAAGGATAGCAGAACACGCAAATAGCGACTCCTTAATTGTTATGAAAGTAATATTATTAATGACAAGGTCATAACAGACATAACTTTGGAGGTCGCCTGTACAAACATCAGACCGCATTCTGTTAACATGCTAAAAAATAACAATTGTCTCAATCCAGCTATGTGAATTTGTTTTCATTTATTTGTTAAATCATATCTTCCATATATACGGTATTTATTCTCTCTCCCTTCCACTCTCTCTGCGTGCGAGTTTATGTGTCTCTATATAAACGAGAATAAGCAAAGAAAGAAACAAACAAACAAGGCAAGTGTGGATGTACATACTAGTAAGAACTTTACAACAACGAAGTAAACTAACATTTGCTTAAATTCCGGTTTTCTACTTTAACGCATCTACCGCCCTGACGTAATAAACCAATACATAAGGTATTTCGGACTTCATCCCAACACACGTACATAAACGCACACAAGTGCACCCACATGGATGGACACACCTCACGTAACAGGGCTCCCGCCTGCGCATACCGTTACACGTACGAAATTTCAATTACGTTCACTGATTCTCCACTGCATTGCTCTATTAGCGAGGTGACGTAGCTAATACTTACGGCAGTCTGTGTATAAGCACGGAAACCAGTCATGGGGGCTAATTCTCACAGACATGTTTTCAACTGTGGACACCGTGGCTGTCCGCACTTTTCCCATTTAATGCAGAGCACAAACTGTGTTGCTAGTGATTTTTTCCTGTTTTCTTCTAAACTCATCAGATCTTCTATCATAACAGGTTAAAAAGTAAGGCGCGGCACCAGCGGGCTCCAGCGGTTAGCGAAACATGTCAGCCTCCCCATCTTCAGCACACCGCATGTTGCCTGTTTACAAGGCTCTTAGTGATGTTCTACGTCTGAGCTTCCCGAGGTAATCGAAAACAGAGCTCATGTTATGGTATCTTAAATCAGCCGCGACAGCTACATCAAAATGCAACTAGAGGGGTCACCTGTGAATCCGCAGACTAGGATTTGCATCAGGGTCTTTGTGCGGGTGAGTAGATGCGCGCCCGTGGGTATTGTGTGCGCATGTGAGTGATAGGACATCTCTTCCCCCTCCCTTATACCAGGTCTTTCTCTGTCTCTCTTTCTCTGCCAGTTTCTCTCTAACTCTTTAATCCACTTCATACTTCAGTATATGTGCGTGCCTGCGTATAGGTGTGCTTGTATTTTCGTGAATCAGCGAAGAGTGAGAAAACAGAGAGAGAGAGAGAGGGGGAGAGGAAGGCAAAGAGAGAAAGCAAATGAAAAAAAGGACGGATAAAGGGAGAGAGAGAGAGAGAGAGAGAGAGAGAGAGAAGGTCAAAGAACTGGAGACTTCGACATCTTTCTGGCTTTCTTTCCTTGTTTCGAGAACGAGGGAGCGAGCGACCGACCGAGAGAGCGAGCCAGAGAAAAGAGGTAGAAAGGTGCACTGGTATCGTTCACTTTGAAGCAGCTTTCTCTCTCCTTTTCCGCTGAATTAGGATACTCTTTTTCCTAGCTGCAGACAACCCCTCTTAATATTTATTTCCACCTGGCCCCCAGAACACCTGTAACCGGTGCATGTGCAGCGTGACTGGGCGCGAGGCCCATACAGCTAAATCAGCAAATCCCGAGCTGTCTAGACAGTTCGCCCGCCTGCCACGGGTAATACACCGACATCTCGGCAATGCAGGAAGAAACAACATGGTGTTGTCAATCTAAAGTTCTTCTCCTGCTTGGCTCCTACCTGCTCTCTACAAAAATCCGGTGTTTTAGGCGCTCATTCAAATCTTTAAGAATCTATTAGGGTAGTGGGTGCTTTCTGAATTAGGGAAGTGTTGCATATCCTAATAATGAATTCTTAGAATTTCTTGTGCAATGCACTATAAACAAAACAAATGATAACACAAAACATTTCAGTTCGTTACCTGTCAACATGTAATTATATTAATCAAAGCGAAACGAATAATTTAAAACGCTGTGTAATTTTAGTAGAAAGATGACAAAAGAAAAGCGGATGTATACTTTGACTTACAGGTCCACATTCACATTTTCTTATAACATACATCACACATCAGTCTCTAGTTTGCTTCACTCTAACAAAAAAAGTATGCAGAAGGGGATGCTGACGCAGGTTCTTCTTTCTTTTTTTCGCGCAATGCACGTGCTGCTGTACAAACATATATACGAGAGCGCGCACTGGCATCTTCATGCACCTTACTACATCTTCACCTCAAGAAGACCTTCATAATCACCAAGAGATTAAACCTGAAACACCCTGCTGATGAACGCAAAAATATCGAAAACGAGGCGTGTTTCGGGCTTATCTTCGTTTTCTTCCCTCCACCCTTCTGCCTAAAGTACAGCTGAACATGCTGCCGACGATCTCAACGTAGCGCTCTGCGCTTTTGAGAACAAAAATCCCCCTTGGTTGTAAAAAGATTACAGTCATTCCTGTGCTAGTGTATATATGGACGCAGGACTGATCAGCGATCAAGCTTCCATGTCGAAAACGCCAGGACACCAAAAGTGTCGACACTAACGGAAAACCGCTAGACAGAGATCAGTCGGCACAGAAATCCGAGAATAACGAAAACTCGGTGCCACCCGCTCTTGTACAGCTTTTCGTCAGCGGCAGGGCACACGTTTTTCCTCGTAGTCTCGAAGTTCGGCCATTGTGTCTTTTCTTACATCAAATTATTGCTGCTTTACTGAAAATTCTAGATGGACTGACAGGAAGAGGACGCAAGAGATCGTTTAGTCATATTAAAGACAGATTAATTTTCGGGGTGTGGAATAAAAAAGACAAAAGACGATGAAGACATTGTCTCATTTTTCGGTTTGTTATTTATCAGTCACCAACAGTCACCCATTCCCTGAGCGGTGGGAAGAACTATCTAAGCTGGTAAGAGAACTTTCCCCGATTTTTCTAATTGTCATAAGCATATTCAGAGAAGATTATGTCAGTGTTGAGTAGTTTACTATCAGTTGTTATTTGGGTGTGTTAAGTTTAAGATTATCATTGTAACTATTGTAACATATATGTAAAATATATACTCTTACTGTCATTTTGAATCATTTTAAAATCTTTGACTGTTCAACTGAAAATAGTGCACCGAAAACGAGACCTCAAACATTCTGATGTCTGAAAAACTACTGCATCACACCGAATACTCAGTAGATATGCAGCTTCCAGTCTGTGCATCTTTTGGCTCTACTTTTAAAATATGCTTATGTCAGTTTGCTGTGGACAGCCAATAGTGATACAAAAATATTGGCTAATGCATACAAATTGTTTTTTTAAAATGTACTAGCATACGCATCACTTGCGCTACTGTAACTGAGAAAAGCTGCGTAAGTGCGCATTTTCCCAGCAACATTTTTCCAGAAAGCGCAGCAAAATTCAGGGCCAGAGTTGTATTTTTTAAATTATTGACACAATGCAATGTAGTCCCTGGATATCACGCCAACAAATGCCGTCTAAGTAAGAGACGTGACCTTTTGGTTTCTTTGCTGAAAGAATGTTAGGTATAAATGAGGGAATGTAGAAAAAAACAAACAAAAAAGTTGGGGTTTTCAAATGCCTGGTATGTTGCAGCAAAAGAATTTTCACTAAGGGCAAGGCTGCCAAAGAGTGGTGGCTGAAAAACAACTTTTTACCACTGAGATAAGTTTCTGTTTGTGGCAGGAAATAGAGTTGTTTCCCTTTAAGTGCGCTCTCTCGGGTTCAAGATTATTTTATGCTAATAAGTTTGGATTTTTTTTTTTTTTTGCTGGCTGATATTATCACCATCTTAGTGGGATGTTTCATGATAAGTAGTCTGCGCTACATTTTCTTTCTCCTGTTTATATTTTAAATACCTCTAACACATAAAAAGTAAGGTTGGAAGGAGGAGAAAGAAAGAAAACGAATGAAAAAAATTCTCTTACCCGTATATGGGCAAACGACGTGCATTCTCCATAATTAAAATTAGTAGAAATTGTGTCGTGTAAGTCAGTCGTGAAGTTAACCCCCTAAAATATTGAAAAAATGGTCCACCTGTCCCTGGGTGAAGGCGATGTAAACGTCGTCCAAAGAAAGACTAATACTGTGACCAAAAGAGAATATGTACCAAATGTACTCTGCTGGCGGACAAAGAACAATACTCCACCGTTTTAGTCTCCCAAACTCACGGTTACTTTGGAGATAGCGGTATCCTGGATGGCCATAGGCAGCCAGACTTGAATCATCGGCCCATAGCTACTGAGTTATACCAACTTTTTGTGTCATATATAAATATCTAAAACCCTGTCATGTGTATATAAATTCCACAGAGTGAGCAAAATTTAAAGGCATGTATTCCAAAATGTAAGAGCATTTATGTGCACTTTGATGTATTCTAGAAATAGGACACAGCACGTAAAAACACTGGTGTAAAGTGCGAGCACCTCTGATGGCACCACAGCGAATTGAAATACATTCAAGTGCCCTTAGAAGCACCTTGCACCTTAAGTTTATAAGGAAGCTCTAAAGACACTTTGATATATGGAAAAACCTCAGCTGTCGGGTGCACAGTACGCCGTTAGCCATTAGCTAAACTGCTAATATTTTATAGCCAGCCAGCTAGCGGCATACTGTGCACCCACCCTAAAACTGCGTTAGCGCGAGAACTCGCTTCAAGGCAAACGTAGCTGTGACAAGTTTTTTTTTCTGACTCAAGCCAGTAGTTCCTCTCTTACAAATGTTTAATCGCGACATCAAAGAGAGGCGCCAGATTGTGATAGACCGTTAATCTGACGTAGCACTGTGGGCGCACGTTTGTAATATTAGCAGACCGTAACAGCATAGTACTTAAACTATGGCAGTTACCTTCCGCTGGCACTAGAGGCGCTGTCAATAAGCATTCGAGTACTTGTCTAGCCTTATAAAACTTAAAATTATTCGGTGTTACATATCCTGCCACTGATCTATGTTTGCTGCGCTGATGCAAACTAACGAGTCCGCTTGGTGAGATTCGGTAAATCATTTTAAAATAAAGCAAGCCCAAATCGCTCTTGACCATGCACAAATATGCAGTGGCCCGCCATGTTGTCTGCACAGGTATAGCCACCAGGACAGACGTGTAAATCACAGAGTCACCAGCTGAAGAAGATTCTCAGAGCTATAACGAAGGAAACAATATCTGCATCTAAATACCATCCTCTTGCTAACAAATCTTTTATTAAACTTTACATGTTAGAGCCCATTATCAGGTTTGTTTATCATCAAAATCACTCACACAACATTTGTTGCAGGAAATAGAAAAACATTTATGAATAGCTAGAAGAGACAAGAGTATGGATAAATAGAGAAAACTGACGACTGGCAGTCTCGACAGCCCGATTCATTTGTCAAGTTTTGTCAGGCCGATATTTTATGTCAAGCATTGTCCATACACACCAAACCGAGAAACACTACAAACCCGTCTGCTCTCCCCTAAAATAAAAGAAAATAATCGATGATGATGATGATGATGATGATGATGATGACAAAGAAGAAGTTAGGAAGAGGAAGGAAGGAAATAATTTACAAACTGCGTCTCTGCATAGTCTCTGGTGAAGGCTACAAAACTTATAAAATTATAACTGGGAACTTTTTGTATATATGTACTGGAAAAGGGATGAGAAAGAGAAGGAGGAATGATTATTAAGACTGTCTCCTTCTCTCTCTTTCTCACACACCCACATACCCACACACACACAGCGCATGTGTGTACTTTACGCAGAAGCTTTAGCAGTCTTATAGTTCCAACGTTTTACGGACAAGGCCGAGCGACATGACTCACTAAGAATAAAACGGCAACACGTGGGGGACATGTGAGCACCAGGCTGGTCCTCCAAAAGACGAGGTGAACAGATTAGCTACCAGTCTCGCGGATCGTTCGACGACTTTCCACTTCTGTATGCTTCAAAAGTGTGCGATTAAAATTTTAACCTTAGTTGCATGTTTATTTGCTTTTATTTGAATGAGTTGGTCATGCAGAATTCTGCATTTTATTTATCGTGCGTCCAAATTTCAAAGGAGCTCTAGGCATGTACATATATTACACCGCACGCGCGCGGTTTGTGTGTGTGTGTGTGTGTGTGTGTGTGTGTGTGTGTGTGTGTGAGAGAGAACCATTTCCAGGTCTTCTGGGACAGATCACATGATCTTACTATCTAAAGGTCTGGACTGGAGTTTACGACTTAACTGTTTTAGTCAGACTCGGTAAACAAGCAACGATATTTACAGCTGACATGACTGCTATACAAAAAGCACTTTAGACAATGTTGCTCAAAATTAAGGTTAGGACAATCCGACAATACCATTTCATATCTAACTTGCTGTCTGCTCTTCGAGCCCAACAAAATCGAAATTATGACAGAATAGACATAATGTATAAACTATTATCTCCCATAAATAAGATTCACAAAGCAAATGACGAATAAAGTTTCTGTATATTGGCTCTCATATATAAATTAAAAAAAACGGAAAGGCAGATCAACTACCTAAATTAGTAATAAAAAAAACCAGTATCTTAACATTATTACCTCACCATTCCTATTTCACCTATAAAAGGCTATCCCTCAAAAAATCAATGCAAATTCTATAGAAAGAGAAATGCGAAATGAAGGCAAAGAAACTAGAAAACAAACAACCAACTAATCCCTTCTCGGCATTTTTATCCAATCAAATAGTTCTAATTCATCCAAAATACATACATCTAGAATGAGACTCAATAAAAAATATAATGTACAAATATATTTTACACCGATCTTAAGATTTACCGCTCCACACGCGCGTAATAAAAAAAAGCCATGAAAAAGAACTCGAAAACGTTTTAAACAAATATAAACTTAAAATAAACATAATACCCCTGTCAGCCCTCTTAATGAACTATGACGCACTGTATTATCATTAACGGTAAGCTATTTAAATAATATTAAAGATGGTAATGATGGAGATGTTTATCTTTTCGAGCCATACTCTGTTCATGCAGATCTCTGCTTTGCCGTTGTTATTTTCCACTACTTTCTTGTTAGTGCTGGCGTCTATTCCATATGCGTTCAGTGTATCAGCGGCACCAGTACTCCACCATTGCAAGCAAGGAGAATAATCTAATAATTTACTTCTACGGACGTACAAAACAGCGACACTTCTTCACCACACATCCAATATACCCTTCGTACCCGTTTCATTCCTTTCTCTATATTGTGTGTGTGTGAGAGAGAGAGAGAGTGTGTTAAAATAGACCGTATCAAGGCTCCTATTAGGTCGAGTCCTTTCTTTATTGACAAAGCCATTCATTCACTCACGTTCGTAAGAAAAAGAGAAACAAGGTGTGGCATCAATGGTGGAGCAAAATGGGCTGATGGTGGTGGAGGGCAGGGGGAGATACTTTGGTTAATGAAATGCGCGCAAGCTACTGGACTCTAAAGCAAAGACAGTATCAGTTCCCCCGAGGAGAGTGCATGCATGGGAGGCGGCGTGGTTAACTACCCGATTTTCGACCGCATCACGATCAGTGAGGACCTTAGCGAAAGGATAATTATAGTCCTCGTGTGTCCCAGAACAGGAAACGCGGGGTGGTGCGTGCGCATCTCACTTTCTCGTTCGCTGCTCTCCTCGAAAGATGACACTAAACATATTACTCTAAGTAGGGCACGGGGTGGGGGAAGGGGCGGAAGCTTTCGTAGTGCTTGTTTGTAAGGGTCTGAAACTGATAAGAAACAATGGCGGCTCGTATATCATAGGAAGAGAAAATAAGAACACCTGCTTGCTCGCGCTGAGCCAGCTAATATCCGAGCTTCATGAATGCAAGACACAGCACGATAATATTTATCTGAGGCTGGACTAATAATTAACAAGGAACTGTCCCTTGTAGCGCCACTGTCATAAACTATGCAGTAGATTTTTCTTACTAAGTCGTAACCTTTTGCAATGGCATACAGACCTCAAGGCAAATGAATCAATGTAAAAAAAAAGCCTGCTGCTTTCTATTTAGTTGCACCCGCGCAAACAAATCTTCCAGAAAACAACAAAATGTTTAATTCATAATTACAATCTGGTGGCCAGATTCCATACTGGGTTCATTCAGTTTTAATTGTGTTTTTGTTCCCCTTCGTTTCCAGCTGTGTGCAAAGAGAACATGTTCCTCTAAATGAATTAGGAACGGCTTGATACCTCCTAACCTCTTGGCTGCGCTCATCACGTGGTAGTCCCAGTCAGCAAAATGGCGAAGATTCGCTGGTGCACGTGCAGCACGCCAGAAGCGCGTAATGTTTTCGTGTGATAGGGCATCTGCTGGGGCCGAGCACCACCAGCTGCGCATCCCATTGCCAGTCCTCCCCAGTTCCCCCATCCTTTTATCCACAATACAGCAATCTTTTCAGGTTTTATATGAAGCATGTCCTCATTAATAAACATGACTGTAGATGAAGAGTTGCTGTGCTCTACAATGCACTATTGTACGAAATCAAGAAGTACTCAAGCGTGACGTCCAGTAAGCTGTACTGACCAAAAGCATTTTGAGTTTTTATTCTCCATGAAGAATGGGAATACAGCATCAAGCAATCAGATTGCCATTTGGCGATTGTGTATGTGAATACATCGTGGCGCGGGAAAAAAAAGTTGTGCGAAATGACGGAGGTTTGAGTCTTCGTGTGGTACTTCGTGCGTATAGTTTTACTTTGCAAACTTATACTTCATTCTACATTTCATCATATACCACAGCAATGTGGCCCATCGCTGCATATGCGCACAATCCTGCCTGCAAAAGGATACTGGAGGCGGAGCTGCCTTCGCATCGCCTGACGAGCGTGGTTAAAAGCTAACGAGGGAACACACCATAAACAATTTGTTTAGGGGCTAAGTTTGTTTATATGACGCAAGGAATCTGGATGAGTGTGATGATAAAATATGTCTGAAAACAACTAGGCCACCCTCCCTCCCTTGTCAAGGTCGGTTTATGCCTCACTGTAGTCATAGCATGGCAGCAGCCTTTCCCAATGTTTCTTCCTGCAGAGAGAGAGAGAGAGAAGAGGGGAAATGGGATGAGATAGGAAGGTGAGTGGAATAGAAATCCTCAAAGGACAGAAACAGAGCCTAAAAGAAAAGAATAAGAAGTCACTGATTTTTCACACAAAGTATACGAGTTCGACAACTAAAGGCATATTCCTCTGCCACCCACGTGTTTAACCCATGATCTCTGCTGCGCTCAGACAGCCAGCTGTATGTGTTTACGCGAACGGCCACGACCTTGAGAGTTGCGGCAGGCCCCTGTCATCGACAATGTGATGTGTGCACTCAATGTCTGCTGTTAAGTTCTTCTTTCACGGTTATTCCTATGCCTCGACGAAATAACCTCATTACTTTTCCAATGAGAGATGATCTTCTCATCCACGTAAGGGCAATAATATGTACATAAGTTGTTTGGAGAAAACCCCTCTTCTGTAAGTGTATTTTTCTCGATGTTGCTGCAATTCATTATATTCATGTTTCTGGTTGTATTCACACGTAACAGTAACATATCCTCATATACTATATAGCAGGATTTAGAAATCATAAGGAAAAAGGAAAGGAGAGCAATCGTAACATTTTAACTATAAATGCTTCTCTTTCTTTTTGTTTTTGTCATGCACGTTCGCCTTCAAGTCTTTCGTAAACGTTTTGCTTGTATGGAAGGATTGACAGTGGGAAAGGAGAGAGAAGGAGGAAGACAGAGACTTATATTCTATGAATGAAAGGCTTTGTGTGTGTGCTCGCGCGCGTGCGTGCGTCTATCTTGTTCATAGCCACTGGCTATCGGCTAGTGAAAATCTGAGAATGTATTTCACGAAAATGTAGGAGTGGCTAGCTCTGATCCGGTTTTATTTCGTTTCTTTGCTCTAAGCCTCCTGCTCCACTTCATTTGTCTACTAGCACGGTCCAAGTGCAACCTGACCTTTGTCCTGTTAATCTAGCAATGGGTAAGAAATAGTTACTTCGGAGTTAGTTCTGACCGGAATTAAGGCATAAGTCTTCGGACTCCAGGGGCCAGCAGATAGACATCCGGGTTCAAAAAGTCTCTAGGGATGAATCCCGGCACAAAAGGTTTCGGGGGTTGTAAGGTGCTTTTGGCTATAAGGAGTCTCTGGGGCTGTACTAACAACACGAAAGTAAAGCTACCGTAGTGGAGCTCTGACCCTCAGAGGTGGTCAGGCCCACCTGGGAGCAGCAGTTGAGTGTTTACGAAGCATGTTTATAAAAATACACAGAAGCTGGTGCCCTTTGTACACACGTCAAGGTTGTTTCTCTGTTTCTTCGCTCCATTTGTATAAACATCTCAAGCATGTCACGTGTCAGTTTTACTGAAGTCCAGGAAGACATGCTTACCATTTCCTCTGACCAGACAATATTTTTCGAGCAAGGCCCATCACTCTCTCTGCAACACTTGGACGCACGTGCTCTCTAGGAGGTAATTACTTACTAAAACCAAAGCTTGATTATCTACCTTCAAAGTGACACTCCCTGTCAACAACTAGCCACGGAGTATGGACAGTCCTTCGTCCTCATACAGTGTCCAAACTCAAGAAAGCTCGATTACGTGACAGGCTTACTGAACGAGTTTGAGAAAGTGAGAGGCAAATGGTGTTAACATGTTTTACCTTCCTTAAAAAGCACAAAAGCGTCTTCATTTGCAAATGAAAAAGACAACCTCGAAAGTGGAAACCACACAAAGACATTGCTGCAAGATCGTTCGCATCTCTTTTCCATGCATAAAGGCGTGCGCATGGCCTTTAAAATCTGTGGGCATTTTCATGTATGGAAAGCGAGATACAAACGTTCATAAAACTCAGGAATATAGAAACGCACAGTGCCGCTGGCGATGGCCCCAAAAGGGTTCCGTTCGTGCCGCGTCTAGCTGTCTGCGCCACTTGCAGAAAAAAAATCTCCCGCACGGTGCACTTCATTTGCACATGGTAAGCAAGATTAATCCATGTAGGACAAAGACCCCCCCCCCTACTAGTGGGGAGGTGTGTGTTACGGTGGGGTATAGCGGCAGTGGTGGTGGTGCGTGCTTGTGAGTGTGGGGGTAAAGTTGCTGACACGTCAGATCTAGCAATAATTATCCCACACACTTCCTCTGGGCGGCCGCTCGCGGCGGAAGGAAACCACTTCTTTCACCACCGACGCCGCGTCTTCGTGCAGCTAGGTGTTTGCATGCCGAGCTCTGTTGAGTCGCAGATCGCAAACGTACGATACTTTACCGCGGTGGTAGACGCAGTGCGCGGCTCTACAGGTTATGAGAAAACCTGAGTAGGCGAGGTTTATGCGTGCATATCAAAACAATCGCTATCGTTATGCAGCGCAAGGACACGGCGTGGTTTTCTAGCCGTCTGGAAGCCCCTGTCTCGAGGCCTTGTGGTATAGGTCACTTGAGCAAATATATTTTAAACACAAGCGGGCTCCGCTGTGGAGCGGCACTGACCCCTGGCGCTGGGGCATCAAATGATGAAAAGGATAAACGGTTCATTTCTGTCTTGTTTATGTCTTTTTAATCAGATAACCTCCAAAGCCGTCTCACCCTGCGGCAAGGAACAGGAAACTGCAGCAACATTTCTGTAGTGTTTGCCGTGTGCCTGGCTGTCTGGCCGGATGCAAAACTTCGCACGGCTACCTTCAGTTTTCACGTCAGCGATTTCATCATCGCAGTTAGTGGGAGGGAACGTAACGCGCTTAAATTTTACATTGATTTATTGATATATTTGCATTTTATCGGCATCCCTGCTTGTGTGCTTGTTTTAAGAAGAATTGTAGGAAACTAATATATTTCTCACCGTCATAAAACATCACGTGCCTCGAAGGACTATTTGTGTACAAAGCTAAGTGAAGATGTCATTACAAAGTTTGACTACTATTTATTGTCGACAGGTGGAACAGTCTCAGTACTTTCAAAATATGGTACACGTCAGGTAACGTTTCCACAGTAACATTTCCAATGTGTGACATATATGACAGCAAAGATAAAGTCGTGTTTGGTGTAAAACAAATAACTCAAAGGATCTGTAGATACTAATGCGACGTTCAGAAAATTAAAAGGTGCTTTTGCAGGCCGCGGAAAACTTTTAGTGTCGTCATTGATTGTATACATTACCTCCTCGAATCACGAGCATTTGCACGATTTTTTTCAGGGTAGATTTTTGCTTTTTTTTTTTTTGAGAGAAGAGGGGGTAGAGTTTAGAAGAGAAACAGTACTTGAAGAACATGCTGACAAGAAAGAGCCATTGTTCATTTCAAAAAAAAATCAAGAAAGTTCAGAAGAGAGGAAAATATGTGACACTTGCTTGTACTGTAATAAGCACACCTGAGCTGATATTTCGACAAAACATGCTGGGGGGGGGGGTTCAATTAAGGAAGATCAGGATGGTGAATAGAGGTGGTACCGATGTGAACAGTACCTTAATGCAGCCCTGCAGAGTTCTCAGCAGCTGAATACCAAGGCAGCACGCATGCGCAGACCGATGATAACCGTAGCAGATCTCTCGCCCTGGCTTAGCTGGCACTATTCCATGGCCGAGCATGTGCTAAGCCTATCGTTTCACGCGCGTCACCGTTGCTCTTTTAGTCGGTGGGCAGGTGCCAAGTTGGAAGTGGTTGCCCGTAGCGTTCGGGTTCTCTACAGCAAAGCCTCACCTGCTCGAGCTTGGGCTGCGCGCACAAAGTGCACGCCACGAGACGCATTCAAGACTTCGCGTAATGCACTCTTACTCCGCCTCACTGTACACGCTGTATTCCGGCAGAGGCCAACAGAGGTGCATAATATGTGGTAACGGATGAAAATTTATGTTATATGACTTCCACGTACAAGCGTGTCAAACAGTCACATACTTGACAATGCGTGTCCAGTTCAGAACGACCTTTAGACGAGTTGCCTCCCTGCTCAGCTTGTCTGTCAGCAAAAAGAATACTTGATGTGGGTGGGCTAGTGCGTGCAGGCGCCAACAAACACGCGTGCTGACGTCGTCCGTGTGTGCATTTTCTGTGTGGGTCATGTGTGTGTGTGTGTGTTTTTCGTGCGTGCATGCGCGCAAGAAGTAAGACTGCAGCTAAGCAAGCACTTTATTTTGCTATTCTTTGAATAAGTTTTCTGTACTCTTATGAAAAATATATAGTAAACTAAAACCTCCAGTAGCTGGGATAAATGATATAACAAACATAACATAAAGTTTCCTTTATAGTACACCCAAATTTGTTAGCTTTTTCACTTTAGCATCGCAAAGTTTGCATGATCGTTTCTGGCATAAAATAAATCTTTATGGCATAACAGTTGATTTATGATGCATCTTTGTTGAACTGATTGCTCAGGAATCCAACTTTAGTATTTTACTAGAATATTAAAAGATTTTTCTCTGCATCAGAGTTCATTTCTTCTGTATATCATGTAATGATAGTGCTAATGAGGTCGGAATAAAATTACGTGAAAGATAGGAGGACATCGCCCTTAATGAAGTGTTAGTTTTCGGCAGATATAAGTTACTCATGGTGTTATGGGATATGTGTGGGGACGTGAGGGGTAGCGCTTGTCCCCAATATAGTGATGATCAGCTGCCTGGAGTTCAGATCTCATCATCACCGCGCTTTTTTCTGTGCATTTTGCATCTGTTTATGTGGCTGGCTACTTTACTGCGTAACACCAGTTACCCCTCTCCTTCGAGTTATGTCTAAAGAAAAAGCGGGATGGACCACTTTGGCAAATGAAGACCAGTAGATACAAACCCATTTTGCAGCTGAAATATGTAATTAAGAAAAAAAAACCACGAATAACGAAATTTCGAAGCAGGTAGATAACGATGGGTTAGGCTGTCGGGGACAAGCTTTAAAAGGGTTGGCAGGGGCTGGGGGTGGGGAGGGGGATAGCTTGGGGCTTCCTTTCGGAGCCGGCTGCAGAGAACCTGCAAGCTGCCGGGAGGGAGCGAGTGATGATTCAACAAAGCTGTTACCACCTCCCTTTCTCGTCAAGCCCAGCGCAGTGCAGATTTGTTCCAGAAAAATACTCTGCCAGTCGCCAACGAACCGTGCAGCCATCCATGGACCTACCTTCTACCCCCCCAAAACCCGGGAACATGAATCCGCAAGACTGGCCCCTTCCTGTCCCGTCCTTTCGTGTCCATGAGTATCGACACGGCGGCTAATTCCCACACCGAAAAACAAGTCACACCGATGTTTGAACGGGCCTGGTTTTCCATCGGTCCGACAAACCTCAACTTCCTAAGCTGGGCTCGATTTCCTATAATTTCCTATCAGCTGTGAGACTCTCTGGACTGTTCAGAGCTAAGCACTTTTCAGATGGCTGGTGTGAATCGTGTGACTGTCCACTGCTACGAGTGAGGAGGGCGCGTTTCCAAACTAAACAAGGCTCGTGCCGCTATAAATACATCGCGACCTGCTGTGTCAACAGTCGTGATTGAGGTCTTCTTTACACTGCATGTGCCAGAGAGAGGGAGGATATTTAGCGGATGACAGAGCGTTTGTAGCCTCTCGCTTTATGCTAGCTTGTCTGACGTCACAACTCCAAATCCCGATTACCGACAGACACAATTAACCGTGTAAATGATACATCAGTCAGACGGGTCGCGCTGTTTAGACACTGAGATGTACCAGAAGAACGCCAGCGCTGCAGTATGATGTCAATGACCGTTCAAACGATCTTCGTGCGAGTTTTTGCACCAGTAATAATTTCATGTAGGAAGGGGCAGCTGTGGTCTGTTTCTATACCACTACGACAGCATACTAACTACCGTTCCCTATAATTGGACCTAAAAAAAAGTAATTTGCAAACTGCAGACAAACACCTGTGTACAAGATATATGAGGTCATATATCTCTTGTGTCTGATGCCAGAAAACATGCTATGCTACGTGTACGAAAGGTTCTTGACCGCATCCTGCTATAAAATTCCTTATGAAGCGACATATCGACTAACGACTTCCCGACATGCTAATGAATCCTACCGCCTTCCAAGAGATAGTTTGCAACTGTTTTTTAGATTAACTTTGCAAAGTCAGCCAAGAACAGGAGGAAAAAATATGAAAAAAGCAACAGAATTAAGACGAATGGATAGAAGCGTATGAAATGAAAAGGAAGGGAAAAAGAGGGCCAAAGAAAGAGAAGCAAAGGAAGAACGAGCGAAGGAAAACAAGGAAGTAAAGGAGGAAGCAATGAATGAAACAAAAATTAAGGGTGATAAAACCCTAAGAACTTCACCGGGGCATAGTAATTAAATACTATCGTGTGAGGTCAACTCGTAATTAAACTATATAACACCGGAGAATCCCTTAGAAGTGCCTAATTGCGAAGAATCGGCGAGTTCATCCCTAGTCTCGGGTCGAGTTTACGCCTTCAGTCCTTTCGCGACTAATTAGTGTCTGATTGAAGTGTACCAGTGTGTCCATCCCATGTACCTTGGCCGGGTGAACGGGTTGGCGGAACTGTTAGAAGGAAACTGGTTAATTAGTTATCAAGCGGTTTGAGAGAGTAACGGATCGTAGGCGCAGTCGCTGCACCTTAACCTAGCCTCTTCCTCTTGCCCTCTAAAAACGATGCGAAGCTGACGTAGTCTAGAAAGATTACGGTTACGGCACTGGGACAAAGCGTAAATTTGATTTCCCCCGCGAGGCTTCACGGCCATGTCAGGGAGAACTGGGTCGCCTAGTTTTCTCTCCCCTCGGATCATGTCACGTCCTTTTCGTGGTGGTGGTGCGTTTACGCTGACTGCGCGATGCACGGAAGGGAGAAAAGATGGGTTAGTGGGTCAAAGGGAGTGAACTCTTACTATTAATTATTTGTTTTTTCATAATTCATAAGATTTCCTTGGCTTCATACCCTCACAGCCATCAGGCATTTGGCTGGCTGGTTTATAGAAAGGAAAGTGCCTCCACTGGTAGGATGAGGGACGCATAAAAGGATGATCAATGAAGGGGGAAGAAAACCGAAAAAGACCTGAGACCTCCAGCCATATGTACAGCTGTCAAATCCGGCGTGTATCTGACATGAGATCTAAGCCCAAGCATTATGGCCCTACATTGTTGACACGCGCTTTACTGCAGTGCTATCGAAACATCCCGAAGTCTGATGCGTTGTAAACACGGGAAAGTCCAACTAACTTACTTCTAAATAGCCTCTTATACCTTATTGCAGCGAAAGCAAACATGAAGGACACGGACACTATCGCCGTTCCGCAACACGAGAACAGGTTTAAGCCGTCTACACGGCGAAGTGTAGACTCGTCACATCAAAGAAAAATAGCAGGTTGGTCGCAATAGCACGGTCTTTGCTAGAACAGAATTTGTAAATAAGTACGTCCTTCCAATCTAAGCCATACAATTCTAAACTCTAACCCATAATGCGACCATTTCCTGACAGACAAGTGATAAAAGCAACGACCGTACTTATAAAAAGGGCAAAATAACTCATGATTTGTGAAGACGAAATTACTCCATAACCTATGAAGTGCCCAAGGGGCACCAACCATGCTATCGCGTGGCCCGTACTCAAAGACCCCGAAGATTAGCCTTTCCGCGGAAATCAAGATGTGTATCACGAGCGTCTGTTGACTGCGCGAATTGCGGACTTTTCTGACCAATGTTGAGCCTGACCTTCGAAAATTCCCAATGGACTTGCTAAGTAGAAAAGGTGCAAATCTGACAACCATCTTCGTGAAAACTTGCCTTGCTTGCTTGAGAATAAAGCTATCATTAATTCTGTGGGACAGGTGATGAATACTTTTTTTAAATTCATATACCTATGCTTCTCTTTGCTAAAGAAAAAACGGAATGTACCAAGTATTCTTTCATTTTTTTTCTGGCTATCAGACGTGGTTTAAAGTAATGCCCACGATGACTTAAGGGGAAGTAACACGCTACACTCTTGCAGCCGTCAACGTCTCCTATGGGGAAATAAATGCGCCAGAGGTTTTCCAAACAATTGATCTACCTGGGATGTAGTGTCGGAGGGTGTGAACGGTCACCTTTTTTTTTTTTAACCTCATCGTATCCTTTTAACGGTTTCTAACTAAATATCGAGAAATCTCCCCATGACCTTAGATATGTCTTTCATGGCAAGACGGCAGATAAAGGTTTGACATTTAATTTCAAACCGCTTTTTTCTGAGATCAGATTGCGAGTATCGTCAATGGCCTTTTTTATGGCCACACATTTTTTACAGCACGGTTGTCTGACCATCCGACACACTCCGCGAAAACAGTGTACCAACTCCAAACACCCCTAGCGAGAACCATCACGCATGCCGCTGCGCACGACAAAGCAGGCCTACCTCCAGCAGATATGGGATTTCTTGGTCATAACGTTTGGGATAGTCACAGACCTGATAGCGTTTGAGCCCTGCAAGATAATACGCCACACACGCGCACTGGTGCGCTCAGCAGATGGAAGACTACCATCTAATGGTAACATCAAAGATTTTGGTAGGCCATTGCGACGCTGCGGTTTTACACGCACAAGCAAGCGTTCATCCATAGCTCCATGGGTCGGCAGTGTTTCCGCCATGTGGCTTGCGACCAGCTGAGCCACGCTGGCGCAGAGGTGCAGCGTCCTGCGCGTCGAGGGAAAACGAACCCTGTATATGGGTAGACCAACGGGCCCCCGGTAGTGTAGTGGTTAAAACACTCGCTTGTCACCACTGCAGTGAGCGGCTCAGGGTTCAGATCTCGTCTCGGGACACTCTCTGTATGTGACACCTGTTCGCAGGGCTGGGTGGCGGGGATTTTCTCCGGGTACTCCGGTTTCCTCCCCCCTCCCTTTCCCCCCATAGTGCGAAATCACCGCAAGGTGGAAGCACTTTCCAACTAAATAAACAACAACAACAACAACAACAACAACAACGGTAGACCAACTCATCGCACAAAGAAGAATAAGACTAAGACGTAGTTATAGCAGCCAAGAATTTGCAGTTTCCTACCGATGATGCTGTTTCCGCATAAAAGAATACTTGAAGTTTCCGACGGTTAACAGGTGATCTGTACTTGTGCCTCCGTTGTCAAGGCCATGGTAATTTCCGCGAATGTTGTTCATTCTCTTCGACCATATTGTATACTTCAAATACTTGTCCTATAATGGCACAGTGTTTCCTGAGTCATTAGCCTCTTCTTTGAGGGGGCAGGAGGTTTATACTGGCCGGAAGTGTGTGATACCACTGTCTGAGTGGATCTTGTTTACGTATGTTTCCAGAGTTTCTTATCACAGTGGCGTAGGAACAGGGGGGGGGGGCAAGGGGGGCTGCCGCCCCCCAAAATAAGATGCTGGGAAGGCAAGAATGTGAACGTTATTCATTGTCAGCATGGAGCTTGCCCCCCCCCCCCAAAGCCGAGCATCTTCCTACGCCACTGTCTTATCAGCTAGCCGCTCATTGCGTCTTACAATGCTGTTCTGGCCTCGAGGAAGTACAAAACAGATTCTCGTTCACCTTCTCAGCTAATGGTCATTATAATTGTAAATGAAATTGTAACGATCCGTAATTCCTAGTGAAATGGGATTTCTCGACAGGAAGTTAAGAGGAAGAAGACAAAGGTAAATAAACGAAGCCAATTAGGTGACGTGGAGAAAGATATGCGATTAGAACACCGGTGCGAGATGTAGTTTAATTGGATGCGACATAGTATGGCTTGTGTCCTTGAGTGACGAGCGACAAGTCATTACTCAGCCAGCTACCAGTGCGCCTTGAGAAGCGGTAGTAGGTGGTTGTGCAAAGAGTGAAGAGTCCTCACTCAGCTAGCTGCCCGTAGGTTTTGAGAAATGGTTAAGTGGATGTGCTAACACTACAAATAACTGGAAAGACCATAAAATCGTACAAGGACTAGGACTCTGACAAAAACAGTAATCTAAACAGTTTCCTGAAACATCTTTGGTTTCATAAATGAAGCAGTCTACATTGATCAACAGCGGATTCTGACCCTGAGTGAGATCTACCCTGCCTCAAGATCCTGAAGCACATGTCAAGGTGGACGTAAAGCGATGCATAAACAATTACAATCACGACAATCACATTACCACCATATTTTGACAGCAAACTAAACGTCACATAGTGACTTTTACAATAATAAATAGCATCGCAAGAGGCTATAGAAATCTAGATTAAAATTGTATTAGTGAAACTGATGATACAGTCCTTCGAATACAAACGTAGCAATCCACTCATTCCGTTACAACGGGATCAGTCATATTCTATGAGCTTTTTTTGGTTAATGGGCGGGTTGGGATGGGTGGGTTTTGGTGGGAGGATGGCTCACGTCGCACGGAGGGCACTATAGTTTGTCGCAAGGTGGCGTGCACATCAAACAATGATTCATTCCTGTGAATGCCCTACGGTACGCGAGGTTGCCCAGCCAGCACAGTCGCAACGCCGCTGGGCAAGTTTTCCCGCTTGGCTCTCGTTGAAGCTCAGCGGTTGTTTTGCTCCTTTGTCTGTGGTCCACGCTGTCTGTGTATTCTGCACGGTGGCCATAAATCAAGCAGTGTCCGGCCATGCCTACAGTCAAAATACTGACAGCAGAGCACTGTCTGGGACGTTTACGAAGAGCACAGTTAGCAGGTCTCTCGCTGTAGTTAGCTGATATTTAGGACAGGCACGCGCACACACACGCAATTCTGAGCGCAGACAACACACATCTTCCGTCGTGACCTCTCGGTTACCCAGCACGCACGCATCCACCTACCGCTTTTTTTTTTTTTAACCCTCGATAGCAGTTACACGTCTCGGATCATAATACTCTATGAAACGACTTTGGGCGTGTCGCGGGTACAGATGCGGGAGCTGGTGGCCCACATCAAAGCGCGACATTTTTGTCAACTCTGACCTAGGCCGACTCAGACGCACGCCACGAACTTCAATCAGCGCGACGCTGACGTAACCTGTGCAGCCAGCAACGCTGACGTCACGCATACCAGTCCGTTTGCAGACCTGGCAGTTATCATGCACCAGATATATCACAAATCAGACGATCTCTCTTGTGGTGGGTGCATACACGGAGAGACTGAGCAGCAAATAAAGTCTTTCATCGCTTCTTTCATTGCACGTTTTTGTTTTTTTTACCTCGAGCTTTTCCCTTCATCCCCCAATGCCTTGCTCCTACTAACTCCCCCCCACCCCTCCAACCATACAAGGACAAGGTAAATTTTGTCTGGCAATGGTCATAACATTTACTAAAAACGCAATGATAGTTAATTGCTTCATCTGTCTAAACACCCATATCTTCATCCTAAGCCTCTTTCGCAGTTTCATTTGCAGGGATACCTCTGTATTCTTGCGTGCTCCGTCATTCCGTGTCCTATCCTTGTCGTAAGTGGGCATTATCTACTTCTCGAGCGCGTGCAAGATTTTGCTACAGCGAGATTGGAGACGAGAAGCCGGTGTTCTTATCTCCGCCAGATTATCGGGGGATTAACACGGGCGTGCCTCGACTTCCCTTTCACGACCGATCTAACCTTTCGCCATCTGCATTACTAAGCACAGTATATAGCGGATGCACATTTCTCTCACTCTCTCCACCTCCCATTAACTGGATTTACTAGCAACAGAGAAGCACAATCTCAGCTGTTGCGTTTTGTTCATTAACGAGCTCTTGACGCTTTGACTGCCAGTATCATAATGTGCTCGATACCACCCCCTCCCCCCTTCATTCCCATCAATCACCTCCTTGCAACCCAATACACACAAGTCTCTTTCTCCTTTCCTCCCTTTCTCACTAGTGAGGATGACGGTTGGGAGCCAACTGGCCGTCTGTCTGATTGTTGCTTAGATGGATGTGTTGCCAAATTTCTCCCCAAAGTCTACTGGGTTGTGGAGTAAGTGTGCGGTAACGATAGGCCTAAACTTTATCTACAGTGGGCGTGATCGGTGAACTTCTGATTGTTAAGACAAAGGGAAAGAATGCTCGAAGCACTTTTGAAGTTTTGAGTAGAAGAGTCATCGTCCCGCATAAGATTACGATAGAAGGAGAGAGAAGGAGGTGGAGAGAGGGAAAGAGGGAAGGAGGTGGAGAGAGGGAAAGAGGGAGGAAGCGAGAGACGCGCTTGAGCCCGTGCGCAAGCACACAGAAACGCAAATGTTCATACGAACAATAAATAAATAAACACCTACCATGCCATCGCACATCGCAAGAGACACTGTAGAATCCTCGTCTCCAAGAACATATCCTGAGAAAAAACAATCCAGTTTCGGGTCTTGACCAATCTGTTCCAACCACGTGTAATTTCCACTGACACGCTGAATGACAAAACCGGGAGATATAAAATCCGTAGCTGGGATCAAGTGAAGATGCACGTTATCCTCAAAAAATACTGGCGCACTGATGCGGTAAACTAGTCCACCACTATCGTCTTCAAAAGAATCCGCCTCGTCCATCTCAGACACTGCACGTACACGACGCGAGCGATGACGCGATTGTTGATGTTGTTGTTGCTGCTGCTGTTGCTGCTGCACTGACCCTGATCTGACTGAAGGGTAGAAGATGTCATACTTGTCCATATTTCCTAAAAAGTCGAATGAGAGAAAGAAGGAAAGAAATACATAAAGTTGTGATTTGTCATACTCCACGAAAAAGAGGGTTGGAATAAATTTCTCTTAATCCTCGAAGTGAAAAGACTGGTATTCTAGCCTCTGACGTCGATTGATTAAAATTCTCCAATCAGATTCCCCGTATGACTTAGTGACTGCTTCTCATTGGAACTTTGTTAACAAAAGCAATTTTGTAATGAATATGAACAATTATCATCATTTAAAATAATCGCAAATGACGATACAAAGATGACGCTGTCAGAAAGTACTCAGCTTAAAACTCAATCTTACTGCTATGTAAAAAGATATCACTGCAGTATATATATATATATATGAAATTCATTTTCAGAGACTGCGATCAAAGCAAACACGCAGAAATACACACGTGCACACAAAACCACAAACACTTCAGCTACAAGAGACTTTGAAAATAAAAGGACAATGCTACGCTTGGAAACTCCTTTGGTAAACAAGGGACATAATTAGCTGATCATACCGCAAGCAGTTGTGCAGCATCTACAACCGTTGGAAACAGCGAGCTGCCGACAACGCCGCAGAATATGCTGAGTAGCAGCTTCCCACGTACTTGATTCTTTGTCAGATATGCTGGGTGAGCAAGATCCACAAGTCTTATCGGAGCGAAAGGGTCCAAAATTAACAATTGTTACACACTTAGGGAAGCTAAGTCCTACAAAAGCAGTTAATTTATCAGACAATATGCCCAGCCGTGAGATATGGCTAATCACTGCACATCGGTACTGCTGAGTGGGATCACTTTTTTTTCTTTTTTAGTAAGAAGGCCGATAGTAGGCTTGTTGGGAACTACATGCAAATGTGATAGTTAAGATACTAAGGAACGATATGGACAGAAAGACTAAAATATTATCCTATATAAAAAAAAACTCTTTCTCGGTTGTCCAGCCCTTTAGGACCCAAACTTACAAGATAACAACAAACAACAGCACAATATATGCGCGCAGCTTACGGTAATCGCCGAAACAATTTCAATGAATGAGGACCGCTTACCTTGATGTTTGTTTCGGTCCCAGTTATCCTGCGACTGCTGGCCCAAAAGCACGGGTAGCAGCAGTAGTGGACACCACCATACCACCACCAGGGCCATCAACACAGACCGCATTGTTAACCGGCGCTAGGAGGACTCTTCATCCACTTGCCCCAGTATCGAACCTTCTTTCTACGACATGCATGCCGTCTCACTACTCGGCTCTGCTTCTCAGGATCAGTGCGAAAAGCATGGCACGATACTCATAGACATCACAGTACAAGCGCCGCCTCCTCCTCAAGCCATCCAATCGCACGAGAGCCATGAGCCGGCTTGTGGTAATAGGCCTCTCTGGTCTCGTGCTCGTGCTCCTAGTAGTAGGGGAGGAAGCAATGAGGGTGATTTGGGCTAGCCACATACAGGTGTCACAAGGCGAAACCTGGTTTTGATGGCCGATGGTAGTACCGTGATGACATAAACGTACACGTGCGCGCACACATGCACATACGCGAACACCGAGTATGGCGGGAAGTAGTGGGGGTGAGGGGATACGTAACTTACACACGTACATAATTGGAAAGACTCTGAGACTTAACTGAGAATACATTTAACGACCAACACATTACTATAGCTCTCAGAGTCCACGCGTACATGTTTGTGTTTGCTCATGGTGATAGCTGACATCGTAAACGGCACCGACACTAATTTATAAGTGAACGTTATTAAATACTTATTGTCATTTGAGATGATGTCTCGGTGACAAGTCGAAGAGTATCGGAAAATGGCTAATGCGGAGCATGTGGTTAAAAAAGTAACTCTCCATCGCTCGTTATTTTTGCACGTTATCTTTTAGTTTTGCCTAGAAAGCTATTACACATTGCATGGAAATTCAGTATCATAAAACATACGATGCAGAAACATTCACATTTGATGTAGAAATGCTAACTGCACTAGCAGCCACGAAAAACCTTTAAGAAAACGTCTACTACCTTCTGGGAGGAAAGTAATTTTGATGGGTTTCCAACATCGAGCAGACGACATCTGTTTCCCGCCCGGAACTTATGATGCGCTATTTTTTTTATTGCGCATGCGTACTTGTGCTCGCGGCGAGAGGACGCTGCGATTGCGTGGAAACTACAACTTATTATTGTTTGTTGAATAACTAATTTATTGATGTCAGCACCATGTGATGAGCTTTCATTTCATCATCAGTGTAGTATATATTTCATTATCTTATAAACAGGTAAGGTTTTGTGGTGTCTTTAATGTTAGAATTTTGCGTCTTTGTCTACGGTAGAGGCAAACGGAATGTGTTTATTCAAATCGAGAGGATCCGAAAAAATTTGAACCCCAAATAGGTACATCATGTTCATTTATTAAAGCGATACTATGCTAGCCTGAAAGATAGATATCTTTATTTGGCATAGTTGGCGGAGTTTATTTGGGTATCGTCTAAGGTACTGAATGTTAGGTAAACGTAAAAAGCCTATTCTTGTATGGGAAGCCATGACAGCCGCCATGTTGGATATTTTAATGAAGGCCCTTTGCTTCCTGTTTGAGGATGTTTGTTTATATCGTGATTGAAACGTGGTAAACAGATGTTGTTGATCTCATTTTAATGTACAGGTTTAAGAAAGACTCGTATTAGTGAACACGATGAGCACCTTTGGCTTCATCCATCACGAGTCAGTATTTAAAAGACAAAAAAAGACTGCTAAACGCTTGTAAACATGAGTACAGGAGCACTGCTACTAGTAAATAATAATGGCAAGAGAACAGAGGCTGTTGACGTATTACTAACCTTTTGATTGTACGTATTGCAATCCTATTACAAGGAGCAGTTGAGAGAGCAACGCTGAGATGAAAAAACTGCTAAACACTTCTAAACATAAGTTCAGTAACACTAGTTGTAGTAAATAGAGAGACTGACTTTATTCAGTGTAGGCCATTGCCCATGACTGAAGAGGGTAAACATAAAAACAGAGAAAACATAAAAGCATGTTTACATAGATATGTTAACTAGCACAGTTAGCAGTCCAGTTTCAAATACATATAATAATAAATGCATCCAATTGTAATCTAGCTGATTCCCCAGTTCATTTAAACTTGTAAATATACACCTTTTGATGAAACACAAATGTATACATGTCACTGGATGTATCAAGTTTAACACAGTTGGCTGAATTTCTCACATTCGCTGCACTATATATATATATAGCTTGCTAGACAACTTGTAATACAATGTTGGTTATGTGATGCGAGTATTGAAAAATGGGAAAGGGATGAGTAATGCCAAAATTTGGAGAGGATGAATTTTTCCTGTAATCTAGTGGACAACGCAGTAAAAAATAAAAATGTAATTCAGTTTCTTCAATATTTTTACAGAAGGGACAATTTTGACTAATGCTTGAATCTTGTAGTAAATAGTAACAGCTAGAGACCAGAAGCTGTTGACTTCTCACTAGTCTTTTGAGTTATACGTATTGTAAAAGTGTTACAAGAAGTAGTAGAGAGAGGGAGAGAGTAGCCTTGAAATAACTATTTCTGACATGTGTGGGAGGCATATTTATAAATTAAGCATGCTTGCATTTTTTTAAAAAAAGGGCTATGAAAACGTTGGTTTAATGCTTAGTGACTGTAATCATTTTCTTTCCCTGTTTTCTTATTTACTGCCCTTTCTATATTAGACCTTATTTAGGATTGGGAAACTATACTTCAGTTCCTTTTTCACAGAAATATTACCTTTGTTTATTTAGTCCTTTAGATAGCTGTTGACACCGATACATGGTAAATGAATTTTTTTTAATTACAGCTTTTTATGTAATCGCAAATAAGTTGATGAATATTTGTACAGATAGTGCATGATTTTGTATTTTTGGTGCAAAATTGGAGTGGTAAAATGTCTAAATTTAGAAATTTTTTCATCAATAATTTTGTTGCAGAGGCTTATGAAACTGTTATTGGTATGAGCACCATCTTCAGCTAGATATCTTAACTGCACAGTTTTTTCTGTCTGCAGATTGAGATCTTTGGTATCCATAAGCTGTTGATGACTTGAAAGTTGCAGCCATGGTGCTGGATTTTGATGTGAAAACATTTTGTCAGAATCTGCGTGCCACAAAACCGCCATATGAGTGTCCTATTCGTAATTGTGGGAAAGTTTACAAAAGTTTCTCAGGCATTCAGTTTCATATGTACAATTTTGATCATGACAGTCCAGAATCACCAGTTCAAACTGCACGCTCAGGAAGCAAGCCGAACAAAAAGAAAGGTGGAAAATGGCACCACAGGCAAGCAAGGCGATCCCCAACGCCACCAGAATTTTTTCGCTCTCCTGGACGGGAATCTCTTTCTTATGCAGACTCTCAGCGTCTCGTTGAGATTAGTTTGGAGGGCCGACTGCATAGGATTGATATTTATGAACCATTGGAGATAATTTCTCAGGATGAAATTGACAACCAGGACAACACTGAAAAGGAAGAAAAGGCTGAAAAGAGTCCTCAGAAGTCAACCAGAGGAACTGAAAATGGAAAAGCAAATGGCAAGGCTAATGGCAAGGTGCGAAAAGAAAATTTAGGTACAACAAATCAACCTGCTAAGTTGCCAGAGGCACAGGTGAAAGTTCTTGATGACTACATCAAGCCAAATGGCATCCCACCACGACCGTCATCTTATTACCGCTACATAGAAAAGTCTTTGGATGAACTAGATGAGGAAGTGGAATATGACATGGATGAAGAGGTAAATTTGTGTATGCTGTTAAAGTCAGTAAAATTTTTCTAAGCATTAAATGGTTTACATCTATAGAACATTTTAGAAAATCTTATAATAAATGTGATCCATTAAAATCTAAAACATACCAATATTTTTGAAAGAGCTAATCATATTCAGTTATTTATTAAAATTTAGCTACTGCTTCTATGACTATGGCTAAAGAAAGATTATGTTTTGTGAAACACTTGATATTTTCATTAGTTGCAATTGTGGCATCAAAAGTAACCCACTGTGATATGTTCATTTTTATAAAGATTTGACTGCTTTATTATTTATTTTGACTTTATTTCAATGTAGACGTGTGATAAATTTGAAAAATATTTTGCTCTTAAGTCTTAATGGTAAATTTCTTTCAGGATCATGCATGGCTTGAAATTGTTAATGATAAAAGGGGCAGTGAAGGTGTGACTGCTATATCCCAGGAGGTGTTTGAAACATTAATGGATCGTTTTGAGAAGGAAGCCTTTTTCCAAAGTCAGACATCTGGCAAAGATCAAGGACCCTCAATTGATGAGGATGCAGTCTGCTCCATTTGCATGGATGGAGAGTGTCAAAACAGCAATGTGATTTTGTTCTGTGAC
Organism: Marisa cornuarietis; assembly: GCA_004794655.1. NCBI lineage: Eukaryota > Metazoa > Mollusca > Gastropoda > Architaenioglossa > Ampullariidae > Marisa > Marisa cornuarietis. Next base: position 1,585,936 of record SMMW01000650.1, on the reverse strand, counting down.
ATGTGCAATCTTGCTGTGCATCAGGAGTGTTACGGTGTTCCTTATATACCTGAAGGACAGTGGCTTTGTCGCAGATGTCTTCAGTCTCCTTCCAGAGCTGTGGACTGCTGTCTTTGTCCTAACAAGGGAGGTGCATTCAAGCAGACAGACGATGGTCGTTGGGCCCATGTTGTGTGTGCTTTATGGGTACCTGAAGTGGGTTTTGCAAACACAGTGTTTCTGGAACCTATTGACAGCTTGGAACGCATTCCACCAGCTCGCAAAAAACTTACTTGTTACATTTGCAAACAAAGAGGCTCAGGAGCATGCATACAGTGTCACAAAACAAACTGCTACACTGCCTTCCATGTGACTTGTGCTCAGCAAGCAGGATTGTTCATGAAAATAGAAGCTATCAAAGAACCAGGTCCAAGTGGTGTGGCAGGTGGTGTGAGGAAAACTGCATTCTGTGATGTGCACACACCTGCTAACAGTGACTGGACTCCTATGCTTGCTGATGATGATAGTCCCACAAATAGCATTTCAGCTAAGGAGGCCAAAGCAAAATCCAGGATAAAAATGCGGAAAGCTAGAAAAATACTTGCAGAAAAAAGGAACGCTGTACCGGTAGTTTCAATCCCCATTATACCACAACAAAGGTAAGCTTGATTTAAAGAAGCAGTACTAGATTATTTATTTTCTTTTAGTGTAAGTTTAACTTGTTAGGTAGTTAATGTTTCTATAATCATTATCATTATTATTCCTTAACTGACCCACTTAAATATGACTGGGGACAGATGCCACCCCTTGCAAATACCAACCTTAGGGAAAATAGCTTATCCACCTGGTTGTTCAGGATCACCAAGCTCCTGGAGCAGTCGTACAGTCGTGTCTCTATAATACATATATATAAAATTAAATAGATTATTAAAATAAGACTGTTGTAAGGTGGCTTAAAAAATGGCTTAGGTTTAGGGCCAACTGATTTAAACCCATATATTTTACTGACTTGTTGTGTATTCCAGCTAGTTCACGTTTGTTTGAAGTGGTGGCTGGCATTGTTGATGCCTTTGGATTTAATGTATGACCTAGAAACAAATGCTTCCTTAACTTTCTAATTTCTAAGCTTAATGACAGCATCACAGTGATAGATTCTTTTAAGATTTTGTTTGTTGTGTTAGATATAAAATTAATTGAGCAAAAATCAGAATTGGCAGGATGCATCAAAAGTCAAGAAGACCATGCTTGACTTTATGTACCATTTCAGTACAATTGAATCATTCAAATCTGCACTGAAAATGCACCTTTTCCTTGAGTACTACTCCTAACACAGTCCACACAATGCTACTCACTTCACCCTTCCCCCTTTTCTGCATTTTGCGACTTTCCTACTTGTTTTCCTCTGCAGAATCACAGTGTTCTTAGTTCTTGTTACTTGGTTCCTCTTTGTGTTTTCTATATTTGACTTCTATGCATCGTCAGTACTGCTTATTCTTCCACCTCTCGTATGTTGTCCATGTCTCATTCTTGTTTTAAGTACTAATAGCATGCTCCTTACAAGTGTATGTTCTGTACAAATCCTTCATTTATTATTACATTTTGCGGTTTGTTCCCCTCCATTATTAAATGTCACCATTTGATAATTCATTTACTAAGGAGAAAGTTTAAAGTAAATGTTTTATGGATATATTTTCTGAAAGGTAAATGTAAATCAGTTAAGAATGGTCTTTTTATGAGTCATCCTAAACATAGATTTTGTAGCTATGTGAATGAGATGAGTAAATTCCAATTGGTTGTTCATTGTGTATATGCTGCTGAAGGTCTTGAACCATATTTATAGCACCTGTTGGTAGGGTCAGCTGCCTTGCCATATTACCATAATTGCTAATACCACGAATAACACTAATTTTCCTTTTTGTTCCCATCATTTGAGCAAACATAAACGAGAGGAATTTATAATCTTATGCTTTACACCCTTTTATTGAGTTAATTTTCCAATTGCTTTTATATGTCTTTACAGCTTTGCACATTATACTTTCTTTTTTTTAAAAACATTTTTCAATGAGTATGTGTTCAAGTTAAATCACAGTTTGTTGATGACCCTGTCTTTAGGTTGTCTGAAATCTAAGATGTATTTTTTAAATTTCTTGTTAATTTTGTAGCTTTCTTTCCAGTATTACATGAACTAATTTTAATACATTATATGGCCATAAAAAGTTTCATAACAACCACAGCAAGTAAGATGGGAGTTATATATGGTATGAAATGTGCACATTTATAGTTGACATATGCCAGAACAGTTTTAAAGCGTATGTCAATGCTTTACCATTTTCTCTTGTTTTCTTACAAAAGATTTGGGATATCATTTTCAGTTGCGTTTGCATCAGTCTGCAAATATACTTATTTATATTTCCATCTTAAATTTATTGCTTTTGCACACTTTTTATCTGTAAAATATATTCAGTTGCAATTGTATTAGCTTCTAATAGACTGTTTTGTATTTTGCATAAAGTCAAAAGACCTAATTAAATTGGAGTTTAAGTTTAATGATCAACAAAATGCATACATTTTCTTCCCACAGAAAGCTAGGAAAATATAAAACTACAAGATAAATTAGTTAAATCTGAGTTTTTTCTCTCCTAGATTAACTAAAATTGCTGCAATGGTGTCCATACCTAAGCGTGATCAATTTTTGAAGCGTCTCTTGAGTTACTGGACATTAAAGAGACAGTCTCGCTTTGGAGTTCCATTATTACGCCGCCTGCAGTCCAATCATATGACTCGTAACAGAGACCATGTAAGTTTACATTACTGCTTTTTGCCTGTATGTATGTGCATCAATGTTGCTTCTGTTTTTGAATAAAGAGTTTTGTGTCTGTGTAATATATTTTAAATATCTAAGAAGTGTTTGTACCTCAGAACTCTTGACAAGGGGGCCAGATTGTGAGTGAAATTAGCATAACTAAGCAATTCAGTCAGTCTTTAGAAAAAGGTATGGAACATAGAGACCAAAAAAACACTACTGCTAAGTCTCTTATTATTGTTTCAGTTGGCTGCAGTTGCAGAAAAAAGGTTAAAGCAGGAATTCTGAATACAATACCAGAAAAAGTTTTGAAGACATTCTTAGAGGGTGTCTGTTTTTACCATGAAAGCATGTTCTTGTGTAACTAGCAGTATTTTATTACCACAGATGAAAAATGACAAGCAGAGTAATGCCCTTCGAGAGCAGCTGAAATACTGGCAACGGCTTCGACAGGATCTTGAAAAAGCAAGGCTACTGGTAGAACTTATAAGAAAACGAGAGAAGCTTAAGCGAGAACAGGTAACTGAAGATTTATCTCTTTGGTCAGTATGTCATGACATTACTTTTTTTAACGCCTGTTAAAAGTCTGAATTAACTTTATATTAGCTGAATGTAACTTTTGTCCCTGTACAAGGAATCTTAATCAGCTAATATTTAAATGTTAAAAGAATGCACATCATTAATGATTAACACTCTTGACTTGAGCTGTTTTATAATACTGACTGGTGTTACAGGGACCAAAAGTTGCTTAAAGACTATAGTTGAGAGCTGAAGCCAATGTGCTAAGAATTTTTAAAAAATGTGTTCAAAGACAGTTACGAGGTTGAAGTTCGATGAAAGAGGGGTGGTTTTAAAGCGTATGTCAATGCTTTACCATTTACTCTTGTTTTCTTACAAAAGATTTGGGATATCATTTTCAGTTGCGTTTGCATCAGATGGCACTAGAATTACAACTCCAACCATTTACTCTTCTGCTTCGTCAGACTTTGGATCAACTGCAGGAAAAAGACACGGAAAGCATTTTTGCGGAACCTGTTTCTCTTGAAGAGGTAATTTGAGATGCAACATCAGTTTACAAGGAAATAAGCATTAATTTTACTGTGTACTTGACATTTTGACAACAGTATATCAAGTGTTTCACTAGATGTCTTGTATTTCTGTGATAAGAAAATGTTGTTCTTACTTCAGAAGGATTTTTGAGTTCTAATTCTTGACTTTGTTATGATGGTACTTATTATAATGGCAAAGTGTTAAAGTGTTTTATATGAGTGCTGCACAAAGTGGACACTCAGAATGCATGTGGGTCTAAAATTGATCAGATACCTCCTCCCTCTCTCCTTTCTCTCATGCACACACAAATCACAGAAAGCTACCTGTCACGTTCAGGGCTTGTCCAGTAAATTTAATTATGTGTTAGGACTTTAATCGCTCTCATCTTTCCTCTTGTCACATATACATGTTAAATGGTGACAGAAATTGCATTTTTCATACAGGTCCCTGATTATCTGGATTACATAAAAACTCCCATGGACTTCTCTAGCATGAGAGCAAAGGTGGATGGTCATGAATATCGTTCGTTAGATGACTTTCATGATGATTTTGAACTCATTGTCAACAACTGCATCACCTACAACTCTAAAGACACAATGTTTTACAAGGCTGCACTTAAGCTGAAGGAGCAGGTGAGGCACACTTTTTGCAATGCACATTTGTTAGAATGCAATTGGAAATCATAAAAGACCTCTTAGGTCGATGGCAAAACTAAAATGAAAACTAAAAGAAAACCGAAGGTGAAGCCGTGCTGGGTGGGTGGTTCTTTTAATTATTATTATTTTTTAATTATTGCTGCTCTCAGGTAAACATAAGACCAAGAAACCTATACAGTTTTTGAAAGAAAAATATTGAAACTTTGCAATAAAAATAATAAAAATTTCCTACTTTTACTCTGATAACAATAATCTAAAAAAATGCACAGTTTACTATTAAAAAAAATGCACAGTTTACTATTCAAAAAAATAATAAATTCAACTTATCTGCATGGAACACCTGCCTTCATCGAAAACATCGGCTAAAACCATCAATTAGCAGCAAACAGAAAGGCTCAAATATCTTTAAAATCGTTGCTTAAAGTCACTTTCAAATACATATTTTTCTCTAGTGTCACCAACAAAATCATCCTCCGGGAAACTGTTCGATGAGCCACTCACTTTTTTCAAGAAAAAAATCACAAAAATCGCACCAAATAAATCCAAAAAAGCTCCAATACATGCCGGAAGAAGACGACAATAGAAACAAACTTTCTGATTGGTTGGTTTTAACCAGGTCAACCAATGGAAGAGCTTTTCTTGGACCCCTATAGCAAAGCCTAAAAAGAGGCTCATTGCCTTCTGTCGGCAGAGCCTATTTTTAGGCTCATCGTCATAAGACTGTTAAACAGATTGAAGAAAAGAAAGTTCTTTACAACAAAAGTTGCAGGTATATTATAGTCAAGCAGTAAGGAAATTGTTTTCAACACTTCTTGACTTTCAATGAGATGTGTCCCTATAAGCCCATCGTTAAGATGAAAATATCTGGATGAAAATGCATTTTACCTAATGTACTTAACACCATAGCTTAGTTGAGCTTGTTTTAAATGTGCTCAGAACACTTACATTATTAGCCTGTGTTTTGACAAAACCATTTGGACAATAGCATATAAACTATACTATTCTATTAAAGCCTGTTTTATAATAAAATGCTGAATATTATGTAATTTGTTAAATATTTTACTGACAGTTTCACACTTTGAAATGCAGTTTTTATTGAATGCGTATCATTTTTGTATCATTGTGATTGGGAAGTCCAAAGATCAAAAGTCAAACCATCATATGTTAAAAGCTGTCTATACTTTTATTACATGTATAAATTAGCCGATCAGCATTATTTTGTTTTTGTGCGTGTACTTTTAGTGTGTCATCTTTAAATTTTTAAATCTAAACATATTAAGGACTATTGCATATATGAACTATTTATCATAGATTAATGATTGTATGCATGAACTCAATGTCATTTCTTTTTCCTTTTTTTCCTTTTCCTTGGTATATGCAAATGATAACTGTTTCATTTTGATGATGACTTTCTTAAGATATTAGCTCTGGCTATAGTTGAAATGCAACATTTGGTCACTGGTTGCTGACAGTCTTGATTACGTAGTCGATGCAGTGTTAGTATGTTTCATATTCATAGGCTGGTAACATAGTGATTGCTTAAAACGAAGCAACAAAATCAGTTCTTTTTGTAAGAACTATAAAATTAATGAAGTTGGCTGCTATCACCATGCAGGTGCATGCAGAAAATGCACATGGTATCTGCCAGAAAGAATATAAAAACAAATGTATCGAGGTTTTATGTCTGTGAAAGGCATTGAAAAGTGGCTGTTTTCACATGGTTCAAGATTCAAAAGTGTTATCATGCATTAGATTTAAAAGAAACGGTCTTTTCAGTTAAACTCCCTCCCCAGATGTTTTCATTACCCTACATTCCAAATTAAACATTTATATCCACTTCAAAGCTTTTAAATGAATTTTTTTTTTTACTTTTTTTTCTTGTTATACTCATTCTCCCCTTTTTTCTCCCTTATGAAAAAAGACATCTGACACCTTGGGTACTCTAGCTTGGTTGTTGTTCTACATAGTCTTCATGTGGGATATAGGAGCTTTTCCTAAGATTGTTCAAACATTTAGTGTTTAAGTAAGCCTCATATTTTCAGTAAAAAGGTGAACTATATGCAAGACATGACTATTGCATTTAGTGTATTTTTGAAATAGATTGTAGTATTACTGTCAGTCTGTGCCACTGGGGCTTCCTACAATGTTAAGACAAAACTGAAGCAAGTGGCGGACACAGAAACACACAAAAAAGCCCCGAAATACAGTGTTTTCAAACTACTTTTTGGTACATTATACCTCTGTTTCGGTGTGAGAAAAATACATGAAATTAAAGTTTGGGCTTCTCAGTGTTGTATTTTGTATTTTACTTATTTTCTGTGAAATGAAGACAAAAACAAACAACTACCCTAGATGCTTGCTTTCTGGCGGTGGCCATTTTTGACAAAGTGAAAACAGTACCACTGGAAAACTCCACACTGCACGCTGATTTTACGGATCTGGAATTGAGAATCACATCAGATAAAAAGCGAAAAGATCACACTTTTTTGGGTTATGTTTTTTATCATCTTTGTTTTAGGGGTTAGGAGTAAACATTTTGTTTTTACAAATATAATAAACTTTGACGTGTGTCCATGAAAAATCTGTTTTGATAATAACATTGTTGCGCTAGACATCTTCGAAAAGTTTGTTTTTGGCTGAACAAATCACTACCTAGAACTTTGCAATTACTAGATGACACCTCCCACCAACTATTCAAAGTCGAATACCATTGAAATTGCGCCAGTTCGAAAGTTCAACATGGCTGATGACGTTGGTCTGAGCCATAGATTTGTAATTGTATAATATACAGATATCTGCCTGAGGGATAAAGTTGCCGATATAGACAGTGTGTTCACAAAATCCGAGCATATCCTCGGTAACTAACATTGATCTTGCAGAAAAGATCAATCACAACCACCACAACTGCTTTTTTGCAAATAAGTGTTTTTTAAAGGTGAGACATCCATGCCATAGCATAGTAGGCTTATTTCTTGACCATGCAACACAGGTAGATCAAATGAAAGCTTCATTAACTTTTGTTTTGTAGCTCATATTATAAGCTGGTAGAAGACTATATGTAACATATGCAGTAGGTTTGACACATTTGTATAAAAAGCCATATGCTGTTTAATGAATATACTCGTTATCAGACCAAAAGTGATTTTTTAAAATGTCTCATCACCTACAAGTTTCACTGTGCGGTTTGCATTATTCCAGTCATGATGTGCTCTTATTTGAAGCGTAAATGGTTTAGTTTCTTTTTAATCCACTACAATCCAGAAATGTGGCTGTTCTTACATGATCTATAGAACTGTGATAATTAAGCTTATTAATATTTTGTTTTGAGTTTATGATTTCACACTCAGGATCAGGTTTTGGTTGAAGGGCTTACCTTTAAGTTAAAAGACTTGTACATTGCTTTTAAAAATTATAGGAACCAAAATTTCTTATAGGTGTATAAATATAATTATAACGTCTTACATATTCAAAATGGGATTTAGAATACATAACTTTATGGTATTGAGTAAATTAGTGAACGCATGCATGGATATTTTCAATTTCATTTTTATCTATTTTCTTGTCCAGTAAATTTTGAGTAAATGTTTTATGATAGATTTACAACCTACAAATAGTTTATATGCCCCTGAACAATCCTGACAAATTTTATAGCTGTATCTGGTGTAGTTTAAAAGATACAGGTGTTTCTAGTAACATTTTAATTCCACATTTTTCCATTTACAAGTTAGAGAATAATCAAACTTTGGCACTACAGATAGAAAAAATTTGGTATCTAGTACACCTGCAAAAAAGGGAGTACAAAGTATTTGCTACTGTCTGTAGATTTTATCATTTTAGATATGTAATAGTGCATTACTCTTTTTGAAGCCCTCAATTATGCTCTTGAAGAAAAATCACATAGGCAAAATTTTTCATATTGGCTAATTTTGGATCATGTATTTAAGGTTAACTAGTAATCCTGAGCTGTTGATTTTGTTTGTCCAAATTAGGAGCAACCTATAGTTGCAAAATGTTAAATTGCCATTGTTACCTTCACTTGTCATTTAAAAAAAAAGAATTTCTCAAAATATGTTAAGAACACAACTTCCCACCTTTGAAGTAGCATATCTCTGCTGATAGAAATCAAATGATAGAACCTTACTTAAAGAAAACGTTTTGACAGATGTAGTCAATGACTTAGGGTAAATTGAAAACAATGTGAGGTGCTTAGTATAAAGAAGCTTACATCTTGAAATTAAAGCAAAAAGCACAGTAGTACTTTGAAAAGAAAAGCATTTTAGGGATCAGTCATACCTCAGGCCTGACTAACAAGAACCTTGTGGAAGAATGGTGTGAGTAGACAGAGGTCAGTGGTGCCATTATTTCATCACACCACTTCAGGCACCAGGGCATGTGGGCACACTTGCTGACTTAGCTAGCTTGCCAAATCCAGCAGGTGATAGAAATGTGTTGAGCTGCCCTTGACTTTGGGTTCTTTACAACACTAGAATAATCTCTTTTTTTGTTGTTGCTGTTGGATTTCATTTTTTCTCCCCAGTGATGGCACCTTGGAATGTTCAAGTGAGAAAGAAATATGATAGTAGGGCTAGTACAAAGACATCTTAAATTAGCATTTGGTTACGAGTTGGCTTGCGGTGTCATTACAAATCATATATTCTCTAGTAAATTTGTGCAGTTCATATTACATATCCTGGGAAAGATATCCACATAATCATGTAACTCTTACTATAGTATACTGGGGGTATGGGGTCTGCTTTATTTTGGTTGTGTTCCAAAAACTCGCTATGAAATGTGAGTATGTTGCAAAAGAAAACATGTATACCAAGGTAAAGGTAATCCCATAACTTTTTCAGGTCATTGGGGAGTGAGGTGTTAGAGACCCCACTTTTCTCGGGGCCAGCTTTTACATGCCAATCTCCTCTCCCTCGCTGCCTTACCTTCCCCAGCCCTCTATGGAGTCAGGTACCCATTCCCGTCAGCTGGGTCGACTGGGGGAAGTATGCTGCGCTTATTGTGAACTGAACCAGTGCGCTCTGGGTTCTGTCGCCAGCGCTCTAACCACTCAGCCATCCGCTTCCCCCATGTATACCAAACTAAAGAAAATTATGTAATTATGAATAATTTTTAGCATCGTCTTCTAAATGCCAATGATCAACATCACAAAGAAGGATTTTTTGTTTCTTGAGGCAGTGCATTTTGAATATAAAAATCCTAATGTACTTTCAGTTCATCTTATAATACCGCAGTTTTACTAAATTGTTTTACATTTACCTGAAATATTGCTGTTGAAATGTGCATGCTGGTTTGCTGGTCTCTGCTACTTTATTTTGGGTTATCAGACAAAAACTTTCTTTGCAAGTGCAAAATGATGACAGAAATGTTCAAGGTCTAAAGGAAAATGACTAAGCTCTCAAGGTATGGAAAGTAAAAAGAAAAGTGAAAGCTAGATGAAAGCTAGAATAGGAAATATGCATGACTGAAATTTTCATAAAATGTTTTGGCGTAACCCATAGAGTGTAATATGAAAAGAAAAAGGTTTTCATCTCCTGGTAAAGCCTTTCTAATATTTTAAATAGATATTCATTTAATTCTGTACAAGATATTTAAATATGTATTATTTTTCTTGACAATTACCTGAAATACAGCGGTTCACTTTAGCAAATTATAAGGTGACTAATCACTAAATTCTTCAACCAGATTTACCATTATCCCTAGGAATATAACAACACCAATAAATACATGATTTTTAACATTCTTGCAACAGTTAACTACAAATTCCAGCCAGTATAGTAAAGCACTATGGAAAGATATTGGCTAAAATAATAACAACGAAAAATGACAATAAGCATGAACCTATCATTCCATCACTTATGTGACTCAAGCAAGCAATTCTTAAAGCAGTACTTCTTGCATGTTTTCCTTTCTACATTTTCAGTGATATAAAACCTTCTACAGTTCAGGGATTTGTCAGTTCATTCGGGCTGAATGAGGGTAGTGGTGGTTGTGGTCGTGGGCATGGCTGTGATGTTGCTGGCTTGTATGCTGGAATCCCATCAATCTCACGTAGCTGTGTGATAAGCTCAGTAGTGAAATCTAACTGACTGTAGCTGGAGGGTCTGTGCGGTTCAGAGATATCTAGGTTTTTTTTTCCATCCAGTCCATAAAAAGAATGTAGGTGTTAACCCTAGCAACATCTAAAAAGTGATAGATCTATGTCTTTCACTACTTGTGTCATATCTTCCTGTAGGTCACTTTCTACTCCTGACATAAATTTATTGTAGCTTTCTACTACTGTAGTCTGATGCACAAAGGTCTGTTGATATTGTCCATTTACTTTGGTCCTTTATCTTGTAAACTAGCATTAGCATGTCTGTGTATTGTAGACAGTGTAACAGGCTTATTATCTAACCATTGGAAAAACAGAATTCCTTCTCTTTTTCAGCGCAGCTTGCCTCATCTTCAAATCATCTAGATGTGATCATATATCACCGATCATACGCTCTCTTTACTGGCTGCCAGTAAAGGACCATATAGCCTACAAACTTTCCACTTAAACTTACTTTGCCGTTTCTGGTACTGATCCTCAGTACCTCTCAGAACTCTCTCCCATCTATACTCCTGCTTGATTTCTTCGCTCATCTTCTGACACCAAGCTTCTTCGAGTCCCATTAACTAAGACAAAGACGTATGGACAGAGGTATTTCTCCTACCAAGCCCCATCAACTTGGAACAGATTACCCGTCAGCCTTCATCAGCCTCTAAGTCTAAACTTAAGACACATATTTTCTGAACTACAACTTCACTTCAACTGTGTCCTGACCATTAGCATGTATAACATGTGTCTGTAATTTAATTTGTTTATGAGTAGTGTATGTTGTAGAAGTTAGCATGTCTGTTATGTCTGAATTAACAATGGGCGCATTGTTGTTAATAATTTAGTCTATATGATTTATGTAAACCGCTATGAGGAAATCTTTGGAACGGAGCTATATAAATCCTCATGATTATTATTAATATTGCTACTCAGCATACTGGACCATGAGTCAGTAAGTCCTCTATCAGCTGAACACCAGTATAAATGTTATCAAAATATACTTTGTGCCCTTGATGGCTAGGACCTTTGCATAATCTCTTGACACCATTATATGTTAACCCATACATAGAAACTTTTCCTCCCTTGCCAGTGTAAACCGACACCTTCATCCCCCACCTTTATCCTTTATCTACTGGCTAAAACCATATCTACCTTTATTTCTTACTATTCTTTCCTCAAGAAACATTCTTGTCTGTCTAATACAAGTTACAACTTCATGCATTTACGCCTGATATAGCCATGTAGAAATCCAACCACACAATTTATCCTGGGTGTTGCTTTCAGTTTCTGGGTTGCAAACCTTTAGAAGAGCCTGTATTGCATTAAATATCCCTTGTCATAAACTTTATGGCCCATAATCCATGAAAATGAGGAGCAGTAGACCCATACCATTCTATGTTTGATGCTTGAACTACTGACATACTTGAAAAGTCAGAAAAAAGAAATACATCGAGATGAATTCCTACCTTTGGCCATGCACCATATAGTGAAGGATTCTCAGCACCATAGACTGTACCATAATCATTAGAATATTTGCATAGATTGGTTAATAGCATAGTGTAAAGAAAAGCTTGAAGAAATCCAGTAGGGTTAGATATAAATTTCCTTGTAGTCTTGTGTTCACATTTCAGGCAGCTGCACACCTGGCACTTAAGCTTGGGTAAAAGAAAAAATACTGGGGCCTTCATCCTCAATACTGTAGTCTCCAAATCTGAAATAAGTTGAAATAGGTAAATATAAAGTGAAAAGATTTCTGAAATGAAATACAAAAGTGTGTTTCACTTTTATTTACCTTCTGTACTGTACATCACCCAAAGGAGGCCTCTCAAAAGCCTGCTTCTGCATAACCAATTATGACAAAATCACATGCTGGAAAATCATTCCAAAGCTTATAAAAGTAATTATAAACATAACCACAGTGAAAACCAGAATGTATTATTTATTTTTATTTTTTTGCAAAGCTTAATTTGAGACGTTATCAGTAACTGCTAGCAATTGTAAGAAGTAAACAAGAATTTGTTTCCTTTGTCATGAACAATGGTCGCTTTATTTGGAGATATTTTCTTTATGTTCTTTCACATTCTTTTCACCAGAGATAACAAAAGTGTCGTCCTCTGAATAATAACTTTGAGATTCAGACCCAGATAGCAAAAATAAAGAGCCCTTCACAACCACTGTATTCACATAGTTAAAGCAAATAGGAGGAAGCTGCATGGTCCTTTGTGTCATCTTGCTCTTTGTTTTACACACATCATCTTACAATATTTTACTTATGTACAATTATATGAAGTTTTAATCATTTTAGGTACTACAAAAATAAAATAACTTTTAACTTAAAGTTTTAAATTAACTGAATGTAATTTATAGGGGGAGGGGGGTTGAGATTATGTTTTTGATATTGAGGGCACTGGTTAGTGAGTGTTGATCTACAGGTTTAATACCCTGATAGACATTCGCCAAAGGCAGCTAGACATTTACCAAAGGCAGTTTTATGTGTCATGGTCATTTGAAAGAAATTACTAGATCTCAAGCCCTTGTTCCCATGAACTTACTTTTTGATGAGTGTCAAATTTCAGGTTGTAACTGAAAAAAATCATGCTGACCATGGTGTGGAAAGATTAAACTATTACGGCTAATATAAAGCAGGGAGGAAAAACAAAAAAAGAGTGGGATGGCCAGGCTGAAAGAAAAAGTGCATCAGAAGTGTCATTATTGAAGCCATGTTTAAGTAATTTCCAAAGCTGCTGTGATAAGAATTGCTATCCCAAAATGAATTAAGCTTGTCATATAAATGTTAAAATTCAGACTGCATTAGATCAGGCTTATCAGGCTTCATTTCATATGTGCCAAGTTTAAGCAGTGCCAGTGGGGTGTGCACTGGATAGCCTGTTGTTCCCTGCTGCACTTTGTGGTGTCAATTCAACACTGAAGGCCTGTTTGATTCCTATAAAACCTTATGGGTGGCAAAACTTTAAGAAACTGTAGTGCAGGCCAGAACATTCAGAAAAGAGAGGGATGAAGAGTTAGGGAGAAAAAGGAGGTAAAGAGAGGAGATGACATCTGTGGAGAATGAAGTCTTTCACTACATTTAACTTGGGAATTGATTTTGGAGTAAACTTGCTGACACAGGTTGTTTGATAGACAATGTCAGCTTTATTGCTTCTTGATGAATTCCTTCAGCAAGGAGTTGTTGATTTAAAGCTGTTTGCTGAAAGCTCTTCTCTGCTGAGTATTTACACTCTTACATAAATCTGCATGTGCAGACAAGTTTGTGTATAAGAAAATGGAAAAGGTTGGGGATTGGGGTCATTTTATGGTGAGCTACAAGACTGCCATATGACCAAGTGACCAATGATATTGTTCTGCAATGCTAGTACTATTCATAAACTATAAATAATTTCTTTTTCAATCTTTCATATGTTTCACTAACTCTCTTTCACACTTGCACTCTCTTTGTCTCACCCCTATATGCATACGCACACACACACACATACATTTACCACCTTTCTTCAAAATAAATCTCTAACCTCTCAAATATGATTTGCTTGTACAGTTAAGCATGTCTTAATTTTTTTCTGTAGTTTTCTTTGTTTTATTGGTTAAAAATATGATAATGTATTCATTTGTTATGTATATGTTTATCTGAAGTGTAACATAATGTCATCTGTTTGCAGTCTTTGTTTGAAGAGGATCTTTCACAATTTATACAGAAATTTTAAACTTCATAAAATGCAAGAAACTGCATTTATTATGTACAAATAAGAAATTCTAAAGATTCTTTTTGAATTCTTTTGATTTTATTAGGGTGGTACAATCATCAGAGCAGCCAAGAAACTTGCAGAGAGAGTGGGTTTTGATATGGAAACTGGTTTGCACCTACCTCATCCTCCCCACAAAGATGAAGCAGAAAATTTAGAGGACTGTGAGCGTTGTGTTCTTTTTTTTTCGCTCCTATATTTTTTAATTTCAAAATTTGAAATTTTGAAAACCATTTGATTTTAAATTTAATATTGCATTGAATTATTCATTCAGTAAAAGTCTTGGCCATGAATTACAAATATGTTAATTTACTAGCATAATGTTATAGTTTTAAATTTGGGATTGTGTACAGGCTTGCATTTGAATTTGGGCAGTTGTCATTATTGACCGTGGTCAGGAAAATGCATGTAAAATTTTTACTTTTTTTTCTCTCTTTCAGTTGCTAGTTTCATGCATGATGTACGACAAAGTTTGCCTTTAGAGGAGCAGTTGCAGACTCTTCTTGACAAAATGGAAATGGCCAATACACAGCTGACAGGAGGTAAGTGAGCTTATTTATTGATTTGACTTGGTGACATAGGATATTCAAAGATGCCTTCACCAGTTGTGCTTTATATTTATTTTCTTCAGCTTTTATTTGATTAATTTACTTACAAGGTAGTTGTTAGGTTTGTGTAAAAGCCAATAAGAAAGGCAAACATTCTTTATGTTATTTAAAAGTACATTCTGTTTGCTATGCATGTGAGATATGCATGTGGAATGGGAACTATTCAGTCTGAATATTTGGTCTTAAAGTGAGACATCATACATTTCTGTTGTTGAATTAAAATAATGTTAATAATTATTGGAACAACATTCAGAATCTGACACCCAGACATATTCAATCTCCTTAACCAGATGCTGCTAAAGAGACACCTTAAATACCTGTCCATTTGGTTATTAAAATCCAGTTAGGATTTGGTTGCTTTCGGATAAACAATTATGGTAAACTTTGCTTGTGGGAGAGTTGAATAGATTGAATCTGGGTGTATGTATGGAGCCTCCTGCAGCTCTCTGTGTGTATGTACTCAAGATTTGTTGTGGGCATTGCACTACATGCATAAACTTGTGTTTTTGCATCTGAATGCATGTGTGCAAGCAGATGTGATTGATCTAATTTTTTTTATGGCTCACTAACGTTTAGTACAAGATCAAGAAAATGTTCATACTGTGGAACATAAGTTGGATGATTAGACGTTTGGAGGTGATGCCTGTTAACATATCATCCTTTTGATGTAGTTTTGTTGTGGATCTGTCGATTTACATAAACATGAGTGAAAGAGATACTTATTGTGAGGTATGCATATATTTAGTGCTCCAGTCTGCTAATGCAGACATTTCAGATGCTCCCTCATCAGACGAGACAAATTTGGGCACCATGTCTTTTCCTTGTCTTGCCCGGTGCCTAGAATGCCCTTGCATATCACTTAGCACAGCATCCACCTTTGAAGCTTTCAAGAGTAAACTTAAAGGACAACACGAGCGCTCAACAAAAATTGCTGGAAATAAAGCACAAAGTATCACAAAAACGTTTTGGTGGTAATTTATGACAAAGAGCCAGGAAAGATTTTATATTAATATTTTTCTCTTAAGCACACCTGGCTTTGTAGAGAAAACAGGAAGTGATGAAATGAACGTATTTCTAAAAATAGCGCCCTCTGCACAAGCTGAAGTCGAAAAGAAAAGATTCAGTCCTCGGTAAAAGAAAACTAAATAGGACACATTGTGCTGCTGCTGAATGTTCTGTTAGACACTCAGATGAAGTTAGTTTGTACTCATGAAGGAAATCCTAAAGATAATGGCAGCAAACGCCAGTGGATTAACTTTGTTCAGAGATGCGTGTATACAGGTCTCTGCTTTGTTCAAACGTGCCGTGCGAACTTCGTCCCCACACCACACTCAAGAATTTGCTCAAAATATTTCAAATTCGATTGCTATCCAGTCACTTATACAGTACAAGGAGTCTTGGACTTTCAGTAAAATGAATAAATCTTATTCCTACAGCAGTGCTTGCTATACAATAGCGCGAGATGTTAAACTAAGACTGCTGGCAGATCAGGCACCAAATATGCAACATCGATGGTTTTTACACCATCTGGTCTACAAGTAACATCGTGTGACAGTCACAAACACATCATCAGTCATGTCTTTATCCAGCATAATGCTGAAAACAACTGACAGTGCAAGGCCACCATTGATGTGTGTGATGGAAACAGCTACAAAAAGAAAAAAAAAGAATTGAGGGTGATAAACATAAGGAGCTTAAACGGGAACACTAGCGAGTATCAGTAAGTAAATAGAAAATTTTGCATGCAGCTAAATGAGGAAGACATAAGTTTTTACATCAATAAACATGTTTCAAACTATCATAGTTTTAATTGTAAAAAAATCCTTATCAACAGTCAGTTGTAACTATTGTTGACCATTAAATTTTGATCTGATTGACTTACCAGTCTGTTGAATAAATTCAGTTTGGACCATTTAATTATTTTATAACTTCATTCGAAGCTTCTAAATAAAGTTCAAATCTGTAGGGCTGTATTCCAAATTCAGCTTTTTCATTTTTTGGGGAAAAAAATCGCTTCTTGAACTCGACAATCTGAGCGATGTTTCTTCGTTTGACTTGAAGACACACTCGCTGTTACAAATACTTTGATCGCGTAAGAGAACCTCCAGTACAGGAGAGTAATTTTTTCCCGCCTTCCTAGTTGCAGGTGAGAATGCCGATGTTTGAAGGCTGATATCTTTAAGATTAAGGATAATTATGTACTCATTTTTGGAATGATTATTTTAAAATGAACCTAACCCGATCATAAAGAAAAAATGTGCTCGCTTTGTCCTTTAAGACCCACGTGTATCTTGATTACATGGCAGTTTTTTTCCTTTTTCTGATGTTCTCTCCCTCTCAGATGTGAATAATCCATAATGTCTCACTGGCTCTTCTGACCTGTAGCCAGGTTTGATTTGAATACCAGTTATTAGCCACTTATACCAATTATGAGAGTGATAGGTTTAAACACCCCAGTGAAGGGACAGAATGTAAACTAAAAATGTTTTGCCAACAGATTGAATGCTGTAGTTAATTGTTTCTAACTGAGAAGGAGAAACACAAAGTTAGATGTGCTCTTACAGGTCAAAGAGCCAAATTTGCAAAGAACATTCGGAAACAGATAATGCAGGTGCGGCGCAAACTGTCGATGCAAAAACGCAAGATGGAAGCAGCGGATTCTAAATCTCCTGATGCAGGTAAATCCTCAAAGCTTTGAATTTTCCTTTTTCTTAGAGGCTGCATCTTTGTCCGTTTAGTTCCATCAATAATTGGCATTAGTCTCCTATGAATGTGTGAGAAATATTTTTTTTGAAGGTGGAGGGGGGGGCGTTGTCTTTTGTTTTTAAGTATAAAATGCAATGTGGGTGCATGTACCATTTCTTTAGTTTGCCCAAAATTAGTCCATATAAGCAGGTTACTAATTGACAACTGCTAAAACATCATGTAGGTTAGCTTAAGATAGATGTCAGGATATTTTTTGTCACAAGGTAATTGCCATGCACAGTACTGCTGATGTTATCAAGATGCTGCACATTTCAGCTTCAACGGGTACAGATTCGGATGGCCAGGATGAGTCTCCTCAGTCAGAGACAAGCCTTGTTGCTACTGAAGCTCCTGCCACAAGTCCCAAAGAAAAGATGCCATCGCCATTAATGAAGACTCCTGTACGAGCAGGAGGACGGGGTGTTGGACGGGGCAGAGGAAGAGGAAGAATGGCAAGTCGAAGTGAATCAGAGTCAGAACCTCCAAAAGTGATAGCTCGTGAGCTATTTTTGTTTGTTTGTTTTTTAATATGGGTAGTTAATGTGACATTCATGATATTTGAGAAGCGTCTGTGGGCATATGTGGAAAAGACAGCCAGTTTTTCTAATAAGAGGGACACCAGATTATGGGGTAAGAGGCAGGCAGGAATAATGCTAAATGTGGAATAAAGAACTGTCCTTTAACAGAACTTGCACGTGCTTTCATAATCACACAGTTGCACACTGAAGCACTGATGTGGTTGGACATGCATACAGAAAAATGGACGAAGCAGGGTTTTGGTTGCAGATGAAAGGGGCATTTCAGCAGATGCCACCAAGCTAGGTACTGCTGGACAACCTGAGGAAGTGAAAAATGCAGGTGTCTCACACACGCCTTCTCCAGCAGGAGTCAATCGTCGCACAGCAGTTCTCCTCAACAGCAAGAAAGCAGCACGCTCTGCTCCTGCCTCAACCTCCTTGTCAACAGCTCACGCTGAGGCGCCATCTAGTCCTCAGCCCATCCCCCGCAAACCTGGCCGTCCCCCAAAAAACAAAGGCCAACACTCTCAGCATCCTCATGTTGAAATTGTCGAGCCAAGGTCTCCCGAGTCCATTCAGTCCTCGGGGCCGGCTAGCCCCCTTGGGCCTTTTTTATCAGGCCGCAAGCGCTCAGCTAGTCTGGGCCATTCATCCGAGACAGAAACCCGGCCTTCTCCTCCAAAGAGAGCCCTGTCACTGAACGACTCGGCACTGGGTGCAATAGGCGACGGTCCAGATGGCCCAGACTTAGCCAACAGAGACAGCTTCAAAACTTATCGCATCCGAAACATCCGGTCTTCCTCTGAGTCGGACAGCACCTCTGAGTTGAGCTCAGGTGATGAATCTGAGAGTTCCACTGGCAGCTCCAGCAATCAGAGCCCATCAGGTAGGCCGGTCCAACTTTCATTGATCATGCTTTTCAAACCTGCACTTGTTTTTCCTAAAGTGGAGCTCAGAGCAAGGCTACTGTTTTAATCCCAACTGACTTTATCAGCATGTTTTAGTATCTGGTTGAGCTTTTGTTGAGCATAACATTCCCTTTTTAATTGTATTATCAATCATGGACTCCTTGAGGTTTTTGTTATCATTTGTGTTTATGTAGTTTATGATCCTTTTTTAACTTTTGGCCTGACAAAATTTTGCTATGTTTAGGAAAGATAAACTTCAGGTTGTGCATTAATTTTGGCATGAATTTCTGTATCCTTGAAACCCACTTGGGTCTAAAACATATGAAAGCTTTGCTTTTAAACATTAAGCTTTGCTCAGAGTTGCCACAGTGCTGACTTTAGCATTTTGATGCTTTGTTGTTTCAGTGTGAGTTTGGGATGTGTGGGGAAAGTATTGATGCTTTTAGCGCCTTGCATAGATTTGATGAATAGCACGACATAAGTTCACACTTTTTTGCAGCATATGAAGAGATTTTTTAGCCTTGATCTGCATGGCTTGAAGTTGCCTTTGTGGGATTTCTAGAGCAGATATTTTTGCTGCAACAGTTTTTCTTCATGATTTCACTTAGTCATTTTGTTTTTTAAAGACATTGAGCATAAATGAGAAAAAGATCCAGAAACCTTTTGAACTGACAAAACCTTTGGTTCCTAGGGTGAAAATTGAAGCCATTTTTATACAAAATTGTATTTATTTTGAGTGAAGCAGAGATACAGCATGCAGCTATATGCATGTGCTAAGGGCAGGAAAGATGTGACAGTCCTAGAAGCAGTGGACCTTATGGTAAATTGGATAATTTTTCAAGATGCTAGTGTACTAGATAAACGGTGAATGATTTAAACTTTTGCAGAAGTGAAGCGGCATGCTTATCACACTGCCATTAATGATCACAGAAACTGCGCAGAGGATGCTTTCTTTTGTTTTATGCTTTACTTCCTGACAGAATGGGTGCTGGCGGACGCTTTTTGCGCTGCTTTGGCATGCAATGAAATATATCCTGTTTATTATTTATTTAATTTTGGTTGCCAGACTTGTGTGCCACATGCCAGTGTCTAGTTCATAATCTTTGCCACACCACTGCCGTCAGAATCGCTTAACTAGACTCGCATTTCTCTCATTGCCAACACCTGTTGTGGTGTATGCATGCAGACAGTTTCTGTTTTCACTATTTGAACAGTTAAAAAAAATTTGTTTCTAATTTTGTGATAACGATTGCGCAGGAGGTTGTGGAAGTAGTGTGCTATTGTATAACAGTATTTTGATAGTGCTTACACTTAACAGAAACGGAAGTATTGTGAAGTGTGAGAAAAGGCAGACTATGAAGCTATTTCATGTTGTAAATTTCAAATACTTTATTCTCTTATGATAGCAGTTTGTTGCCTGGAAAATGCTAAATTGTTATGGGACCAGTTGTAACCACTTTTCTTTCATTGTTAAAAAAAAAAAACATCATTTAAAGTTCTTGCAGAAAAATTCCTTCATTCAGATTTTAGGTGTCAGTGAATTTTTTTTAAACATGCACTTTCAGTGCACCAACCATACCAGTCTTAGATTATATACTTCACATGGTGTTTTTTTTTAAAGATCTGTAATACTGTTGTTTTCTTTATATTGTGAATATATAGTCCCTTCCTTCAAAAGATAATTGTTTAGTCTTGAGAGTAGTTTGCTTGTAGTTTTGCCTTTAATACATATTTTTGTCCTTTTTCAAAATCAAAATATGATTTTTTTGTAGACACTTCGTTTCATATACAACAACAATTTAGACATTGACCCAATCTGTCACGTTGAGATCCTTTATCCAGCAGCAGAAAGCATTTTGGATGGTATGGTTGTACATACATAATTTGTGTACCATTTATCAGCTTACGTTTGCTTACCTTACTTACTATTTAGTCTTGTTGTCTGGTATCTCCCTGTGTATTTTTATCCCTCTCCCTTCTCGGCCTGGCCACTTACGTTTGTCGCTGTGCTGTGCTTGCCGCCCGCCCTGCCACCCCCTGGTTGCCTAGACGCTAACTCTGAGGCTACTGATGTCACCACAAACGGGCAGCTTGAGCTCGAAGCTCAGGAGGATGGCTTAGATATCGGCCCCTGCTCGTCCCCAGGTGTCGCCTCCCCTGCTTCGGCTTACGCCCCCTCACCTGACGAAAATTCCCCAGGTGAGCCCCTATTGCACCGCTGTTCCAGGGCACGTTTTGATCTTTGGCAAGTATGGTGTCCTCACTGGCTTCGCTTCTAAATGTGTGTAGGAACTGGGGTTTTAGTAAAATAGGTCACGTATTTTCTGTGCACTAACAGTATCTAGTATTCCATAAGTTAAGGTAAACCGCATTGCCATCTCTCTTAGGTTTTTTCATCGCCTCTTTTCACAGATGATCATGTCCTTGAAACTAAAGTACACTACCTCGCAAAGGAAAGACTTCTTTATTTCTGTGCGTGACGTAGTAGCCATAACTACCAAAGTGATGGGAAACCTTACAAAGCATTGGGAAAAAAAAGGGATACTGAGAATCGGTATGAGCTGAAATAATGTGTAAGCAGATGATCGGATAAAACCCTGCAGCTTTGAGTTCTTTGGATACGCTCAGAGTAGATGGAATTTAAAGTTATAAACATTGAAAAAGATAACCAACATTCTTTCGGAGCACATTTGGAAACGTTAAAATCTTAGTAGGAAGTGCTGTGCTGCTTCTTTGGTGCTGCTCCCTAAAATAAATAAAAAATATAATCAGTTATTTATCCTACTCGCCTTCAACATTAGAGCGCATTCATGATAAATCTGCCATAACATGCTTTATGAGCTTTATTTATCGGATTAGTCTGGTTTGCTGATTAACATTATGCATGTGTGACTGTAGTTGCACTTCCTTCTCTCTTTTTTTCTCTCTTCGCTCCCTTCAATGTGTAATAAGTTTAACATTCATATATTATAGGTTTGTGCTTGACTTAATAGTTTAGAGCTTGCTACAGTTGTAGAAGGAAATGGGGTTTGTCGGGTGGGTAATGTCCAGCAATATGCTTATTGAAACTTGCACCTTTTTTACGTGTTGAACTCATATTTGTTTTGTGCTTTTGTCCTTAAGCCTTTGTCCTTTAGAACGTAACATAACATGAATTCATCACAGCTCCCATCGTGTTCAACAGCATAGAGGGCATAAAGAATGGCAAATAAAGTCAGATACATATTGTTAGGTACAGAGGCCATAAGTTTAGTGTAAAAAGAATGGGAGAAAATGAATATTTTAATATTCCAAATGTCTTATAATCAGACAGTGTTACATAGTTAGAGAAGAGATTTTATTGGTCAGTGGGTGAATTATTGGCAGTTCTTCGGAATGATTAGGGAAAATAAAAATGAGAACATGTGTATGTTTATTTTTGTCACCCTTACCCCCTAGCTAGAGCTTAGTATTTACGCCACACATTAGCCTTTAGGCATCAGTGCTGCAGTATGGGTGGGCTTGAGATGGCATAGACTTTTGGAGGTAGGGGTGTCGCTGGTGCGGACCAGCAGGCCTGGAAGAGGTGCTTGGCACAGGAACTGAAGCTATCTTCGGGTGGCTTATGAACCGCAGTGCACAGCTGAGGAGAGAGAGCGATGGTCACTGTGTACCTCTGTGTCTAGAGAGATCACCATCTCTGATTTTCAGCTCGTCAAAGGCGAAGCCCCAGTGTTGATTATGACGACTTGATTACCTTAGAGCCCCTGGACCTGGTGTGGGCCAAGTGTCGGGGTTACCCTTGGTACCCAGCCCTGGTAAGTAGCCTGCTTACCTCTCCACCTGCCACGCCCCAACCTCCCACATTTCTCTGGGCCTGAGCACTGCTAGGTTTTCGCTCGTCGCAGATCCGCACTCCCACAGCCGACGCTAGGCGGATCGCTTGAGTCATATACGAAAAGATTTTTAAAAAAGCATCACTGTGTGTGATCACATTATCCTGCTTTTGACAGCGTGTATGTGTTAGTCTGCCTGTAGCATGGGCTGCGGATGCGGATCTGCAGGCAAACGGGAGTCTGGCTTTCCTTTCATTTGCGTTCAGCTTAACCTCTTGGTGCTTGTGACCTTGGTTTGCATTATCCGCTATCCTATTATCCCCCTCTCTTCCTCCCTCTGTAACTTCGTATTTGTGTAATGACTTCTTGATGGCTGGTGACGTCGTTTATGCCTACATGTAGTAAAGGGAAATGCATTTTATGTGTGTTTGCGCGCGTGCGTGCGGGTGCCTGTGTCATTTGCCATTCCCTGTACCTTCTACTTACGTTATTTGGCCAGTCTCCTAAATGTGTGCATGTTCTAGTGATATTTGGTATCCTCGTGACCAAGGAGAGTAAGCGTGTAGACAGCCAGGGACTTGCATGTTGTTGGTTTTATGTCTTTAGTCGTCTTTCCCCATTTACCATCACCACTTCTTTTTGTCACTGATCACTTTCGTTGCTGTCGATAGGTACCGTCACCCACTGGGTGTACTTAATATTTAGATAATAAAATCGTACCCTTAAGTCATCACGTGTGCCTAGCGAAGGCATGTGGAAATACAGTAGTCCCATATTTCTGACAAAGAAATATTACAAATCTTTGTCAGTTGAGCCGACCACCCCGTAAATCAGGAAGAGATAGTTGTAAGATTAAACAGGACACACAGTGAATGTGCTCCCATCGTCATCATCAGCAGAACTCTATAACTTCAGGTCTAAAAATTGGGTGTTAGAACAAGATTTCTTTGCCCTTAACTGTGTTTCCGTACCTTTCGTGTTGGCTGTCATTTAGCCAGTCTTCCAGACAAAGCAGTCTGTGCTGGAGAAATAAAAGTGCCTTAGTCTAATCCATCAAAAGGCGTTATTAGGTCTCAGGATCATAATCTGATATCATTTTGCAGCCGCAAATTTTCGTCTGTCTTGACGGAAGTTTGCAAGTACAGTGCTGTTGAAAGTCTTGAAACAGACCACGTCTAATGTCCAGAAGTTGTGTCAGCATATTAACGTTAACTGGTCACAAGGTGTTTATTTGCCAATCATTGCGTTTTGTCTATTCTCACTTAAGAGTACCTCATACAACACTTGTTTGCAGTGCTTGCTTCTTTTGTTTGTGGAACTTTGCTCAATTTTGTATGAAGTTAAAGAGTCTCTACCATTAGAAACTAATAAGCTTTCAAAACTTGCATGCTTCTTACCTGAGGGAGATGCGACAAGTGTAGTTCTGTTGTAGTCGGTGACAGTGTGCGTATTTTACAGGAGATTGGAAGTATCGACAAACATGTTTGTCTTGATTAAGGTTTCTGTGCTCCTGCTGTTGCATGCTTTTTTTGCAGAGTGGCCCCATCATGCTACCCCATTATAAAGACATCCTTCAAGCGTTACGCATTTCGGTCTCTTTCCCGACGTATCACCAGGATGCCTTTAAAAATAAAAAGTTTGCTTGGTTTCACTACAGTATGACCTGCCCAGATTCCGATTTTGTTGCTAAATAATTAAAGCGTGATTTCTTGTTTGCCGACTCAAATGCCTTGGCTTTGTGCTCTGAAAACATTTTCTGTGCGTTTAACGGAACTTGCGTGCAGTGAGATTGGGGCATAGAGTAGCGCATAATGAGCAAAATTTCTCACACATATTAACCAACCACCCCACGTGTACGTAGACTTACTGTACTTTGTGTCTCCCTGTATCTAGTCCGTGATCTGTTAGCGCGGTATTCTTTCGCGGGCAGACTACTAAAGAGAAACTTCCTTTGTCCTTTTCGCCCGCGCGCGCGCGCTTGTGTGTGTATGATGAGGAAGTAAGTTTTTCAGTTGAATCTAGTGGTCTCCAGAGCCAATGTTTATTTGATTTGTTGTCAAGCCATGAGACCAAGGGAAAACAAATTAACCTATGCCAAGAAAAAAGACTTCCTAACTCATATCGATGTTACAGCTCATACTAACACGCCTCAGCGCAGATGTTTCTTCTTTACAATGATCTTCTTTATAATGGGGAAGCAGTTATTGCCATACTTTAAGAGATCTTTCACAAAATAATGCTTACGGATGTGGAAACAAAGCTGTACATTTTTTTGGCCGTTGAAGATGTTTTTTTAGTTCTTTTACATCGCCTTTAGCGATTAAACGCTAGAGAATGAAGATGTATTTTGAAAATAGCCTGTAAGTTGTCGATGCTTTATTTTGTTAGATCATCAACCCAAAAATGCCAAAGACAGGGTACTTCCACAACGGCGTGCCAATTCCAGTGCCACCCGATCACGTGCTGGAGCTGCAGCGCAAGTATGACGAGACCGTCTACCTCGTCTTGTTCTTTGACACCAAGAGGACCTGGTGGGTACTGCCGACTCGCACTTTGGGGCGCCTTGCTTTTGATTTTCACACTACACTAAGGGCCATTTCCACCCCAGCAAGGTCCATTAGACTGGCTTTAGCTGTCAAATATAACCGCCACATAATCTTTGGTTAGTGCCCGTTAATGCAGTAGCAGTCAGAATTATGCCCAGGTCAGTAGTTCGGGTCCAGTGTTGTAATCTTTCCTAGCTTGCAGCAAAACGTACATTGTCAGATCCCCTGCAAAGGAAGATGCTTGCCATTTGTCATAGCAATGTATATGGCACAAAATGTCCCGTAATATGTGATATGCATGGCTGTGTCAGGCAGTTGTGAACATTGGTTTTCCCCATTAGATTGAGTAGTCTGTTTTAAGGTAACACGCATGATTAAGGAGCTTTTAATATTCTAATGATATCGTTTCCTTGTATTCAGAAGTAAAGACAGTATTTTTCTAGCAAAGAGGACGAAGCTGATTTGTGTTGAAAAGTAAAATATAAATAACGTAGTTTTGTATTGTAGATGGTGAATTCTGATCGACGTCATTGTGCCGCGTATGTTGCAGGCAGTGGCTCCCCAGGCAGAAGCTGGAGCCACTGGGCGTCAACTCGGATCTGGACAAGAGCAAACTGATGGAGAACAAAAAGCCCAACGTGCGCAAGGCCGTGCAGAAGGCCTACGAGAAGGCTATCATCCACCGCTGCAAGGTCAACGGCGAGCCCAACCCGCTGTCTGGGGACTCCAGTTCGGAGGGATAGGATTCAGCAGCACGCATTGTGTTAAGAACAAGTGGACCTTTTAAATGGCAAGGAAGCGGGGTACAGTTGTGGCTGTGTGTAGTAGTGTGAAAGGTTGAAGGAGGAACAGTATGTGAGAGAGAGAGAGAGAAAGTAAAAGAACTAACGGCAGTATTCAGACTCTAGAGGGCATCACAGTGCGCAGTGACTGCAGTTTCATTAACGCGGAATTCGCTGGTTCACATTGGCGACAGTTTCCCGGAGTTGGTGAGATAGCGAGTGAAGCTGGAGCAGTGTGTACGATCATTTGGCCGGGTTTGCAGACATAACAGTGTGGCCATTATTGACAGCGTAATTGAATGCTTTTTTCCCAGACAAAAACTTTAGATCTGCTCAAAGTAGCAGCATGCGAAGCTCCAGCACAGATATTTGAAGCCATCATTCATTTGGTTCCAACATTTTTTAAATAACCGTATTCTCAATGATGAGATTGTATAGCCCTTGCAAGGCGCACATTTGTTGATAAACATGTTTACCCATTGAAGTATATAGGTACATATGTACATAACACAAGGGACATCTCACCTGGTCATCCACTTCCATCCATTCAAGCAGACATGAAACATTACAGATGTCTGTCCCGTTTTTTATCGTTGAAGAATGAGATGAACAATTTTTTTAAATGTGCCGACCCATCGGAAGACCTCAATCACTGCACTGCAACAGGGTGAAAGAATGATTGTGGCTAACCACCCAAGTGTATGATGTTTGTCTCCTTACAAAGGTATTCTTGATATTGTGTATTTAGGGTAAGAGATCTGCTGTCGCGCTGGAAAGTGTAAAGTCTGTTTTTCCCCATGGACTGCTTTATTAATGCTATAACACTGCATTGTGTTGGGGCGAAAGAAAGAATTAGAGTTTTTTTTCGTGCGTGTGTTGTTGGTGTTAACCTTTCTGGCTTAAAGGCACCAGTACCAACCTGTTTACAAAATGTTTCTCAGGGGGCACTATTTATATTTTAAACGTTTATAATTTTAGCTATGATTGTATCGTTTGTACCCGTGAAGTGTCTCCGCGCCCTATAGAAGTACAACAGCTTCAGTAGCTAGCTTGTATGTTAAAAGACCCCTAGCGTCTGTCTGCCTTGCAATTTTCTCTTAAGTTTATAAAGTTGACGTATGAAATGGCTCCTACGTGTTTATCAGTCCGCTGTCGGCATTAGATGTCAGTTCTGGGAAACAAAACGTCACAGAAGCCGAAGGATTTAGCACGTGACCAGAGATTTTGAGCAGTTGGACAGCTCGATTCTAGAAATCCGCAGGGAAGATAAGCGTTTTCAAGAGTGTATCGTTACAGTGGCTGCAGCGTGCATAATTTTTGAGTCCACTCGGAGGGAAAGAAATATTCTGCAGCTAATTGAGGGACTAGTCGACGCCACGGATTCAGCAAGTCCTGTTTTTAAGAGAGCAGGTCACTGTGCGTGTGTGATCAGTAATTGGCGTGTGACATTTGCACGGTGTTGACCCGGAGATGACCGGCGACCAGACGCTCCACCCTGCCTATGGCCATGACGAGTCTAGTGCTTCGCTGCAATTCTAGACGAACAATATACGCTTGCAAAACTTTGAAAAAAGCAACCAAAAACCCGTTGACATTGCATGCAAGAACAAAATGCCTGGAACGCGCAGATAGTAGAATACGTGGACACGGTTAAACTTGTGACACCTTAACCCTGCTAAAAGAAATTTGCGTGGTTGACACTTGGCCGTATGCGTGACAACGAGCAGGCACTAGCCACAAGATGAATAGGAAGGTGCAATTTTGTAAGCCGCTAAAGACGGTCGTGCAGCGGGATTCTGCGTCGGATCAGCAGCAGTGGTGCATGTGTGCGTGAGACGATGGGAGGGGGGGTAACTTTTTGAGTATGTCAATTTGAGGAAATACTACTGTACTAGTATTAAACAAAATATTACTGTGAAGTTCACGCCCGCTTTCTCAGACTATCGAGTAATATGATTTTGGTGTTTTATATATATATATGTGAGCAGGTTGGTAGGAGGAAATTGATGCCGAGATTAGGGAACAAAGCTGAGGATAACATCGTAGAGCCGTTAAACCGTGTGATCGACGTTGATGGTGTGTAAATATGTATGTAAAGTTACATTTTCAGATGGTTTGACGTGGTCGCTTATAGTTCATGCGTTTCGTGTCTGCCTAACAGCTGTGAGAAGAAAAGAGCAGAGAAACGCTTTTGTTACGTTCGATTGTTGTCGTCGCTTGTTTTGTTTCGCGCGTATCTGTTAAGCCACGGCCGAAACCTATGAGACAGTGTTCAATTAAAGCTATCGTTAATTTGAAAGAGGCACTACAAACTACAGCGAGCAGGTTCACACACACACGCACGCACGGTTAGTACACAACGCACGCACGGTTAACACACAACGCACGCATATATAAGTACTCAAAACCCCTGCTGCCCAGGCGTGTAAACTCTGTTGGAAGTGAATGTGATAAAAATGTCGGTCAGCTTAACCCCTTCGGATTAGGTCGGGAGATCAACCCGTTCTGCTGTAGCTGGTTACGAGCATCGCGTAATGAGCGAAGTAAAAGTATATCTCCCAGAATAGCAAAAATCGTCGACAGCCCTAAAGTGTTAAGGAAGATTCTGTCTAGTCTTTAGATGGCCTCAAAGAGAGCGGCGGGTTTGTGTGTGTGTTTTTAATAGACTGGGTGTCAAGCCTATAGAGTGCCATCAGTCGATTTGCTCGACATTTCTTTGGCTGGAGATTTACGTTGGCTCACAAGTCTCCCCCAAACCCATTACCGTCTTCTGTTCTCCCTCCCTCCGTCCTCTGTCTCCCTGTCTTGTGTCCACCTTGTTTTACCTTCACACACGCGCGCACAAACATGCACATATAATAATCTTGTTTAAGGGGATGAATGTTGTGGATAGGTTTTGATATGGAGAGGTTAGTGTTCCAGACACTACCCCTGATTGTTGTGTAAATGTAAAGTATTTGATTGTTACTTGTCAGATTTTTATAGTCATCCGTTCAGATATAAAAAATATATGCATAAGTCATTTTTAAACTTACCCGGCCAATTTCTTTACAGTTTTGCATTTTAAATTCATTTGTTTCACTTCATAATTCATCGCAAAGTAGAGTACCCTTAACTGAGAATTTATTTGCAGACTTCATATATTGTCTGGCAATATTTTTCTGATCTTCGAGCGAACATCTATGTATCAGCCACACAATAGTCAGTTTGTTGGTACAGGTATTTGTCGTCTCATTCTTGTTAATTTAAAAGTTATTAAAAGAGTGGTTGCAGAAAACATTGTCTTGAAGCCTTCTTGACTTTGCTGACAGATGTGTGACCTTACCGAATGCATGGATTGCTGGCTTATTTGCAGTTGGAATTGTGACTGTGTCGCAATGGTTACGAAGCTTGGATTCAGTGATCACGTCTAGAAAAAGAAGACGCTCAAGATTTACTTTATTATTCTTACATAAAAATGACCAATGGGAGTGAAGTAAAACTGATTTGCTGTCAGTATTTGATATTTTTGGTTTAGGTCGGTCACGAGCATCTGACAATGTTGCGATTGTGGCTGCTTTCAGGAAGGGAGCGGCTCGCATCTCTGTTAGGAGCAGATAAAGACTTCAGCTTTTTGGCCTGTGCAGGCCGTTTCTCGTGATTGTACTTTCTGTGTTCCTAAGTGCAACGCAAGACACGTGTCGGTAAGGAAAAAACATGAACTATTGGAATTTCAAACATTTTAAGACATCCTTTTCCTGAAAAGAAAGAAACTTAAGAATGCCAAGCAGAAATGTGTGTCGTGTACTTTAAAGTGTCCCTTTTTTCCTGTAATAATGTCACCCGAGTCTGGTCTCTTCAAAACAATTATGAAAAAAATTTTGGGAAAGGAAGGCCCTACATACTCGGGTGGTTGTAGTGTGGTGCAAGGTACGTCGTATCGGAGGCAAATTTAAAGTGCAGCTGTGTCGGTTACAAGGCGTCAAGTCGAGAGATTCGGTCTGCGGGTCCGCCACACCACAAAAACAGTTTTAATCCTCTTGGTTCAAGATAAAAATATAACATTACAATGACTGGCTTATAACTGAAGATTGCGAAGACGACAGTGGGTGAAGTTTGTTTTCTATTATTGCTGCTCTGAGATAAACATTAGACCAAGAAACCTAGACATTTTTGGAAAAGAGAAAACTTGAACTTTGCAATAAAAAAGTAATGAAAATCGCCTTGCCCGTGCTACTCGGCAAAGCCACGATCGTGGCTTGTCGACCTAGAGGGCTACCAACTTCCGAAAACACAAAGTCGTGTTTTAAGAAACCGGAATGAATATGCCATCTGCATGGACACCAACAGACCTGATTTCAGTTGTGAATTATGATATTTGGGCTCACTAGCGTCACAGAATTCCCACAAGCACTGTACAATTTCAACTATATATTGAGAAAAACACCCACATAAATTTCCAAGCGGGTTTGTTGCTTTTGCGGTTATTTTTTATGATGTAAGAGCCGTTATCAAAAATAGAACATAGTGTAAAAACAAGTTTGCGAAACACTGTACATAAGACAGCAAACAGGAAGAGGGGGGTGGGCAAGAGCTGCGAAAACAAGGCCAGCTTCTGAAATATTTTAAGGAAGACATGTGACACAAACTATGCAACCGGCCCCATGATCTTAGAACTTGTAACATCTGGCTGTGCGTCTTGTTCACCATCATCTACCCAATGTTTTAAATTGTGAATTGCATGCGGCACCCAGCGATTGTTCCGTTAGGAAATACAGCATCGCAGTTCTCCAGACACAAAAAGGCTCCTGTGTGTGACGTAAGCATGGTGCAGGACAAGGAGTGTTAGAATGAAAGATATGTGATCCTGTTTACCAGTCTTTCGGTCGGGCCGTGAGAAAGGGAGCACAACTACTGACGACTGTTTCTTATCCGCGCAATCAGCAACCCCTCGACATTATCTGTTGTTTTTCTTCATCCGTCTTATCCCCTCATCAGTTACAGAGGAAAAGAACGTTGCGTTGAGTTTCTTACGCTGGTTCCGCGAAAAGTTGACTGAATTGAGAGAAGGTTCGAGCGGTGGAAAAACTTTGCTTTACCCTGGTCCCGAAACTGGATACTATCAATATTTATTGACCTGGGCTGGTGAATCTATGACAAAGTTAATATTAGCAACGAAGGGTTGATGGGAAATTAAGACTACTGCCAGTCCTTCCTTCCTAAGACCTACTAACATTTTCCCAAGTACGGATACGACACACAACACTTTTTACTGCTGAGCATCACTAATTTATTAGTGCTCTGTACAAAACAACATTCGTTTGTCCTCGAGTTCGAGGTCTTTACTGAAAGCTGTCAAGTAAACATTAGTGTTTTCCTTTAAAACGACTTTCTTTTCCGACATATTGACATTTAACGACAGCTATCAGGGTTAATGCGCTATTCATTGTTGATACGAGATGATGAAATTATTATTATTATTGCTCCAGATTATATAACTAGAAGCTACTAATCGCGTACAAATATCACACATACATGCTCGCACACACGCAACGATAAATAAACACGTGATAAAATAGAAAAAGTAAATACTTGATAAGTTTTAATAATTCACCCGACATAAAAAGAAATATGTACTGGCTTTGACCATTTTGTTTCTTTTTTTTTTTTTAAAGGTACCACTTCCCTTCTTTACGTGTGAGCCACTGAGAAAACGAAAACCTACTTTAGCCATTCTGCACATCACTTTAAAAAAAATAGTCAACATATTAATTAAAATTAGACTAAAAGTCCGATAATTATAGAAAGATGTGGTATTTTAGCAATTTCGCGCCTGGAAATCATGATCATGTCACACTTGTTCTCTTTGTACAACAGCGTGGAGTCTAAGGGCGTACAAGATCCCGGCAGCTTTCGGTTGGATCAGACCCCAGGGCAACCGGTGTGGCTCGATTTTATTTTTAATTTTGTGTGCAAAATAAATAAACACACGACTGACCCGCGCGCGCGCGCGCGCGTTGAAAATACTATATTTACCAGCTACTGGATCCCAGATTCACATGAACTAGAGAGACGAAGGAATTCCCTGTTATCTCAATCTGTGAATTCGCTTACAACTCGTTTTGGACTATGGGAAGGGTTGTGTCGGGTGGTGAGGTGAGGCTGTGCGAAGTGAAGGAGGATACATTGCTCTCTCGGTGGTGGAGGAGGAGGAGGAGGGATGGAGTACGTAATCTCTCAGGATAAGAAATGTTTTTGTTTCCAGAAGCAGAAGGGTCTTCAGGGATGGTGGATGAAGCGTTTTTTCAATATTACAATTTTTATTTCCAAGATTTTTAGGGGAGGTTTTTTGGGTGTTGGGTGGATGGAGGCGATTGGTGAGAGAGAGTAGGATGAACAGTTTTTGTTTTGAACCTGACATCTTTAGTGCGGTCTCAATTTAACGTTCCCAACAAATAATAATTAAACATTTTGCTCTCATTTTTTTAGTTGTTTTCCCTTTTTGCAATAAACTTTTATTTCTCCATCTTGTCATTGTTTATGTTCTGTTTTATCTTGCTTGCAGTATGTATGTAATGTTCGGTGGAGAGTCCCGAGTGGGAAGGTCAAGTGCCTGTTGCATATTGTTACCTCAATATACCAAATGCTAAGACTTCACACTTGTTACCTCAATATATACAAAGTGCTAAGACTTCACACTAGCTGAAACAATAGCGCGGTTCTGCTGCTAATAATAACAGCAACGGCGACTAATGATGACGTGGCCTACTTTGCGACAAAAATCGTTTCTGTGAACATACTGCCATTTGTCTATTTCGTCTTTAAGCGCAAACATGTAAAAGTTCTTGAAGGGAGATGAGATTGGTTACACCGATCTAATGGTATGTGATGACTGATGTGACAGATGTAGGAAGATGACATTGCCCAATCATCTATAAACAGCGTGTCCTTGGAGGAACCGGCCCCCGACCTTATTCGTCGGTTACATTCTTTCTTAGTGTTTTGTAATGTGCGTATAATATTTACCAGCTATGTATTTTCATTAGTATACCTCTCTTTTGGAGTTTTTAAAGTGTCTTCCCCACTTCACGGCCTTTAAGGTCAAAGTTTTTATCCAGCATGTGTTGTTACTTTTGTTTAACATTTCATAGTGGCGATAATTCTAAAGGGATGTGGTGAAAGAAGACGAAATGCTAGTGGTGGAAGAAATAAAAAGTACTATCAGGTGTAAACCCATCCCACCTACCCGTATCCCCCAATACACGCCATAGACATGTGTCTCTGTGCACATGCTATATATGCCTGTTGTTGACTGTAAAACCTTATAGACATGCTAGATATCTGGAGTTTTCCTGGAAGCGCCTACTGCAACATATAAAAATATTGCACTGTTGCCCCCTAGTAGCGTGAGTGAGCTGCGTTCAGCCTGATTGCAAGGTGGGACAGGTGCCTGTGATCAGCGCTATCCCCTCATCGCTTGCCTGTTGTTCCGTGTGCAGCCAGTCTCGCGCACACCTGGCCCCTCACTTAATTCTTCCTCCTGCTTCTACTGGAATCACACAGGACACATTAATCCCACAGGTGATTCAAGCCTTAGTATAATACACGCCAGTAGCCGTTGAAATACAACAAAGTCGCACATTCAGACGAATTGCAGCACTGGCTTTTTGGTCCATCATGGTAAGTCGCTTTTATAAAGTTAAAAAAGTTTGGAATCCGAGACGATTTGCTACCAGCATGTCCGCTCATCCTGCCAATTTAAGAGCGAAAACGAAAAGGATGATTTAAAAGATAATCAATCTGTAAAGCCTGCAGATAATTTGCAGGGAAGGGATAGCCTGTTAAAACCAGAACCCCCATAAATTTCCTAGCGAAACATAATACATTTATATAAAGATAAATCGTCTAGCCGATTTACAAAGCTTACACACATCGTACAGCCCAAACAATTTAACATCTAAAGGAAAGCTCATTAGAGAAGGCTTGCTAAGAAGCTGCCACAGCCACCGGCATTTATTTGCACGTTTGGATGGATACAAGGCGAAGACGTGTCTCGGACAGAGAGGAAGAATGGTGTCAAGTTCTCATAAATAAGTCTGGCGAAAACTGATGGATGGGTTCAGTGAATCGGCCACCGTCTTCGTAAAACGACGGAACTCACGGAAGGGTTATTTATTTAAGAACAAATGCGTTTCTCGGATGGCACGACGCCATTCCCTCTCCAGCCGGAAATGAGGAGGGACTAACAAAATGTTAGATTACTTCGATACGATTACCCAACCAAATGTAGCCACGTGATCTTACAAACATTTCGCTTACTTCCTGTTCGACAAATTCGTGAACAAACTATCAGACAAGACGAAGTCTTATATATCGTTTCTCTCATTGATCAAGCAACGCGCGCTTCATAAGTACAGTGTTGTTTACGAAAACTACTGTTAATAGATGCCCAAAACAACAAAACAAAAATAAAACAAAACCAAACAAAAAAAAAAAAACTTTCTCTACTCACTCACGCTAATCGTGAATCCTAAGCCTAGCTCTAAACATTAATTCGAATTCAGTGGAATCAAACCCGTTACCTCGATCTTGTCTCACAGTTTCTATAACTGATTCCCTCTGTCAATTGTCAACATGACCTCGCAACAACAGAGAAATGCATCAGTACCCTTACGTATTTATTATTAACGATGAAGCCTGTGAAGAAGCTACCGTCTACGTACACGAATTTATTTATTTCGTAGGCGACCATGAGTTGATCTCGCTATGACTGTGTTCGCCTACCCTCCCCTCTCCCCCCCACACACTTTCTCTCTCTCTCTCTGTGGAGTCAGGCGGGATTAACTCCAGCAAACAGCCGCTGATTTACTGCACGCGCTCGTGAGCCTACAGCGCTGACGGAGAGCACGTGTGGCGCGCGCCGGGCAGTCTGGGCGAGGTGCACGTGCCCGTCATCTCAAGTAGCCTTTTCTCAGGCGTGACGTACGCCAAACCCAGCTCGGTGCGCGGGTGACGCATGTACTTCCTGAGCCGTTAGGGCGCGACGGGCTACAGCATTGTACATCAATAAATAAACAAATAAAGTTTTTTTAAAAAAAAAGTACTGAAATAGTGTACTGGACGATCTAATAATGCGTACGCAAGTTCCTGCGGACGCACACACACTCACACACACACGGTCACGCGCACCCACGCACACGAGCATAAAGAGTTATTGTTTTTCCTCAACCGTGGATAAGTTTTGGAAGTATCACGCGAGTGCAGGTTGACTGTATCGGACTGGGAAGAAAGTCTTTGGATCACATTGCGGAAGAGCGTGCCAAGATATTTTCTACAGGTATGAGTGGAATGTCCGTGCAACTGGGCGTGCATTCCGTCAGGTGGAACAAAGATGTCGGTGGCATGCATGCGTGTGAAACTGAAACGTTGGTGGACCCTCCTTTGTGGCGAGGAGATTGAACTCTGGTTTGCACCATGCAATAGTGGTTTTTTTATTGATATAGAAGTGCATTTTTTGTTAAATGACAGGGGTGTGCTCGGTCCAAAATACTGCTACCAAAAATCTGAATAATTACTATCTGTTCTGGATCTACACACCTACAAACATCATCAGTCACAAAAAGGGCTTAGCGGAAACAAACATGGAAAATGTAAACGGGTAAGCTTTCGTTGTCAAGACTACAACCACTGGGAAAGCTGCGATTATATATTATGTTAATAATGCTTATAGGATATTTGTAAGGCCACTAGATCCTTAATGACCAGCGTGGTCATATTGTAGTACTCTCATACCTTCTATGAACACACATAAGTATAATTGCAGTGCCCTAAAGTCTTAACCGAGCGATCTCTCCCCGTCTGAACTCGGTTTAGAGGAATCAGTTATTCCATTTCATTCATAACTAAGAATAATCCCCCACGAAACCCCGATACAAAGATTCATGATGGAAAAATATTCTCACAATGTGATGTGGGAACATTTCGTCTCCTAGTCGATTCTTGAAGCTGACTGGCTGAGTTCTTTTTCCAAAAGAGACGACGAAAACGTGCAGAACCGCCGTGCTTTACAAGACTGCAAAAAAGGTGAGAAGGTAACTTCTTGGTTTGTAGCAAAGTAATAAATAATAACTGCTTGGTATGTAGCAAAATAATAAATGGGCACTGAGATCAGAACGCCTTGACTACTCAAAAAACAAAATTTCTCCCTTTCCACCCGTTGGCAAGCGATCGTTTGAAGTATTTGGACCCACAGCTTGGAATTCCCTGCCGGCGCACCAAACCCAAGAGCAAGGAATTAAAAGAAAAACGTTCATGCTCATATCGCCCGAGCTTCCGTATACTACAATGAAATATTTATTTCGAAAGCGACTATGGCCTTGATATGACTGTGTTCGCCTTACAAGTGGAAGTAATACCCAAAACAAACAAAAGAAACCAACAAAGTAGCAAAAACACAACAAAAATACTTAATAGATTGACTCATTTGCGGTTGCCTCTCTCTCTCCCTCTGTGTGTGTGTGTGTGTGTGTGTGTGTGTGTGGTTTTCTTTTTGGCTTCTAGCTAGAGCACAACGCAAAACAATCATGTAAACATGTAGACAATATATAATACTAAAAGTATTAGTTAAGTACTTTCTGAACGAGCAGCCTACTCGTTAAGGGCACAGCGCTACTAATTCCGCTGCCAGTTCCCTTCTCTTTTTGTTTTTGTTTACCCCTAAAAGAAGACCTGTCAGTTCAAAGTCGTCTGCAACATCATTCACGCGTGTGGGAGTAAACATGTTGGAAAGTATGGCCAACGTAAGAAAACAACCTCCATTACTGATCTGCACTAAACCAGCTCCCAGATCATCAGCTTTTTATTCAGAAAGAACCTTCGGTTGTCTGAACCAGATTCTTTACATCTTAGAAGAATTGTCCAGATTAAACGCCACATAGCAATTTAAATGCGCAGTGGTATATGCGAAAAATATTCTTAACAGGACAACAAATCTTGTCGGACGGCTTGGCAAAGCTGTGTGTGAAGGCCATGGGAAGGAAGCCTGTGGGTTTTGAGCGAACGTTTAGGACTTTGGAACTGTGGACAACATCCTGAGCTAAGTCCAGACTTGTTGGCCATTACAATGCCAATACAATGCCAATAAATTAAGCAAATCAATTGGAACTGGAACTTCGGCGGTTCACGCTTCGGCACTTTTCACGGTTAGGAACGGCTTTTATCGGAGTACACTACTTTAACCTCCACAGTCCTAGTTGGAAGCTTGTGTGTTCCGAGATGTCTAACCCTCCCTCCCTTAAGAACATCCTTGAAAATCTGATTGCAGTGGCCGAACACATCGAAATTAGCAGCAATTTGTGTTCCTTGCGTGTGCTGTTTGCCTTTCCTTGTCAAATTCTTGCGCCTTCCCTATATTTCAGTGCAGTCACAGTCAAGCAGTCTCGTTGAGAATTGTTTACTTTCACTGTTGTTGGCGCCATAGGCAAGGTAAGGTGGCATGACAAATTTTTTATGGTCCAGTTATACGTATTGGCCATGTGCCGTGATGGATATATCCTGCCCAGGCTATGGCGGGTTTATGTATGGAGCGCCTAGGACGAGGAGATAAAGCTAAAGAGGAGAAAGAGTATGGAAGGAGGGATAGAAGGTAGGAATGGGGAAAGAAACGGCCTGACATTTACAAACATCGCAGTTTTATCGCTCGTGATGGTGACGTTTGGCGTTTTTTGTTTGCTTAAGATGAAGATTACGAGCAGAATAAAGTGCATGCTGGAGTGGGTAGTGATGATAGCAGTGTTTGTGTGTGTACGTATGTGCGTATATATATATATATGTGGTGACATTGCCGAGCGATTTCAAAACCTTCCCTACACCAATAACACTACTAAATAATCGTAAGAGCGCTAGTAGTAAGGTGCAGTGACGCT
Organism: Marisa cornuarietis; assembly: GCA_004794655.1. Taxonomy (NCBI): domain Eukaryota; kingdom Metazoa; phylum Mollusca; class Gastropoda; order Architaenioglossa; family Ampullariidae; genus Marisa; species Marisa cornuarietis. The sequence continues at coordinate 1,547,771 of SMMW01000650.1, read as the reverse complement.
GCACGTTAAGCAGGGTGCGAGTACATTGCAGGTTAGTTACAGCTAGTGACGTCACACAGGTACAGCGGCTTTTCAGAACATTAGTACTTCCCTACAGGCAGGGACCAGTTTCTACCGGCATCTCAGCTTTACTGTCGTCAGTGAGAAGACTACGCAGCCATACTCAGGAGTGGAAGCAGCACACTCCCTTGTGGTTCCCCCTTGTCAGCAGCAGGTTCAGCTATGATCACATCATCTCTAACTCATTTCCGAAAACAGGGTTCAGGCGACTACCTCCTGCCAGCAGCAGACAATAAAATGAAATGGTGTTAAAACATGTCTGGCTCTGTGAAAACCGATCCCTTGTCCTGCTGAGGCACTCGCTGCGCCAAAGAGCAAAAAAAAAAAAAGCATCTCTGCTGACGTCATTGCCCGGGACATGATTCGGCAGTTTTTTTGAGGGCGTTACTTTCGAAGACAGCTTTCATCACGAATACTGTGTTGCATACCAGATTTATTTCTATCCAAGAAAAATGACAGTTGTTGGAAGAAAAAGGAAATCTCATTTCCTCCACATTTTCATCGTCCTTTTTCAAGCTTTAGATGCGCATGCTCTCCAGCATGGATGCAGGGGGCAACGAAAGGCCAAACACTTCTTCATAATCCAGTTTTTTTTTTGTTCTCAGCTTCTTATTTTGCATGAACTATGAAATGAACGTCTGCTTCCTACTACTGAGGTACATGAAAAAGTGATAGGACCAACCAGAAAAAAAGAAAAGAAAAGAAAGACGTTAAGACGTGAGCAGAATATAGCTAGCCTTATCAGGGGCTTGAGAAGCGTAGATATTTTATAGTCATAGACTGTATGAATGGGAAGGCCTTTCCTAACTGATGTATCATCAACAGAACTTGCTTCATACAGAGAGCGGGGTGGTGAAAGAGAAGGTTTAGGAAGAAAAGGTTGAGGATGATGGTAGCTGCAGGCTACGGCGCAGGCGTAAAGGATCACAAAAAAACCCCGTGTAACTAGAAAGTTTTTTTTTTAATGGTTAAAGGCCAACCCGCGTGCACATGTCGAAAAAGGTCGAACTCATTTCCTTTGAGTTCAGAAAAATTGGCTGGCTTTTATGGCAACTTCTCAGAAGATATACTTTAGGCCAAACCCTGTTTTCTTTTTTTCGGGGAGAAAAAAAATAATCGCACGGAGTTTTGTGAAGAATGCAATCACAGCGCTGATATATTAGCCTGTCAGCTTCATGTGTGTGTGCTCCGGGTAGCCTTTAACATTCGCTGGACTTCTTCACGCGAAAGCAGTTAGCACTCCATAGGGTGACAGGGCATCTATCTCGTAGCCAGCTCTTGTCGCGATTTCGGAGGTGGTGCAGAACCAGAGACAACCTGAACAGACAGTGTGGTCACTCGCCTCGTGCTGTACCAGTGTATGTCTCTACATGTCAGCATGCGCCCGAGCTAGATGAAGAAACAGCATCCACAGTTAGGTAACCGATAGCTGAGATATAGAAGGGCGAAAACATACGTATGTATGCTAGTGGGAATAATCTTGATGCTGTTCATAAACATGCGAGAGAAAGAGTGCGCGCGCGAAGGATAGAAGTAAATGAACGTTATTAGAGACCTCCTAGACGCTGACATTTTCAACTGGCCGCGGTCCAAGCCATTGGTAGTTCGATGAACAGTGAACAGTGAAGGTCTTGAGGGCAGTAGGAGTGCACGAAGTACAAACGGCGCAGTCAGATGTTTACAGCGCAGCAAAGCCTCCTACTTGTGACGTAGGTCAGGCAGGAATGGCCGAGGAGTCGCAGGTTCGGGTGCAATTAGGCCATCCTCTGTCGCTGCTTTCCTCCTCTCTTGTCTGGCTGCTAGCGGAGCAAGGGGGGGGGGACGAGGGCTTAGCTTCAAGCAGCCCCCCTCATCCCCTACCACCTTTTTCCCCACCGAAGGCGCTTTTCCCGTTTTCCGCTCCTCATTAACGGGGAGACAAGGGTTCACTCTGCCTTCCTGGGCTGATCCTTAGCCCTTACACTCCCCTGAAGCCCCCGTCTCACAAGCTGCTATATTTGTATGCGTGCGTGCCTTTGAGTGAGAGATACAACTCAAACGCAGAAAGAACAAAGTTGTAAGTTTACAATTGTTATAATAATAATTACAAGCATGTAAAACAATCCTGAACATTAAAGGTGGTCGTGAGGGGGCGGGGGTAAAAATTATTCTTGCCTGCAAGTGTTACTCCATGACGTCAGCTACCTGCTGCACACACACACACACAGAGTATCACTCGCTCTCCCCTCCCCCCTCCCCCCTTACAGACTTCCTCGCTCTGACACCAAGGTCATTCCGGGTATGGTGCCTCCTCTTTCCCCACCCCTTTAACCCCATCCCCATCACACACGTCTTGTCTGGTCCCCGTGTTTTCACACTCTGTTACCTCGCATCAAGCAGCTCTCTCTCCTCTCCCCGCCCCCCCTCCACCCCAAAAAGACTCGTCTCCCACCCCATAATAACAGCTACTTTTACAGACTTGAACATTGTGGCGAAGAGTTGTCTATCGTCAGCAGGTCGTTATGTGGTGGGGGAGTGTGGGGTGTGGAGTTAGTGGGGAGGACGGGTAACTGGGTGCAAAAGCGCAAAAGAAAATTTTTTCGCACAAAGCAAGCAGGGGATGACTTTCCGGACCAGTGCAACGAAGTGCTCGAAGGTGTTGAAGGCGGAACAAAGAGCCTTGTTCTTTTAATCAGTCTTCGTGGACGAATTGAGGGAGGGTGGTCAGATTACAGGTGCGAGACATTCCAGTCTTTTGTGGCGTGTTCCATGCTGTCCTCGTGTCCGGGTGTTTTTCTTAAGCACTTGAAAGCAAGCAGCCTCGGGAAAGTCATGTTTTATGTATGTATATAGCTCCTTTTCTTCATTGAGAAAGTAAATTTAATGCTTGTTTTCTTGGTTCCCTGACGAAATAATGTTCATGATGCTGGATGAGGAAGGGAGTAGGGGTACTTAGAGGAGGAGGAGGGAGTCTGGGTGTCTAAAAGTCCTAAATAAATAACAGAGAAAACCAGAAAACAAGTTGTTGTTGCCACCACGTAGCCACCACGTGCACATTACGGCATACATTGCCTAATCGATGATGACTTGAGCGCCGTCCCTAGCGAAACAATTGAGCAAAACATAACAATAAAACGAGTCTTTCACAAGATATCAGAATGAGAGAGAGAGAGAAACAGAGAGACACGCGGAATGTATAGTAATTAAAGTGGTTTCATCCTGTCACCGTTTTGCATCTGTTGGTGAAGTCTCTCGATCCTCACATTTACCTTCATTTCCCTCCTACCTACACGCATCACAAAAAAGCACTCAAGCTCGCATGCGCAAGTTTTTAACACTGTAACACAAACGACTGTAAAAGCATCTGTGCACAAGAAGCTCCGAGAAATTTATCTCTTCTTATCTCCTTCCTTCTCTTACTTCTCATCCTCTTCACCCCTTTCCTCCCTCCCTCTCACTTTTTTTTCCTCTGCTTAATTCAAGTTCTGACAAGTAACTCCCCTCCCCCCTAATATCCCCCATCATCGCTCTACACCCCCACCACCACCACCACCACCACACTATTTTGCTCGTTTGTTCATTCCGATCTCTCAGGTACATTCCTGCAGCCGCACTGCTGATCTCACCTGTACGTCAATCAGAGTCGGCAGTTACAGTCAGCAGCACAAAGCAGGGCAAGCTGACATTAGGTACTATTAGTTTGCAGCCTAAAATAATAATAATAATAAATCTCCATCCATCCCAGCCTCTTTCTTCCTTTCTTTGTCACACACATTTTCTTTGACCCGACTTCAAGTTCCATTTCTCCAGTAACAGTAATACGAGTATTTTTTTTAGTAGGAAGTTAATGAGGATCAATTACCTTTTAATTTCTGTTCTTCTACGATTTGGTTTCTGCGACACATCACTTTTCTTCCTTCCTTCCTTCCATCAGTACGTCTTGTATGCTTCTTTGTGAACGTCCAGTGCTCAGACATGTTTGTCTCATATCATTCTATTTTTACACCCTTCGTGCTCCCCGCTCATCTCTTGACTCATTCTGATTCACTTGAGTATAACACACTGCAAAGACATATCTAGATCTTATTTGAAACACGTAGACCAATATGCACACACACACACACACACACACACACACACACACACACACACACACACACACTTTCTCTCTCTTAATCCCTTGGCTGGTACCAGCTGACAAACGGTCTACATAAAACCTCCACAATGTTTGGTACCTGCAGCATTTCCAAGGTGAAAGCAAATTCGGGGACTGGTTGAGTGGCATTTCGCCTTCAGCTTCGGGTTCGTTAAGACAAGATTATGATCATTATATATCACAGCCTGGCTGATACCTACTTTAGCTTTGTCCACGCTGGATTTGAAACACCTTGGCTGCAGAAGTAAGTCGATTTGGTTATAAACCACATTATGTGGAAAGGGCCCAGCTGCTGTCCTCGATTCATTATGAGGATGGAGGGTATGGACTTTGGTGACTCGCTGGCTCTCTGCAAACTTTATAGGAGTCCAAGGCCCCTATTATTGGTTTCATCTAAGACAAAGTTACCTTAGTTCCTGCCATTTGTTGGTACGGGTGTGGGCCGATCTTGGGGCTCCAGTCAACGAGTACGACTAGACTGTCTTTGGGTACTGCTTTTTATGAATTTCCTAATGATTGTAGAACTTCTTAGCTTCGTCCACTTTCAACTTGCGGAACTGATGTAATGTGCGGAAGTAACACGAATCATGGGTAGGATCTTCCTTCAGCTCTATTGGTGGTTTGGCTCCAGTAGCACATTGTCGCTGTTTTCTCTCTCTAGTTAGCAGGTGGGGCGAGCAATCGCTGTTAGTCCGGGTTTTGGCCGATCTGACAGGATAATTCCTTTTCACATTCCATCCATCTGATCCAAGTCCTGTCTCTGTGCTTATAGACTTGTCTCCTCTTCAAATGAGACCACAGCCGAGATCCGTTAGCCGATGGGTCGCATGGGTCGTGAGCCGTTTTCGTTATGGAAAGCCTTCGCCCAGTGATGCCGTGTTAACATCACCATTTGCTGTAGGGATTTACTCCCTTAACCTTTATCCTTACAAGCGAAAAGCTGGGTAGTTACAGCACTGGCATCCGTATAGAGAGGCGCGCTGGTTCCATACCCGTGTGGCGCAGCAAACCCAGCTGTCAGACTGCATAGAGGGTTGGGGAAGGAAGTTAAGGCGGCGAGGGAGAGGAGATGGGCACCGCCCTCACGTAAAGCTAGACCAGAGTAAAGTGCGATCTCTAACACCTTACTCCACAGTGATCTGAAAAAAAACCTCTGCCAAATCTTTATCCTTCCCAAGATTACCCAAAAAGCAGTAGGACCACTAACTTATGAGTGGGGATGGTTCAGTTGATGCAGATTGAACCTAGACCCCTCAACCATTGGGAAATTTAGAAGAACTACCAGGTAATTATCCCTAGTTTTACATTCATGGGATGTGTGTGAATTCGAACCTCCCTTCCCATCACTATTGAACGTTGACTTTTTGGTAACCTGCTCAGTTGGAGGAGAAGTTCTAGACCAAAGAACCATCTGGGCACACGACTAACACTTACAGATAGAAGCAAATCTGAATGCTGTTTGAAACGTACGAAAAGACCTACAAACAGACTCGTATCTGGATCTTGTTTGAAACACGTAGACACATACTGACCTACTAAGACACTAATCTAGGAGAAAAGAAGCCGGGGAAGGAGAGAGGAGAGGTGCTGGAGAAAAAAATCCCCGATTCTTCCATCTTATGTTAGTGCGACTAAGGAGGAACTTGAGATTTTGCAGGCAGTCTCGAGGAGGTGGGTGTTTTTTTTGTTTTTTTTTTTTTAGACAGGTTTATGTGCAAGCGATGCGTTCGTCTAGCACTTTTGCACTTCGGGTAAGCGTAAAGCGGAGACCTGTACTGTGGAGTGTAGCATATCGTGACTCCTTTTAAGATATGGTGCCAAACCTACCTGAAATGCCACAGTTAGTTTAAAGGCGAACCCGAGTGCAAAATCATTTTTCAGTGCGTGGGTTCATTATAAGATAATAATTCCCATTCCATTAGGAGGTACAAGTCTTTAAACGTTGAAGTGTTTGAAAGAGGTAAAAACTTAGTTACCTACGAAATCTTACCAGCATCACAAAAGTATGCTCGCCGTTATGTCAAGGCTTCCTTAGCGTTTGCCAGTGCAGGGACAAGGGGTGCAGTCCAAGGTGAGTCGCGTGGACTGTGAACTGAGTGAAAACATAATCATTAGACAAAAACTCATATATTTACACTCACTAGTTGTTGTCACAAAGTAATGACAGCTCTCTCTTTTGTTAATCTGACAGAGCTGAGCTTTTGTTTTTATTTGACTAGAGTTATTTTTTAAAGCGTTTAGCAACATTGACCACGTACCCAGAAGAATGTTAAATGGAGAACGCAGAAATGTATGACGAAAAGTTTCAACTGAAAGAAAAATAAATAAATAAAAATGAAGAAAGAAAGTAAGTCTAAAGGAACTATTGGGAGAGTTTTAGTGCAGTGTTGCACTAGAGCCAAGAGTTACACTCTTCGGGAAAATTCCATCCGCACCACGCAAGCAGTTCCTTTTTGTTTATATTTCCACAAGCCAGGCTATTTTCTGCAAGCAAGCAAGGTAAGACACCAGAACACTTGAACTGCTCTTCCCACCTGGCTGCTGCCGGCGTCACGGAGCAAGCCGCTAGCCTCGATGAATACACTCCTCAACCCTCACTCCTCCCACCAGGGGAAGTCACCTACGCTGATCTTTTAGAGCAGGGGAAGTGACTATAAAGACAACAGCAGGGGCAGCAGCAGGAGTCTGGAAGATGAAAGACAACAACGTAAATGTAAAACAAATCTCAAGAGTAGGGACAGGGTAAATCTCGGTTAAAAGCCACTGAAACGGGCAAGTCGACACCCGTGGGTAGCTGACTGTAGGTGGCCGGTTGCGTGCTAAACAGTTACAATGTGTCTTGTACTTGAGTCAGAGATAGATTGATAGTCGCACGAAATGAAAGACAAACTCACGGATAGACAATTACAGCGTATCTCATACTTCAATAACGGTGTAAAGGACAGGGTATTTTACAGGCATGCTGGAAGATAGAAAGAGGGACAATGCTCACACAATATAAATACATAATATACAAATATTTAATATTCTTTCTTTCGTTTGCTCGTTCTTTTAGGTACATCTTACATTAGTATTCCCCGCCTGCTCATAATTGGAGACAGTAGACACTTTTTTCCTGTGCATACAGGTGGCGCTTTCACTTGCAATTAACTCGTAGCGAGTTGCTTCCCCTTTCACCTGCAGACCACCCATCCTGGCCCCTCTGCTTCCAGCTCATCATCACTTTTATTTGGCAAGAAGGAGTCTTTGATGAGCCGCTTCGTGTTTGTTTTGAAATTCCTTTCCGGCCTTTTTTCCCCTTCCTCCGACACGGCATGGTAAAAAAATTTCAGCAAGAGTAGGTCAGAATTTAAAAAATGCGGCAAATCTCCATGTGTGTGAGGAATGTAAGCGGTTTAAAACGATCTTCAAAGCAAACAACATTTTAATAATTGCTACGTTGGGTGGTCACAGAACACTGACATTTTAATACATGTTATATTTGGTGGTCACAGAACATTGACACTGTATTACTTGTTATCTTGGGTAGTCACAGAACGTTGGTTACAGACTCCTCTTTCCAACCATCCTTTCACTACTTTTAATCAACCTTTCACTTAAAAACTAAAACAGGACACGAAAGAAAAATTACAAAAAACCCCAAGCAAACACTAACACAAAACAAAAGCAACCTCTTCTTTAATTAAAAAAAAGCGGAATCTGCAATTTTGGGTAGGTACTAGTATGTCGCGTCTTTATAGGGCGGTGGTGATGGCGGTGGTGATGTTGGGAGATCAAAGACTCATCGTAAACATTAGGTCTGGCAGTCCGTTCACCAGACAGTTACACCCACTCCTACAGATATCTTAGGCTTGCTATTGTGCAAGATGCCAGTGAATACACTTGAAATATTTCTCGCAGCACCAAGACTGGCACTAGCGTGACCGCCGTGTTGATGATGGCGTGCTGTGGATGAGTCTCGGTGAGGACGTCTCGGGACGATGTCGTAAAGAACAGTAACTCATTGACGGTAGATACCTTCTTTCTTCCTTTTGTTTCTGAGAACGTTTTTGTGCACATTAGATTCTCGAGCACCACAGTGACACAAAGAGTCTGTCGTTATTTGTCTTTGACCTCTGATAAAATGTTTGTCGGTGATTCAGCAATTTTCGGCCGTCTTCCTGGGCGTCCGGGTGGGGGAGTGGGTAGTGCTAGACCGTTAAAATGAATGGAGGAGGGCAGAAGAGAGAGTTGCTTCAGATGTACCAGCATCAGAAGAAAGCTTACAGCCAACACTTTTATTTAGTAAAATGAGAAAAATGAAGAGAAAAGTCCAACGTTCTGTTTTAAAAGGACGAGGTAAACAAGTCATAATCAAGATGAAAGCGAGAAGTAAATTAAGTTGGCTGTATTAAATAATAATAATAATAATAATAATAATAATAATAATAAATAAATAAAATCACACTTGTTTAGTGCCTTTCTCCAGCATCAGGTGGACTCAAAGCAAACACAATGCACAGCATAATATAACTAAAGGTGATTGATAAAGCGCTTTACTCACCATAAAATTTAGGCTCAATGCGTCCCACAAAAAATAAAAACACACAGACACAACGATAATCATGGAGCCTGGTCTCAAAACAGAGACCACTGCGTGTCCCTGTAGTATAGCCACTCATGTGAAGAAGGTGAATGCCAAAAACACAGAAAGTAGCGGAAAGTGTTTAGGACGCTTGTATTTGATCTTAAGTTTTGAAGAAAGATTGAATGGGACATGAGAGGAGAGGGAGAGTGGTCCAAATAACACATTTTTGATTGATGGCATCTTTGGCAAGACCTTATCATGCCATAAAGACCTTATCATGTCATAATAACATCGCAGAGATGTCTTAATGAGTTTTTTGCTTTAAAATCTCAGGACAGAGGCTACGTACTTGTGTGTGTGTGTGTGTGTGTGTGTGTGTGTGTGTGTGTTCGAGAGAGTAAATGGGAACGTAGGTGACTGAAAATGTGTTGAAGTGTGATGGAGAGAGGTTCAGATGACTACATGTGGGGGAATGGGGCATAGAGTTGGAGACAAAGGCAGGTGTCAGAATTTAGACTTGGGGAAACATTTGGAGCAGAGCACTGCCGGCGTTGAGATCGACCGATTGCAGGCACCTCTTTTGGCGTAGGTGCTCACCTTACCTCCACAAAAATGAAGGCAGTTACAAAACAACATCTCATTTATAACCTCTGCCAGTTCAAGCTGGTTCAGGCTGTGGGAGCTCTGAAGCAGCACCAAAAAGTAGTCTACTCCATTTTTCGAACACTCTTTCCTGGTAAAATCATTTTTCTCATATCCAGCATGCGTTTTCTTTTTTTCCAGATGAAACAAAAATTTAGGTCATTGCGTCTCAGACTTTGAGTTCTTGACTGATTGTCTCGATAGAAAGGAGCATTGTTGTATTATATGATGGCAGGTGGTTCGTGAACAAATAATGGGAAATACGTTTCTGCAGAATCAAGTGGCATCAAACGACCAAGGAAAGACTGTGGGTAACACAAGCAGAACACTTTTAACTTATTTTTTATTTATACAAATTCACACATTATGGAGAAATATGAAAAATCCCTTTCAGGTCTTTCGTTTGAATTTGTTTTTTTCGTTTTCACTATGATATAACTTGTGTAGCCGGCATGGAATTAAGCATCAATAACCGACCATATTTCTTTTGGCAATAAACAAAGAGAGACAACTCACTCCCTATTCTCTTTTTCTCTGTGCGATAGACAATTAACACTAGTAATAAATCAGTATGAACTGTATCAAGTTTTAGTGCATACGTCATAGCAGCTGAATGTGACCTGATTTTTTGTGCACTCAGGCAAACTCGGTCATCGTGGAGAGCAGCCTGGTTCCCTGACACACTTGGGAATGAGAAGGGAGGAACAGCCGAACAGTATGACCTGGTGACGTGTGAAGGTATCATGCGAACTTTAGAATCAGCCAGTCCGACTGACCGAATTATTTTTGTGTCAATTTTCTGCATACCCGTATATACCTGTCTCACCCTTGCAGCCCTTCCTGTCTTGCAGTCAGTCTTCTCTCACGTGGGCTGCACGTCTTATCCCTAAACTGGTTTAACGGAACTTTCTTGCAGGTTGCAGAGGCAGCAAAGGGTAAGGAGCCAGACAGATCTAGGTCGCTGGAAGGCGTTGTTACCTGTTAACCGTTCGACTTTCATCTTCCACCTCATGTATGGGATGTGATTCCCGTTAATTTCTCAGGCGGTCAGGTGCTTTATTTCTTTTCCGTCCTGCAGGGAGAGTTCTAGTCCTGCTGCACTGCGTGTGGTGTTTAAAGAAAGGTTACACAAGAAAACCTCACGCGAACAGCGCACTGAGCAGCCAAGCTACGGAATATGGATCAGCTTAAAGAACTAGAGGGATGTATATAAAAAGTAAATAAAAAATTGTGCTCCACAACCTTTAAGCGATTTTTTTTTATTAAAGCTCTTGGTTTCTTCAGAGCTCGTTTGCTTCTTGCATACTCAGCTGTGTCTTTTTTATTCCAGTGTATGGATGCGGGTACATGAGCAATATTTCAACATCATATTTAACAGACTAATAATAAACGATTGACCCGCCAAGCTAATACATAGCAGCACACGGCAGTGTCGCTACACTAAAAATATGATGGTCACGAAGCACACATTACTTTTGTTATTATTATTATTATTTCTTTTTTCTTCCATTCAAATTTCTTCCGCCCTTCTCGTTCCTTTTTATTATTCTTTTATTTCTTGCCTATGTCATCTTTTCTTTCGTTTATCTGTCTTCCCTTTTTTTCCCTTCTTTCATCGGGCCAATAAAACAGACAAAGGCTGGGTTCAGCATGTTACGAAGTCACGCCCGCGGGCTGCTCCACTGTCTTACCCACTCTCAACAAAGATGTTGTCTGTTATCGACCTGAGCTCTGAGCTCCATTGACGTCCACTGCGACTCCCCGCGGCATGTGAGACATTAATGTCTGTTTTCACCTCCAGACGTCAACAAAAAAAGTGAGTCCCGTCATTTCGATACAACGAGACTTCTGCGAGACGTACGTGAGACGCAAAGCGCATGCACTTGAGAGGGCATTCTGGGAGAACCCACCGATTCTCGACACAGACCGCTGCACTGTCTTGACCCAACATTTATCTGCTGGTGTCCTTGCGGGCGTCATTAAAAGTGTCTAAGCAATCGGGCTTTTAGCTCCACAGGTAATCTGCACCGACGAACGGTGCGCGAAACAAAACTCTCACCCTTTTGGTTGCATCCTTCAGAGGAATCTTAAAAGGCCTTCAAATAAAGTCGAGAGTAGACGCCTCTGACAGAGATGTTCTATGTGACGAATTAATCGGCTATTTTGATAAAAGAGGCGTCTGCCCTTAATAGCCTCTCCCCGAGAGGTGTCTGAGAGAAAGCTTTTGGCAGCTTGGTCTTCTTCCGTAACCTGCAACTGACCTCGATTTATGAGGAGGAAGGGTAATGGTGGCTGAGTGGGTGGGTGCAGTGCAACTCGCGCGGTGCGACAAGTATTTGGAATGGCGTTTAACATGGAAACAGGAAGAAAAGTCTCGGATAATGAAGAGCAAAACAAAGCTGGACACGGATAAGAGCAAGCAAAGATGGGGAGTCATCGACAATGGCGAGACAAGTATAGTTGCTGATAAGCAAGACAAGGGTGGTCAGTGATAAGAGCAAGGCACGAGCAAACACTGATGATAGAAGGCGAAGTGTCGTCACCGATAACAGCGTGAACACGGAGGATAACTAAAATAGCGAGACACGTATAGCTGATAACAGTGAGAGAGCATCATAGGTTTCGACCGTTCGAGAACAGCAGATCCAGACACCACTTCAGTGTGAATCGTCCACTAGAAAACCAAAGAGAGCGAGTAAAAATTGTAATTTGCGGGAAGAAGAAAAAATAATAAGAAAGAACAGGAAGAAAGCTGGACACCCTAGCTAAGTCCATCTTTTACAACTGTCAATGGTACGCCACCTGATAGTCAACAGTTGAGATGATTTCAATAGTTAATATTTACACCTGTCAGTGATAGATCGACGCAATTTAGTGGTAATTGTTGTAAGCAGTCTGTGCGTGGAGGACTTGTGGGGGGTGGGGAGCTGCTGGCACTGTTGTAGCAAACGTCTTTTCAAACTGCACTTGACGGGATTGAGAGAAAGGCGCAGATATGTGGGATAAGAATTGAAACGAAACGTGGTTTGAGTGGTGACACTTCATGTTTATTTACTATAGGAGATATTCTTCGCCGCTAATGGCTACGCCATTAAATACAGAGATATCTACGTGTGGGTGTGTGTTTGTAGAGAAATGAAGAAAATACAAGTACAGAAATAAAATTTTTGTCAGAAAGCAATCGCTATACCATATCAGCTTTTAGATGTCTTTCTGGTGAACACACGTGTACACGCTGAGCGCCACACACACACACACACACACACACACACACACACACACACACACACACACACAGTATACATCTACATATACATACACATGCACGCACATATGTGTGCTCACACAGTTACACGCACCCACTTACACAAAAACACAAAAATGTACGCCTACGCACACACGCACGCATGCATGCACGCACACACTCTATTCCTCTTTTTTTTCTCTCTCCCTTCACAATCACTCACCCAATATAATCACAAGCGCGCACACACACAAACACACCCATAGACACATAAACGCACACACGCGTACGCGCGCACTAACAACAGCACACCCACTTACAAACGCACGCGCACGCACGCGCATAAAAACGCGCACCGTCGTGCTCAGTCCACCTGTTCGGAGCGTGATAAATATAAATAACACGTCGGTTACCCCGACACTCAGCGACGTCAGACTGCAATCTTTGCAATCGTTCAAACATGCTGCTTCCTGCCTCAGGAGACAGGTCTGCTCTGGCAGATACCCCAAATGAAACTCAGCGGGGCCAGATCTCTTACATTCTGCAAGTCCGCCTTCACGCTACGGCTTCTCTTTCTTCTTCTTCTTCTTCTTCTACTTTAATTCTTTCTTTTTTTTGCGCGAGGAAAAGGGAGGTGGTATTTTATGAGATACTCTTGGTGTGCTCAGCATACACCCCTAGGCAAAAACAGCATTATCTGAAAAAAAAAGAAAAATTGAAGAAAATTAATATAAATAGGTGGTAGTTGGAGATAAATGCTTCATCTGCACTTTTTGGGGGGAGAAGTTTGTGTGGACGTGGCTCGGTGTGTGATGGGTTTTGGTGGTGTGATGTTAACGTAGGCATATTTCCCCCCCCCCTCTCTCTCGATTGTTGAAGCCAGCATGAGACATCTGCACGATGGCCATGTTTATGAACATAAAAACTTACGTCTGAATGCACGTTCGCCAGCCATGACAGTTGCGAATTCCCTTTCTCCCCAACTCACCCGTTCCTGTTTATTGTCAAGTCTCGGTGCATACTACAGCAAGCTCCCCCCAAGTTCTAGTGCTGTGATCCCTGCAGACTTCTCGTGAAGGAGCTGAAATCACGCGAGAACAACATGACAAACGAAAATGGTGATCGCACGTGTTCCTACAAATTTATTTTTTATTTTGGAAAAAAGTTTGTTCGCGGTAGGAAGAAATGCTTTGACGCACAATTTACACAACGTGTAGTACGATTGTGCTGACATGCGTTTACACGTCCAGTAGAAATGTGTTGATGCCAAGTTTCCAAAAATGTTGGCCTGTGCTGTGGTTTACATGCTGAGCAAAAACGTCTTGAGTAAGAAGTGTTTACAAGCGAGTAGAAAAGTATTGACAAGTTGGCACAGCTTCTAAGGGCTGAGCACACACCCTTATTAATATTACAAATGTCTAGATTTTCCTGTGGGTGTGAGAATTAGAGACACTCAATCTACAATTCGTCACAGCTGGAATCTGGTTGTCTGAACTCGAGTCTGGAATGAGTAAAGGGGGAAGGGATAAACAAGTTGCCGAGTAGTGTGCAAGGGTAGCATCGGGGTACTCGGAAAAAATGGCGGCAGGGGACTGAGCGGTCAACGATACCAGTCGACCAGTTTTTATTATTAAAAGTCACCTTTTTAATGCTGCTGTCTCTAAATATGTAAGGAGACAGAGTGTATAGAAGTTCCCCGTGTCTAGGGCTCAGAAACGATGTTAGCAATTTTTATTATTAAAAGTAGCCTATTCTAACTGTTCAAACTGTGTACATTTGTTCAACTTTTATATGTTGCTATTGTATGGGTGAACTGCTAATTGTGCATAATTCAATTTCTTCATATTCCTCAAGGGATGAAGGAATAAAAATGTCTTATGTCTGATGTCCTGCTCTAGCCCTGCTGTCTTAAAGTGTATGGGTAGACGTAAAGAGTCACTAAGGGCAGTGAAGTGGTTCACAGTGTCTAATGCACAAACTTTTTCCTCCTGTCGACTGATAAATCAATTTCTCATCTTTTGCTGGACAGCTGCTGGGTGGATTTTGATTCGTAGACCCGAGCAGGTTTCAAAGATGAGTCCTGCTCCACAGTGAAGGGCGCTAACCTCCAGGGGCCTCGGTGGTAAATGGACAAAGGAGAAAGGTGAGCGATACACTCACAAGCATACACGAGCACACACACACACACACACACACACACACACACACACACACACACACACACATACACACATGACTTGCACGCGCGTACTTATCACCTCGTCACTTCTCTAAAGAGGAGATAAGCCGTAAATTTGAGAAATTGATCTTAGTTGTAGAGGCTAAATTTAACCGGCCCTGTTTTTTTACGCCGATTCAGCTCGATTTAAGACATTTTTTTTTTATAACGGCAGTCCTCAAGATCTTGGTTTAAAGACATTAAACACAGTGAGCATCTAGCCTAAAAATCTTTAAGAAGAGTTTTATTTGTTTCTTTTTGCTTTCTTTTTTTCCTTCTTGACGTTGGCAGCGCTGTCTGCCAATCACGGGGATGGTTTTCAATTTCTTTGCTCGCAGTCCCAAAGCGCTGCAAGGCACTGCTACACCCCTTAAATAAATGAATGATGGACCAAAAATATATTTTAGGCCTCTTAGATTCATGATGCGTTTGTACGGTCTAGGACACTGATCGTCTGCCAGGCGTTGCCCCAGGAGACGATTCTATCAGTTCTAGTGGCCGACTCTACACTCTACTCTACTCTACTTGCTGATGTTTATGAAAAACCAAGAATTCTGGGTGGTCTTTTTTCTTCTTAAACTCCGTAGTCTTGTAGCAAAGAAGTTAATTACAAGAAAGAACTATAGAAGATGAAGTCTTATCAAGATTTTAATTAATAATTCCAATTGATATTCTACCTTGACGATCTTTAGAAGGCGATGTCCGATGTAGTACTTGCTGATCAGCTAAGAAACGTTCTTAACAAAGCAAATCTCAGAAGCATAAACACCTTAAGAGTTCCAAAGCCCCATTATATTAGCAAATGTAGTGGCAATGTATTAATGAATAAATTGTGGCTCAGTTCAGCACTTTGACCACAGCTCTAATGTCTTGAACGTTCACCCCAAACACTATTGGTTTCCAGTGACCTTCACACAGACACAGCCTTGAAAAACTTAGTCAAACATTCAACGATATTTTCCGCACAAGAAGAGTCTTAAGATGACTTAGCAACTGTGTTCCCTCCAGTTGTTGATAATCCTTTTTTTTAGGTCCAGTTGTTTATGTACACCAGATTCTTCCACTCCTCTCTGAGATTTATAGGAGAAAAAAAAACCGTTCCATCACATATCACACCTGATAAAATGACATCATCATCGTCGTCGTCGCCCTCGTCGTGTTTGGTCTGAACCTGGCTGCAAGTCTGTACATACACATGTTCATTAAACGGCCATTAAAGCCCTTGAAGCGTATAGGCTTTTTTACTGGATCAAAGATACAGTTAGATTAACTTCATAAACT
The DNA here is from genome assembly GCA_004794655.1 of Marisa cornuarietis. Taxonomy (NCBI): domain Eukaryota; kingdom Metazoa; phylum Mollusca; class Gastropoda; order Architaenioglossa; family Ampullariidae; genus Marisa; species Marisa cornuarietis. Next base: position 1,531,624 of record SMMW01000650.1, on the reverse strand, counting down.
CGCCTTGGAAAGTTCTCGTTTTATGTTCCAAAGGTTTCACTTTATGTAATTTCATGCATCGTCATGTAGAAGCAGGGCTTAAAATAATCTCCAGACAAAAGAGCCGCACGTGAGTACTGGACTGCTGGACTGTGCGACCTTGACACTATGTTAAGCTCGCGGCGGGAATGCTGGGACAAAATTAATAATTTACCTTAGCTCTCGATCCCACGAAAAAGATACCTTTACTCTGGGTCTGCTGCAAGGAAGCCCCTAAGTTGTGTTCTGCAAGCACCTCTCTCAGAGTTCAACCACGTGCGACTACGCGCTTCGCGGAAAGCAACACGACGACGTGTAACGCAGCTGATTTTTTTTTTAATGAAAGGATGACAGTTTAAAAAAATATTAAAGGCGCAAGCAGAAAAAGAAAAAAAAAACTACTCCCCTCTCGGTGTAGCTAACGAATTTCTGGACGTGAGCCCGCTGCAGCAACGGCTACCGTTAACTGTCGTTGATGACGTTCTGGTGGTAACGATAGCATTTAGCCCGAGGATTTCATTCTCACTGCAGATGGTTCACCCAGCACTGATTTCTGTTGTTGTTTTCATCAATTTTGCTGAATTCAGTCGTGAAGGGGAGTTATAGCTCTTCCATTCACGTTGCCACTCATGTATTATCACACTGGTCTTTATCTTGTGATTTTCCTGTTATGGCCTAGGACAGCCTTACAATACAATTTTATTAATCCACATGGGCGATTCTAGGTAGTGTTCATATGCTAACAATCAACAGATAACTACATTCGTGTTGAAATAATTTTCCCCACACACACACTTGATATATATATATACTCCCAGCAACAGTAAGAGACAGCTGGTGAGCTTAGGTCATCTCAGGCTAATACAAGTTCACAGCCAGTAGAATTGATCAAGTGAATGACACGTGAAATGAATAAGAAGCGGCGACGATTGATTCTGCGCACAAACATCGCTTGAAGACGTCACGCCAGACAGCACCAGATAAAACAACCGACATTAATATTACACACACATATATATATATAATACACGTTTGATTTATATAGTGCATAATCACGCTCACGAAGGAGCATGCCCTCAGCGCTTAAGTAGGAGACATATTTTAGTATATATATATATATATAAACCACACACACACACACACACACTCGACAGAGAATGTTTCTCTTTTAAATTTATTGAATCAGATCGTACACACGGGCAGGACATAATAATATCGGGGATAACCATGGGTAGACATGGGTAGTCCTAACGAAATAAACAAATGCACACTTCTATATACTTATATTTACACATACAGGCCACCTCAGATCAGTAGACGGCAGTTGTGGGAGGACCCACCGCAGTGCAGAGGCCAAACTTCCTCGTGTAGTGACGGGCGTGTGGTAAGGCAAACAGGATTAACAAGTGGACAGGCACGCTTGTCAATTAGTGACTGGCCATAGTCGTGACATTCAGCTCTTGTCTTCGCGTTAAGGGACTGGACCGCCATGTCTATCGGCCATGTCATGCGATATTTTACCAAAACCAAGGTTTTCGTCAAATGTTTTGCGGAAACAGCACCTGTTTGACATACTTGTGTGTGGCAAATACCAGAAAATACCAAAAAAACATGCTTCGGAAATCGTTTCTCTCGTTGAGCACTTTACGATGATTCAGCATTTCGAGAGGCGTTTAGAATTCTGATCACCGAGGTTCTGGTGCGCGGTTCTTTAACAAACATGATCGCACGTGAAGGGACGTCTAACCACTCTAACGTCTAACCAGCTTTCAGAAAACGTTTTTTCCTCTCGTATCGCGCAAAATATCTGCTTTGATAAATCTTCTCTTCCAAACCGTTTCGTACAGCTTGCCTGGCGAAGCTTTACCCAAGCTTTTGTGTTCGTGTTCGTGCGTTATACTTGCTCGCAGGTTTGAAGAAAGAAAAGCGAGAAAGAAGCTAATGATTTACATTTACAAGAGGTCGTAGACAAAGGGGGCTTTGGGGGCTTTTACAGTCCAAAGTTCACCAAGCAGACCATGCTTTTTGTACCAACACCATACTTTGCCTGGCTAGCCACAAGCTTGAATTCTCTTTCATCCTGCACAAGCATGGCGTATATTTTTGTGCACTTCCGTTTGTCTGAATATGATTCTTAGTATAGAAATAGCCAATTATCTTCTCTTGGCTTGTCTTATTCCTGCCTCTTCGTGTGGGACATACTGAAAGGTCAGTCTCTAAGTCTAAGGGGTCAGACAAGGTAACATACTCAGTCTAAACCTGTCTCATTATCCTCGTCCTTGACCTATAAGGCACATGTGATCTCCCTTCGGCTGCGCTATCGCGGCCGACAAACCTTAGTCCCGAGCTGTAGCGACGGCACCACGTGACGTGCATGCGCGTGATTTTCGCGATTTGCAGAAAGGTGCGAGCAGGCACACTGCTGGCAGGGCGACTATCCGACTTTCACTGCTTTTCTATCAATGTCTGCACGTTGGTTTTGCTTTGTTTTTTTTTCTCTCTCTCTCTCTCTCCCTTCACACTGTTAAGTCGCCCCTCTCGCTCGCTCTCGCTTGACGGGAGATAATTGCGAGATTTACGTATGTTTCCTATCAACTGCTTTTGCGGTCCACACTGATATGGCCAGCCCGACATGAGGCACTTAGCCTCACAGAGCACGTGGAAGAGATGGGAGCATATTGCCCAAGCCTCTAGGGCAAGTACATATTTCATGACCCTGTGCTGCGGAGGATCATCCGTCTAGACGAAGAGTAAAATGTTTATCTGTCTGCTTGTCTGCTTGCCCATCTGTCTCCCTAGGTGCTTCTGTTCCCAGACCTCTGCTATTAGAAAAGACACATTCAAAGTAGATTTGTTTAGTTCATCAAGTACGTTTTTGTTCCTTAAAAAACTCTTTTTGTTTATATATATATATATATGGGTGGTCAAACGTAATTTAGTGTTTAAGACGCCTTAGGCGTAATAACAAAAACAGTAGCGATCTAAGTCACAAGCACGCATGCACGTACGGACACAAAGAAATCCTTACCAAAACCTAGCTTAAAGGATATCACGCATCTATCCTTAAACTATTCGCAGGAGTAATGAGAGTCAGAAGGTTGACAACTACTCAGTTTAAGAAGAAACAGAATGAAAGACAACACACATGCTGGGCGCAAGAAGAAACAAGTTTGTGAAGAAAAGATAACCCTCCGACATTACGTTATTTTTTCCTAACTTCACTCAAATTCCATACACGTGCTCTAGGACTACTTGACCTTACCTACCTGCTTTATTGGCAATAATTTTTTTTCGGCCTGTGAATGCGACATTTTCCCAGGATCTTGTCTCTGTCCCAACCACCACTAAATTTGACGTATCTGGTTTTCGTGAGTTTTCGTCGCCTCCTTCATTTCTGGAAATCTCTATAGGACATGGAGCCGGCAGTCCCGATGTTTGGCGTTAATTGGAAATAAACCAACATTCCTTGTCAAATGGCCGTACACAGTCGCGGAGTAAGAAGGTGAGGTTGTTTTTGATTGGAGGTAGAGATTTGATAAGAATAGTAGCTGCTAAGAATGCCGCCACTGTGACGAGTGTTATCGGGTATTGCTGGACAGGGCCGTCATGCAGCCTTCCCGTCATAAAAATAAGAAGAAGAAAAAAATGCGGGCCTGTAGAAGCACAGTAGCAGGGATCAGTAAAAGCCTGGGAAAAAAGTTTTTACATCTTTCAGCTATCTCTCTCTTTTTACTCACACACGCGCATGCGCACACACACACACACACACACACACACACACACACACACACACACACACACACACACACGGACACACGCACCTTCCTGCTTTCTAATATTTCGATGTGTATCGATACCACCGCAGCTTGAAGCGCTTCACCACTCATCTTTTCTGATCCACTTAATTGTATTCACTCACCACCCGATAAATAGTCTTGCGTCATTTCCTGTCCCATGTTCTGACCACCAAAGTTTTATCTTCTTATTCTGCCCAAGGGGTTTTCTCAACCACACAGATATCTACAAACGACAAATGATAAATCTGTTAATCCCAACGGGCAGTTAAAGTTGGGAAGTGCGCTCAGTTACTAAGAAAAAGAAACATAAAACAAATGCTGGCTGCAAGATGATGCAAGTGGTGCAGCATAACGTGGTTAAGAAGAACCTGTACAGCTGCTTGCTCTTTGCGCACCGGATGCAGGCCGGTGTGGGGGTGGGGGTGGGTGGGTGTTCATGTTTTGACTACGTCATGCATGTTCTTGCTCATCGCGCGCAAAAGAGAGACCGCAAACTGTGCACATTTCTTTATCATCGCTTGTTCATCATCGCCATCATCATCTCAGCTGTCCTGTCTGCCTGAACTGTTTTCATTACTCCCTGCAGTGATTTCATTACTGCGTGTTTTGGTTTTTCTTTGAGGCTGTACGGTGTCAAGGATGCTTGCCAGTCTGACGTTAATTAAAAAACTTATTTTTCTTACGTAAGCCCTCGTCAAGGCCACGTGTGGAACTCTTATCACACCACGTGATTATGTGATTAGAGCGCGCCATGACCTTGTGCCTGTTTGCTCGTGCTTTTCTTGCTTGACCGTGTCCTTGTGTTGTGTTGTATATTGTTATCACCTCGAGTAACTTTACATCCTGTACTATTCTCACCGCATCGTGTGTTTTACAGACCATAGTCTTCCTGAGTCCCTTGTGTAAGTCCCGTCGGAATAATAATAATAATAATAGTGAAGATTTTTATAGCGCATATTCACACTCATAGAGAGCATGCTCTTAGCGCTTAAAACGAGGAAGAGACGTGGACTAAGTAGACACAGAACAAAGGGGACGAAAGAAAACGACAGTACTGACGACACAGAAAACAAAAGGCATCAAGTAACAGGAACAGAAAAATATAGTGATTCTGCGAGGAAGATGGGTAAAGTAGCAAGAGGGAAGGGGGCGGGGTTAAGAAGGACGAGCATTGTGTGGACTATGTTAGGAGTACTGCTCAAGGAAGAGGTGCGTTTTCAGTGCAGATTTGAAAGATTCAGTTGTAGGAAGGTGGCGGATATGGAAAGGAATGGCCGTTTAGCACAAGTACAGTTCGTACTGGGAACCGTATCTCTGACCACATGGCGGAATGCCCTTCAGTGCTCAGGAAATAGTCATGTCAAAAAGAACCTTACTCATTCTCCTAAAAATACCACGCAGAGAGAGAGAGAGAAAGAGTTCAAACTCGTGACTTCCTGTTTATTCACAGATTTACGCCTTCTAAACATAATTATCTCCCCAGCTCTCACATTGTGTGTAACTTTGACAACGTGAACGTATCCATGCACAAACTCGACAGACGCTTCTCTTTCACATCCCCAACTGTATGGAATTCTCTACCCTTGTCTCTTCCACCTGTATCTATCTTACAAACCTTCAAGTCCGGCTTCAAAGCTCCTCGGTTTCAGAAATATAAGAGTACGGACTCCTTACCTCTTCACTTTCATCCATACACTTAGTTGATGTTTGCCATGGTGTTATCTGTTTGCTAACGTCCGTATTTCGTTTCGCTTGACTGTCGTCTAATTACAGCTTTTCGCAGGCCTGACGAAGGGGGATGGGGGACATGGGTTCTGGTGTACCCGGGCCCGCGGTTGTGAAGGGGGTCCGGCCTTAATCGGTCAGTGGATTTTATCCTTTTTCTTTTCATTTCTCTTTTTCTTTTAATGAAAGGTTGACGTAACATTCCTCACTCTCGAGATTTTTTTCTATGGAACGGGGTACTACAAGTTTGATCCTTTAACATCATTTTCCTCATTTACTAACCCCTCACCTGTAAACAATTCAAGTAGTGATGTAGATCTTAGTACACTTGTCCTAATGTTTTCAATATATATTACGTTACTGAATGAAATGTACATATTGACAAATTGTAAGTATATTATTATATACTGGGAAAATAATTAATGATTCCAGTTACAAGGGGTCCGGGGCCTGTGCTGGCTGTCGGCGGTCCTGGCTTTTCGTGTGCAGCATACTGAGCTCTCACCCATGTGTGCGTTAGAATACAGCAACAGTAATAGTTATTATTGTTACAATTCTGACATATGTATTGTTGACCCTTAACTGTGCATGATGTTTGTGAAAAATTAAAATGGGGTTGTTCACCCAGATTTGTGGAAATGCTATCTGCATTGAGATTTACCCAGTCATAAAACTTGCATACCACTATAGACCTGTAAACATTTAAATAACATGAAATGTGACTCACTCCCAGACTGCAGATCGTCCTGTCGATGTTAGTAGGGAAGATCGTCCAAGGGACTACATCATCTGTAAAATGGAAGTGCCTAGTTTGTCGAAATAGAACATGTTAAGAACTGCCACATGGATAAAGATTGAAAGCTTTTTTTCTGTAGAATCAGCAGAATGTCCGACAATCTCGTCTCTCATATTCTTGATAGCACTCGTTTTTGTTGGTGTAAGTTCTTCAACATTTCTGGAATTACATAATCGCTGAGAGACTGTACAGGTGACCATAATTAATGATGCTTTAGCCACCTAAGACTTAGATAACCTCGGTCTGGTTTCGTCTTTCTCCTGATATGGAGATACCAGAACTGATTTTTACAACTGACCTTTAGGGTTAAAACTGAAAAAAGATACGATAGCTGAAAGGATGATAAATAGCCCGACCAAATTCTAGCCCTTTGTTAATGATTTACTGCCCTGATTTTTTAAGAAAAGGCCACACACATTTGAATATAACTTTTAGCTGAAAAGTAACTAATCATGCTGATGTCAGTGCCTCCTGAAAAGTGTAAAACGTTTGTTATAAGAAAGCAAACACTACCGCAAAGCAATCAGTCGGAGGAAACATTATTAAGGAGGTTTTTTTCTCTTAAGTCCAGATGCGCTAATCAGGGACAATTATGGTCAAACGCCTATATCTCTTTGCAAGACTTTGTTAATGGTGGAAGCGACAGTAACAGTCCTTCGCGTAAACGGAACCCAAGAGAAACCGATCAAAATGGCGGAACGTGGACACATCCATGTCGTAACACTACATTACAACAGACCTGCGCACAGACTTACTCTGTGGACCTACGTATCAACACAAAGTTGTGACCGGTTGTAGCCAGGGTAGCAGAGAGTAACAGCGTGGGATGGTGTGAGTGGGGAGGAGAGTAAAGTGTGGCGAGGACTCGTCTAAGCCTGGGGATGCTTGGAGATGTTCGTAAACAGGATCGACAGGAAGTGACGTAACAGCGTTTACTTCGCGCGCTGAAAACACTTTGGTGAGCATGATGACCTTTGTTACGGGTATAAAATTTAGTGCTGCTGAGGTTCTCTCTATAATGTCATTGTGATGATAAGAACTCTCCTCTCTAGGAAGACTAGAAATGTTTCATAATCATAATTTTGACCTTCCATATATGACACGCTTTCTTAATTTTTTCTCTGTGTGTGTGTGTGTGTGTGTGTGTGTGTGTGTGTGTGTGTGTGTGTGTGTGTGTGAAAAGAGCATCATTTTGTTTGCAAAATGGAACATTTTCATATTTCCTAGCGAGAAGAGTTCTTATCATCATAATTATGTTATAGGGAGGACTTCTATATATATATATGTGGGAAAAATCTGAATAAAATGATATGTGTGTGTACGTGTCTGTCGTCTTCACCTAGTCACTAACACATGCCAGCCCTCGCCAACGACCTCATACAGAGTGCATCTTCATAATTTTGCTTACAGAGCAAAACTCTCTCAGCTGCCACGAAGCTGGCCCCACTGTTACTGTCTCAGATAACTGCGTCTGCACTCTGTCAGGGAGGTGAGAGTTATCCCTCTCATTCCCCGCCGGCCGTGTTATCAAGGCTGACCTGAAGAACGTGGGCGTCCCGCTGACCGAGGTATTCTCCCCCCCCCTCCCTTATTTCCCCAGAGGAAGAAAACAACTGGTGCTCAAATTAGACGGACCCTGAAACCTCTTCCACTTTTATGTAAAGGTATTAGGACCGAATATTTTCTGTTCTTGTTTTGACACAAATCCAAAGATATTAGAATACACCATTTATTCTTGTTTTGAAGAATCAAGCATTATGTATCAAATTATAATCTTTTTTCCTTGATTTGAACATTAAAATATTATGAACAGGTGAACGAAAAATATTATATTACAATTTTTTAAACACAGAGGACCATTATTAAAATATAGTCTTACTTTTTGCTATGAACTTCTGAACACTTGATGAAAGAAAGCACAAAACAAGGAAAGGGAAATAAAAGGAATGAGTACCTTCCGAGATCATCACCAACTCTCTCGTTTGGTTCTCTTTCATTGTCTGGAATTCTTTATGACAGGTCAGTCAGGTCTGGATTATTGTTGTTTTTTTTTTCATTGGTATCTAGTTTTGCGTCCAAGGTCTTTGCATCTTTAGCATTGGTGGGCTTTCTTTTTTGTGTGTTGTAGTAGAATAATCTTGTCAAACTTGGTGGTGTCATTGGAGATGAATTTGACTATATCTTGATCCTCAAGTTGAATGAGTGCAGTATACATCCTGACCACACCCAAGAAAGACAAGAATTTAGGCGAGGGTGGCAAAAGTGATTAAAAAAAATCCTGTGTAGAGCTTAGTACGGTATAATACTTTCCCTGGATCCCGTTCTCGAGATACAATTCTAAAGATACTACCACACACAAGCCTAGAAATATTACCAGATACATGATTACAAATATTACCAGAAGCAAGCCTACAAATATCATTGTATACAAGCCTACAAATATCACCCGACATGTGTACAATAATTACCAGATACAAGCTACAAATATCAACACATGCCTAACAGTATTACCGCACACAAGCCTAGAAATATCCCCAGAGAGGTCACAAGTTTACGTACTGAGTCGCCTAACTAGCAAACGGTTCCAGCTCTTCCATTGGCCGTAGCTTTGACAACGAAGGCGTTCCCATATACATTCCAGACCCTAGTATATTTTGCCTCTCTCTTGTACAAAGATGCCTGCAAGCTTGTACTTTGAGAACGAAAGGAGGTTATTAATGTAGATTTGGGAAAGTAACCATGTTCGTACTGAATTCAACCCATTGATTTGAATAAAAAAAAGAATGTGCGCTATGCCATTTTGATATTTGTTGGCACTGTTGTAGACCTTTAATAGGGCTCATTGAATAATCGCTGTTGACGCGGGGTAAGCATGATTCATGTTATGACCACTTGCTGCAACCCCAAAGCTCTCTCTCTCTCTCACCCTCTCACACCAGGAAGTTACAGAGAAGTGTCAAGACAAGCGAAAAGCGTGCTGGGTGGGGAGCACAGCGAGAAAGGATAATGAAATAAATTAAGATCGTTCAGTACAGAGATAGTGCAGACGGACCTGCCCTGACCTTTGGTGTGAAGCCGTGCAGCTGCAGGGAATTGGGAGCTGGGGGGGGAAGGGGAGCAGAACCACTCGTTCGCTCTTTTCATTCGCATTAACCTCGCGATTACGAGACCAGCGACCGCTGGGCAGACGATAGCAAAGAGCGGTAACTCTCGTTTCCATGTTATTTTCCCCCGCCGCGAGGTAGCGTTCGTATCAGTCACGTGCGCTCCCGCACCCTGCTGATTGCGCATGCGTCGTGATAGAAATAGGACGGGGCTGGCCGCAGCTTGGCTGGTCTATCCTAGAGCCGAACGGTAGAGTATATTATCATATTGTTAATGTTTTTATTTGTTTGTTTGTGTGTGTCTATAGATAAAGAGAAAACGGGTTTGATTCTTTCTATGTCAGAATAAAGTAAACCTTGTCCGATGAAGGTGGGTTTGAAGACTACGTTCTTTCGTCAGTTCACGACAATGTTGAGGATCATGGCAGGGCAATTCCATGCTAACAGCCACACGCAAACCAGTCAGCGGGTCGGCCAAACCAAAATTGTGTTGGAGAAGAATGATCCAGCGAGATAATGATATGAAATAAACCGACAAAGGTAAAGGATTTGCGTCTTGACGAAGTAGAATTGTCTCCTGAGTTATGAACTTAATTCGTTGTTTAAAACACTTTCCTAAACAAAGAGTTAGTAGACCGGAAGTGATCACAGTTTGACACCTCAGCTCATCACAAAAGTAAAATCAGCCAGCAGTCAGATCCCATCTCTGTCTGTCAGCCGTGAGACATTTAATCTTAAATAGAGGAGCAACAGACGAAGGCAGGCCTCCTCCACCAACCTTTCCCAGCCGCAGATACCCATACTCACGTTTACTTGCACTCGCATGCATACACACACTCTCTCTCTCTCACACACACACGTGTGTTCGTCCTCTTCCCCCAACCTTTGACCGGCTCTGTGTTGACAGTCACCCGAGCAACGCCTGGAACCTCGACTTCTTTTTCTTATTATTTTTCTCGCAACCTTATAGCATGAACAGTAGAAGAGGTCTCACTTGAGATCTCATACAGGGGCTGTTCGCCATCTTCTACTCACAGTTATTGCACGCTCCACGGTGATAGCGCAAATTTGATGGTCAGTTTTAAAGAACGGAGAACAAACAGCTCCTGCAATCCTCGTATAGGGCTGAGACCTGAAGACTAGCTGAGAGCAGCATGAGAAGAGTCACGTGTGACGCCTGCTGTCCAGTCTATCATGGCGACGGGACGTGACGGACCTGTCTGCAACATGCACGACGACACTGTCTCTTGTCTCTACTGTAACATGACACCAACCACGGGATGTGCTTGCTACATCTTTCTCATACCAACTCTCTTTTTTTCTCAGTCTCTCTCTCTCTCTGCCTAGCAGGTGTGTGTGTGTGTGCACGTGCACGGGCGTGTATTTATGAGGACGGATAGTTTTTCTTTGCATTGATTTCTAGTTTTGCGTCATCATCCTACAATATCACACCTCGGTGTAAGGCTGCAAATTGTGAAAAGGATATTGGTTTTAGTTTAAAAGACAAAATATTTGACAGATGTGTGTGCAAGAACAGACAAGCACACAGAAACACTGTAAATGTACGTTTACGCAAGAAAGACTTCAGTGCTTGTTATTCACGTAACATATCCATGGCACGGGTTATCTTTAATTATATAATTTCTCTTAAGACCTCTCTCTCTTTCTCACTCTCTCTGTGCGTGTGTGTTTTAGCATGTGTGGGTGTGCTTGAGAGTTTGTGAATGAGTGTGCAGAACCTTTATTCGTGGAGGAAAGATTATCAGCTTTTTTGGACGAGATTAAAAATATCCCAGCATGAACGCCACAGGAATTATTTTCAGCTCCGTGTGCGAAATCAAGCACAGCATTGGCAGATTACACGGGTCCGGCCGGAAGCCTTAAGTATTCTAATAATCACGTGACCGCGTACCGACGTCATAACAGTAAATTAACGTATCCGGCGCCCATGCGTCACATCAGTGTTACTATCACACCACGCTTAATCTTCACCTTTGATATTCATGGCTGTCGACAGGAGGATTTCGAAACGTCTGGAACACGCCAGTACTCGTTCTCATTTCAGGTTGTTAAAAAAATGATGTGAAATGTTCTATCCTTTTGATGACATCTAATAAAGATAATTTAAATATGAGGAGAAAATTCTGAACGTTAAAAAAATAAAAGACAATAGTGACAGGAAGAGAAATTAAATAACTTCCGGTGAAAACACGAAACATCAGTATGTTATAAAACCTCGCTACCCACTAGTACGAGACGCAAACGCGATCTGTTTTTCACCAGCCTCTTCTTCCTCCTCATAATTATCGCCGCAGCATTTTCTGTCACTCGTAATTCGGCGCCGAAGACACATCGCCACTTCCTGCGCGAAAGAGCGGCACCAATACACCAGCGTGTACGTCACCGCGGCACAGCAGGCATCGAAACACGTCACTCACGCGCGACCACACGTTGAACACGGCAATAACACACACACACACACACTTCTGCAGGGTTCAGAAACTACAGGTTTTCAGCATGCGCTAGACTCAGCGCGTCTTGATTAGGACCTTTCACAGTTAATTGCTTCTCCGCGCGACTTGTGCGTGCGAGACCTGCACGTGCAAACAGGAAGTGAGGTCACGCGTCCACAGAGCCGTTGCGAGTGCAAACGATACTTCTGCCAGTGGTCCGAGAAAATTTCGCTGATCCTGGTGGTTTTTTAGGGATCTCTTTTTTCTGCTTTTTTGTTTGGGGAGGGGGTCTTTCTTAACTTTTCTTGAGCTTTTCTGATGCTTACGGTCGGGAAACAAGCCGAGGGCAAACATTGAGACAACGGGCCCGTCGATTCAGACTCTTCACATGGTTAAATCCAGAGTAAGGAGCACGTGTGGGCGGTTCCCAAGGACCACCTACCTCGGCTTGCCTGGCTTTCATGAAGATTACGTAGTCTCATTATAGACTAGCTCGCCGGCGCGCGCTTGTATCTTGGAGTTCTTGTGAGCTGGAGGTGAATGAAACGTGGTCTTTACCTTTTGGAGGGAATTCTTTCTTTCCTCTCTTTCAGCTATTTATTTGTTCGTGATTTCCTGTATGAGATGTTCTTTGGTGGTTCGCTATGTTTTTCAGTTAGTGAGGTGAGGATGCTACAACACGTCACTCAGTTAAGTCAGTTTTGTTTCTCGCGACTAAATCATTCAAGTGCATTTGTCATACACAGTTCACCAGCACACCCTCACGTGTCATCAAAGTCTACTTCAGACCTCATGTTAATGCGTGCTAGTATTATCTGAAAGTTTTTTTATTATCTTTTTGACGATTTCATCCATGTTAATGTCAGAAGTGACGATACAGTTTGTATATATTAACTCAATGGTCATTAGAGGATTATTGTCGCTTTCAGTAATATTCCAAGCAAGGTGTCTGTTTGCCGAATGATGCCAGGTTAGTTTTACGCAATGCATTTACGTGATTTTATTTTCTAAAATTGGAATCTCTGATGATGGTGATGTTGGTGTTTACTGGTGAGGGCGAGGCCGCAATCTACAGCCGCGTATACCTATGTGCGAAGTCTGCTGTCTGGTCAAGTTGAATGTCAGAGTTAGATCTTATGATCGCTTTAAATACATATGCTTCTTCTATGGCTGTGCTTGCTTTGTCTCTCTTTTAAATGCATTCTCTCTCTTTCTCTCTCTCTCTCTCTCACACACACACACACACACAGCAGTATCATCAGTACAACCCCTGCACCTCAAGGGGAGATAATTCTAATTCGCTTTGAAATAGTAGCTGGTGATTACGGGCGTAAAGAGTGATAATAAACCAGGCACGGGAATCTGGTTTAATTTCAGACGTGTTTCTCGACATGTTCCCCTCAAGACCGGAAGCGGTGTGCGCAGACCTGCCTACCACAGCAAATGATATGCGGCGGCAGGGGTCGTGACCTTTGCTCTGCCATTGCGTAAATTGCGTTTGCTTGCCAAGTCAGGTTTACAAGGCGGCGATCTTTGTGCCAGTCAAGTGAGTTACAGCAGTCGCATGAGTGGATTTGAAAAATGGCCTCTGAACTGCGCTCGATGGGTATAGATTTTCTTCACCTTTGATGAATTCGCGTCTTCGTTACGTTTCGTATTCGCCATGGTTACACGGCCGCAGGGGCTGCACTGCGCTCACGTGATCTGACGTATGGCTCCCGAGATGGGGGGATTGAGATCTCGCCTCCGGGCACACGAGATGTCAGTCTGCAGGCGGCACTTGTTTATAGGGCAGGACTGACACACCGTGATATAAGCTGCTGATGCGATGTATAAACACCACCAACTGAAGAGTCACATTGGAGCTGCTGTTTGATTGCAGATTGCATATTTTCATGACCGTTATTATGCATACACACATCTGTTTATACCTACAGTCATAGATGCATTCTTAATTTACATACTTACACAAAAAAGAATGCGAAATACAAGAAAGAGACATTTAGGACAAAGAGGCAGCTGCACAGGTGCACTCGCATGCATTTGCACAGACAGAAAACATATATACAGTGCTTTCCTATTTTGTTTTATTAAGCCCACTTTGTGCATACAGAGTGTGTGTGTGTGTGTGTGTGTGTGTGTGTGTGTGTGATGAGCAAGAGGTCGAGATAGGTGACTGGGTCGAGAAAGAAAAGCAGTGAATTGAAGCCAATCATGACACTCCTTGTCCCTCTATATTTCTTTATATACTTCGTGAGCAACTTTCTAACGAACTTAATTTTCTCCAAAATTCTTAAGCATATTCCTCAGCATATACTGTTGTCTCCTACTGAGTTGCCCCCTTCAACCAGCCCCTACCCGAAAGCCATGCATTCCCTCACCAAACTGTGCAAGATCTGATTATACAATACGAATATAGCTTTTGATAGTGTGATCTCCTCGGGAGGGATGGGGGACTGCTATGGAAAACAGTTGTTAACAGTTAATTCAGGTCTTTCTTTTAAGGGAAGATAAAGCAGATGACATAGCGACATGGTCTGGCCAGACCTGTCACACGAATAGTTTGCGAATGAATATTACCAAATAATGTTAATGGTTTATTTTTGAGCAATATAGACTTTTTAGCGGGGGGAGGTATTTTATTTTGGGAAAGGGGAGTGAGAACTTCTGTAATCTTAGTTAATGTGATCTGTCAAGCAACTGTGCTAATTTTCACTCATCATCTTCTGTCAGGGAGGACGTCAGTGACCCCTGACCCAGTTCCGCAGTGTGAAGAGTGCACAGGAGGTAGAGGGGGGGGATGGGGTCGGGCAACGCATGGCTTCCAGCAAAATGCGTGACATGAAAATTGATAATGACCTGCGATTAAGTACATAATAGATTGGAAGAAAGTTTCGTCTGCTGCGATTTAAAAAGTGGTCTGTCAAAAATAGTAGTGATTATGAACAGCGACGTCTGCGTCGATTGCATGTGTCTTCTTCCGTTGAATTAATGATTTTCTTTAATTAAAGAGCATTTATTTCTAGCTGTGTTATTTCTAAATAGAGTCTATGTCAACATCACGCGTTTGACTGTCATTTAGAAAAATGAGGGTAAATGGGATGGGAGTCACAAAACATAAAAGATTGACCGACAAGGTGTATTGGGTGGGAGACCATGAGACAGAGCTCGTACATTCGCTAATCGCAGCAGTCGGATATTCAAACATCTTTGGCAGAAGGTGGTTTTTTTCAGCTTTTCATGTGGGAAATCTCAGTTCACCAGTTTCTGTACCTTTCAAAGGAGACTCAATCTTCACACCAGAGCTTGCGAGAGAAGTCCTTCCATAGGAAACTAAAAACACTAGTATTTCCTGCTACTATTTCTAGTAATGAGTATATTAGACGAAGGAGTCGATGATCCATTCAAAGAAGCTTTTGTTCGCTTCTCGACTTAGACACCTACCCGACACCATGGAGCCCCAGACATAGACGGTGACACAAAAGCCCTCTTTTCTCAATACATTGTAGAGGCTGGACATCCAGTCTCCTTGCAGCTGCTCTTTCTCGAGGGTGTAGATAGGACGGAGGATCCTTTCTGGGAGAGTTTCTGCAGAAGGACAGCTAGAGTGTCCTGGGCTCCGTAAGCCCCTGGTTGCAGTTGCGGAAACATGGTTAGACTGAAAGGCCGGCATTGGGGCTAGATCACAAAGCCACAGCGGGTGGAGAGAGGGGGGGGGAGGAGGGACTTGATGGGAAGACCCAGAGAGGTCGTCACTGTTGTGACGTCAGAGATATGCCGGCTACAAGCGTGTGAGGCGTAGAAGAACGGCAGCGGAAGTGATGAAAAGAACAAAAGAGGATTTGTGACACTGAATACGTGTCAAGCCGTGGGCTCCAACAGATGCTGTGATATTGTGTTATCTCTGTCAAATGGCACGGACACACACACAGAGGCCATTGGACGAGGGTGTCAGCATCAAGTAGTGGTCCTCATATTCCATTCATGGTAAGCCGCCCTCGCCAAAAAAAAAAAAAAAATCTTTAAAATGATTTGATTCACAAAAAGCGACATACAATTGAGCGTATTCATGTCGGCTCTGTCGTACACACGATATACACGTGACCGCATATGAGAAGCCGACGATCCAACGATGTCTTTCAACATTTATCAGTATGAGCTCCACGAAGGGCAACTCAAGGCAGGCACATCTTATGCGCTGTCACAATTTAAGTCTCTTCACATGAGACTGCACGCGCGTGCTTCTTCTCGTGCTCTCACGGAAATTCTCACGAGCTTGTATGTCGGCTGGTGACGTCGCGCTCCTTACAGAGCTGTTAGAGGGTAACTGCTTTAGCATCATCTTCAAGGCGTGGCAGCATTAGCTGCAAAATAAAAATAAAAAAAGCAGAAAACTCTTGGAAGGCGTCTTGAGCCGCTATCTTACAAATAAGTTTTCTTACCTGTTGGCCGCCGTATCCGCGGTGAAGAAGTTATGGATTTATAACTGTCAGAACAAAGACAACAAACATATGCAGGCAATGCGAATTTCTCGGAGCAATATCTGAAAGAGTTAAAAAACTTGGCAAAGTCACAAAGAATGCTTACACCTAGAGTGTGAGTAGAATGTATGGTATCACTATTTTCAAGTATGTAAATGTGTTGTGTTTGAGATATTCTAAAACACTCTGTTGCTGACCAGCAGCCTGACCTGACAAGACGACTTCATCTTTTTCCTTCGGTTCGTAGAAATTCACAAAAACGCAGGCTAAATGATTAGAGCGGCTTCATATGCCCAAATCATGTACCTACAACCCTGTCAGACGGCGTGTGCATGGTATTACTAAAGACAAATTGATCACTTCCTTAATCATGAAGAAAGTACTTTTATAAACAGTCACATTTCCAACACGGAAAAAAAGTCTTCGAAATTGCTGACTTTAGAGAAAGCAGATTTTTAAAGTTTTTAAAACTATTTAGGAATACTCAAGGTGTGATGAATTACTCTGTGGTCTTCTGTTGCTACTGTTTCTTTACAACACTTCTTCCTCGCGAAAACAAATATTCTCAAGGGAAAACTCTGAGCTTTCTCGTTCCATCATCTGATCAAAGTGTTTCCCTTGTAAAACTTACCAAACGATTTAGCGTTCTGTTTTTCTAATTCTGTATGTCTGGTGTCTTCTTTTAGGCATTCCTAAGAGTTATGATAAGATTTCAGGTTAAAAAAAAACTTTCAATGAACGCAGCTATACAGCGAATGCACGTGCCAGAAGGTGTGTCCTTTATTCCTGTAGCTGCTAAAAATAAAGACTAGGACAGCGAGGGACCGAAATTACTTTTTTATGCAGTAGTCCTTCAATGTTTTGTTGTAAATTGGCTGGCGGGACTACAGCAAGTTCAGATATGTAGAGGTATAAGCGTTTTGTTGATAACATGCTCCAGAAAAAGAGTCGAATGATTTTAGTTACTAAAAATAGAGAGTATGATATTGTTGTTAGTTACTGAAAGAAGAGATTATAGATTAAGTTACTATGACAAGGTGATGAGTATATCTCTTGTTTCTTCTTTTCAGTCACTTAGCTATCGTTTCAGGGCAGTCTTTCGTTGCAAAGTTATGATCAATGGCAACGGCATCACAGAGACTTATATGAACGGGGTACAGCTCGAAGAGGTAAGCAGCTTCAGATACTTGGGATCCACCCTCTCCAAGGACGGCAGCTCCACGCAAAACATCCGCATCAGGATCGCGACAGCAACAGCAGCAAGGGCTGGGCTAGATAGGATCTGCCATAGCCATAAGATAAGGTTCACTACCAATAAAAAACAAGCTGGGCAAATCCCTGGTAGTGCCGAGCCTGGTCTACGGATGCGACACATGGACTCTGCTCGTCGAAACGGAAAGAAGAATCCAGGTATTCGAGAACAAGTGCCTGAGGAGGCTGCTCCGGATCTCCGGATAATCAAAGAACATAAAATCAACGACTTTGTAAGAAACAAGATGGCCACACTGGTAGGACACCAGGAACCTCTACTATCAACAGTCAAGCGACGTAAGCTGGTCTTCTTTGGCCATGTGACACACCATGACAACTTGTCGAAGACTATCCTTCAAGGCACCTTGGAGAGTGGCCAACGCCGCGGTGGTCAGAGGAAGAACTGGGTTAAGAAGGTCAAAGACTGGACTGGTCAAGAGTGGCGACCATGTCAGCTGCCGCGTTTATCCATGTGGTCACCCCCAACGACAGGTGCCGGTCAAGGGACGACTAACTGACTTTCGTTGCAATCTTCATCCTCCACATGGATCCATCTTTGGAGTGGAGTGCTCTTTGGCCATGTTATATCTCTATCTGACTTCAGTACCGGAGGTGCTGAGTCGTTTGCTATTTAAAAAAGGATACATTTAGTTATTTAAAGAAGAAACCAAGACACGTTTACGATAGCAAACACACACACAGGGAGAAGAGTCAATCACATCATCATGTGAGACTGAATCAGCGACGAACTCCAAATAATATTAATTGATTAATAAAGCTTTTAATGTGGGACTTTGACACAATCTACCGCGTTACCGTGGTTTCACAGGAGCTTGACAACATAACTGACGCTGGAGCCTTTTATCTAGAACTTAAGGGAAGGGGCCTTAAAATAATAATAATAATAATAATAATAATAATAATAATAATAATAATAATAAAGATTAGCAGGGTGAGAACAGTATTGGGGCAACGGTTTGTCGGCTAGGAATTCGAGCCGCATGGGTGATGTGACAAGAAAGTACATTTTTTTCTAGCGTGCGTCAAGTGATGATCTGTGGCGTTAAGTGAGAGGGTTTTTTAAATTTTTTATTTTGTTGTTTTTATAGCACTAACATAACCCACGCGCAGGAAAATGCACACTACATAGCCGTAATAAGCTGTTAGAGAGCTACGTAATAGAATGGATATTGCAATAGTTAAAAAAAAAAGTGACGGACACAGACGTAAGCAAACAGAGTGGGAAAACGAGGGTTGGGGTTGAACGTGAAAGCGTAATTGTACAAGAAAGAGAGACTCCTCTAATTTGTACAAGAGATAGAAAGAACATTGTACACGAGAGAGAGAGAGAGAGAGGGTCATCCAACTGTAGAGGAGAGAGAACATCTACCTGTACGAGAGAGACGTACATAACATGAGATAACTTCCTATACGCACTTTTGACAGAATGATTGATAAATCTATCAGACTAGGACCCCTAGCGTCATGTTACACTACCTATATCTGAAGAAATGTGAAACGTAAGATATGGGAGATAATTTTGTTTTTTCTAAGTAGTGTGCTCTGCCGGCAGCGCATGTCGGCGCCTACTTGCGGAGTTGATGGCGAGGTCATCACACGCCAGGATGCCCTGTCTGCTTCCGGTAGATGGCAACCAATGCTGAAGGTAAATGACCTGTAACGCCCTATATATGCTCACAAAGTCCTACACATCACGGGGCCCTCAAAGTAGCGATACCCAGATATAATAAGCATGGTGAAATCTGTAATCTTACCCTTATGTATGCTTATTTTGCAAAGGAGAAAAGCTTATATCTATCTCTGATTTACTTCATCATCCTAAACTTCAGTTTTAAAATGTTTAGCCGCAGTCCAACTAAACTGAAATCGTGTAAAAATGTTCATCTCACGCAATAAATGTAGATTTTGCAACGTGAAAAGGTCTGTAGCAGATTTCAGATATCTCTGACCACCAGGTAGTCATGATGCAGGATAAACATGGCAGGATAAATAATCTTCTTGAGTTTGCTGGCTGGACCACTGTGGCGGGAGTGAGGATGGGGGTTGGCAAGGGGGGGGGGTACTTCCATTTATGTTTCATGATACTAAAATGTCGTGCTCAGCGGGGAGCTTTGACGAGGGTTTATTTTAAATGGGGAAAATAATAAAGTTCAAGAGACCGAACGTACACATGCACAAACCAGCACACGCGTCCACTAACAAAAAAATATGCGCGCGGGACACGTACGCACGCAAACACATACAAGCGCGCGCCTGCACACACACACACACACAGGTCCCTTCAAACCTCATTAAAACTTTAGGTGAAGTCAACTTGCCTACACCCGACCACAGAGGGGTCAAATGAGACATACGGACATAGGAAGGATATAATTTTGTGCTGAATCAGGAACTAATCATGAAAAGCTGAGTGAGATGTACCCGTCCTGATCTGCCGCCTTTCTTGTTTCCAAGGCGACCGAATAGTGCTGAGTGTGCGGAAAGTAGAGGTAGATTCACGTAGTTACCACGTGACTTTCCCTTCACGTGCTGGCGGGTCGTGTTTGTTTTCCAATGCTAGATTGGGGAGCTACCTTTTTACACTAGCAAATGACTAACGTCAAAGCTAAACCCGAGGTAAACACAGGTCGTTACCCGAGGGTTCGCCCGTTTCGCGAAGGACGATGTCTTCAGGCTGAAGGAAGGGGGTGGGCAGGATGTGGGTGGGGTGGAATGGCTGCGATGAGAAAGACGAGTGTTGACACTGATGATTGCTTCCACAATGGCTACCCTATGCTGCCACACGAGTGTCAGTTGATTGCGTCTTCAACTCTGTGTCCAGCGTTTGTTCCTATCAACAAGCAAATTATCTTACTTGCTGTATTGGTTAGGGTTAGGCGGATCAAAATAACCGCTGAGAGAGAAAGAAGAGGAGAGGTCGGGTGGCAAAGGAGAGGGAGAGAGAGAATGTACAAAGTATGAGAGAGTATGAGAGAAAGAGACGTCTGCACGAAAATCTGACCAATCAGAGACACATACTCGCAAGCGCGAACGGACATGCTCATGTACACACATACATAATACAAAGATACATCTGTACACACATAAGTACGCATTAACGCAAGTAGTGCCCATTCACCACTCCAAAGACAAGGTATACATGCAAATAGGTAAAACATAAGAGCTTTCTCCCCTCCAAGATCGTTAAAACACAGAATTTAAATTTAAACCAGCTTGGAATATTTGCACCGAATGATGATAATGATGATGATCAATAATAATTACAATAAATGCTGGTGACCGTTAATGGCTAACATGCTTTACATAACAAAGGATTTGTGCTGGAAATATGCAAGCATTTAATGATACAGGAAATCAGGAGTAAATGTGACGGAAAAAGTGGAATTTGGAGAGCTTGATGTAGGCTTTACGTGATTAGATGGCGAGCCATGATGGTCACGTTTTATCTTTTTCTTTAAACTCTTTTTGACTTTGTCTTTTAAATTTGCTGGCGTGCGAAACACATAATCACCAGAACAATTACTCTCTTCTCGTCCTGAAGTCTTCACACTCAACTCTGTGGGACGACGACTTCCACCACACTGCGTCATCGCCCCAAAGAAGATTTACTAGCACAGGTTGTTAGAAGCAGAAGAACACAAGAAGCAAAGACGCTAACGAGCTTCTCCTCTGCATACAGTTTGTCGAATATGTGGTTATATTTGGCAAATGTGTATGTGTGGATCATATAGACACCAAACGCGGCAGGGAGAAGGGAGCTCGAATGTGGGAACAGGGAACATGACACGGATTGTTCAGCTAAGTAGGACCTTAAATCGTGAAAAATGAAGGACGTGAGAAGTGTAGTCAGACATTTTGCAGCCCTCAAAGCAGCAAAGGGCGTGGCCAGTGCCTGTGAAGTGGTTGACAGCGGGTGACATCTGCAGTCCATGGGTTAATCTCGTGGTGACAGTTTTGTAATGATTCACGCCTCTAACTTCGCGGCTACCTGCGCGGCATCAACTCGCTGATTCTCACCTGTGAAAGAACAACCAAGGAGTGGATTGTCAGCTGAATGGAGTCTGGGGGCCAACTTTTAATAAACAAAGGATCGGCTTCCCCGCTGGTCCGCTGGTCGCAGAGAGATTTACCTGCGGTCATGAATACCTGCACGAAGATCGCACCAGGGGCACATCAGCCGCCGTGACAGCCCCGGATGTAGGAAGATTACAAGGAAATGAACGCCTCCACTAGACAAGGGGGGTCAGTATTCCAGGCTTGTGAATGGACCTAAACGGAATATCAGTGACAGAGTGAGCTGGAGACTTGAGGTCAAATGCTGGTGACCCCACCCGTGAGAGGGTCTAGCCGTCCGATGACGAATGAAGCCAAATCAGTCGAAACCTGACCTCTGCTGGAGTTTTCGGAAAATCCGCTGTTCCGGGTGTGGTACAGTCGAGCGGCGCCATTGTAAGTTATCTCGATACAAGTTAAGCAGACTTCAAAAGAAGCAGAAGAACCACGGAACATAACTCAGCTGTCAACTGATCCCTCAGGTCTGCAGGCCTATCACCAATATTACCACACTCTCAACTGATCTCTTAACACTGCAGGCCATATTGCCAATATTAACACACTCTCAACTGATCTCTTAACACTGCAGGCCATATTGCCAATATTAACACACTCTCAACTGATCTCTTAACACTGCAGGCCATATTGCCAATATTAACACACTCTCAACTGATCTCTTAACACTGCAGGCCATATTGCCAATATTGCCAATGCTCCATCAGCTCTCAAGGACCATCGCAATAAAACATTGCCATCGACAGTCCCCTCAACTTAATAGGTTCTCCGTCAATATCGCACTACCCTCAACTTCTATCTTCATTGAGAATAAATAAAATTGCACTACCCTAACTGGCAGTTATTTCTCCAGTCATCATCCTAAACGACAATCCAACAGGCGACCTTCTGCACTGAACGCACTAATCCCAAGTTTTCTTAGTCCCCTCCTTCTCAATCCTCCATCCAACCGTTGACTAGTTAGCAGTGAAATTAATTGTGGCCTCTATCTTGAGTACAAAATCTTGTAAGTGTTCAGTCATTGCCTGTATACGCACAGACGAAGCACGTTTGTCACGCCTAGACTCGTTAATCACACGGTAGTGCCCGGATGACGAGACAAATGTGTTTCTTTTCCAGGAGTCAGACCCTTGTATTGCACGCACAAAATACATCATACAGGAGCAGTACATTTTAAACAATGCTATTATCTGGCCTGAATAAAAAAAAATATTTTTCTGTGGTCTGAACAATGGTCATGACGAAAGTCATGTGAAAGCAGAAGGGGTTTCTATATTCTCAAAATGTCATCGACTGAAAATGTAATCTGAGTGACGTCAACTAAATAGCAGCAGCAAGGACTTGTTTAGGTCCTTGGTTAGCGAGATAAACCAATAAGCAGCAGAAAAATATAATAACATAATAATAAAACTTTGTTGTACAGTAATGTAGTGACACATATTCCCACCCCTCTTTTCTGCACACCCAATAAAAACCAAAAGCGAAGATCGATCAACTACTTTAGAATCGGACGAGGAAAAGAACTGGGCCGACATCTGACCTCGCACCTGACCTTGTGACCCGAAAGGCGCCTTCAGGTGTCACTTTGATCAGGCGGCAAGGTGACTCATGCGCGAACTCCCCCCTCCCTAACCACACCCAAAATATATATTAAAAAAAAACAGTAAGTCGGCGGTGTTGGGAGGGGTAGGATTCCAAGCATACTCTAATTTGTGAGAATTTTGTTTTATGGGACCAAGAACTTTTGTATCTTCCTGAAGCGTTATCCGAGTGAAGCCTGGGAAGGGAAGGTCTACCTGGGAGCAAAGAGACCTCTTCTTGATGTCTGGCTCTCAATTTTCTAGTCAGTACCTATATAGCACGTCAACACAACTCAATAAAGTCAGTGCTATGCAGAATTGTCTGTCATAGTTTCTACTAGTTAAAAAAAAAATTGAAATTAAAATTGGATTGTACCAACGCCTAGCTCCATGCCTTGCTGTATCATTTACAGACAGATGGGGATGGTGTTCGTACAAGCCGGCCTCGGACGCTCTCTCACTCTCTCTCTCTCTCACACACACACACACACACACACACACACACACACACACACACACACACACACACACACACACACACACAGAGCAAACCTCAAAAGGATACGAAAGAAATGTTATGTCAAATAAACGAAGTGTGCGTTTGTTTGCTAGTTTTGAGAAAAGAAACAGACAAACGTCTTTAAGTTCCCTTTTCTATGTGAGGCGCCAAGAGGGGAGTTTTTATATTTTTCTCCCCGTCACTGTACAATTCATTCTATAAGTATAGAATGCATTCTATAACTAGAGAGAGAGAAAATCTCGCTAAACCCAGAGCTTTTCATATATATATATATATATTGTTCTGAAAAGTTACTATCCAATTTATTTTATACCTTAAGTTTCATTCTGTGTGTATAAAATGTACCCTAGCTTTACAATTTAATTCTGTGTCTATAGAATGAATTCTATAACTACAGAAACGAATTGTATAAGCAACGATGCGAATTTTATACGGAACGAGGCTCTGAAGGTCAGCCAATCAGAAATCTCCTAACAAAAGTGACCAGTGGTATGTACTGTCTGCTGCACCTTCAACATTTCACTCAGTTTGAAGGTATCAAAACTTTTAATTGAGCTTAAATCTTTATAAAATATAAAGTACAGTTTGCACAAAGGATTCCTTTGTGTACCTGATGTCTTGGGTAGAAGGGAGCAAATGACACTCGTTCTGGCGCTGGTTGCACAACATGTTTCTGAACCTTAAAACTGTTCTAAAGAAGCAAAATCTTTTCTCTGCCATTTAGATGCATTGCACAAGAACATACAAAAATTTGTACTGACTGGACGGAAAGTCAGACTTAAACAAATTTATCTTACTTAAAGCAGTTTTAGTTTTAAAAATTATAAAATTGTGGTGTGCACTTTAAACTGATTATCTAAATAGAGTTAAGGCCTAAAAGTGTTTAAAATTAGAGATGTGTTGTGCAACTGGCCCCTGGCCAAACGCTATTGCACTAAAATGTGGACATGCGAAAAGCGCAATTTACTGCAGAAAAACCTGAGTAACTAAGAGACAATGACTAGTAAAGAGTAAATGCTACTATAATCATAGAAGAGTATAAACTCCTTAAACTAAGAAACTTTTTGAGACTTTTCTTGTGTGTTTACGAAGGTCACTCATTGTTAAGGATCCTAATTGGCCAGCAGACAGGTCTAGTACAGCTGAGGCAGAAACATCACCATCAGCCAGGGCAGATAATATTATGTATGTGGTCACTTTAATTAGAGTAGTTTCGGTACTGTTCGGTTTACAGTTCTGTAATTATACAATCCATAGAATTAAATAGTATAGGTGAGATGCATTTTATAGTTACAGAATGAAATTGTATGTATAAAATGAACTGGATCGTAACTTTCCACTATAATCTAAATGAAAAACTTTGGTTTTAACGAGATTTTCTGTCTCTAGTCATAGAATGAATTCTTTATTTATAGTATACATTCTATACTTATAGAATATAGTTATACAACGCATTTTTAAATTATAGAACTAATTATAATTCATTTTATGATTATAAATCGAATTGTATAGTTGCAGAGAGAAAAATATACAAATTCCCCCCTCCCGCCCCGTTGGCGCCCCTGACTTCTCGTGTCCACAGGTTTGTCTCTCCGGTCCTTCCTCCAGCCCATGCAGAGATTTCTTTTTCGTGAATTCGAGGCGAGCACCCTGACCACTAGGTGTTCTCAATCTCAAACTGAACTTGACAGGGAAGATTAACAGCAAAACGCTTGCCATAAGAGAGCAGGTAACATACCCCTTCTTTCTTCTAGAACCTGGAGAGAAAATGAGAGGATTGGGTGTGCGAGCATGACGCCGGGTAAGTCCCCCTCCGTTTGGCGTGCATTACGCGGCTTTAGTCCTCTTTAGTCCGACAGTGGCCTTTCATTATCCGCCATTTGGGTTGACGTGAAGTTTGGACCCTTAGTAATGGACGCGGAAATAGATGACCTATGAGCCATAGCGATGCTATTTCCCTCCCCTCCCCTCCCCCAGTCTTCACGCACTGATGACCAGCGACACGAGGTGCTGTGAAACACCGCCACTTGCACACCTGAGGCCGTGGTTATGAAGCGAGGGAGCAAAGTGCGGAAACGAAGGGCAAGAGTCTTTAGTCGGGAGTGTGGGGTGTGCAGACCCCACAAACATCTTTTTGTGTTTCTTTTCCCTTGGTCATCCTTGTCACTGTTCACGTCTTCTCTTAACCTTGCCACCTCCCTTCTCTTTTTTTTTTTGCTGCGCAATGAGCATTCTTCTGAATGGATACCTGCACATTACAAATCATCATCATCATCATCATCATCATCATCATCATCATCATCATCATCATCATCATCATCATCATCATCATCATCATCATCATCATCATCATCATCATCATCATCTCTCTTAAAACACACAGATGTAGTAAGTAAAATTATGACGAAAACATTAAAGTCGGAAGGGGACAAGCTGATTGCACAAGCTATGCGCTGGTTCAGGATATGTATGTAAAATATTGTATATGTATGTAAAAGAATAAGGAGTATGATATATATATATATAGTATGCACGTATTTATATTTGCATCCTTGGGAAAGCAGGTTATGTCAAGTTGGAGAATAACTGTACATGAGAACAACCTTTAGTGCTTGACGGGCTTAGATATTTCTTCAGATTCCAACTTCATGAAGATGTCCATTCTTATCTAGTTTTCATATTTTTGAATAGAATTTATATTTCCTGCTCTTCTCAAAGTCTTCATTCTGCTTCGTGTTTGTCCGTGTCGACTTTTACCTACAATTTTTCTGTCTCTTTGTTTAGCTGTGAAGCGTGCACCTGTGAACAAACATATGCTGACGTGTATGCGCGCGCGCGCGGGCGTGTGTGTGTGTGTGTGTGTGTGTTTCTGCATGCCTCTGTGCCTCCATTCTTGAAAAAATTGGATTAAAAACTATTCGTAGCAGCGAAAGGGGCAATATCCTGACATAAGGTAATTGCTTGCGGTCTTTCATCTATTACCTTGTGTCAACCCAGATTTTTTTTTAACAAAGGCTTACTCGAGTTTTATTTTTAGTGCCGTTCCTATTCATTCATATCTGGACGCCGAGCTACGATTGCACGATTACGGGGAAGATGCTGCAGGCTGAAACATTCGTATGAAATATTCATTTACACGTCCCTGTGTGGACTCTACCATCGTGTTTCCGGAGGTCTCACGCACGTAGCCGCCCCGTAGTGTTGACAGATCTCGGTTGTCACGTGTCTGTGTTATAGCTCACCTTAACCGTAACACCTGTCCGCTGGCATCCGCACGCTCCTTTCTCCCAGCCCCACCGCCGTTCTTCTGACTCTATTCCCTCCCTCCTAGAGTCTAGCCGACTGCAACACACTCGTACACCTTTAACTTATTCCTCTTACTCTCACCTGGTGATACCTGCTGCAGTCTGTGCCTTTCGAGCTCCAATCCTCTTACTTGCATTTCCCCCTTTTTTCCCTCTCATCTTATTTTACCCAAATTATTGTTCCTTTTGTCTCATGTCATCTTCTTTTTCAATTTTCCTACTCCAACACGGTTGTCTCTCAGTTTTCTCCTCATCTCCTCACTTCACCTGTCTTAGATCATCATCTGTTCCAAAGTGTTGTCTGAGTGTCTTCCTTATCTTCTGTTACCTGTGCTAGATTAGCATCTATTCTAGATCAAGGAAGGGGGAAACCTTTTCTTCTGCCGAGGGCCATTTTGGATATTTATAAAATCATTCGCAGGCCATATAAAATTACGAACACCAAGCCTGGCACTGACGGTCCTGTGAGTCGCTGCAAGACAGGCAGACGGGCAGCCGACGAGAAGTATATCCTGTAATGGACGGTCCTTGCTTGTCCCTTAAGATTTACATTATTGTTATGAATATGTTTATTATATTTTTATATTGTTATGTAAAAAAAACTTCTAGATTTATTGAGTTTCGAGTCTTGCCTGGGGTTGCCTTGGCAAATGATTTCATGTGCCTTATTCGGCCCGCGGACCGGAGGTCCCCCCCCCCCTGCTCTATTCCGACATTGTTGTCTTTTTGAGTATCTTTATCTCCTTGGAGTACCTGTCCTAGATTATCCTGTTCCAACATTTTTGTCCTTCTGGGTGTCTTTATCTTCTTACAGTACCTGCCCAGCATTATCCCGTTCAAACATTGTTGTCTCTCCGACTGGCTTTATCTTCTTACAGTACCTGTCCCAGATTATTCCGTTCAAACATTGTTGTCTCTCCGAGATTATCCTGTTTCAATGTTGTCTCTCTTTGTTCCTTATCTTATGTCACCTGTCTTAGATTATCATCTATTCCAACATCGTTGTCTTTGTTCCTTATCTTTCGTCACTTGTCTCAGATTATCCAACATGGTTTTCTGTGAGGGTCCTCCTCGTCTCGACCGTTTCTTCTTCCCCTCCTTGCACCAACACGGTTATTTATTGTTCTCTTCATCTCAGCGCCATTTTCTCTCTCAATTTCTCTTCCTTGCTTCTCTCTCTTCATCTGGAGTCTTCCATCATGCTCCATATTTTGGCTCGTTTAGTTTCGTCCATAACTTAGAGTACCTCCCGCTTTCCCATGAAAAGCGTGTATCTGAGAGAAAAAAAATATTTTCATTCCTTCTGTGTGGACCTTTGTTGAGTCGCTCGGTGGGCTGGTAATGTGAAGGTTGGGGGCGGGTGGGGGCAGTTCATTGCCCCGTCTCTATCCTCACCACGACCTCCTTGGGACGTGACCTGAAATGACCTCTATCTTAATAATATAATATGTGCAAACCTCACCTCCCTCCTGTTCTCAGGCCTCACATTTTTTCTTTCATGTTCTCCGGCAACGTGTGAATTGTCAGAGGGGGCGTACAGTCTCCTCCCCTTTCATGTCGCGAGACTTCCAAAACACAACCTTCTTACCCTCCTTCGTTTGCGTGTCAGCTCGGACTTTCTTTTAATTCCACAACACCTCTCTCTGTTTTGCTCTTTCTGTGTTTGTATTTCTTTCTCCCCTGCTTCTTCTCTGTCTCTCTCTCTCTCTCGCCCGTGCTATTTCCCTCTCTTTCTCTGTGTTTCTATTTCTCTCTTTCTCTCTGAATTGTCTGCGTTCCTTTTACCCACCTCACGGTGTGAACAAAGAGTATAACATTATAGACACCAGTTC
This sequence comes from Marisa cornuarietis, assembly GCA_004794655.1. NCBI lineage: Eukaryota > Metazoa > Mollusca > Gastropoda > Architaenioglossa > Ampullariidae > Marisa > Marisa cornuarietis. The sequence continues at coordinate 1,502,673 of SMMW01000650.1, read as the reverse complement.
CGTGTCTTTTCTTCCACGGTTTTATTGCTGCAAGCATCGCCTTTCTTCCCTTTTATTTCTTTTGTCTCTCACGCAAATCATTATTTTGTGGTTCTTGCCCGCTGCTTCACCACAAAAGTGTTCTATTTCTTCGACGAAAATAAAACCAGATTACAAAAATCCGTAGCCTTTTATCCCTCTGCAAGACTGCATACTGTAACTCTCCCCAAGAATGCAGATGGTCGGCAAGTCTGTGCAGATTACCCGGATGTAAGGCACTCTTCTACGTCGAAATTTATAATGGTCCTTCCTCGCTGCTTATTCACCCAGAAATTTGTGAAGTTCTGCGTTTTTGTCTGATGCTGACACTGGAGAACAGGCTTCACATCCTGCAAGACGAGGAGCGCCCTAAACCACACGAGCAGCTGTTCTGCTCAATCGCCGTGGAACAAGGTTCCTTGACTACGTCACTTAAAGGTCACTCTCTAGTCTCTGCTGCCGGTCTCTCGGAAAAATCATGTGCGGCAAGGCTGTAGAGTGGTCTCCCTTAATCTAGCCTGTTCAACGATTTCGACTCGAGCTTTTACACAAGAGTGCCTCAAACAAACAAGTGGTTTGAAGAAACTTTTACAGCAGATCTGAATGGGCCTGATTTAAATTCCGCATTCCTTGCACTTCAAGCTCACCAGAAAAGCAGTAAAGAAAAAAAAATCCCACAGTGAAGCGTCACAGAAGATAAATGCCAAAACTTCAAACAATTTTTGACTTCTATTTATGATCATAGCTCTTTATGATAAAAGAAAGGGGTAATGAATAGTATGAAATAAAAAATAATACACCTTGCAATATAGCTTATATTTATACAGTATAGCTTAAGATTACACACTTATCATATTTAATAACAATAATAATAATAATTAGAGCTAGTATATAACGCCATATCTCGCCCTTATGGGCAAGCTCATGGTACTTAACAAAAAAAAAAAAAAAGAAACACGCGCACTCACACGGACGCACTCAGCATAACTTGCAAACGTGTTGTCTACAGAATGCCAAATGGTAGGCAATATATGCAGCCAGACGTTGCCTGAAGAGAAGCAGTGCATATTCACCGATATAATACTTTCAAAACGTTCAGCGCTTTCAAACACTTTCATGAATCATTTTACATTTGCGCTCTATGAATTTTCGAAACCCCGCTATGATAATATTTAATATCTATCTGCATGATTTGTTGTTTGCTTCTGAAAGTTTTGAGCCAGCATGAGTGCACCCTTAGAGACAAAGACCTGCTTTCTATGCTTACAGTACTGTTTATGTTCACAAAGTTCTAACCTGTTTAACATGTCTTTTTACTCTTAGATCTTGTCTCTAAATTTCCTTTTCATTTGTGTGATTTCTGTCTTTTAGCCCTCTTTCTTTCAGCCGTCTGTTTAGGAAAAGCTTTGAAGGTGATTGCGATGTCAGCACGTGACCGATGACGGCGGCCGATGACGCACGTTCAGGTGAAGAAACGAAAAGCTGAAGCATAGGATACCTTTATCCACCCCCTTCAGGTAAGGTAGGTAAGTCTGATGCTTTGAAGTGGAGTATGGAGGTGAAGGACACACACACACACACACACACACACACACACACACACACACTCTGATGAAACGGCAGGCATCCACTTCCTGTAAACAGGAAGAATGCCAAGGTTCTCGCAACTATTTTGAGAACATATGACGTTCGCTTGCCAGATCATCTCTTCCCTGTAAGGACCACACACGCATGCGTACACAATATATACCTACTCACGCCACCAAAGCCTACAGACTGATCTGAAGTATGAATCCACGTATGAGAGCGAGCCTTCCTTCTTTTGCTGGATAGGTCATACCAGAGATAGTGCATTACATCTTGCATGGGAAAAGTATACATACAATAAAAGCTCGATTACTAAAAAAAAAAAAAAATAAATAAAAAAAAATTCGCCAGGCAATAACTTCGGCCAGCAGAAAAGTTCCACGCGTTAACAGTGAAATATGGGCACATAACCAGTGGTCTGTGAGACGGAGGGGCGTATGGATATATCCGACATTAAAGGGCCTGTACCTCACTTGCCTGTTTCACGCTATCGTAAGAGGGCGCCACAGGTGCTGCTTGCTTCTCTTCCGTCTCGAAGATCGACACGCCGTACCCAATCACGTTTCAGGAATTTGTTACTGCTTGCAGGTATATTCAAACAGATTTTAATGAACCAGAAATCAACAGGCAGGCAGGCAGGCAGGCAGGCAGGCAGACAGATCGCAAGAACAAAAAAAATCACTTTCGATTGAGGAGAATCCTACGCCCATGAGTTTTGCACGAAGAGATCAGTGTAGTATTCTGCTTGTGAAATGAAGTTTTCGCAACCTTTTCCTTTGAGAATCTCATGTTCTATCAAAGGCCTTGCAAATTCGTCTTCAGTCAGAACTACGGCAGGCTTGTAGTGAACCGGTGGCAGGTGGTTAGTGAGGAAAGAGAGCAGCTAAAGTTTCTTTTCAGTCTGAAGAAAGAACGGCTCAGTTCGCACGATTGTCGATGCAACTGGCTGTTTAAAGTCCTAGTTGGGTCAATTTTCTTATAATAATAATAATAATAATAATAATAATAATAATAATAATAATAATAATAAAGCAATGGTAGGGTAATGATCAAGGCGAGATACTGCTTCCCAAAATGTACTGTTCTGCCTAATTCCATTCTCGAGATACACGCCTTATATATCCCCCTGTGCAGAACAAAGTCAACAGAAGAGACATCAGACTTGTATATAGAGATAAATATACATTGTCAAAACTATAGCCAAATGTCAGAGCTTGGACTATATGTTAAGTGAATGTTAAAACTGAACAAACCTGACGTCACGAGTTTGACCTCATTCTGTGAATGGTGATGCTCGAAGGTGTGTATCTCGAGAACGAAAGAAGATTACTCACCCAGATTGTGAGAAAGATTATCATAACTTGAGCATTAATCAGTCATTAAAAAAAACTGCATCCTACCAGACATTTAAGGAATTCTGGAGCAAGGAACTTTGCTTTCAACATCCCAAAACCGTTCTTCAGGCTCTAAAGTGGGAGGCCTGTTATGTAAGGAATTCTGGCCACGATCAATTACTCGAGCACCTGATTAACGATCGACACCTGCTTATCCCTCTTGCTCTTTTAACAAGCGGTGCACCGAACCAAAGAGGTTGTTTTGAGAGGTTGATTTATCTTCTACATGCGCCTTCAGGCCGCTTCTACGAGGTATTTGAATGACATCAAAGTTTCTCACCTCTGGAAGAGGTCAGACCTGGTTGAGCTCAGTTGCTGGCAAGACGATTGGCGTTGTAGCTGATCATTACTCACCTTTCCAAGGTGTCTGAAACTAGAAGCCCGCAACTGTCGCTTTATTAATGAACACAGGTGCAAAACTGTTTCGCTGTGCTTAGGCCCGAAACTAGGTGTGTTCTTTGCTTTTTTTTCAAGGTTCATTTCCAGATAACCTCAAGGCGTGTTTATCATACGCAGAAACCGCAGAGCAAAAACAGCAACAGCGACAGCAACCCATTTCGGTCTTACCAATATTGATACAACTGATGCTGTCGGGAACGTTTTAACGGGTTTTCTTTTTAAAAAAAATGTGATGACCATAAATCGAGGTGTCAGAAAAACGCAGATTTCTCGTTCTATAGCAGTCCCAGTGACTGAGACGACTCATTTAGTCTGTTAAAACGATTTTACAGTAGAGAGCAACAGAGGACACGAAGAACTTGAAGACGCACACGAAGTCAAACGTGATATTCAACCCAAAACTGCTGCAAGTTTAACAGAAAATATATGTCAAAAGTTTTGTTCGTTCAAAGATCACGATCCGCTTGGTTAGAAAGAAAGGACTGAAGAACCTGACTGGGAGAAATATGCCAGCACTTGATGTCATAACACTTGTTTAAAGGCAGGAGATTACCCCATAAACGTCTACAGCTTAAACTAACAGAAACAGCTTTACTTGTTGACAAGACCAACACTTGGGGGGCGTGTTAGGAAAATTTTACGCCATTAAGCGGTTAGCACTTGGACAGTGGTGCGGTTACGGCCAGTCGATGTCCACCTTAATGGAAGAGAAGACTATGTACACAGACGCTGACGCTCTTCCAGGGGACACGTCCGCTGTGTCAGGCCTGTCCTGCTGAGGATGTTGACATCGCTTCAATAATTGCGGTTACTTTGCCGTAGATTGCAATATAAACACTTCAACCCTTTCCTCCAGGGAAGAGACTCTTCTGGATAAAAAGAAATGCTAAGTGTTACTTACCTCCATCGACCGTGCGCGCGCACACACACACACACACACCACTGATAGAGAACAACGCAATACTTCTGATAATACTTACAAAAATAAAAACAATAAGGTGTTCTGATGTATTGCTGTTCCTTATATGCATTATATATATATATATATTGCTGTTGCTTTTGGTGTTTTACAAGTGCAAATAAAAAAATGTACAGAGCCTGCATGCTAGAAGGCCAGAACATGTTAGAATACTAACATTCACAGACTACAGTAAGTCGACTGTGATACAAATGAAAGACAAACATACAGGACACGTCACAACTGTGCCACATAGATCACCACCTAACCACAAAATAAAGTCTTGAAAAAGGCGAGACGGTAGAGATGATATATTTTTAAACTTCAAATGTTTTTGTATCCAGGGAAACAACATTTCTCAGTTTGGTGGACATCGGATTCCTGGCGCGCTCTCTCTTTCTCTCTGTATCTCCCACCCTACCTCAGCCACACCTCAGGTTCCTTACATTTTCTTCTTTACCTGTTTATTGGTTAGAGCGAAACCTTTTAAACGGAGCAGGCCACACTCACCGCAGTATCGCAGAATTTCAGAACAAACAGACTTTCAAAACAAGCAAGGGACCAGAAGAAACAAAATTACATTAAGAAAAATAGACGCTGCTGGGAGGTGGCAGCCGACAGACATGTCGAAGAACACATTATTGAGGCTCGTAGTGAGCGGCTGCAAGTTAATGAATGGCTGGCACGTTGAGCTGGAAATGTTGGAAACAAAACCCAGAGAACCCAGAGTGCACTTGAAAGTCTTGATTACGTTCTCGAGGAAGAGGCCATCATTTGACAGTTTTGAGAGACAATAATCGGCGCCATAAAGTCGTAGGTCAACTTCCTTCTTTCTTTCTGTCCGTGTGGAGACGAAATAGACACGTTCGATAGTAGATGTGTGTGTGTGTGTGTGTGTGTGTGTGTGTGTGTGTGCACGTACATATGTGCGTGCCTCTCTCTTCTTGCATGTGTGTGTGTGTGTGTGCGCGCGCGCCTCTGGGCAATGTTGCTCATGTTCGTCATAGTAACTCAAGACGGTACTAGTAATACACTCTGCATTGAGCGGACGTGACCTGCCCAAGTCTTCAGCCAGCCAGACGCTGAGGACTGGGACTACAATGGTAGCGCGAGCAGCTCTCATCTCACAACGTTTAGAGGGAAGTGAATGAGACCGCCCCCACTCACCACCAAACAAAAGTAGTCCAGCTGTTACATCTTAATCCGGTTTTGATTATCAAGCGTAGTGACCTTTTGAGCTCCCACCTCCCCTATCTTGTGGTGGGGGACGGAACCTCTCAAAAACTCTGATTCTTTGATCGAATGTCGCTGAAGTAGTCATACCCGTGGCCATACAGGTGGAGCTCTCGCCCCCCGTTCTTTAGAGGGAAAAATACGCACAAAAAATGCTTTCATACACCAAAGTCACCTCTTTTCTGGAGACAGAAATGAAAATGGAATAGGCGGGCCATTAATTGTCGTCGTGGGTGGCTCAAAGCCAGTCGGGTTCAAAGGAGGATGTCATTGTTCCGGGAACGTCCTCTCCTGAAAGTCGCGCGCCCCAGTTCCACGTCTGAGAGCTGTTTCTAACTGGACAAATAGACAAACATTTGAAAAAAAAATCTTACAAGGTCTTACGTGACGAGAAATTCCGCCCGAGTTAGGCATTCATCCATATTTGTCTGATTAAGAAAGGGTCTGTTGATGCTGCTGGATACCGTAGCGACGTAGTAAAGCATTGGGGATATAGGTTTATGGGCCGTTTGCAAGGTACAGAAGAAGCTGGGAATTTACGTACTGTCTGAAAGGTTTATGTACTGTTTACAAGGTCAACACCGAGCTGTAGGTTTATTTACTGTTTACAAGGTAAAGATTTTACGTCTGTCCGAAAGGTTTGTGTATCATTTGCACGGTCAGCACGGACCTGTAACTATTACTGCGTTGAAGATCAACACAGCGGTAGGGTACGTTTTCTGTGTTTTCCTGTTCGTCTGCCACTAGCACTCAACCTGCATGTTAATGCGAACTGTATAGGAAGAGCTAAGTACCTCGAAGACCTTGAACCTCGACTCGAGTGTGCACAAGAAGATGTCGGAAGGAAGTCGGTGAAGGGACGGGGGGGGAGAGAGAGTAGAAATACGACTCTTAATTAGACTATCGCTCCGAATGAAAGGAGAGCGATAAAACAATGACACCATTGTACTTATTATACTGACAGAAACATGTATTAATTAATTAGCATTGTACTTCATAATTAATCTATAAATATTAAGACCAATATATATATATATATATGAGAACACCGACATAGAGACAAGGAAATTAAAATGGCACGAGAAAGAGACAGGTTTAGAAAACCAAACCTGCTTACTAAGCATTGAGTGTAGGAAAATATTTTTCAATGACACAAGTGCTTTTCAGCCAGCGCGTGGTGGCATTTCTACGCTGGAAGTGAGTGGCAGACAGGTCAAGAGCCTACGCGCAGCTCGAGCTAGGGGTTGGGGGAACAACATCACTGAAGCGCACTCCACCCCTACTCACCCGAGGAACGCTCTGTTTGAGGACGGTGTGACCACTTAAACCTACGAGTACATCCCGACAAGCAGCTAATTATACTGGTTAGCGGACACGGTCTTCTTGTCTTCCGGCATTGTGGCAACAGGGCTGCTCTTTGTAAGTACAATACTCGAAACGTTAGGTATCAGTAAGCTCTGTCTCTCTCTACCCACCCTAGGCCCTGTCTCTGCCCAAACAATTAAAGGTCTGCAAGAATTAAGATTCTAAACAGAAAGGCAATTAATTAATACTTGTCATCCCATGCCTGTTCATAGTATGGCGCTAATTGGAGCTTACGTTGTAAAGAAGATGTCTGTGCGAAATGGATTAGAACCAGCCAGTCTTTCTCGCGGAGGACAAGAGATGTCTTTCATGGTGTCCGTTCAGTTGATTGAAAGGCAGCCTTACCGTTCCTTTGTACTCTATTGTCCAGGTGGGCTATGGGCGCTAGAGCGGTACCAGGGTGAGCCACCGTCCGCGAACACATTCAGTCAGCCGCCGCCACACGGGACTACTACAAACGATCAGAGCGAATGTCATAATCGCTTGATCAAAGGGCTAGCATCCGACCAGATCCCACAGGCACGAGGGTCGTTAAAGCCAGGGTGGGGGGAGGGATGGAGGGTCGTGGGTATTACACGTGTTTATTATCGCCAACGATCATCTGTGCGGAGACGCTGGCCCCCGGACGGCCACCACGGGCCCCGACACAAAGACCCCGGGTGACTTTGACGTGGCCGGCAGTGATTCAGGGTGGTGTACAGGACACCGCTGCATACTTTCAAGCGGCTTTTATGTCCCGTGTGTCCGGTGTACTGGGATGACTTTTACGGGGTGGGGGAGCGGCCAGTTTGTCGCCAAAGTGTGGGATCGCGATAAGGTATGTTGTTGATTCAGTTGTTCCGCATGTCAAAATTCTTCACATAGGGGTCCTTGGGGTAAAAGTACCTGGTGACATGGATGGCTTTCGAGTTCGTCGTGTTTGACATTCTCTTGACGGGTACCAACACCCAGCTTTAGTCAGTGTCCAGCTGTTGCTGATCTTTCCTAGCAACAGCGGTTTTGTAAGAGAGGGAAAAGGAGAGATAAGCAATTGGTGGCGGTGGGGGGTGGGATGGGGTGGCATCACAACTCTCCCTATAATACACAACTCGAGATCGGTACACCGGCCTCACGACATACATACACCCCTTCATATCAATATATCCTTTCACACGCACGCACGCACTCACACAAACACACACACAGCCCTTCCTACCAATATAACCCTCCACACATACACCCCTTCACATTAATATATATTAATATATATCCCTCCACACCAATACACCCCTTGACATACACCCGTCCACACCAATACATCTTAAACACACACACAGGCACATTGCGGCAGTGCTGGTGAACAGTTTGACAGCCTTCATGTAGCTCTCTTCTCTACCCCAGGGACCGGGTTCACACGGTACACCGCTATCTGGATAGCCGACGTCTAGCTCAGTAAGCTAAGGTGATCATCAAACGTAAGAAAGTCTGGCTGAGTGGTTAGCTAGGCGCGAACTATCTAGTCAGCTAAACTGAGGTAACATTCAACTAAACTTTTTAATATTTTATGGGCAGGGGTAACTATCCAGCTGGCGCTTACCGTGCTTACCTCCCCCTACCTGCACGCGCTTTCCGACGCACTCAGCACGAGACACCTGAAAGGTTCGTGCATATTCTCCTCTGCCTGGCACGTGACTGCTTTGTCCAGTATCATCTCTGCCTTCATCACACACACACACACACACAGAGGTCTGTTGCGCGCCGCGGGAGGGACGATGAACAGGAAGGGAGGAACCGAACAACGACAACATCGGGAGGTTGAGCGATGACGTCAAGATCGAGAAATGTCAGCGCAGTCTGCACCGGCAGCCTCACACGAGAACGGTAAGGCTCTTTTTCGTGGAAAGATCCTGGGGTTCACATCCCGGTCGCATTGAGGCACACGTACTCAAGTCCTGGATGAGGCACCTGTCGTCCCGCCAGGCCCAACTGTTCCTCCTCCTCCTGCAGAATTTCTCCTGGGACCAACAGCACAGCACTAAGCACTACCTGCAAGGCTAAAGCTCTTTTGAAATATAAATAGATTAGCTAAATGAGTATTGCTCAAATTTAAGCAGTTCGTCCCGAAATATAAGTAGTTAACTAGTCCCCCTCCGCTACCTATAGTGACGCATGAGCAGACAAGCTTTTATTTTGTCTTACTTTTTGCTCATTTCTCGAAACTAACAAGCTAGTAAAAAAATTAAAAAGAGATCCAGTACCAGTGATTTTGAGGCAGTATAAACTGAACAATTTCACCACAAATCGTTCACACGATGTACAGAAAGACCCGCTCTTTGCCATCTTAGCCCAACAGCTTCAATAATTTAGTTCCGTAATTATCAATGTGTCGCCAGAGTAGGCTGGTCAAGAAGTCGTGACATCCTCACTCGTCACCAGAAAACTCAATAAGAATCGTCAAATTGTTCTCTTCCCACTCCTGCCTCCGTCACAGTGCGAAATCACCAGTAGGTGGAAGCACTTTCTAATCGACAACAGCGACCAGGCATCTTCTCGGTACCCATGGAGCTAGCGCCTAGTGAAGAACGCTACACATAGTAAGGATATGGGTGGATGTGGAGGATGTGAAACAAGCTGCAGGATGGTCTTGGTTTCTAGGGCGACGTCGAAGGAGCAGCTATTTAAAACTCATCAAAAGCTGTTCTGAGAAAACTGAGAATGTTGCGAACTGAAGTGTGCTTCTTTTTCGATCCTTGATCAGAGAGATGTCAGCTATAAGTCCTCGTGATAATTAGTGATAGCAGGTACAATCAATGTAATGAGACTAATTAAGGAGCGAAGATTTGAGAGAAACAGGATCGTCTTGGCCTTTCATGAGCACGCCTAAAAATGTCCGATGGAAATTCTGATTAAAAAAAACCGTTCAGCTTGTTGCGGAGTAGACTGTTCAGGCCTAAAGCAGGAAAAACCTTATGATCCACGAACTAATTGCTGACTGTGATGTCAGAGGGCCTACATAAAAGCAAAGTGGAGTGTGGCATGAGGCATGAGTGCCAGAATCTGTAGGCCTCTTGGAAGAGGCTGGCCCCGGATTTTCTGGCAAGCCTCGTTGTGGAACGAACAGACGGAAGTGCAAAACACACGCGACCACTGGAACTCATTTCCTGTAACAGCTTGTCACAGGAGGAAAACAGTCTAGAAGGAAGAAATAAAGTTAGGGCTTAGTTTGGAAGCTGCTGTTCCTGATTGTGGTGGCGGTAGTGGTGAGGTAGCGATGGCTGTGTGTGTGTGTGTGTGTGTGTGTGTGTGTGTGTGTGTGTGTGTGTGTGTGTGTGTGCAAGTGTGTGAACCTAGACACAGATGCCTCACACTAAGAATTCCATGACAAGTCCCTCTTCAGTACTGAATCAACAAATTTAAACAAAATTGAAATGCGATGTGTGTTCATCGTTGGGTGTGTATATCTACATGCAAATACACAATGCTCTCTTTAAGACACACACACACACACACACACACACACACACACACACACACATAAAAGTGCCCAAAAAATAAAGAAGACTATTTTACTCTTGTGTTTGTTTGTTTGTTTTTTTGTTGTTACCATAGATACCAGCTTACTGATTTTTTCTAAGCTACACGTTAGTCTGCCGTGAACTGGGTCTCCTATCAACACTTACAGCACCCTGTAGAGATGAAATGCATTTCTTTTAACCTGTTTCACGGTAGATAACAAAATAATGCGGGATGACTCCTCGTCGATCTGTAGCGTTAGAGAGAAGAAGGACTTTATCTCTTTCGGAGGACTGGAAGCCATAATGTGGATTCTTCGCCTAATTCAATGAAGAGTGATATTTTTACCATTGTGATCTAATATTTAACCGAGTGGAGGGAGGGGAGCTATGGAGTGACTAAGCAAACTTTCGCCCTACACACCCAACCAGAAGCGGGCAGTGAGCCAGCAAATGTACCACCCACCCTTTATTTGGCTGGGCTTGAACAAATGTCACGACTGCCCTTTACCCACAACAAAGTTTCAGCGTTCAGTCGTCATCGGCGTCAAAACATCCAAACTGTCTTTTACTCTTTCTGTGTATCGCCGACCACAGACCACGAACACGTCTGACGCCTCGTAGCAAGCTCTGCCATTGTTTCACCATCGCAGGACCGGCCTGACTTCTTGCAATGGTCCTGTGCGCCAGCACCGACGTGCACCGATTGCCCAGCCTCATCTGACGCTCCTCGAGATCTTACACGGGGTTGTCATCGCCTTCTATATCCCCTGTTACTATGTGAGATAGTAGTTGAATATTTTTCGTCTCGATCTCTACAGATTACGTTGGAATATCATGGTCTTTAAGAGATACCGGGGTATCATGGTCTACAAGAGATACCGGGGTATCATGGTCTTCAAGAGATACTGCTGGGGTATCATGGTCTACAAGAGATACTGGGGCATCTTTGTCGTCGAGAGATTACGTTGGAATATCATGGTCTTTAAGAGATACCGGGGTATCATGGTCTACAAGAGATACTGGGGCATCTTTGTCTTCGAGAGATACAAGGGTATCTTGGTCTACAACGTGTCCTCTGGTCCGCAATGGCTTTTTGAAATGTTTCGCCAGGGTACTGTTAGGACTTTCCTTTAAAATGTTGCAGGTTATTAAGAATTTACCCCAATCCAATTTTATTTTTGAGTTCTCATACCTGCAGTATTAGCGAATAATTCATTTCAGTGACACCCCTCTGTTCTATAAATAAACAAAGTTGGCTATTGCCATAGTAATAATTCCCTTTCGTTTGCAAGACTCCAGCCACCTAGAATGCCCCTAAAAAAAATGAAAACTGGGAAGTCGCTTAAGTGCTTGGGGTAGTAGCACAGCATGTTTCTACACTTTAAAACTGTTTTAAAGAAGGAAATCTAAAAACTGCTTATTCTTCAAAAATCGCTCATATGCCATTTAGACGCGCTGTACAAAAAAATGTGCTGACGGAAACAAAAATCTGGTTTAAAAAGCGTTTTCTTTTTTAAAAAAAAGTTCTGAAAATGTGTTGTGCCTTTCTAAACAAGAGTTAAAGCCTAAAAGTGTTTAAAATTAGAAATGCTTCAAGCAACTGGCCCCAGGGATACAATGACATCATCAAGGCTGCAGCCAATGGGAAAGGAACTCAGCATTTCCTTGTCTTTTTTTTTTCCTCCTGAGAAGACGCAGACGAGTGGGCAGTGGTCAGCTCCGCACCTTGTCGAGCCCAGTCCCAAGCGTGTAATGTTTCACGAAGCTTTGACCTGGGCAAGTCCACAGTTCATCGCTTGTCTTTCTGATTTGTTGTCTTCAGGGCTTGCGTAGCTTTGCAGCGTATGCACGTCCGTAAAGCAGGAATTTAAGCTGGTAAAAAAAAAAAGGTCAAAAGTCTTGTTTTCTTTCAAGCATTGACGAACTCATGACATTTTATTTTTTAAAGACTTTTTTTTTTAAAAGTATTTTCCCGCCCACTCCCTTCTCTGAGATAAATCTGTGCAAACTGGGCGTCAAACCAAACAAGTAGGACTTGCGTGAGACAGGTCTTGAACACTACAAACACGGGACCCGAGCCATCGTCGGTCGCAGCGCCTACAGCGGCTCGCGTGATAAGTCGGCCTTAAAGGTCAAGTGTCAGCGGTGACTAAAAGAGCCAACAGCAGCCGTTTGTCGTTTACGCGGAGAAAAAAAAAAAGAAAGAAAGAAAGAAAGAAAGAAAAAAGTGAACTCGGTCATTGTCAGCGTCGCCTTCCTAGAGGTCGGCAGTTTATTTGTGCACGTAGGTCTGCTATATCGCTGTCTTGCACACCCTGCGAAGGAGACGGGGGGGGGGGAGGGGAGGTGAAGAAATGGTATCAGTGTTACATCCTTTACTGCAAGGATTGGACAGGCTGTGCAGCTGTTCTTCCTCCTCCCCGCCTCTTTTTTTTTTTTTTTAATTTTGTAGTCCGAATGATTCATGCAGGTTTAATGTTGGAAGTGGTGGCCGTCATTTGACAGAGAAACTGATTTCGTTTCCATCTCTCAATTCCCATCCTACGCCCTGCAGGCATCAAGCTATTTATAGCTAGAGGTTTTTTTTTTCTTTAATCTGCGGGTAGGGGTTATTGGGCAGGGTGGTTGTAATGTCATCGCCCTCGCTACTGTCTGTTACCACCTCCTTCAAGTTTGATTGTAGGCCTTCATATATTTTAGATACCCAACTTTATTTTAGAGCAGAGGTGGTGCCACTTAAAGACAGCTTTCAGTATGTGGTCACCCCAGGTACGTCGTTAACAAATACATTGAGAGATTAATGAATAACAAATAACAACAGCACATGATCAGAATTATTAGATCTAGATACACTCAGAAGTGTTTAGTGGTAGACAGCATAATGAAATCAGAATATAAACGAAAAATTAATGATACCAAAGGTCTTTCGTTTTAATTCAGCTTGCCGGTGGCTTGGAAATGCTTTTATTATTGTTATTTGCAGTATAAACTGTCAAAAAAAACAAAAAACAAATTGAGAAATAGAGAGATGAGAGAGGATAATGTGTACATACCCAGACAAAAAAGCATGCATTCGAATCCTCCAGTAAGTAAAAGGTATGTAAAGTTGCACATATAAATATATTGATATATTTGCTATCCACCCGTCTTTAGAAACTATATAAACAGTAAGTACAGACACATCTACAATGCGATGAAATTTTTGATGCCAGCTGTGTCCCCTTCTGATTGCTTTCGCAAGGTGCTTTACTTTACAATTCCGATCTGTCATCATCATCTTCATTATTTTCTGATGTTAACAGCTTATGCTGATTCATTTTATCTGAAGAATCACGTCGTTAAAACGAACATTTAGCGAGGGTCTCAAATCGTGACATGAAGGCTAATAAGATAGAACGGTGCAATAGTGACCCCTCCACTCTACCCAACAACCTTTCCCCTCACACACACACACACACACACACACTCAAAACTACAAAAAACAAAAACAAAAAACCCCCCAACAAAACAAAAACAACAAAAAAATACTACCTATTAATGAAGCGTCTGAAACCTGGAGGGTGTGTTTGTGGTGATCGTGGTCGCACTTGGTTGAAAAATTATTTTCAAAAATTGTAAAGTGTGGAGGCTAGTGGAGTGCATTGCATCAGTGCCAGTGTCGCGGGTTTTTCCCTTCAGGGCTGGACTAAGGGTGGTGTGGGGGGGGGGAGGGCGGAGGGTCATTAGGCAACTGACAGCTTTACGAGACCCGACGCCTCCTGGTGTGTGTGTGTGTGTGGGTGGGTGTTTGAGGAGATGGAAAAGGGGAGGAGGTTGAGGGGAATGTAGCTGTTGGCGTCTTACTGACGTGCCACGACTGAGAACAAGGTCGGACTGTGAGCACTGGACCGGCACGGTACGCTGTGTATGGAGTCGTTAAGTAGATCGCCCAGCAAACATTTGTGACTCAACAATGAAGTGCCATTACCAAACCTACCAACGTACCTTTTCTAGCAATTTAATTAAATATTTAAATCAATCAAATTATTGAACAACATACATCGTGAAAGGCAGCCAAAACGAAAATACAACTACTAATGAAGAGACATGACAGAGCGATCACAGATCTGTACAGGCAATCAATTAGTCACACACACGTATGCACACACACACGCACACACACACACACACACAGGTACCCTATAGCCATCTCACGTGTGTCAAAGGACAAACAAACCAACGCTTTACTGAATATCTTCGCAGGTTGGCACCAGATGGAGGTTTTCAGAATAAAAGCAAACCTAAGCGCAACGCTGTTTCTGTTTTTGAAGTGACTGGGTGCAGGTCAGACCAGTTTGTGACACACACACACACACACACACACACACACACACACACACACACACACACACACACACACATGTGAGCATAACATGAAGCATCAACTGGACATAGCATGAAACATTAAACATAACGCGGAGCACAGTATGGGACATAAATAAGTCCATACCGTGCGCGAAGACTAAATTTCCCAATGGGTAGTCACGTGATCTTACGGTCGTTGAGGCGTAAGACGTCATAGAGACTGCACTGTTGTCAGGGCCAGCTTTCTTTTGAGGACCGTGCATATTGGGTCTACTGGTGTGTGTGTGTGTGTGTTTGTGTGGACTTACACTGCGATATTAAAGGTGTTGAACCGGCTGGTGTGCATACACCTACTCTAAACAAGTCGCAACATGCACTAACACGCACTAAGATGCTTTAAATTGACATGCACTCTGTCTCCCTGTTCGCGCATTAGCTTCGGCCTGCGATGAGATCAGAGAGCGTGATTTTTCAACATAAATAAATCCCACACAACATTTTTTATGAGAAGCTAATAAAGCAGATAACTAATAGAAATGTTTGATAACTCTGTCAGCAACTTTGAGCATCATTTCGCGCTCGGCTTGGGTTGGCCTTTAAAGGGCGCCGCTCAAACTCGCATATTGATGCACATTACAATGTTCAGTAAATGTTCGAGTCATGTCTAACACACGTGGTCACACAGACAATCTTGTGTTAGTGAAAAATAATAAGGACAAGCGTTTGACCAGGGTTGGAAAAGTTTGTGGGCGAATGCCGTGTAAAAAGGTGGCCAAAGGTGGTCAACATATTTTGTCCATATTTATCCAGTAAGAACGGCCTTTAATCAAAAATACGCTTCACGTAACAGTCGTAACTGATCAGGAAGAACTGACTCCTGCATGAAGGCTGAGATCAGAATCTGTTTCCTTCTGATTTGCATAAAAAGTCGTTGATTGATCTCATTCTCACCACAATTTCAAAGGGGTCCTCGCTGCGTGCCGAGGAAAGTGGAGTGAGAGAAGAGGGAACATGAAGGAAGAAGTATGTCAAGAGATTTGCTTGGCTACGAGTCAACTGAGTGCAGACGTTTTGGACACATCGTCGTGACGGTCGTCGCAGACGAAGTTTGTTCTCTGCGTGCGCTAGTGTACAAGTGTAGGATTTCCTCGTTCGTTAGAAGTGTCGTCACTTCCTGTGCCGCCTCCCAAGGGCAAGCACTCCGCCATACGCGCCTTGACAATGGGCTGCACAGGAACTAGAAGGTATGAACAGGGTTTGGGGCGGGTGGGGGTGACGAAGAAATGGGACGCCAGTGGATTTTCCCTGACCTACTTCTAACAAGCCCCACATGTAGTTCAGAACAGTTTCATGACTTGCTTCCCCTTCATTGTTACCGATGTCAGTCTTTACAAGCTTTTAAGGTCGCTGAGTTTTATTGTTGTTGTTTTTGTTAAAAATGCCTCTTATTGGTCGTCCGGGGAAATGAAAATAAATAAAGTCTCAAAGATTCGAATGCTTTACGACTCAACTAGAGTTTCCATGACATATTACAGACATCAAACAACATTGTCCTATTTTACTATAAACACACACACACACACACACACACACACACACTGTAATTACGTACTGTCACACACATGTACTGTAAATAAACATACACAATAACTACATTCTCTCTCTTTCACACACACACACACACACACACACACACACACACACGCACAGAATCAACGCAGACACACACCGTAATTGTATACTATTTCATACTGTCACACACAAACTGTAATTACATACTCTCACACACATTGTAACATACTGCCACTCAAACGCACATACTGTAAGTACACACACACGCACACATTGTAACTACATACTCTTTCTCTCTCTTTCACACACACACACACACTGTAATTGCATACTGTTTCACACTGTCACACACAAACTGTAATTACATACTCTCACACACATTGTAACATACTGTCACACAAACGCACACGATGTAAGTACATTCTCTCTCGTACACACACACACACACACACACACACACACACACGCACACACTGTAACTATATATTTTCACAGCTGTCAAGAAAAAAAAGTACGAACATTTACTTCTAGGACGCAGAAGGCGACGACACTTTGATTAATGCTGGGTTTGTGTTGTTGTTGTGGATGCTGTTGGTCCTTATAGATTATCTCCTGCTGTGGAGGGACTAGGCAGTGTCCCCCTGTCTCTCCTTCATACCCAAGGCAGGGCAGGGTGGGCATCTTTAAAGCTTAATTGTTTAAAGTCGTAATAAGAGGAAACTCTCTTCATATATTTCTTGCAACAATCTCGCCTCTTACATCAGACCCCTTCCCCCCCAAAAAAAAAAACAGTTAATGGAGCTATTCTATTTCCCTACCCCTTTTCATACCCCCAGACATATTAAGTGTAGATCATGAAGTCTTTTGAGCCAGCTACTATCGTACAGCTTAACAACATTCCCATCGTTCGTCCGCGACCTAAAACTTCTTCCATATCTTCTCTCATTATTTGCCTCCTGCATCCAGACACCCTAATTCGCGGCTCCCCTTCTTCAGGCACGTGTCTACTGGAGTGAGATCAACCCTTTCAGTGATCACGACTTCCCTTGACGCCATAGAGTTATAGACGGGACGAGAATCATAGTTGACAAGGGTTCCACTAGGCAACAGCTGGGTGGACGACGTGCAGAACTGACACGAGCAAAAGACAAAGCAACACCGTTGAAGGCTCCCGGCATGGGATACATAGGTATAGTTAAAGAAACAGAGTGCCAGCCTTCAATTTTAACATAATTCGAACGGGTAGAGCTTCATCTACCCCGGTTCCCTTGGCGCAACAATTTTAAACCCCGACGTCCCGAGCGCGAGGGTTGCAGGAGGAGGA
Source organism: Marisa cornuarietis (assembly GCA_004794655.1). Classification (NCBI taxonomy): domain Eukaryota; kingdom Metazoa; phylum Mollusca; class Gastropoda; order Architaenioglossa; family Ampullariidae; genus Marisa; species Marisa cornuarietis. Next base: position 1,484,985 of record SMMW01000650.1, on the reverse strand, counting down.
CAACGGTTGGCCGCCGCCGGAATGCTCTGGTCGCGACTCCAGTCATCGGCGACGTGTCGTCCGTTATCGGTCTGCTAGCTGGAGTTATCCGCAGGTGGTAGGGAGGCAGGCTCGTGACATTATCATTGTTCCCACAGGTGAGTTATGCCTTTTTTTTTTTTTTGTCAACAGCGTGCCGGTAGAAACACGGCGCGCGCAGGTGAGATTGACTGGGACCAGTGGAATGCTACATCAAAGGACGTTGGGAGGTTGACGGGAAGAGTGGTAGGTGCGGGACGAGTTTCAAAAGGGGGAAGGAGGGAAGGAGTAGATGACGGATTAATCACCCTTTGTATTTGGGCCAATGGTCCAACGTCGTCGGCTCTTCGTGCTTGACCCTGACACGCGCCGGTTTATAGGTGACACGTTCAAAAACACATGACACCTGTTTGGTCACACCTGACACACGCAACAGATGCCTGTATAGTTGTGGCACTTTGGTTAAATGGGACGTAAGTATGTTTGAGATGTGACCCTCGTTTGCTGGTACGTGACGTACATGTGTTCGCCTGTTGCCAAAAATAGTGGTGTCCCCTGGCTTATTAGCAGGAGCTGTAGACATAAGTGGTTCATCGTGTCTAGGACATGGCGTGATTGGGGCGAATGCTTAACTCCTTCTTTAACCGCATTTATGTCCCCTAATAACTAAGGCAGCCATCAGCAGGGAGGGCAAGTATAGTGTGTGTGTGGCGGGGGGAGTGGGGAGAGTGGGGGTAGTGGGTTAAAAGAAGAAAACAATCTTAAAAGACGAAGATGGGATTCAAACCCACTCAGGAAGAGACCCGAATGGATTAGCAGTTTATCAACCACCACGTCCCACTTTCCTCACCCATGACGTATTTGCTTATTACTAACAGTTTGTCGGTGACACGTGTTTGCGTAGCTGTGAGATAGTTATACCTACGTGACACGTTTGCTGAAAGCGATGTGTTTGTGGAGACGTGACATGTGTTTGTTAATGCGAGACTCAGTAAGCAGACGGCGAGAGCTTGCGAGCACTAGAGCACAGCCAGCTTGCCCTTCCTCTACCCCTCCTCTCCCACCTAGTCTGGCGTTTTGAACAGGACACGGGCAACTAACTCTTGTGACCGTGCTTACCTCCACTTCACTGATCTGGCCCTGGATGCCATTCACTCGCATCCCTTTCAAGTCGTATCAAGGGTGCGGTTAGTGACGGTGCCGGCCTCTATAGCTGAGACGAGGAGACGAATCAGTGCAGATGTCAAAGTCGAGCGAGAAGATTCGAGTTCAGATCTCGGTGCTCTGATGTCTGATGTCGTAGCGACCTGTTCTGTGAGCGGCGTGCGTTCGTTGCTTCCGTGCCAGTGACGAGCTCAAACGAGTGTTTTATCAACTGATCCTACTGACGAGGGTGGTGGGTGTGGACAGGGCTGAGAACAGAGGTTCAAAAGGAGACATTCCTCATTTAGCCAGAGAGATGCCTCTGTCTGCAAAGCTCTTTCAAGCTTGCTTGCAGCTTTTTGTTAAACCCTGTGATCAAAGAAGTGAAAACCAAGAGGAGTCGGAAGTGAAGAAAATAGGAATAGAAGGCGAAGATGAGATCTAAAGATATCATTCAACAACATCTGAGTTTTAACGAGCATGTCCGTACTTCTGACCCGCTTGTCAAGTGCAGGCAGCTCTACTGAAAAAAAAACCCACCATGGAGATGTCCGTTAAAAGAAAGTGACGGATGAATGAAAATGGAGGGTAGGTGAAAAGGGCAGGTAATGAAAGAATACAACACAAGAATCCAGGAAAATCCACAGCCCGCTCATGGGACACCTGTCTGTGAAGAGCATGAACTGGGAGGATAGTTTTCTAAGTTGGAAAGCAGACAGTACCACTGCCCACCCATTCGTTAGTCGTACTGTGCGCGGCGCATCATCGTGTCTGCTTTGAAGTGCCGACCGACAAACCGTTACTAAGTGCGCCGATAATCTCCCTTTGCTGTGAGTCACCGAGCACACGTAGGCCCACCCGGGTTTAGTGGGGCTCTGGGTGGACTGTCAAGTTGGTGGCGAGGTGATGCCTCGGTGTCCATAGTCAGCGTCCTCTTGACAGCGATTAGAATGTTTGGTGCCAATATTTGACGTTTGCATTTACTTCAGTCTTAGTGACTTTGTCGCTCTTGCAGAAAAAGCGATTTTGGGAGTGGATGGCGAGAGAATATTTTAAGAAATTCTCTAGAAGCCAAGAGTAAGTCGACGTTTATTACAATCTAAGAATTTAATTACCATTTGAGATTACACGAGGAACGTATCATAATGATGGGAACCACTGTCTCGGCAATCACCATTCACACACCTGCATACCTACTACATTGAGCAGTACTCATATATATATATACACCTGTGTACATCCATTATCATTTTAATCTCCGTGCGCGTAGTTCTTACCCCTACCACAATGGAGTTCAAAGAGGTTATTGGGTTAGCTTAGAAACTGTTCATCAGGAAAGATGTTCTAGCCCGTACACATGTATATCTGTATATGATCCTTAAGAATATATGATGGATGTAATGAACCATTGGTTGAGCTTGAACATGACTTGTTATACATAGTAGTTTATCGTACAGTCCCTCACAGTGGTTTTTATTTATTCATTCATTCGTCCCTTGACTGATCGTTGGGGAAGCACATGGATAGACACAGCAGCTGACAAAGCCCGCCACTCACGTGTGTCTTGGGCGATAGTGAGTAGGTCCTGCACAGGACGACCAGTTACTTCATGTTCGTGAGCCAGTTCTTCATCTGGTCCCTGAGATGTCGATCCCCCCCCCTCGAAGGTACCTTGAATGACAGTCTTCGACAGTGTCATGCCGCGTCACATGGTCAAACTAGACCAGCTTACGCCGCTTCACTGTTGCAAGAAAGGGTTTGAGCTGTCCTACGAGTGTGGTGACCCTGCTTCGTACAAAGTCACAGGTTTTATTTTTTCTCCGGAGGAGCCTCCCCAGACACTTGTTCTCGAATGCCTGGATTCTTCTCTCCGCATTACCAAGCTTAGTCTTGACAGCAGGATCGGTGCAACGAGGGACTCGTACAGATTGAAAGTTTGTAGTAAACCTGATGTTATGGCTGCGTCAGACCCTCTTCAGCCTATAGCCATTGTCTCTGTTGCTGTCGCGATCCTGGTGCGGACATTTGTAGTGAATCTTCCGTCTTTGGAGAGGGTGGCTTCCAAGTACTTAAATCTCTTTACCTTTTCGAGCTGTACTTCGTTCAAGTATATCGCTGCTTTGCCGTTGTCAATGGCCATGACTTTACTCTTGTCAGTGCTGTTCTCTATTATATGTGCGTTAGACCGGTCTTTCAGTCTGTTGCTAACGCCTTGCAGTTCTCCGTTACTGTCTGATCAGCTCGATGTCGTCTGAGATGCGTAGTTTGCAAATCAGCCTTCCACTGATGGAAATGGGAGTGTGCCAGTCGGGGATATTAAGCAGCTCAGGTGATAGAGGGTACACTTGACGGACGCCTACTGTCGTGTGAGAGAATCTCCCACTGGGTTATCTCGTGCGCTGGTCGAACTATCATACTGCGCTTTGATGACTTGGACGAGACCCTCTTCGATTTAAGGGGTAAAGAACAATAAATCCTATAAGAAATGAACAAGTAAATGAAAACAAACAGGAAAGCCAACTGTGAAAGTGGGTCGTCCCGTGTGTTGTAGCATGATATCAATAATGTGCATAACGTTTTAAATGGTGAGACAAGCAACTTCTGAGGCGCGAGGAATATACTTGGATATATATCTATCAGCACCTAGAATATCACGACGAGCGAGCTACATCAGTCTCAAGCGATGATAATAGAAGCCATGCTTAAATGCAACGGTTATGAGCTGATGCTGGCTTGCATCAAGCGGTTGGATGTTGGTATGTTTGCTCGCGAGAGATGAAGGCGAGCACACTGTTAAGGGGAGAGCACCTAATTATTTTAATGGCAAGAGCACGGATTGCCTCCCATTTTTCGTTACTCCCCGTTTGTACAATGATTTTATGTTATTGTGACTAATATACAATATTTAAGTACCGTCAACAGTTTTTCTGACAATAAAAATACCGATAGATACTGCAATACTGTTAGGAGCTTTGCTGACTGGTTCACGCGACCTTGATTAATAAATTTGTACAAAGCGGAGAACTTTTGGTCTTTGTGGAAAGGCAGAGAGATTACGAGAAATGTAAACATACATGTACTTAATTTCTTCACACGTTTAAAAGAAGAGTATATCTGCAAATCACTGGCTTCGTTTGTATGGGAAGATCTGTACAATTTCTACTGTCGGTACAACTGGACTCAATGCAAAACTGTAAGAGTCTCATTCAGTTTTACAATGATGTTACACAAAGAGATGGTTGGCCTGACAACTTCTTACACAGCGATTACTACATCAAAACAAGCAGTGTTTACATTGACAATCTATGTTTGAGTGCATTGGTGTACCTCTCAGCGAGTGTCAGTAGTTTGGACATGCGGCGTAATACTCATGACGCAAAAGCTAATATTGCGAAATTCATGACGTAAGACAATTTATTTACTGCTAATAATCGTCATAAGCCGTCGCGGTCTCAGCCTCCATGCTGATCTTGCTTCAACATTCCTTCTGTTCTGGTGATGGCTCATTCCATGACTGCCTGATAGTTTTGCCATGAAAATGGAGATGCTTTCCCAGGTGGTTGATGGGAGCAACAGCGCTCTTCAAAGTGTTGAGAAAATGAAGAGTTCATCAACACTAAATGATGAAGAGCTTGTGCAGCTTAGCAAGAACATTATGAGGGTAAGCAGCCGAATGTCCGCTCTTGATGTCAATATTCCCGTGACTTTGACCTGGAGCGACCTGGAGGTATTCGTTAAGGAAACTTCCCAGAAGAGTCGTCTGTCCCGCTGCTGCAGGAAGGAAGAACCTAAGCCGGTCGCGAAGAACCAAGTCGGACCGGCCAACGAAGTGCCAACAGCCCCGCCAGCTTACATAACGTCCGTGCACGGGGACAACCAGTTCCCCCTTCCTGTTAACGAGAGAGATAGCATCAAATCGGAGGACACGTCCCCAGCTGTGAACAGGAACAGCGTAACGCAGATCAATTTATCGTCGCAGGACAGTGCACAGAAGATTGCGTCGCTACCAGACGGGACATCTGCGCCGGAAGTCAAAGACTGGAATAGCTCGACCGTCGAGCCCGGTGACATCACGAACAGCAACATCGTGGACACAGCCAGCAGTTGCCCGCCTGGCATGAAGCAGATTGTATTCGGGGTGAACGGGACCGTTAAGGGAGGCACGATGCTGGCCGTCATGGGGGCCAGCGGGGCCGGAAAGTCCACGCTGATGAACATCCTGGCCATGCGCAACCTCAAGAACTACACCATCAGGGGCCAGGTCAGAGTCAACGGCTTCGTTGTCACCGATGAAATCCACAACATCTCAGCTTATGTCCAGCAGGATGACCTTTTCATCGGGACCATGACTGTTCGCGAGACGCTGATGTTCAGGGTGAGCTGTTCTTTATTCTCGTCCTGCCGCAGTTGTTTAGCTAAAAGGAGAGTCTGCAGCCAAGGGCCTTCTCACACGGACTAGTAGCTTTCAAAATACAACAAATACTGGCAAAGTTTGACATGGCGGTCATGTCAAAAATGTTAAACAATATGTGCGGTTATTAGGGCCTCAAAAGATAAGCATTTAGCTATAATGTCTGTTCAATGCTTTTAATGGCTGCTTATATGGGTTGTTACTCTCCTCTGTGCATGCGTTTTGTTAGATTATGCATAAACAAATGCTGTGTAGTTAAGAACCAATTTTCATTAAGCTTTCTTTTGTAGCTGACGCAAAACAGCGTATTTATTTATTAATTTGCGTGAAAAATCAGCTTTACACATGGATAAGAGGAATTGATGAGGGGACAGCGCCAAACACGCTGCATGGGGTTTTGCTTTCTTCCCCACTCCTCCACCACTTTCAGGCTTACCTGAGGCTGGACCAGCGCTTGAGCGGGCAAGAGCTAGCCGAGAAAGTGGACGAAGTGCTGATGGAGATGGGGCTCCTCAAGTGCAAGGACGTGTATGTGGGCGTGCCGGGGAGCTCAAAGAGTATTTCCGGAGGCGAGGCGAAACGGCTGTCCTTCGCCTGCGAAATGCTGACCAACCCACCCATCATGTTCTGTGACGAGCCCACCTCCGGATTGGACAGCTTCATGGCCAGGGCCATCGTGAACACTATGCAGCGTCTGGTCTTTCTGCATCACATAGTCATCTGCACCATCCACCAGCCATCGTCAGAGGTCTTCGCCTTATTTGACAAGGTATCATCATCATCATTATCATCATCACAGGGTGAAAAAAATGCAGCTAAATTAAACGAGGAAGTAAGAATTGTCCAGTAAGATACGTTGGAATAAGGAAACAAAATAGCATCCCTAGCAGATTGATAAACAGTCCACTGAAATTGATATCGGTTCTGGGTAACATCTTTCAGAACTCATTCAGTCTGCCTCTTACTTTATACGTCACATAATGTCCATGTGCGTTTCCATCCTATATGATTGCGAACAACTATTTTGTATTTTTACCATGTAGTCCGTGGGATGGAAAGGGGAAAGCTGTCACCTTTGGCTCGCACGTTTCATGCTGGTGGCATTTTATTTATTTATTTATTTATTTATTTTTGACAACAGGTGCTACTCATGGCAGAAGGACGAGTGGCTTTCATGGGGACGTCCGTGCGGGCCATGGAGCTCTTCAACAACTTGGGCCACGTCTGTCCGTCCAACTACAACCCGGCCGACTTCTTCATCCTCACCCTGGCCATCTCAGCAGATGAAGAAATGACATCCCGCAGGCGCGTGTGGAAGATTTGCGACGCCTACGACCAGACCCCGGAGGCGGCGCTGATGCGCAAGCCATTGGACCAGAACCTGGCGACGAGCGATGAGCTGCGCACCAAACTGTTTACCCGCTCCAGGAAGTACCAGGCGAGCTGGATGAAGCAGCTGGCGGTAGTTCTGTGGCGCAGCTGGATCTCACTCAATCGGGAAGTGGTTCTGGTTCGCGTGCGAGTCATCACGGGCCTGCTCATCTCGTTAGTCATTGGCATCATCTTCCTAGACCTGGAGTATGACCAGAAGGGCGTCATGAACATCAGCGGTGCCATCTTCTCCCTGCTGCTGGTTGTCTCGTTCACCAACCTCTTCAGTGTGCTGCACACCTTTCCGCCCGAGATCACCCTTTTCCTTCGCGATCACGGCAGCAAGCTGTACCGCTGCGACGTCTATTACCTGGCCAAAAGCATCGCCGAACTGCCCATGCTTATCTTAAGTCCAGCTCTCGTGGTCGTCATCGCCTACTGGATGATCGGCCTGCACAAGGACGTCACGACCTTCTTCTATGCCGTCTTCTACTACATCCTTGTCGGCAACGTAGCCGTCTCCTTCGGGCACATCGTCTCTACTGCCAGCGCCGACGAGGGCGTTGCCCTGGCCGCGGCCCCACCCCTAATGACCCCGGCCATGATGATGGGGGGCTTCTTCCTTAATTCCGATTCGATCCGTTGGTACTTAGTCTGGATCAAGTACACGTCCTGGTTTCATTTCGGCAACGAGCTGGTGACCGTCAACCAGTGGAAGAATGTGGATAGCATCACTTGCGACAACCCGACCATACCGCAAGGAAACACCACCACCTTCGTCTTTCCCTGCATGTACCGCAACGGCAAGGATGTGCTTAAACACCTGAGTTTCACTGAAGACGACTTCGAAGTGAATGTCGCAGCGCTTTTTGCGCTCTGGATTTTTTTCCGCATATTGGCGTATATATTTTTGCTTTTACGTGCGAAACTAACTGCGCAGTAGGTTGGGGTTTATTTCACACAGCTTCGTGATGGCTTCATCTACGAATTTTTATTTAATAACTTAAATCTTGAAGTGGCCATTTTTTTAATATTCGCACTATATCAAAGAGTGTTACCGGTTAAGAAAAGAAAAATCGAAATACAAGAAAGAACAAGAGAAAGCGTTGCAAATCAACAAGAACGGGTACGCGAGATGGACAGAGGATCGTAGTTAAGTACATACACTTATCGCTAACTTGTCACAAAGTACTCCGTCATCCACGCCGTCATGTATGTGAAGGCTATGCGTGTACACTACTGTTGACCGATGAAGTCACTACTGTACTTTTCCATTAGCAACAATGTTTATAAGATGGTAAATTATTGTAAAAATTCAAGAGCATATGTATTTACACGCAAGTCATGTACATCAAGAATGAAAGAAAAGTGTCGAAATATATATATATATATGCTTGTGGCTAACTGTCTAAGACTTCCCGTTGATAACCTTCCTACCGTTAATCCAAATAACAACCTATCCATTATTAACTAACACGCATTAGCACGCTACACCTGTTTACGCATTCACACACCACTTATCTTTGACACAGAATTGTTCTTTGCTGGGTGGAGGGACCTCTCGATGCTCTATAGAAGAGTCAGTAGTGCACTGACCATTGTTTGTCGACGGCTTTACCCTCACGCAAAGACCCGAGATATGAAGGGAATTCAGACTACTGTTCACGTGAACATTTCCAGAATGTGTCGCCATCACTAGGCCTGAGACTGCTGTTGAAAGAGGAGAGTAACACCTAGCGCCGTGTCTCTAGCAACTGATCACCACAAACAATTCAAAGCATCCCTCATCCCTCGCTTTCGCATTTCATCTAGAATGGACTTACTTGTTCGGTTACGTGCTTTTTACGTGGGACCAAACTTACACCTCACATAAGCGCGAAGCGATTTTACTGATCGACCTATTTGTTATTTCGTGACAGAAAGGCAAATAGGTCAAGAGGAAAGACAGAGAGTAACAGCACAGATTGACGAAGAGAAGCGATTACTGTTAAAAAAATCTTGAGACAATTAGGTGCTGATATAAATGGGAGAGGAAAAAAAAGACAGAGAGATATATAGATTCATAGAGTGTGTGTGTGTGTGTGGAGGAGAGAGAGAAGGACAGAGCTGTAGCGAACACCCTGCATGAAATAGCAGAAAGTTAACCTGATCAAACTAAAGCATTGTGCACAGCTCTATTTGTCCTTATATATAAAAGATAAGTCAACAAGTATTCTGAACAGTTATAGCGTAGCTTGACATCCTTTCCAGCAGGGATTTACCTGAAAATCTTGCCGCTCGCCCTGCGGTATTGTGCCTCAGGCCATGACTCACATCTTTTCGTGACAAGAACGACCTCCATGTCCAACAGACGTAACAACATAAGGTACATCAGGGTCGTGGTCTGATTCGTAGAACCCAAAAACGACAGACTAGGTAAGGCACATACTGTTGTGTATCTATATCCTTCAATAGAAAAGAACTATAGAATGCAACTGCGTCGTGACATGTTCGAATGCTTTTAGTTACACTCGGTCATGTCTTTCTGAAGAACTATGTTTATCCAAGAGAATCCCCTCAGTATCCGTGACAAGTAATTGCCGGGTTGCAGCATGTTGTCAGCTGAAGTCTTGTGTAAGAACTGGGGCGGGATGGGAGTCATGCTTTAGTAATGAGAGAGGGCCACTCTTCCTAATCTTCTTTTGCTGATTGTTTGTGCTGTGATCCTGGAGACTGTCAAAAACGAAGTCCCCTCCCCCCACTTAAGGAAAAAAAACAACCTGGAAGTATTTTTCTATCTCTCTATTTAATAATAACTGCACAAATACCTTCAAAAGTGAAAAACAGTATTTTTATGTCATTGCCAATATCGACAGTTACCACATCCTTACCCCACGCTGGCATGCACCCGAATATATCAACCAAAGTCTGTTTTTTTCTGGCAAATCTGTTCTCTAACATTATGTTCTTGTATATGTATGCTTGTGAATGTGTGTGTGTGTGGGGGGGGGGGCAAGGGGGACAGCCAACTCGAGATTGAATTAAGTCGTAACAAGTTGTTGTCCTGGGAAGATTTCGCAAGCGGACGAAACTAAACATTTAAGAGGAAAGAATCCCCATCCAGTGTCGGCGGGTAGCGTGGATTGAGTGCAGTTTTTTTGTGCGGGGACTCAATACACCGCCAGGCTTTAGCCCCAGCGAAGAATCGCCAACCTCTGAAAAGAAATTGTGCTCACCGCATTTCATGGCTTTGACGTTTTGGGTGACGGGGTCAAACGCTGAACGAAAGAGTTTGAACTGAGATTAACCGGGACTGGGCTTTCAGAAGCACTTCATCTGTCAGGGCGTAGTTGAAATTTGCTTGGAACTTGCGGCCCATCAACACATACAGGTAGGTAGAGTAGTTACCTCGTGCTGCTCATTGGTTGTTGTCATCAACGTGTTGAAGATTGGTGCACAACCCTCCAAAGTCTCTCTCTCTGTGTGTGTGTGTGTGTGAGAGAGAGAGAGAGAGAAAAGCTAAAACCGTGCGGTTTATAAATAAACACCCTTGAACAACAAAACCTTCTGTTTAACTATGTGATCAAATTTTTGGCAAAGCTGTTCTTCAGTTGTGGGAAGGTTTGCTGGGTAAACTTGGCAGCAGCTTCCATTCTGAGCAAAGTTCGCTAGAAATCGCGGTGGCTGTGACCTCCACCGGGTGAGCTCACCCAGGCTTTCATATAGTATCCTTCGTACCCACACATAGGTATCTTCCGTACCCACCTAACCGCGCAAACACGTTGGCACCCATCACTCACGCGAGTGCACACATACACACACCTTACCCCCCCCCCCGCACACACGCACGCATACACGCACGCAAATAATCTTCCTGTTCATGCAGGCGTTTGTTACATTCACCTAAGTACCTCACATGCACATGCATGACAAATTTTCTCTCGTGCTCGCTAATAATATATCTTCGATACGGAAGCATAATTACACGTCAGACGACACAGGCAGACAGGCATGGCTAGCAGGGAAGTTATCATTAGGTAAGCTTCTCAAGCGAAGTGCTCCCCACACATACACGGCCTGGCATATCAGCTTTCCCAGCTGGTCTGTGTGGAGTGGGTTGTGAACGGGGTGGCACTAGCCTCATTGACGAAGACCGGGTGGATGCGAATTACTTTTCTACCCTGATGAAGTCAAACGGGAATAATATTCTCAAGACGTTTAATACCCTCGTCTACATCTATGGATGCATGGTATTCTTGGAAGCAAACGGTGAGTGTATGTAAGTTAGTCACTGAGAAATATTTTATGGGTGGGTCAAGGCGGGTGTGAATAATATTTATTATTCTTAGCGTATCGAGATCCCTTTACTCATGAAACAGATGTTTCTTTGCGCTGTTGACAATCAGGGAACACTACTAAAGTAAGGGAAGAATCTCTCTGAAAAACTGTTAATCTTACTGATCGCTTTCTTATTAGCAAATCTCAAGCAATCTAGTTAATACACGTTTGTATGTCGCATAAACATTCCTTTTAAAAAATTTTAGCTTTATTTTGAATGTCGTGATTGCACACTACAACAAAGAGTACAAACCGGACAAAATGTCTTTATGACTCTACATAGATGAGGAGCGGCGGTTTTTTTTCCTAAATAACTATTTTCTGTAAAAGTAAGACATGGTAAGACAAGATGGCGGTTCGCACTTACCTGCACCTTTGATGAGTCACCGTGAAAGACTCTTCTAACATTTCTGAGACCCAGTCAACACAGTCAATAAAACAGCAGTCATATTTGTCGTTTTCACTCGTATTTGTAATTTATTTTTAGTCTAGTTTATTAATGGGTATTACATCTGTAGCAATTGTAGTAAAGTCTAATAACAATAACAATAACAATAATAATAATAATAATAATAATAAAAATGTAATAAAAATTTTAACTTTTAGAAGACACCTAGGCAGAAAACGGAAAGACATTAAGACAAAGACAAATGTAATTTAATAGGGAGAAGAATGCTAAGCAAATAGATACATAGAGAATACAAACACCAGGAAGTCAGCCAGTATGTTAGCGAGTAAGAGAGAGAAAACAAACATCGACTAGATCTTTGAACAGACGAGCACAGAGACAAATTAGAAATAGACTTGTCGGGTTTTCGACTTGATTTCTTTTCTTGATAATGAACTAAAATGGAAACGAAAACAAAAAGCTGTTAGTTTTAGAGCATAAAATATAATGTATGAAAAGGATTATCCAGGAAATTTGTAAGAAGCTCTCGGTCAGAGACTGGACATGGAGGAAATCATATCACAGCTAGAAAATGAATTAGTATCAAGGAAGAAAAAATCAAGTCTGCTTACGAACCGAAAGGACAAACAATTTGTGAGTTTGGCATGAGTAATACGGCGATAATTTACCGAAAGTTGTGAAGGTCGTTTTAGCTGAAGTTTTTGCATCCTCAGCTGAACACACGACATGTCCAGTATGGAGCTAGTTGTACAGATAGAAGACGACTGTACTACAGATTTAATACAAAAGTCATTGTGTAACCAGACTACGAGTTACGATTGTCAAATTTTTGGTACAAATGCGGCGAGTAATATTGAAGCACTACAATTGATGGTCGGAAAGTTCGTCTAGAAAATGAAAGATAAAGAAACAGGTTTTTTTTGTAATTTTTTTAATTCTTTATCAAGTACTCTAGCTTTGTTCGATGCGTGCTCATACTCTCTACCATCTTCAGTACATTTTGAGCACACGTGAACTCAGAATACAAAACGTTTCTCAACGACAGTTTCAGCCATCAGCCTGTGAAACAAGGATGCTTCTCGACATCAGCTGGTCTGAAAAGATGAGGATGGGTGGGTGGTTTTTGTTTTATGATTGAGTTTCCACTGCAAACTTGAAGGTAGAAATGGGTAGTTGAGTTCACAAAGAATGAAAAAATTAGAAAAAATACTAAAATGCAAGCCTCTGAAGAGTTCCAAAATTAAATTAATGAGATTTGTTAGTTTGTAAAACGCACTGATCCCAGGAAACAATTCAAGGCGTTGGAGAGTAAATGAAAGCCAGTATAAAGGGGGAAGTCTTGAAACCACTTCCAGAGATTGTCTGGCGAAGCACAACTTTTCGAATTTTCCGACCAGCACTTGTACTCTGTCTGAGAATTTGAAGACTGGTTGCCATTCCTTGTTTTTAAAGATATTGACATTGTGACTAAGAATAAATGTTGCTGATATAAATGCAATTACTTCTGGAATAGCCACTTAGTAGGACATAAAAACTCATAATAGAAAGCAGGAAAAAACTGACCATATAAGGCCAATGACATTTGATAATTTTACATTTAAATGAATATAGTTTTATACTCTTCGACTGTAACACACGAGAAAAAAAACTTGGGGTACATTGTATCGATGAAGTCTTTCAAACATCGCCTAGAAAGATTCAGGTAATTAAAACTAGTTACTCCTTTAAATTCTGGCGTCTGGTGAAAAGAATTGTCCAGCTGAATATTATGTTTTTATTTGATTTAAGGACAAAGCTGTTCCTGTATTGGGGGCTGTATCTTCAGCACCACCTGTGCTCCAGATGGAAACTGTAACAAAGGTATTTACAAATGTGACGACCTATTATTGACATAAGATAGGCGTTGAATGTATAATAAACGTTGTCTTTTCTTGTTGTTGCTGTTGTCGCTAATCATTTTAGTGGTATAATTCTTCTTGTTCCTCGTCTCCTCTTCTTTTTCTTCCTTCTTCTTCTTTCTTCTTCCTAGTCCTTCTGTTTCCTTCATCCTTTCTTCCTTTTTTCTTCTTCTTTCTTTATTCTTTCTTCTCCCTTTTTCCTTCTTCTTTTTTCTTTCTTCTTCTTGTTCTTCCTGCCCCATATTTTTTCTACTCGTTGTTTGAACAACAGCAGCTCAAGCCTACAGTCTGAAGGTTGTGACTGATTCTCTCTATGTGAACGTGAATAGACAGGCCACTTCACTGACATAACAGGATGAAGGGATCCCTTTCAAAGTTCCGAGTAGGTTTCCCTGAACCCATGCTGCACTCGATCATATGGTTCCTCATAAAATAGCTGCGTGCTGCTTACTGGCATAGAAAATAAAGCTAATGCTGATTATCTCCTCAGAGAGATGTAGTGTCGTCTGTTAAACACTAACAGGTGTAGATAACCACAGGTCTCCTCTTTCATTCGCATGCACACACGCTTCACTACACACACACACACACACACACACACACACACATGCAATACAGGCACACCCTTACACATAAATCAAAATCATACACATGGACAAAAAAAACCCAAATTCACACATCCATATATAAGACACACATCCATATATAAGAATATTGCACACATTTACATCTCCAGACATACAAATACGCGCAAAGTTCAAAAGATTTACACATCCATATACAAACATGCAGACGTGCACACATATAAGTACCAACATAGGTAAAAGGATCCACATAGACCTTAAACCGTTTCATGGGGTCACTGAGCTCAACATCTTCTAAACACACACACACACACACACACACGCACACACACACACACACACACACACACACACACACACACACACACACACACACACACACACACAGATAAAAGGATCTGTGTGCAAATTCAATACATGTATGCATGTTAGTTCCTTGAGATCGTTGGGAAGCGAGGTGTTAAAAAAGCTCACAGCTAGCTTTTTGTGATAGCGTTGCTCATCTCATCTCCGTCGCTACCTTCCGCAACCCACTAAAGAATCAGGTACCCGTTCCACAGCTTGGTCAACTGAAGGGTGAACTGGCTGATGTGAATGTCGTCCTTTAATCACAAGGCTTTCCGCTTCCTCAGTACGCATATGCAAACGTCGATGTCCACATCCACACATCTACACGCTTACACATATCCACATCTTCCACAGGCATACAATATGTATACACATAAGATATGTACTAAAGGCGCTCATATGGAGGGACAGTACACACATGCACCTACAGACATCCACATCCACATCCAAATCTCTTTCCAGCACGCAAGCGCATGTTTGTGTTTATTGTGTACTGTACATCGAGATGCAGGCCATACCCATTTTTTTCCATTCACGATAAAATCATTATCAGCAGCTGTTTCCACAATCAACCTGCAACTGAGTATAATTACAGTATCTTTCTGGAATAAAGCAAGCATGCTATAGTCATCGCTGTTTCCGACACTGAACCCCAGGCGATGGTTTTGTTGTTAGAGAACGTTGCCATGGGAAAACACGCGACCATGAGTTCCTACTACAACAGCTCGTCCTCCAGTACATCATTAGAGACATCCGGCCCGGCCTGCCTCGCTGTTAACGGCAACACCACCTCCATCTTCGCCCCTATCAACATCTACCCCAGCCACCCAAACTGCATCAGCACGTCACAATTTGAAGTCAACGCCTTCTGGCAGGTGGACCTGGGACAGGTCTTCGCTGTCAGCTCCATCATCATCTATATGCGGAACGGTCAGTAGCTGTTGTGTGAACTTTAACCTTTCTAAGTCGTGAGAGGACTTGCTGATATGGACGAACAGACAGACAGATAGCTTGGTGAAGACACAAACAGATGGAGAAACGGACAACGGAAGGAGTCATTGACAGGTGGGCAAACGCCCAAAGAAGTAAAAGGAAAATGCGCTGTGACTTCTACTACTAATAATAATATTAATCCGATGAATTCTCGTTTTAGAACTGCAGGAGCGTATGTCAGGAGTTGAAGTGCGGGTGGACGGAGCACTGTGTTATGAGTTCGGCAATGTCACAAAGCAAACGCTCCCCCAGAACTCCACAGATATTAAATGCACGTCAACTCTCAGCGGCAGGATCGTCAAACTGACCAAGAATGACAACGTGCTCGAGCAAAACAGGACGTTCCTCAGACTGCTGGAGCTCTGCGAAGTTCAAGTCTGGGGTGAGTTTCTCTGACATATCATTTATACATGTTTTCACTCCGCTAACTGTCGCTATAGAAACAGTCTAAAACTATCATGAAATAAATACACCTTCGTGTCTTCTCTACATACACCTTCCTGTCTTCATAGAAACAGTCTAAAACTATCTTACAACATCTTGAGTGTATGATATCATTAGACTTAACTACTTTGTTTGCCTGTCTTCTTATTTATACCTGCCTGACTTCTCGTTTACCTACACCTGCCTTATCCCCTACATCTAACGGGCGTCATGTCTACCTAGACCTGCTTTACTTCTTGTCTGTCTACACCTATCTTTCTGTACGTACACCTGCTTGTCTTCTTGTCTACATTCATCTGCCTAACTTAACGTGTGTGACAGTATCCCTGGTCTTTCAACCAGAACGTGAATACTGGCCCCGGGGAATGGGCACGTGGGCACTAGTTACTCAACACTAGCCGCCCACGTCAACATTAACTGCAGGGGAAAACACACGATAATCACACGTCGGTCACTCAATTACACAACTTGGCTCACGAGCCCCCACCCCTGCTCTTCCCCGAACACAATACTCAACGACGTGTGATTTCAAGGTAACAATAGAGAAAAGATTTATTAATTACAAAAGCATTTCAACAAAACACAATCAAATGGACTCGTCTAGGGGGGTCCCAATACTATCCGTGCTAGAGCGTACTTCTGATGTTACAGTGCTGTTGCCTCTCTTTACAAATACCATACACACTCGCAAGCGCACCAACTTAGCTCTGTTACAGCTGGTTTGTTGAGAGTCCAATACTTCGGGTGCCTGCCACGACACACTGACGATTTCCCTTCGAAGTGATGTCTGATGGTCTGACGTCTTCCTCCCTCGAACTGTCACCACGTCAGAGAGCGACGACTGCTTCTCCCGGTGACCCAGATTCGAGCCTTGTACCACTCGAGGGTACACACGTGGGTTCTTCGACGGCTGTAATGCCTCGTACAGCCGCCAAACGAACACCACCACAGACGGTCTCAGCCCTTGAGAACCGACGACTTCTAGCGGCCTCAACGTTGAGCCTCTACCTCTCACACCGGTAGAGCGAGCCCACAGTCACACAGCCCTTTCCTCTCCACGACGACAGTAGGCAGTCTTGACAGTACGTCGTAAATTACTTGCCTCCTTCTCTCAAGGTTCTCTAACCCGACTTCTTTCCTCCCGAGTCTTGCCCTCATGGCTAAGACTTGGTCCGAGGCAGAAGTGTAGCTGGCGTTAGAAAGCTGAAGCCGCTTTGGCTGGTGACCCGTTGCTCCCCACTCAGACGTTCGCCGAAAAGCAAGCGAAGTGTGTTCTTGTCTCTCTATTTATCTCTCCACATTCTCACAGATACATACATCGAGGGATGCCATTGGTCAATAACTCATCATCCGATCAGCTACAATTAGAGTCAGCAAACGACAGGAGGAGATCTCTCTCTGACCACAGGCCACGCCTACAGGTGGTTGCGGTCAGGTGGCTAAACCTCCCTCCCCCCTGTCCTATTACGTGGTCTGACGGCAAAACAGGTGCGCGCCTTCGGGTAACTTTCTCTCCCTCCCTAGACGTTTGTTGACGTTTAGTCAGCCATCGTTCACGCATGGCGGCCGAAATCACTTAGAGCTGTCTGCCCCACGCGTCATTTAGGCGTCCATACCAAAACATACGCCCCCTACTTCCTCGCCAAAGGGCCTCAGGCTTATCAACAAGGCGCTCTAGACACTAAGTGGGCAGATTGTTACCTACCCCCTCGAGTTATCTTATGACAACGTGTACCTACACTCACTTGTCTTTTTGTCTACATATCTCCCTACATAGGCCTAACTTTTTGTCTACTTACACCTGCCTGTCTTTGTGTTTACCCACACCGACCCTACTTCTTGTCTACCTATCCCTGCCTTACTTCTTGTCTATCTACACTTGCCTGTCTTCTTGTCTACTGACATCTACATATCCTCTAGTTTATATATAGATATCTGCCTTCTTGTTATGCCCTCCTGCCTACTTTTTTACGTTTTCTTGCCTTCTTGTCTATGTACGTGATTAGATGTGTGAACATATGACAATATTTTTGAGAGTAAATGCATTTTCTTTAATCTGCCACTCAGAGTGCAAATTACATATTTCTGCTCTAAATTAGTAATGTACTATAAAACATCTCGCATTTTCATGTAATCCAAGTAATATACAGTTCTAACACTCATTTGATTGTTGTTATATTGCCGTATATTACACAACAGTGCACAACTAGATGTCCTGGTGTTATATTTGTAATCAGTGTGTAAGTTTGGTCGCTATGGAGAACACTGCAACTTGACCTGCGGCACTTGTGTGAACAACGCCACCTGCAACGGCTGGAACGGCTCGTGTCCTGAAAGTGAGTTAAAAGAAAAGAAATAACTTCGTGAGCCTGTTAGTTTGCAAATCATAGATGAAGGATGGGAAATTTAGGGTATGTATTCAAAATGAAGTGGTTTGTTTTTGAAAGGGGGAGAAAAAAGTAGCATTTTGTACTTATGGTGGATTGCATTCTGCATTCTTCGTCCTTTCTTTAAGTGTTTTGTCAGTTCTTTGGGAATTGCTTGATTGCTTGCTACAGATTCTAATTAAAATTATATCATACGATTTCTTGTAAAGAGGACATTCAATTTTTCAGAACGATAAAACTAGAATAACATTTGTGCCTTTGTTGTTACCTATTATTAATAAAGTTTGGCTTTCGTCATACCACCCCACTGTAAATGCATATACCTGATATATGTGTTTGTATACTTTCTTGTGTATTCGTGTCTTTTAGTAACTACAACCTCAACTACGACCGCGACAACCACTACACCCACAACAACGACCACGCAATCAACCACATCCCTGACATCAACCACCCTGACTTTGGAAACGAGAGTACCGACAAGTTCGGAATCAGCAAATGTCGATATCTCCACCAAAGCTCCATATATCACTACCGACTCCACACCCACCCCTTTAATGACAGAAACCATAACAGAAAGAAGAAGAGAAGGAGAAGCGACAAGCAAGGCTGAATTCCCCCTGTACCCGGTTATAGGGGCGGCAGTCGGAGGAGGAGTGTTGATGATAGTCATCGTTCTTATTCTCTGCCTTGTAATGAGGTAAGCAAGTATCCTCAACAGTTATTCCCCACCCAGCAGCGGTGGGCAACAGAAATTGTTTATATACACTCATCCGCTATACATTTTCACACTGAAATCGTCAGCGAAAGGCGGAAGATTTTCTTGCAGATTGAAAAAAAAATTTCCGGCTGGTGTGTGTGTACATAAATCATTGTTATGAAGATAAATATTCATTTTTGAGCGGGGTAGTCACAAAAGATGACTAACATATTATTCTCATACGTTGTAAGGTAAAACAAATCTGCTGTTGTTAAAAACTTGCTCCATGGAGTTGTACTGGATGAACATTTTCCTTTCTGCCGTTACCCAGTGCGAACGGTGCACAAGAGTGAACATTTGTAGACACGTAGTTTGCTATTTCACAAATGGTCTTCAGTTCATATCAGAAAAGTTATTTTAGAAAGAAAGACGTTTTCATCCGTGGGCCGTACTTATGAATTAGAGGTACTGGCGCACCCAGGGGTTTATTCCCTCTCTTTAGTTACTAAAACTTCAGTAGCCACAGCCTGGACCGTCACAAGACTGGGACCACACAATCATAAGCCGACCTCTTACCTCCGCGTTTATTTGCGTAGGTTGATAGTCATAACTAACCCTGGGGCAACCTTACCTCTGCTTCATGCTTTAGGAACTACTACAACCTCATGTGTGTAGATACGATGACAGCAGGATGATATGCGTCTTCTAAACGTGTCGATAGGAAAAAACTGGGCCACAAACTGGATGTCCACGAGTTGCAGGAGAGGTCGACCACTCGGCGCGACTCCGAGTCTCAAAGTGTCTACGTCATCAAGAAGGGTAAGGACGTAGTACACAGCCGCAGTGTCGTCACCGACATGTCAGCTGTCGAGGTTCATCATCAAACACATTGACAAATCTGAATAAGACTTACTTGCTTGAGGTGCAATTTGCTGAGAAGAAAACCAACCAACCAACCAACCAGCCAACAAACAAACAAACAAACAAACAAACAAACAAACAAACAAACAAACAAACAAAGCAAGCAAGCTAACAAGAAACAAAGCAAAACAAAAAACCTTTTTCGCTGAGTTACCAAAGGTCTTCATTTATGAATGCGAATTTCCAAGACATAACGGCTGTCGGTTATTAAGTAAATAGATGCATGCAATCTTACATTTGTCTCATCCAGATTCAATTATAGTTGCGCAGATGAACTATATCAAACGCTCCTAACGGCCAGGACATCGATAGCTAACTCCAGTAATTTTTGACTATACAGCCTTCACCATTCAGGCTACATTTTAAAGCTAAACTTACAGTTGTAAACAGCAAAACTCACTGCCCATAAACAATTCTTTCGACATTTTTTCTGTAAAGTGACGGCATATTAAGGCAGATTTGTGGGGTAGCTGTTTCTGAAGGTCTGATACATAGTTGCTCACTAGGACCTGCGACCTCTCACCTTGTATGCACCCCTTTCTGAAAATGTATCCTGGTCAGCAGAAGCCAAGAAGAAGGCGGAGGTGAGGCCAGCGTTCCTGAGGGTTCCCAACAAGTCCATGTTTGGAGAGAAGAACGGCTACACCAACTTCGCCATGGACGAACAGGCGAGCAAGGCAGGTAGCGTCAGCGACGATGAAAACAGCGACTACGTTGTCATATACGACAACGACGACAGCATCTACGCCGCGCTCAGGGACGGCAATGCGCAGACTGACAGCGCTCTGCTGAACTTGATAGACTCGCTAGTTGCCGGTGAACTGCCTGATAAGTATACCGTTAGTCTTCTTTTCCTTCTTTTGTATGTATGTATGTAATGATGATGATGATGATGATGATGATGGTGATGATAACGACGACCATAAAACCCATTTCCCCGTGTATTTATGTATATGTATGTATTTGTATATATTTGTATGTATACACCAAATTTTCATGCGTTTTGCACGCGCAGGAATTGCCGAAGGGATTTCTGCATGAACACGGAACCAGCAAAAGTCCCCTCAACTGTAACAAGAACAGAGTGATGTCAGTTGTGCCATGTGAGTTTAAGAATTGTAGTTACTACTTTGAGGTGCTCACAGGTATAAAAACGATCGCTATATATATATATAGATATAGATATATTGTAACACCAGTAGCCAGTTACGATAGTAGCAGGAACAGTCACAGCAGTAGCTTTGTAGCTCTGTCTCCTATGATATCATTGTCCTTTATTGTAGAAACGAAGAGACTGCAGACTGTGTAGCATAGGGTTTTGAGAAGGCTGTGTGAAACAACTAAAACTAAAAGAAAACCGAACAAACGATAAACGAATGAGCAAAGAGTGAATAGGGAGTAGTTGTCTCTCACTAATCGCCCCTTACAAACATTCTGTTTGTCGCTGATGTAAACATTTGATTGCAGGAAAAAACACCATCCCACCACCAAAAGAAAAGAAGAGAAAAATAAATAAATAGACACATAAATACTTTGCAGAAGGAAAATTAACTCTGACGATATGACTTTTGCAGATGAATACAATCGCATTGTTCTCAAGGACGGGTACGTCGCTGTGGAGGCAACAGACTACGTCAATGCAAGTTACATTCAGGTACAACTGTCTTCGCAACATGCAGAAAGAAGAAATCATTAACGTCTAGAGAGAAAATCTCTCGACAAAGACTGAAATGAAAATGATAATGAAACCTAAAATGGAATAGAAAAACGAAAAAGGCTGAAAACTGAGAGCGCTCTACATTAGTATGCGACATGCTATACCATAATACTAGTGGGTTGCTAAGTTTCTTTTCTGATGATTAGGAAAAGCTAAGAGTGAAACACTATTTCGCTAAATTTGGATGTATAAGTTTTTTAGCGTCCTCGAGATAAACGCCTAAACAATTATCACGCACAAAAAGAGGTCCAAATCGTCAAGTTTGTCCACAGATATGCCTTATTAACATACTATTGTCACAGATATGCCTTATTGACATACTATTGTCACAGATATGCCTTGTTAACACATCATTGTCACTGGCCTTCTAGTGGCTGAGGTCTTCACAACACAGCAGTCTCCATGTACAATGCCGACGTGGCTGACCTCCATCTATCGATGATGTTTGTAGGCGTGTATCTCGAGAAATGAAAGGGTTTATGAAAGAGTATCTCGTGTCGAGCTTTACCCAAACATTAGAAAAAAAACCTGGCACACCACTAGTCCTTTGAGCAATCTTTATGCTAAATGCATATGTTTCTTTCAGGGCTATCAAGATCGAAATACCTATATTGCAACTCAAGGTGAGCCTTTAGTGCTTTTTCAAGATAATCCCGCAATGATCCTGTAGGCAACATTAACGAGGATTAGTAGAAGAAGCAGACGAAGGACGAAATGGACGGGTCGGATATCATTAAAGTCGACTGGCCTTTCATTTACCTGACCCCAGGGAGTGGCTTAGACAGAGGGAGAATGACAGCGTCTGTGGTTTTATTGTTAGGAACCAGCACGATGAACGAAGGCTAAGGGGGTTGAATTACTGTTTCTTACGATGAGGAAATTACTTGATATACAGACCTTCCATGTAAACTGTTTTGGAAATAGTGTAAATTTTTGCTTCCAGCAGCATTTTATTTTGAATGTTTATTAAAACACATTATGATTACAAGGACCGCGTGACAACACCGTTAGCGACTTCTGGCGGATGGTGTGGCAGGAGCAGATAACTCAGATCGTTATGCTGGCCAACGTTTCCGAAGAAGGAAAGGTGGGAAGAAGAGAGAGAATTTTACAAGCAAAGACATGCACTTAAATACCGTGAGACCATAATATTGTATGACCGTAATATTGTGTGAGTCTTAATGTGACCAAAATACTGTGTGACTGTAATACTGTGACCGTTATTCACCATTTAATTCCTTCCTCCTTCTCTTACTCATTCGTTTTTCTCTTATTCTTTTTTTTAGAAACACACACACACACACACACACACACACACACACACACACACACACACACACGCACGCACCCACCCACACGCACGCACGCACGCACGCACGCACGCTAATATACTTGCACCGCACATATACATACAAATATTCTTATGTACAAATACTTTTGTTACCTGATTTGAGTGTTTTTAGATATTTTTTTTAAGCAAAACCGGAGCGAAGTGATTCTACGCCTTAGGGTGTTACCTTTTGACTCTTCTCTTTTTGACCACTTTCCACTCGAAATGTGTCCGCCCTTTAACCCCCTCGGAAACTGTGCATTTTGCAGGATCAGTGTTGGGAGTACTGGCCTCTTCGAGACAGTTCTGAGACTCATGGCCCAGTGACTGTGACCGGACTTCACGTGGAAAAGCGAGCGCACTTCATGCACAGAACTTTCTTGGTGAAGGCGGAAGGTGTGAGTATGGACACAGCGTGATAACAGCCGAGTGGCTACACTGCGACTGGTTAGCCGCTTCATTCATTAACATGTTGCATCTCATCAGCAGGCAAGAGGAGTCCATCGCCGATTAACTGGAGATCATTTGTGTGACAGAGCCCCCAGGAGAGGGAGGTAGAGCAGTACCACTTTCAAGTATGGCCGGAGGTTGGGATGCCGTCCGTGACGTCAATGGTCAACTTTTGGCGGCTGACGAGGGCGCGCGCTCCACAGCATCCTCCGCCACCTGTCCTTGTCCACTGCAGGTCTGCGTCAGTCGTAGTATGTCATTCCTGTGTGAGCAGGTGTAGGCGAGAGTCTAGAGAGACATAAATAAACGAAAGAGAGAGAGAAGGGTGGGGTCTGTGGTGGTGGTGGTGGTGGTGGTGGTGGGGGGTGTGTGTGTGTGTGTGTGTGTGTGTGTGTGTGTGTGTGTGCACGCGTTTTTCATATTCACCAGCTGTTTGATTATGTCTCATTAACCCTTTTTTATTATTTAATTGCTTTCACAAACCGTTGATGATGCACACGACACAGGACATTTTGTACCTCACGCTAGCGACATTTACTTCTCCTTCGCCACCATCTCTCACTCATACCGCCAGCATCAACATCTTACCACCGCCACTAGTACTGCTGTCCCTGCGCTGACTATCAAACTGTTCCTCCGTAGCAATGGCGCCGGAAGAACAGGAGTCTACATCGGGCTTGAAATTGCCCACCAGCACCTGAGACACGCAGGCGAGGTGCACATTTTCGAGGTGGTGAAGCAGCTGCGCCAGGAGCGGTGCATGATGGTCCAAGACGTGGTGAGTCGTCAGCGGTTTTTATTTCTGTTAACGTGTGCATCACTGGCAGATTCCCGCATATACAGGACGACACTTTTGTCAAAATCCTCTCGCTTCTCGAAAGTTGCTCTAGTCGTATTCAAGGCGTTTTATTTTGATATTATTACCCAATTTTTTCCCCCCTTCTTTAGAAGTGGAGTGGGATCGAGAAGTTCCTACTGCCCTTTCGATAAGAGTCAAGGTACGCAGGAGACAATTCGAGTAAGACCGAGCTCTAGCCAATGAACACTGACTATTAAACTCGTCTGGTTTGAAACATCAGGGAAGCTCTGTCTAACTAGTTTGGGGGGACTGTTCGTTCTTTTATCCTTGGTCCCTGGATCTACGTCCACTTGTTGTTGCCTTGTGTGCTTATTGCTGCTTTTAATTAGGCTCTAACTGTTTCCACCAGTTGACCACATCTTCCAAGAAGGGTCTCTGCAGCCTTTTGTTTGTCTCGGCCATCTTGTCCGAAGTTTTTCACTCAATGGATTGCTTGTCTCCATTACTCTGCCATTGTAAATTGTTTCTAATCTACGGTGAACATTTTCACATCTACAGCCTTGTGTTTCGTCGCTACATTTCCGTGACATTTTCTGCCTCTTGCTCCATGAATTTTCTAGACTACTTTGTGATGACACATATTTCCAAGGCTCTAGAATGGACGGCCTTGTGACCATAACAGCTATTATTGTATCTTCTGTGGTTGTATCTTTTTATCTAAGTATCGGCATACTGTGCTTCCATCGGGAGTTCGCGCGCGTCTGCGTATATATATATATGTGTGTGTGTGAGAGAGAGAGAGAGTGAGAGAGAAAGAGAAAAAACGAGTCGCCAAATGAAAAAGAAAACAATCTAAGTGCACCTTCTTGTAAACTGCTTGTAAATGTTTTCACAACTTTAAATGTTTTTATTCTAATTTGGACTGCCACTAGATTTTATTGCTACTCAATTAATTAATTAATTAATTAATAATGTCACTCGAAAATTAATGATGCAGACAGCAACATAGGGTACATAACTACTGAAAAGATATTAAAAATATCCGTTATATGAAGCTGTCTCCCTTTGTAGCCAACACGAGTTACTCTCTTCTCAATGTTTTCCTCTCATCTCTGTGTCGTGTTGCTCATCGCACCATCGCATTTTTTCCGGTTGGCGGATATCGCGCGATTTCAGACCTCTTGACCTCTTCTGTAACTTTGGGTGTGAACATCCGCCACGTGTGTGCAGCTCATGACGCAGGACTTGGTTCAGCAGATGCGAATAAAAGATTCTTACAACGGATGGAAAGTAAAGCAAATCTTTTGGTCGCTGAGGAGTGAGGGGCTAAAGACGCCACTAGATCCTTTTTAATCATAATAATAAAATTAAATAATAAATCACTTTACCCCATAATCAAAGAGCATGACAATAAATATAAATAAGCACACGATAATGGTCTCAAAACAAAGAGTTCATTATGTTGACGGTTAGTATAGCTACATATGTTGAAAGAAAGATAAAGGATTTCAGCCTAGATGTAGTTACTTCAGCACAGAACCAACTATTCAACCGCCGGGTCAACTGGCGGGAAGGATGTTACGTCACACGGGTAGGCTGCATGCATCGACCTATCGTTCTGACCATACGGCTATCCGCTTCCCCCCAGATTAGTATGCAAAAAATAATAGTTTCTATGTCCTTTACCTGATATAACCGCATTATATTATTTCTGTATTAAAGGTTTATGTAAGCATAATGACTATATAAATCTTTTTAAGACGATTATTGATGACGTATTGTTTCTAGTAGTTTTGTCACAATTTGGAATATAACTTATTTTTGTTATCATGCAATTACCTTGCTCTGAGACCTGCCAAAGCTGTCATCTTCTCAAGCTAGTGGTTTCGTAAATTTTGTTACTGGGACTATGATCATGATAATTGCTTTATCAGAAACTTCTCATTTGAGTTTTATCCCTTCCCCACAAAATCAATGACATTGACAAGTGTTGGATGTTATTGATTCACTTCTTTGATGCCATTGAAGGAAGTTCAAACCAATAGCTGCTGTGTTTTAGTGCTAACGATTCTGACATTTTCCACAGGAGCACTTCATGTTTCTTCACAAACTCTTGCTGGAAGCTTATGCAGGGCGCGACACGACAATGGCCCTTGACCTTTTTGACGCAACCTTCCAGCGACCGATAAGCGCGAAGACACAACTGTCACGAATCGACAAAGAGTTCCAGGTGATGACAGTGGTGACACATGATACGAGGACAGCGACATCAACATGCACGACTTTGGAGAAAATGGACTTCTTTGGACTTCTGTGGACTAATTTAGTTTTATTCTGACTGTTCCTTAGTTCATAGTAGTTTTCATTTCTAAGTCTTAGTTTCCTAAGCAAAAAAATCCGAACAAACAAGGAAAAGAACCTAAGCAGAACGAAAGAACGATCGAGGAAGCAAGCGAACGAAGAGTCTCGCCGCCAGCCGGACAAATGGATTTCTTTGGATGTGACAAAAAATATAAAATACTAAAAGGCTTGCCAGTTTTAAAACAAGTATGGTCACAGATAATTTACATAAAGAGATACATTTTTAAAGTCCTTCTATGGCAGCAGCTTGTGAGTTGGTACTGTGGCATTGTAGGTCAGTTTCGGCGCCTTTCCTGATAAAGAAACGAAAGTATTAGTCCAATAGATTCAAGGAATGAGGAACATTTGCAGCTTTATGTATCGATGAAAAAAAATATGTCTTGATTGACGACAACATGCCTTGTTTATCACAAACAGACGCTGATGTGGATGCACAAGCTAACTGCAAATCGCACATGCACGGCAGCAGAGCATCACGAAAACCTGAACAAGAACCGGAACAAAGACTCTCTTCCAGGTAAGCTATAGAATGTACAGTTAAAATTACTGCCTGCTTTCAATACCATGATAAGCAACACATTAAAACTATACATATAAATAAATATTAGACATCATTTTTAGATTTTACAAGGTCACTTCTAACATTGTTATTTTTCAGCGGACGAAAACTTGGTGGTCCTTAGAAGACGTTTTGCCGGCCGCAACAAGTATATAAATGCTGTGTTTTTCTCGGTTAGTAGGAATCCTTTATTGTAGAAAAAGGAAACAATCTGATTATAAACAGATTCGTCTCATGTTTTTCTTTTTTCTTTTTTATCTCATCCTCTTTAATCCATTTAATAAGTAAATTTATGAACCCTCTAATCCAGAAAGAAGAAATGTAAGAATAAGTTAAGGAACCGAGCTGAAAGCATCCGTTGCTTCACTTCCATTGCTGAGTTTCAATAGGATCTGTGTGTAGACGTTCCGGGAGCGCAATGGAGATATTCTCACGCAACTTCCGCTTCCGGATACTATTGTGGATTTCTGGCGTATGGTGGATGAAAACGACATTAAGATTATCGTCTCTTTGGGGAGCGAAGAGGAGGAACGTAACACGAAGGTAACGTCAGAATCTACTTTGTAACATGTCAGGAACGTCAGAATCTACTTGAGACATGGTGAT
This sequence comes from Marisa cornuarietis, assembly GCA_004794655.1. Classification (NCBI taxonomy): domain Eukaryota; kingdom Metazoa; phylum Mollusca; class Gastropoda; order Architaenioglossa; family Ampullariidae; genus Marisa; species Marisa cornuarietis. The sequence goes on along the minus strand of SMMW01000650.1, from coordinate 1,457,219 downwards.
AAAGTCAAAATCCACTGTTTAATACGATAGCAACATAATAATCCACTTGTGTCACGAGAGCACCGTTAGAATCTACTTGGGACTTGAAGCTGATTCAGAATCTGCTTAGTAATGATGTAAACATGTGCAATGGTGTATTATAGCGATAGCTTGTAAACTCAAAGTATTAATACGGTATTTGCAAATTAATGCTATAGACAGGAAAGAAAACAACGTTTTACAGTAATAATTGTTTTTATTTAATCGAGACATACTAGTTTAGAAGTATTTAGCCTCATACGAAATTGGAAACTGCATATAAAACAATGTTTCTTCACTGGATTACTAAACAATTAGGGGAAAACTTGTTTCATCTTGCATGGACCCCAGGAAGGCAGAATTAAACTGGAGACCGTGATGCTAAAAATCACGACGACGACGACGATGATAAGTGAGCTCAGAATAATTTTTTAAGATTCAAAATCCTGTTACGTGACCGTCACGTAGTTTGACAACGCCGGGTTTGAAGACGTTTTGATATGTTGACGTCAGGATTACTGTCGCTACTGGCCCCGGCCTCCCAGCAAGATGATGGAGGTAGGTGTATACAGCGTGACGCTGCAGAACGTGTCCAAGATCGGGGATCATCTGACGTCATACACCGTCAGTCTCAACATGGAGGTAAGTGGGGCGGGACACCAGTCAGTCACCGGCAGTTGTACGGAGTGACTGATGACACAAATGTCAGCAAGGACTATCTACAAGAAAATTTGTTTGAGAAACGACGCCAGAGAAAGAGCGATAGTGTCTCGGATATTTCAGCTGTACTGCAGTCTGTCTTTGACAATGACAATCAGGATGACGATAACAACAACTGCTTTACAGTGACGATTTCTATTTTACTAGATGGGGCAAAATAAGGAGTTTTAACGAGAGCAAGCGAGAAAGAGACAAAAGAAAAAAGACAAGTGAGTGAGTGAGTGAGTGAGTGAGTGAGTGAGTGAGTGAGTGAGTGAGTGAGTGAGTGAGTGAGTGAGTGACATTATAATTATGGGTCAAAATAAATAGTTACAGTTTCTGAAATATTATTTACTAACTTATTGCGATTATTACTTTGTGTTATTTAGGTAATGTTTCAACACGTTTTAACCGATTGTTTTCATTGTTATAAAAGACATGTGATCGGTATATACACTTTCATTGCCAAATCTCTCTGACATCCGCATACTTAAAAAAATTCTAAGAAAAATTAAAGGTCGAGAAAAATTCAGAAAAGGGTTTTCACTTACTGCTGTTCTGAACCGCACAGATATGGAAAGTCAGACGAAACTATTTCGTCTGACAAAGTTTTTATCGACCTGTCATTTTTGTGAAGCTTTCACGCATATTTCTCCTGTTAAGACGGACTATCAGAAACTGGCAGAAAAACACCCGGGGTATACTTGATCACCGCATCGACCACTCCAGCGCTAGAACTAATGTGCATCATGTTTTGTTTCTTGGCACTATCAAGCACCGCTCTGATGGGTCACGTGATATTCGCGTGCTCCACTTCGAGGGCTGGGAGGGCGACCTACCCACCAGCACGTCCGAGCTGCTGCACTTAATCGACACGCTTGAAAGCACGCGGGCACACTTCACTGGTAGCCCTGTCGTCATTCAGTGCATGTGAGCGCAGCATCCTTTTTCTCCTCCTTCTCCTCGTCATCATCATTTTGTTTATGTTTGATCTATGCGATTTTAGTAGGGTTTGCACAAAGTTTGATCGATTAAAAGTATGCAGGGAGTTATGTTTGCTGTATCTAACGCCTTATAATGTTTATTAGTTGTGGTTACTGTGGCAAGACTCTTGCGTGTAGCTTTATTGGATACACTTCTCCTGCGGCTTTGCATGTCCTTGTCCAGTCATCAGTGATTATTTTGGACTGATAGCTCTAAAGGCAAACATACTTTTACTGAATCTTTGTGGAACTTTTTTTTCTTGCATTGTGCGGTTTTTACAAATTATTCTTTTTTCTTCTTTTCTTTCTTCTCTTCTTTCTTTTTATTATCGATTTATTTACAGTCCGTGTAAGCAAATAAATATTCTGTTCAAATTCAAGCGGGATACCTGAGAAATAAAAGTGGTTTGTAATTTTCGCTCAGGGACGGTTCGTCGAAAAGCGGTTTGTTCTGCGCACTGTGTGACGTCATCAGCCGCGTGACCCACGACAAGGAGGTTGACGTCTACATGACAATCCGAGAGCTGCACAACGTCAGACCCCAAGCCGTGACGTCAGTGGTACGTAAGCTCTGTAGAGTCGTGAGCATGTTGTAGAGGTCTGTAGAGTAGTGAGCATGTTGTAGAGGACTGTAGAGTAGTGAGCATGTCGTAGAGGTCTGAAGAGCAGTGAACATGTTGTAGAGGTCTGTAGAGTAGTGAGCATGTTGTAGAGGTCTGTAGAATAGTGAGCATGTTGTAGAGCATGTTGTAGAGCATGTTGTAGAAATCTGTAGAGTCGTGAGCATGTTGTAGAGGTCTGTAGAGTAGTGAGCATGTTGTAGAGGACTGTAGAGTAGTGAGCATGTTGTAGAGGTCTGAAGAGCAGTGAACATGTTGTATAGGTCTGTAGAGTAGTGAGCATGTTGTAGAGGTCTGTAGAGTAGTTAGCATGTTGTAGAGCATGTTGTAGAGGTCTGTAGAGTAGTTAGCATGTTGTAGAGGTCTGTAGAGTAGTGAGCATGTTGTAGAGGTATGTAGAATAGTGAGCATGTTGTAGAAATCTGTAGAGTAGTGAGCATGTTGTAGAGGACTGTAGAGTAGTGAGAATGTTGTAGAGGTCTGTAGAGTAGTGAGCATTTTGTATAGGTCTGAAGCGTAGTGAGCATGTTGTAGAGGTCTGAAGAGTAGTGAGCATTTTGTATAGGTCTGAAGCGTAGTGAGCATGTTGTAGAGGTCTGTAGAGTAGTGAGCATTTTGTATAGGTCTGAAGCGTAGTGAGCATGTTGTAGAGGTCTGTAGAGTAGTGAGCATTTTGTATAGGTCTGAAGCGTAGTGAGCATGTTGTAGAGGTCTGAAGAGTAGTGAGCATGTTGTAGATGTCTGTAGAGTAGTGAGCATGTTGTAGAGGTCTGTAGAATAGTGAGCATGTTGTAGAGCTCCCACGGGATCCTAATATTACGAATTGAATGCTAAACACAATAAATCCTAGCGAATAAATTAAACTTATGTTTACTGACTTACTTTTCTTAAACCTTTCTTCAACATCGTTGAGCTTGACACTATCTTGCTTATTTTGCGTTTGTTATGTAGTATTTCATAATTTTGTCTTATTTGATGTCAGAGTTAATTTGTGCTTAAGGTAACTCGCAGCTACCTTTGTGCTCAGGTCCAGTATCGCTACTGCTACGAAGTGGCACAGCGCCGAGTTAAAAACCTCATCATGCAGTCCAACACGACACTGAGGACTGCCATGGAGACCAACACGACACTGAGGACTGCCATGTAGACCAACACGACACTGAGGACTGCCATGTAGACCAACACGACACTGAGGACTGCCATGTAGACCAACACGACACTCAGGACTGTCATGTAGACCAACACGACACTGAGGACTGTCATGGACACCAATACGCCACTGAGGACTACCATGTAGACCAACACGACACAGAGGATTGTCATTACATCAACAGGATATCGAGGACTACCATGTAGACCAACATGACACTGATGACCGCCATGTAGACCAACAGGATACTAATGACCGCCATGCAGTGATGCCTGCCGTATAAATCAGCTGACACTGAAGACTGATTTAAAGAAAGTTTTAAAATCGTCGATATAACGATGGAAGTAATATTTCTCGCGACAGTTTCAAGGGGATATTACTCTGTGTCGAAAATACAGAAAAATAGTTTCCATGGATTTCATCTATTAGTCATCGCAATGTTTCTTTAGGCGCCTGTTTTCCAAAATGCATTCCTGAGAATTGTATGTTTGGTAACTCGATCTTCAGTGTTTACATGTTGTCTTTTTGCTGTCTGTATTACGTGTGCAGTACAAGGAAAATAGTGCCTTTCCTTTAACAAGCTGTTCAGTTGTTTTACAACGTTTCATCGGTCATTTAATATTAACATTTTATAGTCCTGTTAGAATATGTTTATTCACTGAAGTGGTTGCAAATCGTTCGCAATGAGCAAAGAACTATATCTTCAAGGCGACAGGTCAAGTATTTGCTTTTCAATTATTTTCTATATTTTGTAAGAGCAAATATTTATATTAATGAGCTTAACCAGATTTTCTCAATATATTGTTTACATGTACGTGTCGTAACGCTAGTGACAAAGGAACAATGGCCAACTAAACTAAAGCTTTCTTTCTTTAGTAACAAAATAGTGAGGAAGCAGAAGAAAATGAAATTGCTCAGTCGTTCATTGAATAGATTCAAATTAGTGAATGAACTTCAAGATTATGCTGAGGAAACATTGATCCTGTTGCAAAAGGATTTTGTTTAGTTTGTTGGTCACGTTTATAACTATAAAAAATGTAAAAGTAAAGGTCGTCCCATGACCATTTCGGGTCGTCAGGGATTGAGGTGTTAGAGACCTCACTATTTTTCGGGGACAGTTTTGCTTGTCCCCTTGGCTTACCTTCCACAACCCTTTCTGGAATCAGATTCACATTCCCGTCAGCTGGGTCGACTGGGGAAAGTGAGCTACACTACACGAGTATCGAACCGGTGCGCCTCTCAGATCAAACGCCAGCTTTCTAACCACTCACCTATCCTCTTCCCAACATGAACTTAAAAAAAACTCACATAAAGCACAAATCTGCTCACAACTTTAGCATTAAACTTCACAGAGTGTGACTCCTCATCTCAGACCAACAGCCCTAAGCTCCAAGTGGCCGGCCGAACCTCAGAACACCAACCCTCAATAGAAGCAGTACTGCTCATAGCAGTCTCAAAATAGTCTTCCTCACCTTTGGGTAGCATTACTCATCTGAGGGTAGTAGCCACATCACATGGTAACTCCTAAACTCGGAGTAAGGACGTGTTGTCAGAGTAGTTTTACTCATTTCAGGGAAACATCTTGTCTAGTGGACAGGTTCTGTTCCCCGTCTTCGGCAAGTCTAAGACTTTTCTTTACCTGATGCACTTCTGTTTACTGCTTATATTGGGGTGAGGGGTTAGCGCCTAAGAGATGTGTAATCAAGTGGACAATAACATTAACGTGTCACATGTTTGCTCAACACTCGCGCAATTGCTCGGACATTTGCGCGTTCTTTTTTTTTCGGGTTACCAACAAGACAAATAAATCTGCTCCTTGCAGGTCATGCCTTATTTAATTATAAAAAGTATATTGTACGTCACTTAATAAAAATACACGATAAATGTACAAAATGCTATCTTAATGCACACCAAACATCAGCTCATCTACCCAACAACTCTAATTATCAGCTATACAAATAGAAAGATTCTTTTTGTATCTTATAATCAGAAGAACACTAGGATTTCGGCATAACTGTTCACACTTGAGACTATAATCACGATAATATTAATGTCAGTCACTATGTACTGATGTTGCACTGTACTCTCTCTCTCTCTCTCTATATATATATATATCCTACAATATTTGAAGCTATAGACGCATCCACCAGAGGACGGAGTTGGGGGATTGGTGTTTTAAGCCGACCCAGCATCTAAGGCTATATCACAGGAAGGCAGCCAGGCCTGTAGACAGGACAGAGGTTGAAAACTAATCGGCTCTGCCTCTTTGAGACGAGCAATCACATCCACTTCTTCCTGTTTTGCTCCTCTTGGGTTAGCAACTTTTCCATCTTCTAATTGTTACTGGCTCCTAGCCTTTTATCAAGGCCAAATGCTCTAGGGTCTTTCCTAGAGCCAAATACTCCAGGACATTAGCCAGGCCCAAATACTGCGCCCATTGACAGTTTATTAAACCAATTTACTAACACAACTCTTTATAAAAAATACAAAAGAAAGCAAATGCTGCAAAAGCCGAGATAAACAAAAAATTTGAATACCGTTCTTCACTCCCCCACACGCAGTGTCTCGACATTTATCGTGTCTCCCTCGGAAGTGAAGCGCTGATCGGTGCCAGTTAATTATATTGTCTTTAACCAGTTCTGGAATAGTTCAGCGATCTAGAACACCCCCCCCAACCTTTTTTGTGTCTCATTTAACCTGTGTAGTTTAGCCAACCGCGCCGTGATGGCTCGTGAACTTCATGTCACCCCTCTGTGACAGTGTGTACGTGTATGTTTTACGCATTTGTTTGTGTGCGTGCGTGTGGGCGGCCGTGTGTATGTGCGTACGCGTGTGGAATAGAGGCAACCCTAAGCCATCTATCTGGTTGTTACAAAATATAACTTGTGAACACGTGTACATTATTTCTGTGCTGGTACGTATATTCAAGTGTGATTGTATATATATATATATATTCTGTTCGTAGAAATGTATTTTAACACAGATTTATTTCTTCTCACATCAAGAGGTCTAATTCTCATTATCATCTATACTGCTTAGCGATAACATGTTTAAAAGAGGAACCAGAGAAAATTTGTCATTGTTGGTATTAGTGATAACATGTTTAAAGAGAAAGCGGTGAAAGTTTATCGTTGTTGTTATTATAAACGTTGCAGTGTCTTCCATGTTTTGTCTTGCAAACTGCGTTGTGTTGAGGAAGTAGAATGATAGGTTGGTGTGACCGAACTGCATTTAAATGTGCTCTAGGAGTGTTTCTGCAACCCTTGTGGTCGCTGTTTGTCTTCACGTATGTCCTTTTGTTATCATTTACCTCATTAAATTCGAAAATAGAAAGATTGATACTGTTTAGGGAAGTTGATATGGTGGTTAATGTGTAGTGTTCGACAGAGAGTATGCTTTTGTCGTGAGGCTAGCAAAAATTAGAGGAATAATTTTTCAAAACGACAGTTCCGGCAATTCATGTGTGTAGTTTTCTGTCCACTTTGCCAGTTTTCTTTTTCTCTTTCTCTCTCTCGACACGCGCTCTGTGTGTGGATGTGTGCGTGCGTATGTGTTTTAAACCCTACATAAGGGAGATGTAATGCTAAACACTCTTGTATGTGATCAAAAATTCAGGCTGTCGCAAGCTCGATTATCAGTGAGAGTGGCAGTACCTTAGAAACTATTTCCATAAGCAGCCTGGTTACCACTTGTTCACGCTTGTTGAGTACACAGGAAGCTGATGTTACAGACATCAAACATAATGTGACTCATTGTTCTCACAAGCACACACACAGCATCCGGGTCTTTTTTTGGCGACACGTGCCACTTGACCGCCACAAGCGATCGTCTGCTCACGTCCACATTACTGCCACTCATGTCTCGGAGACTGTGGAGTGGACCACAGAGTTAGACAGCATCATCCACATACAGTTAGCGCTCGCTGACTACCAAGCTAGGTCGTGCTGCCTAGCTACAGCACCAGCCAACAATGGATGACCGCAGACCGGAAGCCCAGGTCAAGTGGTTATCTCACCAGATGTCAGGCTTCCTGCACATCCCACGTGACTGGCGGCCAGTGGCTGGAGGCTTGACACGTCATCAGGCGGGAAGAACCTTTCATCCGGGTTCGAGAAACAAGCTATAAACGTGCTTTTCTCCGGAGAGCTACGACAAGAAATATGATATAGGGAAGACAATGTTCAAAGGATAATGTGACAAGATGTGAGAAGAAGATGCAGCTGAATAAACAACCGGACACGTGATCACAAAATGTCTAAGAACAGTGTATATTACATTAGATAACAGGAAAAGAGGGAAACTAGGTATTTAGACAGTTTTTATTTAAGAAGATGTAGTAAGACACCTTGTATAAACAACCGTGAGGAGGCTGTAGAAAGATGCTTTGTGTGGAAGTCTAGAAAATGATGTACAATGACCTCCTGTGGAGTCAGTCGAGAGAAGCTTGACGAAAAATGGCTAGAGGTTAAGAACACATAACATAATCAAAAGATTATTACACAGTTTGATTGTTCAATAACGAGATAAAAATAATTTCAATTTAAATACAAAAACATCAATACAAAAACATCATAAAAAATTAGATTTGACAAAATATAAACTTTATACAAAAATTAAGCGTTTTCAACAGAGAAAAGACAACGTAAATTAATTCATATAGCATTTTTTGCGAGCGGGTAAATTTTCTTTCACGGTCAAATAACAATGGTCAGAATAATTATAAATGTTTACCACAAATAGTTTTGCATAGAGTTATTAAGATAAGTATATTCGGTATTTTCTATACATTAAAACTAAATCAAATCCATTAATTCTAGTGAGACTTACATTGGTATATTCCATACAACCATATGCATACTATGGACAATGCCCTTAAATGTTCACTGTAATTGCTTGTGGACTAGAAAAATATATGAACCCTCCTTTACTACACAGGCTAGCATAATTGTAACGGTTATCCACGAAATACACAAATTGCAAATATTATTCTTATTTACATTGAATGTCGTTTGAACATAATATTTGAACATTCTACAGTTTCTTGACATTTCTCGGCGAATATTGTACCCGTTTGGGTAGAAAAAAGGCATGAGTACAAAAATCCTAGAGGCTTTCTATAAATTTCTTCTTTAAATTTTCGTATAAATCTCAATGGATGTGTTTTCTTCACACGAAACCTAATGTTAAAGGAGACTGGGACAGCAGTTCAATATCATTTAAAAGCACAGACTGAGAGGTTGTAGAATACTGTTCTCAGAAAGTGTTGGAATTTTGTCCAGAATCTGCTACGAGTAGTAACGTGGACTTGGTGAAGATTATTCTCAGCTAAAGCTGGCGTCGGTGTTGACCTGCCTCCGATGTACGCTGGCATCAAGAAGTTTCGGAGTAAGGATTGATGTAAACTTAATTTTTAATTTCAACATTCAAGTTGATTAATATTTCAGCACATTTGGTTTGCAGTTTTGTCAGCTGGTGTAATGTTTAATATACAGTAGTGTATAACAAACTTTTGCCATCAGTTATGATCCATGACGCACTAAGCTTGTTTCGGTTTTTGGATTGTTTTTTTTTAAATCCATGTTCCGCTAGAACTGGCATTAGTGTAGTCTTCATCTTGCGTTTAGCGTTGATCTATAATAGACATCAGTGTTCAACTAGTGTTGGCGTACACAGATATTTCTGAAAAACGTTGCTGGGCGACTTCGTAGCAGTAGCGGTACTGAGCCTGTCAACATCAGAAATACTGGTTAGACTCAATGAAAAAAGAGTTAAATCGGTTCATTTAGGAAGAAAGAAGGATTCCCATCAAAACTATTATTGTAGCTGATGAATCAACAAGGTCACAAAGATGAAATACTGACAGGTGAAGATAGCGTATTATTTGATGAATATTTGTTTTGAGAAACTACAGCAAGAAATTTCCCACAATTTTACACCAATGTAAACAAAACACTTGATGTTTAAGCGCTCTTAAGTGTTTATTTTTTAAAACTGGTTTTTATTATTACACGCAGAGGACCGAGGGTGACAACTCACCACTGAGGTCAGAGCTTGAGGTCTGACGTTGTGAAGCTCCCTCACCGTCATGTACACGTCAATCTCCTTGTCAACGGTCAATCTACTGATGACGTCACAAAGCACGTTGAACAACCCGCTCTTGGCCACCCCATCTCTTTACACAAGAACAATTTGTTTTTGAACAGGTTTCCTTTGTTGTTTGATTTACCTTTCTTCTTGACTATTACTACTGGCATAATATTCTTTCTGACTTTTGGAATGGGTACGAGATTAGACAAATACATACTGCATTCATCTCAGGTTGCTATTTACTGCTTTTTGCTTTTTTTGAAAAAAACAGCTGATTATTTCGATACTGACGGAGGTGGGAAATGGTATCTCATCTAACTCAATAGGAAACTACTGTACATCCATCTCAGGACAAACTCAGCACCAGTCAGAACTTAACAAGCTTACAGGAACTGGATGTCGAAGGATCGGGATAAATTTATGGGCGCTTGATGATGAAGGAACGTGAGAAACGTACACAATGATAACTGAAGCCACAGTAAGAAACTTACAGGCACTCAATGACAACTGGGCTGCTGTTGTCTTGCACCTGACGCCGTTTATTTACGAAGCTGATCAAAGTCAGTAACTCTGAGGTGTTGCCAGGTATTTCTTCAGACCAGTCGTCAAAGCGAACTAGGCTTATGTCACGCTTGTCTTGAGAACCCTGCACAGAAAGAAAAGTTTCTTAAGATGGTCTAGAAGAACGGATTTCTTTAGTTCAACACGAAGTCATTTTCTGTAATTATAACTTCGAGCTGTTTTCTTAGACGGAGACAACAGATGTGATACCTTCTTCTCCATCCTCATTTCGTACAGAGTAAGATGGCTGTCCAGCTTTGAAGAAAATTTTAGGCTGACCACGTACGGCTCAGCCTGTATCATTCTTGTATTCGTGTCCGGCCAGTACTGACAGAAATCCTGTAGAAGCAGACGACGAGGTGAGCGATGGAACCGACTCATAAAATAATAAACGGTCCTTCATGAAGACAGCAACAGGAAAAACAAAACGAAACTAAATTTTAAAAAAGATATTAGCATGACCGAGACTAAAAAGTTAGCTTCTCGATTCTAAATGCTAGACTGAATTTCAGATCGTGTGAACAAGAAACAATCTGTGTTTGCAATTTTCTGCACTCTTACCTTCGCTTCTACGTCTTTCCTCGAACCGAGAGAAACAACAGTTATGACGTCATTTCCGTCCACAAGACGCCAGAAATCCACCAGGGTGTTTGGTAGAGGAAGCTGTGTTAGGATGCTGCCTCTGTTCGTGAGGTGTGACTACAAAAGAAATTCTAAACACCAAAACGTTCATGTCGTCCACGTCCATTTAGCTTCTGGATTACGCTGCCTTTTTCAATCTTTCATTATTAAATCACCACAGCGTAGATAGCAGACTATTACATTAGAAAGAATAAAAAAACCCAGCTGTTTTATTAATTAGGTCGAACGTGTATGCCTGCATAATTAGTACGGACTAACGTATGTAGCTAAATTACACAACTTAACAAATTAACCGTACACAAAGAGAACAGCAAAGCTACCATACCTACCGGCATAAAAACAGCGTTGATGTACTGATTGCGTCCAGGAACATGAGCTGTCAGAAATACCCGGTGTTCATCACCTACCACATAATATCAACCCGACTTCACTGTCAAATAAAGGGTACGTAGCAGGTAGAGTATGTGGAACCTATTCGTAAAAAAGGATACATTACTGGCATCAATGTAAAGTACAATAGAAACACGACCACTGAAGACCAAAGAAGAAAGAAAGAGAAAAGAATGAAAGAAAAAAGAACAACGACAATATATAAAACCCAGAAGAAAGCTCAACATTTGTTTTTGATGTATTTTTCTTACTTGGTAAGGCATTGTTACTTCTGTTCTTGTCCGTGTTCTCGTTTTCTCTAGCAGCTGCGTAGGTCAGCTCCGGAGTCAACGATCTCATTTGCATAATTCTCTGACAGACGACAGTCACATTTACTGGGCATGTTAACTACGTTGCAGTGTCAAACCAAGCGAGTATAGCTAGAGCTTATTGCGCATCAGCTCATCATTTTAAACAACAATTGTATCAAGGGTAGGCATACACATTTTTAATTTAGGACTTCTTGTGTTTAGTGAAGCTTTGGGGGCTGTGCAAGTTAATGCACTAAAACTTGAGGCGAACGTAATATTTACATAAATATTGAAAGATAATGAATTAGTTATACTTTCAAGCTCTAGTTTTTAAAATTAGCGATACTGAAGTCGTAAAGGAAGTATGTAAACATAAAGAATAAAACAAAATATATCCTTAAAGAAACAAACCAAAACAAAAGACTTTATAAGAAAAATATCAGAAACCCATAAAGACTTCCTCAGCCCAAACCTACTTAAAAGAATTGACGTGCATATAAACAAATAAATAGCAAATAACAAACACATTTACCTCAGCTCCTGACACCCTCATACACCCATCCATCCTCTCAACTCACCTTGTCCACCATCCACCTACCAATGACTTGGCGCCATCATTCAATTCATTCAACACCCAGGTAAGGTCAACAAGCAAACAAAACGTAGGACATGCTGTCCACATTACCCTCCCGTCAATGAAGCTAAAGCCAGATTATAGTAATTACCTTGAATTCTGCATCGATGACAGAATTCTGCTTGCCGGTTCTGACTGGCTCAGAGAAAATGACCTCGAAGTTGTTCTCTAGGAATGAGGTGCTTCGTCCGGTGTAGGCCTCCAGAAGAATTTTGTGAAGAAAGACGTACTGGGCCTATCGAGGAAATAGGAGCAGGTGAGCAAGGATTCCAATTTTCTTCCAGTAAAAGACATTTTGGAACACAAATTATAACAACAAATACTTGTCTTCCCGTAGTCATTTTATCATTATTCTCTCCCTCTCCATATAGTGGACGAGCGAAGAAAGGAGAGAGATCACAATAGGAAAATAACTGAAAAAAGGAAAGGAGAGATTTAAAAATTGCTGTGTTCCACGTCAACATTTCTCTTAACCTTCACAAATTCGAAAACCTCTTGGATGGCTTTAAAGTATTCGAGAATTGTTGTTGTGCTTTTAATGAATAGTTTTCCAGAGTCTGCTTGTCCTGACTGGCTACAGACTATCAAGGTATAAGTCTGACATGCTGAAGGAGCTACTTGTCTTTTTGATGAAATGCCTGTCTGCATACCCACTTAGACATGCATCGCTGCGAGTGTTTGTTTGCTGTACCTACCAGCGTCTGGACCATAATGCATCGCTGCTCTCGCATTCTCTTGACGACATTAAGAACGTTTACTTTCCCATTGGCGACGGCTTCATCGAAGGCGATGTCAAGAGCGATGTATGTTCCTGTTCTCCCGACGCCAGCGCTGAAATATGATAATGGAACATAAAAAAAGTCCTTTGGCAATGACGTCCTAAAAGCTGCTCTAGATGCTGATAGGTTAACCGATTTTTGTATAATTTTAGACAGCAATATATTTAATATTTTTTAGAATTTTTAGTTTTCCTTTTTTTAGCATTTTTGAGAATAGTTTTACTATCTTTACTAAAATTAGTTTAACTGACGTTTTACAAAATAAGTTTCGTTACTGCATAGACTATAGAGAAAGAAGGACAGCCATCTTAGCGCGCTTGAAGTGGGCCAACGCTGGCTCAACTCCCGTCCGCTGTATACTCGCCGATACAATTGACAGCCAGCTTCCGCTCTCTTTGTCGTGTATCAGCGAGTACATCATGGAATGCTTTGATATTGAAGAAATCCTCTTAGTATGCTTTAATACATATGTTAATACATGAATCATAATGTACAATATCTCCGCTCAAACACAGCGTTGTATCGTAGTATTTGCATTTATTTGAAAGTCAAATTAATAGTTTTGTCAACAGGGACTCGCTAGCGGTCCTGGTGGCGCAACGGTTAGCGCCTGTCAACAATACAGTAAAGGTTGGCTGTGCCTGGTTCAGTTCTCGTCTCGGGCACGCTGTTCTTTCTCTGCATGTGGCACCCGTTTACAGGGCTGGCTGCCTTGCCCTGATATAACCTTAGTTGCTGGCTCACCAATTTAAAAAAAACAAGCTCTCGCTCTCTGGCTCATTGTCTGAGTGATATTGAGAGCGGTTTGAAGCGAGTTTGTCGTTTCCTAAATATTAATTGAGACTAAGGCCCTGAGGAGCATGCCTTAAACTCTATTTATTTTAACGATGTTGTTATAAAACACAGTCGCATCGTGCGTCGTGTTATCAGGACGATGGTGTACTTGAAATGGGTGGCGAAGAAAACTTCGATGTTCCTTCATCTGCCCCCGATAGTTTCAGTTGGGTGCCTTTCAGATCTATAGGTAAAAATAGAGGTTAGAGTAAGAAAAGTAGCTATTTTCTTCCTTTATTTATTTTGTTTTACATTTTTACTTAAACTTGTAGACAAATTTGTTTAATCATGATTAGTTTCACCAGGTCTACTCGAAGTACTTGGAAGAGTCTAGTAGTGCGATTCACAGCTCTCACAAGAGCCTTTTCCCAGTCTTGATTTTCTCGTCGTCGTCGTATGCTGAAAAATGATAAGCCTTTGTGTCGACTTTTGCATGCTGGGCAGCCTGGAATCGCACAGCCAGTGCCTGGCATGTCAAATTAACTACAACAACAGCTCTGAGACGCACTGTGTAAGCGAAGCCGGAAAAGGCGAAGGGATGGAAAAGCTAGCGCATGCGCGTCGCAAGTTATTTGTTCCCGCGCTCGAGTCGCTGGTCCTTCTTTCTCTATAGTCTATGGTTACTGCAAATACGTGTTGGGAGAACTGATATAAACCGTACTATTACTATATTTATTTAAATTTACAAACAACACTGGAGTTGGGCTACTATATATTTTGTCTGATAAAACTCGGACTAAACTACGACACACACACACACACACACACACACACACACACACACACACACACACACACACACAATTTAGCTATATCCACACACATTTTTCACTTCACGCACAGATAAGAAACTCACGTGCAGTGCACGAGCACAGGTGGTGGCGGTGAGTGCGGGGCACGTGACCTGGCAAAGCGCCAGAAGTTGAGGAGGGAGGTGGTGGTGGGGACCCCGTGGTCAGGCCAGGCGAGGTAGTGGTACTGCTCCACCTCTCGCTCCTCATTGTCCTAAACATTAACAGGGGCTGGAGCTCACAGATCTCGCGAACGCTCACGGAGCCCAAATACCAGGTAGGATGTTGCTATAGCTTGTACTGATTCTTAGACACACACACACACACACACACACACACACACACACACACACACACACACACACACACACACACACACACACACTCTCTCTCACATATATATATATATATATAAGATGCATATTTTCATAAACATAAATCTACCCATTGGTGTAAACCCATACAAAACACCCGGTATTCACTATCTCCTTCTCTCGACGTTTTGACACTGCACTGACCTGTTCGACGCATGCGCAAACGTCCCAACGCGGTTGCCGACTATCAAACCTTGATCTCAACAAAGTATTTTTTTACTCACCGGTTAATTTTTTAAGGTATTACGCTTTGATAAAAGGATAAACTAAAAGACAATCTGATCATGCTGAAAAAATCGCAGGAAAACTATAGTAGCCACCCGTACCGCTGCTGTACCGCAGGCACTCACGTGACGCATTTTGAGGACGAACGTCCTGACGATGAAGTTCGCCCTCTGGCGGACTTCCACTCCGGTCACCGTGACAGGACCGTAGGTCACCATGCTGTCCTGGGAAGGCCAGTACTCGGCGCACTTGTCCTGACGTCACCAAGGAAGTCAAAAGTCAAGAGATACAAAAACACGAACAACAACTAAAAACTGTTGCAGGTGATGTTTAGGTGAAACGTTTGCAAGAGTCAAAAATCATGTTGTTTAGGTTCAAAATTTTGGTTCTTATAGCTACTATTCATTCTCATTAGAAAGTGTAAGTCTAACAATTTGTCAAACGGTCTTTGTCACACTATATATCTCACTTGTCCAGCCTCAATCGTGTTTGTGACCATGACAATCTGAGTCACGCTCTCTTGCCACACCATTCTCCAGAAGTCCGCAACAGTATTGATACGAGGACCTTCCAAAAAAAAAGAGAACATATTTCAACCTATAAGAAAACACTCCAAACTTCTCCTCAAAGCTTTTCTTTATGTCTTCCAATAAAAGACATCTGCATGTAACAACCATATACTTCAAGAAATGGAAAGGCTCAGTTGGAAACTTCGATGCGAGGTATAACAGCTAACGGACCACTAAGCGGACACATGCTTAAGAAAAACATAGTACATACCCTGTGCGGCAATGTATTTCTTTTCTTGTCGAAAGCCCTGCAAGATAGAATACAATTATTTTTAGTAAATGCCTCTAGTCTTTATAAAGAGAGAAGGAAATGTTTCAATTGGTAAAAACAATGAAACAAGTTAAAGATAATATATTTAATAGTTTAAGATAAGATTATCATCTGGCAGCTCCTGTTATTGTGTGGATGATCCAGTAGTTTCTTTGGTTTCTTTGACGAAGTTAGCCCCAACGTGCTTTGTACTGGGGCTAAATGTTGTGTAGGTTGTGGTGGTTGTAATGATAGTTACTGCGATATAACTGGCGTTGACGTAGTCAGTTGCTGTCCCTTCTCTAAAGCCGTCGTTGAGGATGACCCGGTTATGATCATCTGAAGTAATGAGAGACACCAGGAGAACGTTAAACACGCGTTAAAATGTATTTATGTAAATTTTAAGACAAAACTAAGCAAACTGTATACAGAAATAAACTGTTGCACTCAGCAACTAGAAGGAACAGAAAAAGACCAATTATATGTTCATCATATGTTCATCTACACATAAAAGTATTTACAGATTCATACATTCTTGCAGATCTTTTGCATCAGGTTGACAAATAAGCTGAAATATAGGAACACAGAAATACAAACACAAAAGCTGTCCCATCGTTACAAAAGAATGATAAATAAACAGACAGATAGATAATAAAGCATTTCGCATGTCATGCAATTATTATTTAGTATAGTACTCAGATACCGACTCGCGTTTTACTACAGTTGACAATACAACCCACGTGTGACATACGTACAAGGTAAGACCGAAGCATATCTGTTTTTCTTGATATTCGAGTTGAGTTTCGCTACTTTGTGATCATCGGTGAGTCCCTTTAGCAATTGCTGTGTAGACAAAACCATTTCATAAGACATTGAAAATATTTGACAAACCAGCAGACAAAAATGTTTTTTTTATGAAATTGAGCTCTCTCTCTCCCTCTCTCTCTCTCTCTCTCTCTCACACACACACACACACACAGAGAGAAAGAGAGAGAGAAATAGACAGACACGCACTGATGAACACCAAGATCGTACATAGAAGGCGGTTCTTCATTGGAAAAATATAAGCAAATCTTTCATAAAGTTTTTTAACATGGCGGACTATTTCGGCTGTTTTTAACTGCTTGTTAAAAAACGGTCAGTTAAGACAAAGTGTGAAACAGAGCGTCTTTCAAGACCTTGAACTGTTCTGGAAGTTGGTGCGAGGCCAGAAGGTCCACCAGCTCGCGCTGCACTCTGTCCAGCTGAGGGCTGGATGCTCGGAAGGTGGCGTACAAGCTGTCGTTGGTGTACACGTTGTCGCCGTCATCGTCTCCACGTTCATCGCCGGCGTCGTTTCCCAGGGAGTTGCTGCTGGGGGAGGTGGGCATGGCTGTGGCAGTCAGTGTAGATGTATTCATGTACAGGTTGTCGCCCGTCTGCTGTGTGGCGGCGCTGCTGTTGTTACTGTGTGAAGCTTTCAGGGATGGACGTGGTGTGTCCAGCTCTGTATTAGGTGAGCTCGTCAAGGTTGCTGAAGTATTAAAGCCAAACACGGCTCTCAGATTTGACGAAAATTATAATTTTTAGCCATGATGAGATTATGACATATTATGAATGTTCGAAATGTCTTCTATCTACTCTCCAAGTGGGCTTTCATAAAACCATCTAAAAATATGTATGTTGTGTCAAGATTGATTTCGTATTTGTTCTTCCTGAGCACAGGAATAGCGAAAATAGGGAATGTTTAGGACATTGAACAGAGTCAGCCTTTTGAAAAACTGGGTCACATTGCATATCATTAGAGAGAGCATTCATTCGTATTTAAACAAAGACCAGGTCAAGGCCAAAAGAAGTTTCCCACGCTGATTCCTGGTCTTTTCAAGAAAAGACAAAGGGTCGGAAGATTCCTAATACAAATCACGCATAAACATACTTTGAATTTACCCCATCTGAATTCTCTAACCTCTTCCCTGGCCACATAACAGGTCACACGAGGGCTTTGGAAGCTTTTCGGTTGTCCCACAATCCATCTGTGCATGGCTTCCCGAAGTAAACAAATGGCGACCGTAGCTCAAAGCCAGTTCAAAAATACTTTCTTTCTGAGAGGTTTATGTTACATATTAAATGCTCATTGTGCCGGTCAGCCGCTCATTTCTTCGCGACATACCACATGCAAAAGGAGAAAAACAACGACGGCATTCTTAGACCGTCGTAGCAGCAAAACCAAAAATATGATGTAGCTGAGTCTAATTCTGCTGTCGAACTCAACATCCATCATGTGGTAAGTGTCTCGAGAAAAAAATAGAAGCTTTGAATTCTGTTGCAAATCTCAGTAATAATAAGGACTAGATGTGAGCGTTTACAAATTTGAGTGACCTTACCCTTTCTTATTTGATGTACTTTGTCCGGAATGTAAGGAAACCGGCTTGATATCAGTATTTGCGGTGACCAGACACTTAATCCCCGACACTTAATCCCCTAGACATTTAATCCCCAGACACTTCATCCTGAAAATGCCCCCAATGTTATAAATGTTGAAGTTAAGTATTAGTTTAATTGTCAAACTTATTTTGATGTTTACGTGAAAATAATTATTTGAATTTGAAACATTTTTCGTTTACTTCATAATTAAATTTTTCATTTACTTCATAATTAAATTTTTCATTTACTTCATAATTAAATTTTTCATTTACTTCATAATTAAATTTTTCATTCACTACATAATTTCTTGAGTTGAAATTTCATTTTGAGGATTAAGTGTCTGGGGATTAAGGGGATTAAGTGTCTGGGATTCAATATTTGCACAGGTTTATTAACGTATCGTTTGTATTTTAAAGACCAACCTGAATGGTTTGCGTTTTTTGTAGTTATCGGTAGGTATGGCAATTATTTTCTTTAGGCAGTTTGCATTAACTAAATGTTAGGAAATTCTTGTATGTAATTTTGTTAGAATCTTTGTAACACATTGATATGAAGTGAAAGACGAATAAATAGAAATAGGATTAAGCAAGTACGATGGGAGCACAGTCTCCAATGACTACCATACAGGCCTTAGGACGGAGCTATTGGTCATTCTTGTGGGACAGTATGAGAAGGTGCAAGGGGTGTGTACTAACCTTATATTATGATTGTAAAAACTTAAGTTTGTAGAGATTGATCGAGGGAGCGCCCTAGAATTTTACATGACTTATATGTTGAAGATTCTATTCTCTTTACAACTCTGTGTTGACGTGAATTATTGCGAATATTTATTCTGTTGTCTACCGTAAAGTCCTGGCCAGACAGCTGGTTGTTTTCCCGGAAATGTTTTGCAGAAAATAAGGTACCCCCTAGCTACAAAAATCATCCATCTGTGATCTATGTGACTACAGAGGTAATTCATGAAATTATACTAGCATACAGAAAAATAGGAGGAGCATCTGCTCAAAATGCTCAACGATCTATGTCTAGATTTCATGAATAGGTTACGGTCCCGAAAAACTTCTTTCCTTAGGGTTAAGTTCCGAGTGCAGTTTGTGTCTTTAATAATCAAGAAGCTTTTGAAATGATTTCTTTAACGAGATGTTGCACTCGGCATGAGTGTGCTCTAAGTCTGGCGTTTTTCTGCACTTCATTTAACTTTAATTTATTAAAGTTCACTTGCGGTTCATTACCCAGCAAACTTTTTCCGTAAACATTAAGTCAGTACGTTTTTCTAGGAAAAATGTCCTAACCTTCCGTTGGGTCGTAATCATTATGTTCCCTGTTCGTATTTCTGTGCTGGTGGCGGCCCATATTTGACTTTCTTTCTTTGCGACGTTGATTTCTGGAAGAAAAACGAGTAGAATGGTCACAGAGCACTTTACCGTTTTGAAAGAGGTTTAACATTTTTACATTAACGTTCAAAGTCAATTTGTTTACTAAATTAGGTATCAATATTTTTGAAAATACCACATTTTATTTTCACCATCAAAGGGATATAGATTGTCCACCATCACCTCAGCAACCACGTTTCGAAAAAGACTGAAGACCCATCTGTTTTTTTTTAAAGACGGACTTAAACAACCAAGCAACACTTCTGTCTCTATTTTTTACTTTCCTGTTGTTCTATTTAATTATTTAATTATTTTGTTTTTGCTGCGCAATAAGCATTCTTCTGAATAGATACAAGCGTTTTACAAATGGTCATCATCATCATCATCATCATCATCATCATCATCATCATCATCATCATCATCATCATCATCATCATCATCATCATCATCATCATCATCATCATCAATGATTCATCTGTCAAGCTCCCTCCTCAAGGCTACGGGACTGAACCCAAAAGTAAAGATACTAGGAAGGATCAATGACAAAGCCCAATATAAAATGAAAGTAATTTCCTACAGTATTTTTTAGGACTAAGCATACTAAATGATTCTCCTACGCTGCCCAGATTTCCCTTCCATAATACCGACTTCACTTAATTATTTTTAAACGAATAATCTACCTAGCTTATTTTCAACTGTTATTTTTCTACTTGCTGTGCGTGCGCGCGTGCGTGTGTGTGTGTGTGTGTGTGTGTGTGTGTGTGTGTGTGTGTGAAAGGGAGAGAGAGAAAATAGGTAACAGCTTCAGATTTCTTTACCTAATAACAAAGAAGATGAAAACACCAATCAAAATCAAGATGATAACACCAACGATAGCACCGACAACTCTTCCAGCACTGCCGCCTCCACTTGCTGCCGTACAAAAAGGGAAATATTCTTCAGTTTAAAATACCTTCTCACCTACAAACCCATCTACATACCTGTGAATCAGTGAATAGGTGGACGATTGATGGATTATATTACTAACATACAGTACTGTAATGACAATGTGTAGGTAGCGCATACATTATTTACACCATTGTCCACCCCGTATCGATGAAAGTTTATACCTTCTTACTATTCCTTACATATCATTTTTGTCTAAAGACCTGCAGGATTCTGTGTGTGTGTGTGTGTGTGTGTGTGTGTGTGCGTGCGTGCGTGCGTGCGTGAACATGACACTTGTTTGCACGTGTGGCAGAGAGAGAGACAAGTAGAAGAAATCATCAAAATCAAGCAAATATTATTGCAATGTTTACCTTGCTTGCAAAAGTCTCCCTGATACCCACTTTGACATCCGGAACTACACACACCCGTGCCATGATGACATGTAGTTTCCTCTGCGCAGTAGCCGCACTTTTGCGCACAGTTGTCTCCGTGGAAACCAGGATCGCACGCTAAAAGAATTGGAAGGTCAAATAATGAGCACTAATTGAACCTCCTTGATGGTGATTCCCGATGTAACTCGTCTTCACGCACAGCAACACCTGTTCCCGAGTGAACTCGTCAGTGACAGGTGGGTGCCACCTAGCCCTGAGGTAGCTCAGGCACTGTCGTCACAAGTGTGCTTATCTCAGTCTCGTGACAGCGGCTAACCTAGTGATGGAAGTTGGGGAGACTGCGAGTGTTCCTCAGGGAGAAGGACTAGTGCAGTGCTCGTGAGAGATGTGAGTGCATGTAAGATTAGAGAGAGAATTTAAACTGAGAGAGAGAGAGTGGCAGTGACACTGACATTAACAGAGCTGCTGCCACTACAGATTTTGATGATAAAACACGCCTGTCATTGACAATTAAAGCTTCAAAAGCACCACAATGAACGACAAGACATAGAAAATTAAAAAGTCAGAAAAAAGCATCAGGGTATGAAATATCATATATATATATATATATGTGTGTGTTTGGACGGGAAGGCAGGGTTAAGAATGGCACTAACACGCTAGTTATTTGAGAAAATCGATGAAGACACGTGTCTATTTTTAACTTGGACTTTTAAAATGAAGACATAAAAAATGAAAGGATGGGAACAGAGGAACATAGAGAAAAAAGTAGCTGATCAAGAATTGTGCACTGAAGAAATATTTAACTCGAAAGTTTGGGCCTATGTACAAAATGACGAGCTGCTAATGTTCTGTACAGTCATTTTACACCACGGAATAGACACTTTACAGTCATTTTACACCACGGCATAGACACTTTACAGTCATTTTACACCACGGCATAGACACTTTACAGTCATTTTACACCACGGCATAGACACTTTACAGTCATTTTACACCACGGAATAGACACTTTACAGTCATTTTAAACCACAGCTTAGACATTTTACAACATACTGAATCATTTAACAGCATGGTTGACTGGAGTTATACAAGGCACTTCAGAAGCCTTCGGCTCAACGCGTTTTTGAAGATTCTTTAAGCGCGTCACTTAATAATGATAATAATAAGAATAATGAACATTTATAGAGCGCTTTTACAACAAATTGCTCAAAGCTCCGTGCAAAAATGATATACAGAAGTAAAATTAATCACCAACAACCTTATAGTCATATTCTCATATAACAGACACCGCTCACTTCTACAACATGTTGATGAGGATATTAAAGGTAGGCAAAGTTTTAGAGAAGAGGAAACAAAACGAACAATAGTAATTAGATATAACATCTATGTGACGACGAAGAATGGCAACCGTTAAAGTAAAATCAGCAACAAACAGAAAATAGGCCAATTGCAAGTAGTAAATCAAAAACAAAGTAAAGCTTTTAGGGGGGGGGGCTGTCAGGCGCAGCCTCGTTTCCAGATGATCTTAACACTTAACACTAAGCGGCAAACCCTACTAACCCTGTAGGAAGGGTGGCGGTTCAAGATGCACGGTATTCTGGGCTTGAAAG
This sequence comes from Marisa cornuarietis, assembly GCA_004794655.1. Lineage (NCBI taxonomy): Eukaryota > Metazoa > Mollusca > Gastropoda > Architaenioglossa > Ampullariidae > Marisa > Marisa cornuarietis. The sequence continues at coordinate 1,434,618 of SMMW01000650.1, read as the reverse complement.
ACTAATAGTATTGATGCAACCGACTGTTAACCTTCTATCAGACAAAGCTCGATTTTCTTTATATGGTTTAATTGTGGCATACATAGAGTTTACATGATTTTTTTTGTTGTTTAGGCAAAGTAGTTAAAATGGAGAAAGCGACGACTGTAAAAGTTGCACAAAATCAAGAGGCATGCCAAAATAAACGCTCATTCAAATAAACTCTCGAAATAGTTCATCATCATGATCATTACGTTTATGTCCATGATGATGATGATCATGATGATGACGATTATCATGATCATCATCATCTAGCTGAAGATCCAGGTGTTGCGGATAGCCGGGTAGTAAGGACACTGGCCAGAAATTAGAGCTCCGAACCCGGAAGACGCACCCAACCTGTTGGAGGATCTCATTCCTACAGTTGCTCCGGTTCTAAATGAGTTCTTGAGTTTTTAAAGAATTGGGGAAGGAGAGGGAGCGAGTGAGAGGAGATTGGCACAGCCCTGACATAGAGCTAGCTCCGACACAATCTCGTCTAACATCTCACCCAACAAGGACGTCCACTTCCTCACTAGAGACTTAAATAAAAAAAGTAATAAAATACAAAGAAAGTGTCTCTCATTCATTAAGTCAGTGCATTTTCAAACTATTATTCCGGTTAATTAAATAATTTAGTGACTATAATAACAAGTTAAAACTCTCTACCCACTCACTCTCAAACGTGTCAATATTTCTATTTGCATTTGACGATTTAAAGGTATTTGTTCTTACTTCTATTACAGTTGGGTGGCTGATAGCTTCCTTGACATCCTGAAGGACAAGCGCCATCTACATGACTGCACCTCTCATTCTGTGAACAGTTGCCACATGTGTAATTACAGTTGTCTCCATAGTAATCTTTAGAACAGACTGAAAAAGAAGGTCAGGTGAATGAAACGTTGATATATATATATATATATTTAAATAGTGATTCTTATAGATATTAGTTATGCCTCTAAACAAAAAATCATAGAAAATGAGATAAAATAAAGGATTGAGTTTGAATGTTTGGGAGAGAGAGAGAGAAAGAAATTTTCAGTGTCAAAGATTCGAGGATTTCAGGCTTATGTGTCAATGGCTGAATAAAAATCAACGTTTGGACATGTCAAGTAACAGTTTGAAACGTCATGAACAAAATGGTGCTGATGAGTGGGAGAGACAGAGTGGATGAAATACTAATAGTAAACACAAGATGTGTATAGTGCATATTCACACTCGTAAGGAGCGTGTAGCGCTTTAGACCAAGAACGAGGCAGGAACAACATACGAGGGACAGAAGAACAAACAACAGTGTTGCTGACGAATAAAAGACAAATACAGGAAACACAAAGAGAAAACAAGTAACTGGGACTAAGAACATCGTATTTTGCAAAGGAAGACGAGTAGGGAAGTAGCAATAAGCGGAAAAGGGGGAAAGGGTGTGAGAAAGGACGAGCATTGTGGGGACTGTTGAGGTGCGTTTTCAGTGCACATTTAAAGGATTCAATTGTAGGAAGGTGGCGAATATAGAAATGGAGAGAGTTTTGCGGCAGAGTAACAAAATCCTGTGACCAGTTGTTGTTATTCTGTTGACATGAGAGGGCTGATGTGGTCCCGTTTCCTAGCTCGAGGCACCAGACGTGCAACGGAGTTCAGTACTTTCTGGAGTTTGTGAAGAAGGTATGCAGACAGCCGGCAAGCAAGAAGTTGCAGTAATCAAGCCGAGAAAGAACAAACACACAGACAAGAGTGTTGGCAGCGCACGTAGAGAGACTGTGACGGATGGCACTGAAATCCATACACATCTGCATTTGTATATATATATATATAGATGTATGTTGATGTATGTTGATGCGTATGTATAAAATATCTGGTATTCTTACTCTTTTTACATAAAGGTGGCTGATATCCCGCTAGACATCCACCCGGACAAGCACCGCTGACAGGTTCACAGTTATCGCCATCTCTGCAGTTGCCGCAAGTGTAGCTACAGCTGTCCCCATAAGATCCTTTATCACACACTAGAAAAGAGGTCCGTGAAACACGGCTGTAATATTTGAAGGGTGCCCAAAATAAGTATGCATTTTTTTTTCAATATAAATCAGTGGTTTTACAATATAAATCTTTGTGCGGTTGTAACAATAATAAAGGGAATTTATGTAGCGTTTACCCTACCATCAAAGACTACTTCAAAACGCTTTACAAAGAAAGGATATAAATACACAGACATATAATACTAGTAACCTTAAAACATAGTTTATTGTTCTCTTATGTTGAGAAGAAGATAAAATTAATGCATAGATGCAGTCACTACAGCGCAGTACTACTATCAAACTATCAATTTGTAGCCTTCTATTCTTGTTCGATTGTTTTATGACTTGCAGCTGTTCTCTATAGTTATAACAATATCAGGGGTATATATGTCTACGTTTTCTTTAAACAAGGGTCAGAGTAATTCCGGGACCTTACGATCGTTGGAGAGTAAGGCGGTAGAGCTCTCACTGATATCGAGGCCCATCTTCTCGTTGTTCTTGCAATTTCTAACCCTCGCAGTCTGATACCCAGTCAACAGGACGATGAGGGAAATACCAAGTGTCATACAAGTGTTAATCCGGCTATATATATATATAAACACACACACATGCATACATGTGACCTATACACGTTTATACTCATGAATTGTCTGGTAATCTTACTTTTATTACATAACCGGGGCTTATACCCTGCGATACATCCATCCGGACAAAAACCGCTGAAAGGTTCACAGTTATCTCGCTCTGTGCAGTTGCCGCAAGTGTAGCGACAGCTGGCGCCATAAAATCCTCTATTACAGGCTAAAACAAAGAATACAGATTAGTGAAAAATTGCTATGATAGGGTGGCTAGTGAAAGTGTGCATTTTTAAAACTACTATAATGATAAAAACAGATACGACACTGTTACGAAGCATATGACCTGAGTTCTCTCTCTCTCTCATCGACAAGATCGCTCTGCTTACAGTTTACTGTTAAGACACATAGGACCACTTTGTTTCGCAATGTACTGGTAAAAGAAATCTATCTATCAAGTAAAGGTTACATACGCTGATATTACAGGCTGACACTGTCAGACGATTTAATAGCAGAGTAGAGAACAGCTTATATTTCAATTCCTTTTTCTCTGTTTTTGCAAAGACGGAATTGAGTCCGATTGGTGTAAGATGTAGGAGTGGGTGTTATCGAGAAAAAAAAACATCAGGAGAAAGTGCACTGATAATAGAGTGATTGGAACCACATTTTCACGTGATCTGAAATATTCATGTATTAACCAATCATCTATTTACTGCTCTTTCATACTGTACTCACTCTGGTTGCAGTAGGGAGATACATATCCAGGCTTACACCCGGCCTCACACACCCCTGTGGTAATGTTGCACCTAATGCTGCCCCCTTCACACTGACCACATGACTGGTTACAGTTGGCTCCATAGGATCCAGGAGGACAGGCTGAACACAGAATTTGAGAAGCTGTTTTTCAAAGGAGGACATTTGTAGTAAATTGTCTAATACTGTTTAATCTAAAGAATAAAGTATTACTAACTAAATAAATAGAAATAGAAAAAACAGCGTATGACTACTGTTGTCTGTGTCCCGGTTTACTGGTTTTACCCATCTGGCTACATTTGATGACGAAGAACCGGGAAGAGGGCATAGTGAGGAAAGGAAAGAGAGGATGGTGATGATGGTAGAATTGACAATTTATCTGACAAACAGCTAAGTTGTCTGCCGTTTGCAGAAGACGGCTGCAGAGTGGCGGCACTTTGAAATGCTCTGGTCCCCGCAAACACTTTTTGTCGATGTTCCCTGGAGCAGGGAGAGAAATTTGGCTAGGGAGGACAAGTTCAGACAGCAGACTGGCTCAGACACGGGGATAACTTTTGTAAGAACTCCGGAGCTGTGTACTTAGTGTGTACGAGTAATGTGACAGTCAGGATCTCATCAACAACACGTTTGTGTACTGGGAGCCAGTGACATGACTGCAGAACATGTGAACGATGAGTTTGAAGGTGTTTGTACGAGTAACAACCCTCACTGTTATGTTTTAAATCTTTTGAAGACTGTCATGGTATGTAGCAGGAAGATCACATAGTGATCTGTTGCAATAATCTACTCTAATTATTATTGTAGCCAAAGCCAAACAGGTTGATACAAATCCTTAATATTCAAGTAAAGTTTCCCCAAACTGGACAAATAATAGAAACAGCTGCGAATGATTCAGAACAAAAGTTAATAAATCCGTCTACGTTGACATCGTCTGTATGTCATCCTGTCTGCCTGCTAGTCTGTATGCAGGTGTAATATGGTCTACAGTACTTACTTTCATTGCAAAATTGTCCTTTATAGCCCTTCTCACATCCCTCAGTACAAACACCAGTCACATGATGGCATGACGACTTCGCGCATTTTCCACATTTGTACTTACAGTCATCGCCATAGAAACCTACAGGACAACCTTAAATACAAATAGTTAGAGAAATGTAACATGGCAGTAGTGATCGCTCTCTCTCTATCACACACACACACACACACACACACACACACACACACACACACACACACACACACACACACACAGATTTTCTATTTTAGTTTCTGTCACGGAATCTTGGGTTTGAGATATTTTAGTTTGCTCACAATATGGCGGAAGTTGAGCGATACTGTGGCATCAGGGTGAAACAGTGGGACACACAACAAAAGCACACGAAAAGTACATTGTCGAGTTCATACTGCTGTTACTGTGCACTTTATTATTGCGCGGAAGACAAAACTTGTTTATTTTTTAAATAAAACATTCCCCCATTTCAAAGGCACTCACTCATCTACTCACTCACTCACTCACTCACTCACTCACTCACTCACTCACTCACTCACTCACTCACTCAGATTTGTCTTTTAACTTGCTATAGAAAAATTACACTCACTGTTTACTTATCAAACTGAACTGATTATTCTAAACAAAACTGTTACAGCAAAATTATTGTGGCTCTTTCTGCTGCAGTGAGGGAAGATGTGAGCAACTGAGAGGTAAAAACTTTATATAAATAACCTAAAGATGCCAAAATCAGCAAAGAAGTTGAAAATGATGTGAAGAAATCGAGGAAATGAAGTCGTTCTGAGTCGGTGTGTAATGTACAAAATGTGAGCATGTCACAGCTTAAACTGTACTTCTTACGGTGAATAATTGAATGTTTTAGAATAAAACAACAATAACCATGTTTCGTTTTCTACATACTGATTTCTCATGCAATCAGGTATATTTTTCAAGCGATGTACAAATCTGTCACCAAATTTTGGTTGTAATGATGTTTTAGTGTTTTTGATGAGATGGTAATCGGCATTAGGTACAGCAACATATTGGTTAGTTAAAACTGTTATTTACATTAGTAAATGAAAATTATTTAGTTGATAAAATAGTCAAAAAATACACTCACTATCCGTGAAAAAGTTTTATAGCAAAGTGCTGGTCGTGTACTTACGCAGGTCGCAGTAAGCCGATTGATACCCGGGCTGACACCCGTCCTCACACTCCCCAGTGATAGTGTTGCACTTGGTGTTATCGCCTTTACACCAGCCACACTGCTTGGAACAATTTTCTCCATAGGATCCAGAAGAGCAAGCTGGCAGAAAGCACAAGTGCAAGACTTGAAAAGTATACATCATAATGTAAACTGCCATATTCGAACTATTTGTTACATAATAAAGTACAAAGATGTATGTATAGCAGAAGACAAACAGGTGGACATTAACACGAGAAAAATATTCCAGTCATGTTAAAGTTAAAGGAAGAGGTGTAGCAAATAACAGCCAGGTAACACCAAACTAAACCAACGAAGAAACAAGTCGACTGATGTAACATACAAGAACAGTTTTTGCAGACAATCAGGAAAAGAACAGATTTGTTGACCCGCACCTCCTGAGTAGAACAACATATTTTTAGTTGCAAAGATAAGGTGATCACAGTGGCTTCATGTGATTGGCGTTTCATACTGTAATGTTCATCATTACCTCTACCGGTTATTGGTCAGTGACGATAGATCTCATTTCTTATTTTAAAACTTGCATTTAAAACAAAACTTTGGCGAGAAACTGGAAGCATATTGCATGCTTCATATTTTTGGCGATAATTGTGATGTAGTAAACGTCATTTGCTATGATCAATCAATCAATCAATCAATCAATCAATCAATCAATCAATCAATCAATCCACTAGTGTAAATTTCTCAATGATGACGACGAGAAAACCCGTCTGAAGTACTCCGTGTATATATTATTTACAAAGACTGTAGGGGGGAAATGACTGGTATTTTAGTGCATTTTCCGTGATTTCAACTCACGCTGTGTGCAAAATGGTGGCTGCCATCCTTCTTCACACCCTGACAGACAGATTCCATTTTTCTGGTCGCACGCACTATTGCTCTTGCAGCTACCACACGTCTGGTCACATAAAGCCCCATAATATCCTTTTTGACAACCTGAAGAATTAAAACAAGTAAAAATAAAGCATCTTTAAATTTTCCGGTGATAGTTGAACTGCAAGTGTAAACAAGTAAAATCTGTTTACAAATTATTGTATCAAATGGAATATAATACTGTGCAGTGTTTCTATTTGCATCTGTGCACCTCGGAAGGTTAAGGGAGATAAAGAAATCACACACACACACACACACACACACACACACACACACACACACACACACACACACACACACACACACACACACACACACACACACACACATTTTTTATTTTAGTTTGTTATTTATTTACCCAATCTTGGAGTTGAGATATTTTAATATGCTCACGATGTGACAAAAGTTAAACGATACTGTGACATTAGGGATAAACAGTGTGACACACAAAAACAAAAACAATAAAAAAGTATCTTGTCGAGTTGATAATGTTGTTAGTATGCACAGCTTAAGAATTTGAGGGGCATTCTGATTATGCAAGCTTATTAATAACTGACATTACAACAATCCTAAATATCTTGAGAATATTGTGAAATACTGACTATTTAGACAGTTTTCGTCGTATTACTATCGGGTTACCAAAGTTATCTATCTATATCTATATATAAATAAATGTTGATGAAGTATTACAAATCAACACGCATGTACTACACAAATTTTATATTTTATTAAAATAAATCATGACGTAGCATCATACATTCTATATTTCAGTTCATTACGCGAATTTTCTAGAATACTAACCATTCAGACAGGTGCCATTGTAGTTGTCACATGCTCCATTCCTGCAGTGGTTGCTGCACAGCTCATCACACGCTTGTCCGTAACGGCCGGTACTGCACACTGTGTGCAACACAAAACAACTCTAGACAACAGACTGTGCAATAGACACTAAAATACTTATTTCTACAAGTAACAGTTTGAAGTAATATCATTTAAATCTTTCCATTTCTTACTGTTTCAAGACATCTTTTGCTAATTACACAGGAGACCATCAGCCATGTCTTGACAACTGAAGCAGTAACAGCAAACTTTGTGTTTTGTTTATCTAGCGAAGTCTCTCTCTGTCTCTCTCTACTGCTTTGTTCAGTCGGTGGCTGGCATCCATCTCGGTAAGGCCATTGTGGTGTGAAAGTTGCACACTGTCACTCAAGGCAAGTCTAAGTCTTGAACTTTCTCAGCCGCTGTGTCTCTCCAACATCACTGGTCATCGAGTAGCGGTCAAGGAAGGAATGAAGTGAATGAATGCGTGTACTTCATGATTGTAGTCGCTAAATGAATTAAACATTTAAATAAATCTCACCCCACACTTCAAGTTCACAAAAGTTGAAATAAAGTAGAGCTGTGTTATCTGGTCTTGTGCGTAACGTGACGTTCTGTCCTCTCACTGGGTTTCGGCAAGTGACGTTAAATAACAGCCTGTTGTTAATGTTTGTGATGTTCTGGCAAAACTGGTCATCCACATACAGCATTGCGTTTTCCAAACTGTTATGATCTGAAAAGATGGTTGTACAAAGAACGTGTAATCGTCTCGATGCTAGTAAATCCTTCAAATCTTTCTCATCAATAGTTAATGCGAATTTTAACTAGTACTAAATAACAAGTTACTAACAAGTACTGACATTAAAAATAAAAACCATGAAACATTCAAGGAAATAAATTACTGTACAGGTCGCCGTTATTCATACGCGCGTTCACAAGGGAAAATATATACTCACTATCATTCCTGTTGTAAATAGTGATTGTATAATATAAATTATTCTGTATAATTACTATAACTCCTAATGTAAATAGTGACACTACAGTATCTCCCATTCTGTGTACTAACTATAATTCTTGTTGTAACTAGTGACACTATAATATTATACCATTATGTTTACTCACTATAATTCCTGTTGTAAATAGTGACACTATAATATATACCATTCTGTATACTCACTATAATTCCTGTTGTAAATAGTGACACTATAATATATACCATTCTGTATACTAACTATAATTCCTGTTGTAACTAGTGACTATAATATTATACCATTATGTTTACTCACTTTCATTCCTGTTGTAAATAGTGACACTTGTGATAGTGAACTCAGCTCCAAGATCAACTGACCACCTGGCGTAAGTTACACCTTCGGCAGTGTGAATACAGTTGAGTCTGTCACTGGACTGTCTAGTCTTCAAACCCAGCACGTGACTTCTGTTTCCATTGACGGCGAGGCAGGCTGGGCCGGACTCAGTGTTTCTACTTCTGTAGGTAGAACTCATTTCTGCTCGTTTACCAAGAGCAACATTTTCTGCACAAATCGCACTTTAAAGAGTAGTTTGTACCGAGATAGTAAAGGCTGTAGTGTAGCGAAAACAGTTTATTAGAAATAGTCTAAAGTGGACTCTATGCATGGAGTTTGCTTTTCCTTCCACATCCTCACTCACTACTCTTTCGCCCTCACTGGCTTGTCCGCTTTCTCCACTTTCTATACCAAGTGATCTACTCCTGAAGCATTTAAGAAAATATGCTAAAGTAAACATTTGATTAGTAATGCTAGTTCACAAACATCAGTCTGTGCCACTTATTTGTATGCTTTAATATCAGTTTACAAAAATGTTATCTACTGAATACCATCAAAATTAAAATCAGTTTCAAATTTAAAAAGGTTAGAAATACGAAATTAAGTAATAGCGCGTAGTATAAATAACTACTTCTTGAATTTTATTTAATACCTTGTACTAAAATCAGATTTTAAAAGTGTTTACCGAGAAGTACTTTGTAGTACAATTAAAACCTGTCTACAAATTAAAATAGTTTATAAATCCTAGAAAAAATAATGGCGCACGGTTAAGGTATACTTCTTTGCTGTGGAATGAGACTGAATTATTTAGTTGATAGATGTTAAATAAGTACTGTACTCGGGTTTGGAAAAGATTCCTTTTCGGGCTGCCCGCATTCATATTGGAGATGCATTTGATTTTTACTGTATTCGAGTTTAGAACATAATAGCAAGCTTTATATACATATTGGGCATAATATGTAATGAATGAGTGTAATGAGTTAGGGGTAGGTCTTGTATTGTTTCGTGTGTGAATGGTGTCTTGTGTTTGACGTCTTGTGTGCGTCATTTGTTCGTCGTAATTTTGGGAAAAGAATGACGTAAAAAGAAGAAAGAAGACGGTTATGACCAGATAGAAAAGAGAGAGCAGCGAGTTCTTCATCTTCCATAAATCAACTGGAAATCTCTTCACCTCCATCCCCACCTACGGGGGCTCGTCGAGCGTGGTGTATGTGTGTAATATGCGTCGTGCGTATGCAAGGTAAGTGTATGTGCGTCCTATTACAATGAGGTGTGAAAAGATTTCTTGGAAAAAACAGTTGTTTTACTTGTTTTGTTTTTAGTTGTTTGAAAGGACCGAAGGAAAGGACTTTTATTTCAGAGTACTATGCTGTAAATGATAATATTTTATGTTAAATATATACTAGTAATATTCTTTTTTTTATAGGAGGCATCAATGAAATGAAATACTAATTAATAATAATAATAATTCTTGCTTAGATATACTGTCCATTATTATATTACTTTTTCTTAGCTCCATTCGTCAAAAATATGTTTATATATTAAAAAAGTGTACTTTACAAAATTAGTTTTTGTCAGTTACAATAGTTTGTAAAATGTTGTATGCATACGCATCACGCATGTAGTAGAGTCCGGCCAACATCTGTTTGTTGTGTCACATCCACCAGTACCATGACACGAACACTCGTCTCCTGGTCAGACAATGGGCAGAAAACACAAATAAACTACTATCAAAAATGAAATGTTTAGATGTGTAGAAGTCAAACATGTACGAACATGATCAAGTTAACTCCATCGTGTACAAATGTTTCCAGGGTATCTACTGGAATATATATATATATATATATGTTTCTGTAGTTATATGTCAACTATGTCTGTGTGATCACATTGCCTTTTGATTTTAAAAAGTTATAAGGGTTTAAAAAACTCTTTTGATTTTAAAAAAGTTTCTTTACCGAAAATATGTTCATGAACACATCCTGGGGAACAAAATTTCCGTAACATAGTAGATATGTTCTTCATTTTATTACATAAGTATGATTATCATTTCGTTAAACAAAGGTGTTATTGAGTCATTAAGTAGATATTATTTGAGTTCGTAAGCATGCTTATCATATATAAGTAACAAGGGAGGAGGAAATAGCCGAGTGTTAAGGCCTGACACAGCCCGAAAAAAATACGTTTTACATGATATCGTTAATGTTTTATGTCAATTTATTTGCCCTTGACTGGAAGTTCAAAAATGCTTTTACTGCGATGTCACGCTATCGGTTGCCAAGGAAACGATCCAAAATGGCGCAAAAAATGCATTTTAAAAAGCTAATAACTCCGTTAATTATTTTAGTAGATTCAAAATTCTTTTTTGAAATACTTACTTAAAGGAAAGATCTACAATCGTATAACGGGAAATGAGCAAAATTAACTTAGTTATTTTTTATGATGTTTTTGTAATATGCTGTGTTAAAATGTAAGAAAGTTTGATTTAAAACTGTGTAACTACAAAGCTTCTAAATATTTCTAAAAACCGTCAAAGGCATGTTTAGATACATATAAAGAAAACCTCAACCAAAATTTGGGTCTGTATTACATGTCGATTTAAAGTTATAAGGTTTTGAAGTAAACAAACTTAAATACAAGAAACTGAAAAAAGCAAGAAAAGAAAAGTGAAAGCTTAGTATCTGCTAAACTATTAATATATTTTTTAAAAGCACTAATAGAAATGTTTAGATTTGTAGAAAAAGAAGCTCAATCAAATTTCAGGTCTGTATCACATGTCAATGTAAAGTTTTGAAGTAAGCAATAACAAAAACAAGAATAAGGCCTCTTAATTGTGCATATGCGCAAGAATAGTCATGATAAACAAGAACCGCAGTCAATGAATCTCGGTATCATTCATAAGCTTTTTCTTATGTCCTTACTTGATGATTATAGTTGTTTTTTCATTGAAATGTAACTCTCAGTTTTACTTCGTACGGTCTGGTGTGCTTATCTTCTTAGTTTGTGATTTTAATAATGTTCATTTCTGTAACGTTAGGCTCTATTTCGGGTGGGCTGGTGGCGCAACGAATAAATATAATAAAAACGTACGATGATGTCGCACATGATGACCCCTATCAAAGCGCGCGCTCTCAAACTTGAGACAAGTACTCCAGTCAAAACTCTCGGCACGCCGGTGACATTCCCTCGAAGTCCTCGTCCGACTGTTCGTCGTCACTTTCCTCTCACTCTGCCAACCATGTCAGAGAGCGACGACTGCTCTCCCGGCGACACAGATCCGAGCCAGGGACATACACCAGGTGTCGTCAACGACTGCGATGCCACGTACAGCCTCAGATCAAACACCACCTTCATGCGAAGTTCTCCGGTTCTTTGGAGTGCGTGTAAACCCAGCAGACGTTCTCCTCCTTTGCGAACAACGACTTCTGACGGCCTTGGCGTCGAACGTCTACCTCTCACAGGTAGTGCAAGACCTGGTCAGGTCAGGTATCCCTTTGATTTCCATGGCGACAGCAGGCAGTCCTGACAGTTCCTCGTCTCTGACTCGCCTCCTTGCGTCAAGGTTCTTTAACCCAGCGTCCTTCCTCCCAACTCTTGCCCTCTTGGCTTAACACCCGGTCTCGAGGTGAAAGTGAAGATGGTGTTAGAAAGCTGAAGTCGCTTCGACTGCTGACCGGTTGCTGCGCTCACGGTGACGACGTGCCGACAAGTGCCTTGCAAGGAACTCGTTTCCCTATGTCACTTTGCACATTCGCCCCGACTACTAACAAGGAATGCCATTGATCAACTCATTTACCATCCAATCATCAAGTACCCAACAACCGACAAGATTGGGACCGCCCCTACTGACCCTCTGCCCCGCCTGCAAGTGGCGTGGTTGACCCCTGTTCTTGCATTAAGTCACCAAACAAAATAATGGGCAGATCACCGTTTCTTTCAATAAGGTCAAGAATGTATTCTTCTAGCATGGCGATACCATTATGTATGTTAACTTCCATGTAGTATGGCGAGTCAACAGGTGGTATATAAACTCTTAATATAATGACATCTGAGTTTGTTTTTTAAAAAAATCTTTAGAAATGCGTAAAACAATCGCATTGTCACACTAAATAAGTATTAAGTTCACAAAGCAGTCGAGTTCCTTTCTAACCAGCAGAGCTACGCCACCAGACAGCCGTCCTGTGCTCTCTGAAACTTTTAAAGCAGGTGAGACAAATACATTGTGGTAGGGAAACAAGTCGTTGGGCATAAGCTCTGTAAGGGTTTCTACAAGTAGAGCAAAGCAAAATTCGTGAATAAATTGAATTGTCAGGTTTATAGACACAGGCTAGTCCTTCGATGTTATAAGTGAGAAGTTTCAAAAGTTTGTATTTATTGCATGCATCCGTAGTAGAGTTGATAGCATTATTGGCGCCGGAATTTCATAAGTTTTCAGCTTGAAGATCCTCTGTCGTTGTTGCTGTACAGTCTTCATTACACCTATTCGACTGTTCATGGCTGGCTACACTTAGAGAAAGTCCGGACGATAACGAGCGGCTTTGACTGGCTGGCGGCTGGCTCACGTGCTTCACGGTCGACTGGACACGTACCGTTGCTTCCCACCGGTAGGGGGCTAAAAATAGCCTCGTGATTTGAAACTGACCCCTGACCTGCACAGTTATCTTGGCTAACTTTGAGCCGGCCGAGTCCCGTCAGAACCTAACACGAACTTATTTCCTTCCATCAGGGTATGATCATACACAGAAGTAGCTCTTTCGCCCTCTGATGTCACTGCTTTTAAATGTACAGACAGACACTTTCTAATATCAATCAATTTCCTAGAGAAGTCTTCCCCAATGTAAATGCTATTTCGTTTCAGTTTGTTTCGTTGTTTTAATATTAGGGCTTTATTCTTGAAGAATTTACATCTTTCAATGACTGGTGAGTTCGGTTTGTTGTCTGTGAACACGGTCGAACGCAGTTGACTTGAACATTTGAAGTTTGTCTGACATGATGTCTAGAACCTTCTGCTAAGAATCCTGGGATGTTTCTTATCGTCACGAGGTAGCCCATGCACTATGTTGTCAGATTAGGAGTTCATTGCATTTAGTACTTGCAAGACATCATGAAAAGTAGGTTCATTTTCCGTCTCACCTGTACAGGCGGCGGCAGGCGATGGTAGAGTCTGACCGACATTTTCCATCGATACTGTCCCTGCCCACATTTCGGTCTAAAATTCAGTGGAACGAAGGAATGGTAATCTTAAGAAAGGTAAGGCAGCGAGGGAGAGGAGATGGGTACCGACTTCACAAAACGTTCCCCCTAGGAAAGGTGTGGTCTCTAGCACCCCACTCCTTACAGATAGAGTGGTTACACTACTAGTTTTAACTAACTTTTTTTTAAAGAGAGGTGCTCATGGTTACATCACGTGGTCCTGTTTGTCAACAGGCATTACTTCTTTTCTCATCATATGTCTCCACAAAGATACAGTATTAAAGAATACATAATACCTAAAATGAAACTTACTCAAGTAAGACTAATTCTTAGAAAAGATAATTTTGTGGCTTTTCTTTGTAAATCCTGTGGAAACTGAAAGTATGAGAAGGAAACAAATTGAGGGACATAAGCTTGCAGTAGATTGAATTATATCCTCTATGTATACACAAGTTTTTGCTGTAGCTCATAGATAAGCTGTGTTAATAACGCTGATGACCTAAATAGATAAATAAAGTGTGAAATTAGTTTACAATTTTGATAACAGCCCTAACAGCCAAGCCTTCAATTTGTATTATTTTCTACTAAATTTTCTACCACAAATCTGGGAGCTTACTGAGCCTTGTACACGAGCCAAAGCTAGATTCACAGGGGTTTGCGAAAATAAGATTTATAACATATACAATGCGAACGCCTACATTTCTGTATGCAGATATACACATAAAATTCCTACCAAACACACACACATGGAAATACTTTCACTCACTCACTCACTCACTCACTCACTCACTCACTCACTCACTCACTCACTCACTCATAGAAATAATCTGACCTCTGACCACAAAAGCCGAGCAAACTCAATGAGAACAAACAGTCATCAGTGACTTTGAATCAGTAATGAAATGTCAAAGGTCACATTTTGCTCTGGCTGCACTTGATCTTCTCAAACTGCATTCAAGCGATGTTTCCGTTACACCCTGTACATTGCGACTACACATAACACACGCCTGTCTGTGTTCTAACTTCCTCTCACATCCTTCAGACTTGTTTAGGATGTGTGATAATAAATATTTACATCCTTGACTGTAATCTTGCTCCAACATGTCGACGCCTACACATTTAAGCGAAAAGCGAAATTTTAGGATGAATTTTTTTTATTATTATTTCTGACAACCGTTAAAATTTGCTGCAAAATTAAAGACTTAAATGAGGAGCCTTTACGACAGGTACATGGGATAACATCAAAAGCAGCTCCCTTATGGCTGACTTCTCCGTCCCAACCCGCCAAGTGTTTTGATACAAGCACAAGAGCCTCCCTACTATTAGCTGTGCTATCAGGACGTGTATAGGTGGACTGCTGTCTGTTTGCCGGGACCAACGCTTTGCCTCTTGCGAAGTCATCCGCAGTTAGTCTCGGCGAGCTTAAACAATGAATATGACTAAACCGGAAGCTCTGTATTTCAAAGCCTAGTTCTATGACTTAACTGAAACAAAT
Organism: Marisa cornuarietis; assembly: GCA_004794655.1. NCBI lineage: Eukaryota > Metazoa > Mollusca > Gastropoda > Architaenioglossa > Ampullariidae > Marisa > Marisa cornuarietis. The sequence continues at coordinate 1,419,363 of SMMW01000650.1, read as the reverse complement.
AGTCTGCAAGCAGTCCAGTAATACAAGTTCGTGTTGCTATTCCCTCAGTTCTACAAGTCGATCTCTAATCGTCTGCTTATGTACCGCCATGTTTTCCGTTCAACCCATTCTGTGTTTTTTGTCTCTGATGTCAGAAGTGTGTGGATGCACTTATAATGGCTTATGAAATTGTCACAAAGCATGCAATTGTCACAGTATATGGGTATTTGCGTATTTCTGCCTCTATTTGTGTGTTCGCCTGTTTCAATCTATCTTTATCTATCTTTTCTATCTTATTTTTAAATTAAAACAATTACAAAGATGAGCTCAGTAAATACGATTAAAAACTTGTTGTCCTACCTGAGACGATGTCTCCAAAGGATCCAAAGATAATCGTGAAGGTTAAGAAAACAACTAGTCTCATGTTTTATGCTTGTGTATGAGATGCAGGGCGGCTTGTCTGTCCAGTCCTCAATAAATGTCTGATCGTCACACAGTCTGCATGTTGAAGCAGGCAGGAAGTCCAATTCTCGCCAGTAAAACGAGTCTAATTGATGGCCTTGACTGTCATAAGAGCAATTAACGGTGACAGCATAATGTCGGAATCCAAGCAACTTGATTGCATTTAAAGTACTGGAGAACAACTAGTGTTAGTCATGGTACACAGGAAAATACCTCTTTGCTAACATTTTACGCCGAAATCATCATCGAGCTACAGTGTGCAGCGACGATCATCCTGCACGTGCAGAGCTTAAACTCTTGTCACGTGTCCGGCTAGGAAGAAGGAAATTCGCGATGCGTTCATAATTATCTCCACTTGGCTAGCGATCAGCGGGCTTTCACACTCTTCACACAGCGCCCTCTGTGTGGATAATAGAACAAGTGTTGAGCAACTTCTGGCTTCAACTCCTGATTCCTGTGGCTTGATGTATGGTTGGGGTATACATGGATCATGTAAGGAGATTCCGTCATTTATTTTATCTGGAGGTGTAGTGGTCAGCCTGAAACATAAATCCCAGTCAAACAAACCCAAACCCAAACCTTAATTAAACCCAGCCCAAGCACTTTACAACAGAGCAGTTGTTATTAAGACATTGATGTCCCTTCGTCTTACCTAGCTCTTCGCATTTCTTTGGATGTTGTCATTTTTTTCTAAGTTAATTTTGATTTTGGACACCATCGTTTGACATGTGATTCTTGTTCCTGGTTCTTGATCGTCACATTTTGTTTCACTTTTACGGCTTCAGCTGATTCGTTGATGAACAGTCTTTTCTTTGTCGACGCCATTTTCATCTCCGTCTAGTTTCTTGTTGGTGCACTTTGATATCGAGAGGAACCGTGTGCAATGTGACCAATCTGCTTGATGTCAAGAGGTAGAAATCTGTCCAGTTGGTTTGACCTGTAGAAGTTTATCCTGAGCATCTGGATCTGTTCTTTCTAATCACTTCCCCGATGTAAACATTTGTAACTAGAAACTGTAGATCTTAGTGAACAGGGAAACCAGACTGCACAGAACGTTGATCATTCGTTTTTTGTCTACATGATTTCTTTTCCATACTTTATGCCTTTATTTTAATTTTATAGACTTGTTGGATAATTGGGTACTGTGTTCCGTCAGTTATTACAGAAAGGACAACAATTTTCCCCCGCTACACTGTTTATCCCCTTTGATTTCCGTTTGTCTTGGTTGGTGTCTTCAATTTTTCTGTATTGTTGTTGTTGTTGTTATTTTAATTATTATTATTATTATTCGCCATGAGTTTGCTTATAAGCTGGGGTATGGTGCTCTATAAGCAAAAATACATCGACTTTTGAGAAACTCAGCCAAGTGCCAGACAAATCATGTGTCCACGCGGTATTTTGGTATTGAAATTAAATCTTTATACATCGGCTTTGCTGTCAATGACGATCCATCCTAAACTTCTGACACTCTTTCAACTTTCGTATCGTCAGTCGCTAGGTCAGGGATAGATGAAGTTTTCTCCTATAGTCAATTTTTTCTTTATTTTACCAAGATTTACACTAAGATAATTACTTTTTCAATATTCGAAAAACCTTAGAACCTCCTGAAAGCAGACAGAGTAGGAAATGAAGTAAAGAAATTTTAATTAGATGTGCAACCGGATCCTGATTGAGGTGGCTGTGCAGGTGATTGAGTTTTTCTATAGAAACAACAGAAATTTAAGGAACATGTAAAATGTTGGCTGTAAACAGAACAGAGCTGAGACATCAGGTGAGATTGTCAGAACCTAGAATCTATAGGAACTATTGTTAACTAAATTCCATGACTGCCGATCTTTCCGCAGCTTTCAGCAAGACTTGCTATTAATTATTATTAGATTGGTTAATGCAGGACTGGGAATTAATTATCATAAAATTTTTTAATTGATGCTCGTTAATACTGCTGTTAGAACTATTGATGGAAGCATCTGAAAACAGAAATGTGTGCCAGTATCCTTCAAATAGAAGTCTTTTCTTCTGCTCTGATGTCTTCTCAACATCTTTGTAATGGAAGTCAGTTTATTGTTCGAGCTTTTCACCGCGGCAGCGACTATAGTTAGATCATGGTGACTGTTATGAAAGAAGGAAGCGTTTGCAAAGGTAATAACGTCCTTTAAAATGACCATTATTAGTGATCTAAGGGAGAGAATTTACATTAACAAATTCATTCGTCGCACAGTTACTTCCCTTCCTTCTGATCGTTTAACAAAATTCCGTGCTGCTTGGTGGACATTCAGCGTCGTAATCAGTCTACTGGACATTTTCTCTCTCATTTTATTTATATATGAGACTGCGACAAAAGTTCTACTCCTAAAATGGGTCATGGGTCGTAAAATTAATTTTTGCTATATTTGTTGTATATTTGTTGAAAGTATGTGGCATGAAGTGTCCATAAATGGTTATTATACATGTAAAAAGCTGACACAGAAAAGAGTTTCAGGGAAATCTAACGGTCGTCACGATTGGACGAAGTCTTTCAGCTTCAAGCAAAATTTATATCCTGCTGTTAATCTGTTGGTGTTTCTGAGATTCCTAGCAGATATTTAATAAGATGAGCGTTCGGACACCCATTTTTTTTTTTACACACGATCGTTTAGTAGACAAAAGCGATTATCTCGGTGATTAGAAGTACCTTGATGACAGTCAGTATGAATTCAGATCGCATTGCTTTTTTGTAGGAAAATGTTGACAAATACTTTTGTATGGAAATTGTATAAACTCCTTAGCTGAAACACTTCAGTGCGCCAAGAATGTTTGAAACTTTGTAGTGTGAATAGAATATATGTCAAAGTTGACCCACCCTCGACCGGACATTATTTCTTCGGCGGTTATCCGATTCACGGATTTAAACACAAAAACATGCAAAAGGAACACACAGAAGGCCAGTATTATCCTATGTATCTCCTGAAATCTTTTTTTCATCAATTGAACTAGTTTCAGGTTCAACAGAGCAAACATAAAGATGTTGTAAGCAATCTAAGTATGACTGTGTGCCTTTGGCGAACTTTTGTCATAGTGTCACGTGTGTCTTCAGTGAAGTCATTTTATAATGAATATCGGTTATAATATCAACATATATGCTCTATAAGTGAAAATAAAAGCAAAACAGGAGTTAGGTTGTCATGTTCTCTAATGAGTTCATACGCAGACAGCTCACAAAATATTAAACTTTATTTCAGTACTAAAACTAAACCATTCTCTATTAACTTTGTTGTCAATAATGTTTTAAGGCTTGGTGTTTAAAGTTATCACCCCCTTTACCGACAAAGTTAAAAATTTAACTAATATTTTTTTTCTCGGACACATCCTTAACACATTCTGAAGGATGTTTTAACTGTGGTACTTGCATCAGCCGCAAGCACATTACCTTCTGCTCGACTGTACATCGTGTAATATAAGAAGCTTAATGGTAATTTAATAATAATAATAATGAAGATTTTTTTATAGCGTATATTCACACTCTTAGAGAGCATGCTCTTAGCGCTAATTTCATCGATAAGCGCTCTTTTTTCATTAACAATACATCAAATATTTTTCTTGTAAATTCTTACTTTTATAACTTTAAAAAAATAATGTTATTTGATTTTATTTAACACAGAAATTTTCACCCTTCAGACAGCAGCTCTGAACTTGTTCATCCCAATTAATGAAGTCCATTAATGACGGTGTTAAACTTTTTATTTCTTAGTACTCACTGCAACTGAGATTTAGCCAAATTTTTATTTTAATTTAACATTGTTTAATATCATGGATTATAGGAAACAAGATGCTATACACTTCTGAATTTTGTTTAACATATCTGCATTCTAGGCGTGTGCGTGTGTGTGTGTGCGCGTGTGTGTGTGTGCGTGCGTGCGTGCGTGCGTGTGTGTGTGTGTGTGTGTGTGTGTGTGTGTGTGTGTGTGTGTGTGTGTCCTCTGCGAAGCGTTGATTCAAGCCAGACTTTCTCGTCAATTGTTTCAAGACTTGCCCAGCTGCTCTCTGTCCGACCGGCCTCGAGGCTGCAACATGACTTACAAGACATTTCTTGTGACTTAGTCTCAGCGAGAGGAAACTTCACAGAGTGTTGTAAGCAGCTGGTGATGTTGTAGCCTTACATTTACCGTGCCTTACCCTCCCTTACGAAAAATGACATCTGTAGGATTTTATACTGCATCCAAAGCTAGCCTAATTTTTTTTAATGTAAATCATTCTGATGAACAATTAAACAAAGAAATAAACACATAATTGTTGTCTTTTTGCTAGGATATCTAAAGGCTTCTCTGTTCTCATGTTTAGGAAACGAACTAAGTAAAAAAAAATCTCACCTGACAGCACGTCTGTCTTGCTGAAGAAATAAAAAAAATGGTAAGAGCATGATTTTAGATATTAACAGCAACAAAAATACTTTCTACATTAGACACTGGGTAAGTTATACTTATTTGTATACACTGAACATAAAACACACCCACATACACACACACACGCACGCACGCACGCACACACACACACACGCTTGCATGCTTACATACCGTACTTGATGTCCATGATTGCAATGATGTCGTTGAACTAAAACTGGTCCTGATGACAGTAACAACAGTAGTAACGATGGCAAATGTTTCACTGCGGACGTCGGCAATAATAACGAAGTCGAAGGACGGAAAAGAAAATGGCTGCCGTCGGGTGAGAAATAGGTTGTCATGGTAGCAGCCACTTGACTAACGAAAGAACGGCTTTGTGTTCATCCGGACAAAAATCTACTGGGGCAAAAGACACAACACGTCACTAGGCACACGTAGCTTGAAGACTGGCGAGAAACAGTCACCTGACAAAGTCTGTAAAATATGAAGAGCGGAACTGACCGCTACACCGTGTACCGTGCCGTGCAGCTGGCCCCTGTAGTCTGTGTCATCGATAGTTTTACCTACACGGTCATCCACAGAGTGTAAGTTTTCTCGGATAGGCGTTGGAGGTCGCGGTAGATTCTCTATGTAGTTATCTGACCAGACACGGTACAGATTGCAATCATCTCGGTCACTGTTGAAGTTTTCTGTTTACTTTTACTCTTGCGGTTCTTGTGCGTGAACTTCAGTTGTGTAAGTCAGCACATAAAATGCCTCTTACTTACACCCTTAGTTAAGCTTTTAAGGAACTTTTAGATATGAATTTTGTATGAAATGTTCTTCAGCTTTATACATTCCTTGAGTTTACAAAAATTACCTGATTAAACTTTGATATTCATGTATTCAACTTCTGGGCTCAATGTTATTCTCACTTTTATGTTATCGTTAGCTATTTTTAATTGGAAATCTACCAAACTGGTGAATTCGGTAATCTGTTCAGGAACCTATTTGACATCATCCTTCGACAGTTAACTGCCATACGAACACACGTCTCCTTAATATTAACACACATCACCTTAATATGAACACGCATCTCCTTAATATGAACACACGTCACCTAAATATGAACACACGTCTCCTTAATATTAACACACATCACCTTAATATGAACACGCATCTCCTTAATATGAACACATCTTCCGTTTTCTGGTCTGACATACAATGGGCTGCTACAAGGGATTAACTGTAATATTTTGATGTGAAATTTTTATCAAATAAAACAGGACAAATCAGTTTACGGTTACAATCAGAAACGACGTGGAAGGTCTTCTACGCCTCGGCTGACTTATCGTTAGTCTGGGCTTACGTCACAAAATAAAGTAACCACATTGAGGATTACAAAGGAGAAGAGTTACTCAATAGTACATAAAAAAGAGAGTTGACTAGAAGTAGAATGATATACTGGTCAACAGCATGGCTGAAATCATTTCTTCAGTGTAGAAAAGCAGACAGACAGACAGACAGACAGACAGACAGACAGACAGACAGACAGACAGACAGACAGACAGACAGACAGACAGACAGACAAATATATAATCTTGCATTATTTAGCATGTGGGTGTTTTTTTTTTCTTACACAAGTCTCCTTGATAGCCACTCCGACATCCAGCTGGACACACCCCCGTGTCGCGATCACATGATGTTCTCTCAGCGCACTGGCCGCACGTGTGTCTACAGTTGTGTCCATAATAACCCTTATAACACGTTGTAATTGGAAGCCAGAGCAGCGAAAATATAGTTTTATCGCTACCTCGTTTGATAGAATTGGCAGCGGTATGTGAGAAAAGAATCATTTTCCTCAAAGAACAATTACATCTTCATTATTATTATTATTATTATTATTATTATTATTATTATTATTATTATTATTATTATTATTATTGTCAACGGCAGCAAGAAGGTGATTTGTGCTCGTGAATTTAGAGAACATGTACGTATAGTCCTGATGTGCTCTCTAATTTAAGCAGTGATTTAAAAAGTGTGTGTGTGTTTTGGAACTTAAATGAGCCAGTTCTCTCTCTTTTCTCACACACACACACACGCACGCACGCACGCGCACACACACACACACACACACACACACACACACACACACACACACACACACACACACAAACGGAGAGACAAAGAGACAGAGAGACAGAAAAAAAAATCCAGAACTATTTGTGTGCATATGTCGATTTCAAGCAGGCGATAAATCACTGTTTTCATTTGGGGTTTTTTTCGTTAAAAAAATTAACATTGTAAATATAACAGGATATTCACTCACGTATTCTACTAGAATACCCAACAGTAGCAACCTTTTTGATATCTAAGAGTGTTTTACGGATATTCCTACATTTACGTTTGTGTATATTTACAGAAGTATTAAGGGCAGTTCTCATTACCTTTATCACAGAAGGGTGGGTGATAGTTGCCTTGACATCCCGAAGGGCAAGAACCATCTACAGGGTTACACTTCGTTTCTCCTAAACAATTGCCGCACATGTAGGTACAGTTGTGTCCATAGTAACCCCTAGAACATGCTGGAACAGATAAAAGTAAATAAAATTCTTTGTAGAGTGATGTTTTACAATAAAAAACTATTGCTATATATGGAATTTCCACAAAAATAAATCTCTTGATTATATACACCGCCAATGTAAACAATTCTGAAACTTTAAATTAAGATGAAGGTATTAGGTAGGTAAATATATTTCACATTGTGGAGGATTCGAGAAGATGTATGTGTATGTAACAGTTAAAAATGTGAACCAGAAGTTAGAGTTTGGGAGGGACGAGGTAGTCAGTGAAAAGATCGACTGAGACCTTATCAGCAAACAGACGTGATCTGTTGCAATAATCTACTCTAAGAATTGTTGTAGTCAAAGCCAAACAGGTTGATACAATTTCTTAATATTCAAGTAAAGTTGCCACCAAACTAAACAAATAGTAAAAACAGTTTCGGATGATTCAGACCAAAAATTAATAAATCCGTCTAGTTGACATCGTCTGTATGTCATCCTGTCTGCCTGCTAGTCTGTATGCAGGTGTAATATGGTCTACAGTACTTACTTTCATTGCAAAATTGTCCTTTATAGCCCTTCTCACATCCCGCAGTACAAACACCTTTCACAGGATGGCATGACGACTTCGCGCATTTTCCACATTTGTACTTACAGCCATCGCCATAGAAACCTACAGGACAACCTTAAATACAAATAGTTAGAGAAATGTAACATGGCAGTAGTAGTCGATCTCTCTCTCTCTCTCTCTCACACACACACACACACACACACACACACACACACACACACACACACACACACACACACACACACACACACATTTTCACGGAATTTTGGGTTTGAGATCCTTTAATTTGCTCACAATATGGCAGAAGTTGAGCGATACTGTGGCATCAGGGTGAAACAGTGGGACACAACAAAAAGCTCACAAAAGTATCTTGTCGAGTTCATACTGCTGTTACTGTGCACTTTATTATTGCGCAGAAGACACAGCTAGTTACTTTAAAAGAAACATGCACCCATTTCAAAGGCACTCACTCACTCACTCACTCACTCACTCACTCACTCACTCACTCACTCACTCACTCACTCACTCACTCACTCACTCACTCACTCACTCAGATTTGTCTTTTAACTTGCTATAGAAATATTACACTCATTGTTTACTTATCTTATCAAACTGTTCTGACCGCCTGCCTCCGTGCCGCCCTGTGCGACGGGAGGAGGTGGTCTTAACTAGACTGAGGTTAGGACACACCTATGTCACGCAATCGTATCTCTTACGAGGTGAACCACCACCTGTTTGCCCGTGGTGTACAGAAGTTTTAAATGTTAAACATGTATTAATTACTTGTCCTGAGCTTCAGAGTACCCGTCAGCATTTTTTCACAGCAGTTTCTGTGTCTGCTTTGTTTAGGTCCGTCCCATCGGCAGCAATTTTTGCATTTTTAAGAGGGATTGGACTCTTTCATAAAATTTAAGTTTTAAATTCCTGTTAGTTTTGGCTTATGGTTTTGGTTTGTTGACGGCCTTTTGGCCACAACAACCACTTTTATACTAGAACAACTCTTTTAAAAATTCTCTTGTTTGTGTTGTCCTTATTGGAATGGCACTGTTATATCTTTTGAAGATCTCTCTGATTCCTAGATTTTTTTTCATAAATTTGTCTTTCATCGCCGTGATATAGCCTTAGTTGCTGGCACGGCGTTAAACACTAACAAACAAACAAACAAACAAACTTATCAAACTGAACTGATTATTCTAAACAAAACTGTTTGTTACTGCAAAATTATTGTGGCTCTTTCTGCTGCAGTGAGGGAAGGTGTGAGCAACTGAAAGGAAAAACCTTTACATAAATAGCCTAAAGATGCCAAAATCAGCAAAGAAGTTGAAAATAATGGGAAGAAATCGAGGAAACGAAGTTGTTGTGAGTCGGTCTGTAATGTACAAAATGTGAGCATTTCACAGCTTAAAGTGTACTTCTTACGGTGAATAATTGAATAGTTTAGAATAACACAACAATAATCATGTTTCGTTTTCTACATACTGATTTCTCATGCAGTCAGGTACGTTTATCAAGCGATGTACAAATCTGTCACCAAATTTTAGTTGTAATATTGCTTTGATGTTTTTGAGATGGTAATCGGCATTAGGTACAGCAACATGTTGGTTAGTTACAACTATTTTGTACATTAGTATATGAAAATTATTCATCTGATAAAATAGTCAAAGAAATGCACTCACTAGCCGTGAAAAAATTTATAGCAAAGTACTGCTCGTGTACTTACGTATGTCGCAGTAAGCCGATTGATACCCGGGCTGACACCCGACCTCACACTCCCCCGTGATAGTGTTGCACTTCATGTCACCGCCTTTACACTGACCACATTGCTTGGCACAATTTTCTCCATAGGATCCAGAAGAGCAAGCTGGCAGAAAGCACAAGTGCTAGGCTTGAAAAGTATACATCATAATGTAAACTGCCATATTCGAACTATTTATTACAAAATAAAGTACAAAGATGTATGTAGTGCAGAAGACAAACAGGTGGACATTAAAGCGAGAAAAAATATTCCAGTCATGTTAAAGTTAAAGGAAGAGGTGTAGCAAATAATAGCCTGGTAACACCAAACTAAACCAACGAAGAAACAAGTTAAGATACAAGAACAGTTTTTGCAGACAATCAGGAAAAGAACAGATTTGTTGACCCGCACCTTTTGAGTAGAACAACATATTTTTAGCTGCAAAGATAAAGTGATCACAGTGGCTTCATGTGATTGGCGTTTCATACTGTAATGTTGATCATTACCTCTACCAGTTCTTGGTCCGTGACGATAGATCTCATTTCTTATTTTATACCTTGCATTACAAACAAAACTTTGGCGAGGAACTGGAAGCATATTGCATGCTTCATATTGTTGGCGATAATTGTGATGTAGTGAACGCCATTTGCTATGATCAATCAATCAATCAATCAATCTTGGAGTGAGCTGCCCTTAGTTGCTCCTGTCTTCGGCGTGTGTCTATATATATATTTTTTATATCTGTATATTTATTTTTAAGTTTAGAGAAGGTGGCTGTAGCCTATTATTGTAAGATGGAGGTATGTTTGGTGATGTTGTGTGTGCTGATGTGGATGGCCTTTTCTGTGGCCCTTGCCATGACGATTTTTGACGATGTTCCTATGCGGCTGACCTACAACATGGCGGAGCTGCGTGCACTTAGCACCGACCTTGATGTGAGCAGGCGGACGTTTGAGTTTCTACCCCGAGAGATGATACCCAGGCCCAGGAAGCCGAGGAGGAGAGGTGGGGTGAGACAACGTAACCGCAGGAGGCAAAGTAAGCCAGTGTTACCCTCAGTTATCATGGGGAATGTTCAGTCCTTGGCGAACAAAATGGATGAACTGTTTGCGTGCGCTTCATATGACAGAAAGTTTCGACAGTGCAGTTTGCTTTGCTTCAGTGAAACATGGCTTACTGATAATGATTCAAACTCGGCGATGGAACTAGAGGATTTTTCGTTTGTCAGACTGGATAGAGACCCTCGTTCTACTGGAAAAAGGAAGTAAGGCGGTGTGTGCGCGTATGTCAACAAACAGTGGTGTCATCCTAACCATGTGTCGGTCAAGGACAGAGTTTGTTTACCCGACGTTGAGTTGTTGTGTGTAGGCCTGCGGCCCTATTATCTGCCGCGTGAATACAGTCACGTGATTCTCTGCGTTGTTTACATCCATCCGACATCCATCGAAAAGACGACGTCAGAAACTGTGGCTGGGGTGATAACGCGCTGTTTTTGATAACTGGGGATTTTAATCATTGTAATTTGAAGATAACCTTGCCTACTTTTTATCAGTATGTTGACTGTCCCACACGTATGGGTAAAATCTTAGACTTGTTTTATTGCAATGCCAAAGAGGCGTACTGTTGTTATAGTTTGCTTCCTCTTGGTAAGTCTGACCACTGTCTGATACATTTGTTGCCGAAATACATACCGCTTGTCAAACGTCAACCTCCTGCTCTTAAAATTGTACAGTGCTGGACGCCTGAGGCGTGCGATGCACTTAGAGGCTGTATGGAATGTACTGACTGGGATGTGTTTGTTGATTCTTGTGGAACACTAGATGAGCTCTCTGTAACAGTGACTGAGTATATAAATGTTTGTGTTGACACTGTCATTCGAGTCAAAGAGGTCACACAATATGCAAATAGTAAGCCATGGATTAATAAAAGGATCAGGGAGCTGCTAAGGAGGAAAAGATCTGTTTTTGCTAAGGGAGATAGAGATGTGTTAAGAGCTGTACAAAGAGATTTAAAACAGGCGATTAGAGAAGGAAAAGAACAGTGAAGGCAGAGACTGGAGACAAAATTGGTGGAAAACAATACTAAGGAAGTGTGGCGGGGGATGCAGAAAATAGTTGGCTATCGTAAGAAGAACAAATTGGATGCTTCTCCAGCTTTGGGTTGTGAGTTTGTTGAGCTGAATAAATATTATGCAAGGTTTGATATACATGATCTTGAGAATGAACAGGACACTATTTTAGGTTCGGGAAACTTCTCTGATTCTGTTGTTACTATATGGGAACCTGTTACACTGGAAGTTGATGATGTTTGTAGACAACTGAAGAGGATCAATGTTAATAAGTCAGCAGGTCCTGATGGCGTCAAGCCTAAGGTACTGTCCATCTGTGCTGAGCAGCTGTGTAGGATTTTTCATACATTGTTTTCTAGGTCATTGTCTTTGGGCAAGATTCCGTCTGGTTGGAAGACATCATGTATTGTTCCTGTACCTAAGAAAGCCCATGTTTCATGTTTAAACGATTATAGGCCTGTTGCTCTTACCTCGCACATTATGAAAGTTTTTGAGAGATTGGTGCTACCAGTACCAAAGACCCAAGTTGCTACTTTTCAAGATCCCTTGCAGTTTGCTTACAGAGACAGGGTCGGGGTAGAGGATGCTTTATTGTACATGTTACATTCTGTGTACTCTCATCTTGAGAAGAGCGCTGCTTGTGCACGAGTAATGTTTTTTGATTTTTCTTCTGCGTTCCAGACTATTCAGCCGCATCTCCTTGCACAGAAACTGCATAGTATGTCGTTGCATCCATGCACAGTGAATTGGGTATTAGATTATTTATCGGATAGACCTCAGTATGTACGCTGGAATAATACCTTTACATCTAGGATGATCAACACATTCACCGGCGCGCCTCAAGGAACTGTTTTGTCACCGTTTTTGTTTACACTGTACACTTCTGATTTTAAGATTAAAGGAGAGTTATGCCATCTTTAGAAATACTCAGATGATTCTGCTATCGTTGGATGTATTTGTGATGACAATGAGAACTTGTACAGAGAGCGCATCGATGAGTTTGTGACATGGTGCGATTCTAACTTTCTTGTTTTGAACGCCAGCAAGACCAAAGAAATGATATTTGATTTTCGAAAGGAAAAAGAGATTGTCCATCCTATTTACATCAACGAAGTTATTGAGATGGTTACAGAGTAGAAGTACTTGGGAGTATTGCTAGATAGTAAATTAACCTGGTCTAGTCATGTGGATGCTGTTTTTAGGAAAACACAGTCAAGATTGTTCTTTTTGCGCAAACTTAGATCTTTTCAGGTTTGCAACAAGATGTTGTGTATGTTTTATCAGAGTATGGTGTGTAGTGTGGTAGAGTTTGCAGCAGTGTGCTGGGGAGGGAGTGTGTCCATGCGCGACACTGGCAGGCTGAACAAGTTGATAAGGAAAGCGAGCTCGGTGGTAGGTCAGAGCCTCGATCCATTTGAACCTCTGGTTGAGAGAAGGCTGGCCAGGAAAGCTAGAGTTATTTTGCTCGATCCAGACCATCCCCTTCACGGCACACTGATTGAACTACGCATGCAACGGAGTGGAAGATTTTCTATGCCAAGGTGCAGAACAGAGCGGTTTCGTCGTTCATTCATTCCGGCTGCTGTTAGACTTTTTAACAATGGTAGACCTATCGGCTGACTTTGGATTTTATGCATTGAGGATGGCTTTGTAGGTTTTATGATTTTGGTAGTTGTGTGGAATGTTTTAATTTTTTCAAAGGTTATGGATGTGTGGTACTGAGAAGGTGTGTGTTGGTATGGGAATGTTGAAGTATGTAGTATTTTAGGAATTTGTTAGTTGTACTATTTTTATATATACCCTTGCTGTAGACAAATGTATCTCCGCTGAGGATTAATAAATTTGTCTTGTCTTGTCAATCAATGCACTAGTGTAAATTTCTCAATGATGACGACGAGAAAAGCCGTCTGAAGTACTCCTTGTATATATTTTTTACAAAGACTGTAGAGGGAAATGACTAGAATTTTAGTGCAATTTTCGTGATTTCAACTCACGCTCTGTGCAGAATGGTGGCTGCCATCCTTCTTCACACCCTGACAGACAGATTCTAGTTTTCTGGTCACACGAACTATTGCTCTTGCAGTTACCACACGTCTGGTTACATAAATCCCCATAAAATCCTTCTTGACAACCTGAAGTGAAAATAAAGAATCTCTAAATTTCCTTTAAAAAGATGAATTGCAAGTGTAAACAAGTAAATCCTGTTTATAAATTATTGTATCTAATGGAATATAATACAGTGCGATAAGTTTCTGTTTGCATCTGTGCACCTCGGAAGGTTAAAGGAGATAAAGAAATCACACACACACACACACACACACACACACACACACACACACACACACACACACACACACACACACACACATACACACAGAGATTTTTTAGTTTACTTTGTTATTTAGTCACCCAATCTTGGATTTGAGATATTTTAATATGCTCACGATGTGACAAAAGTTAAACGATACTGTGACATGAGGGATAAACAGTGTGACACACAAAACAAAAACAACACAAAAGGTATCTTGTCGAGATGATAATGTTGTTACTATGCAGAGCTTAAAAATTTGAGGGGCATTCTGATTATGCAAACTTATTAATAACTGACATTACAACAATCCTAAATATCTTGAGAATATTGTGAAATACTGACTATTTAGACAGTTTTCGTCGTATTAATATCGGTTTACCAAAGTTATCTATACACATATCTACATATATATAAATAAATGTTGATGAAGTATTAAAAAATCTGCACGCATGTACTACATAAATTTTACATTTTATTAAAACAAATCTTGAGGTAGCATCATAAATCCTATATTTCAGTTCATTACGGGAATATTCTAGAATCTAGATACTAACCATTCAAACAGTAGCCATTGTAGTTGTCACATGCTCCATTCCTGCAGTGGTTGCTGCACCGCTCATCACACGCTTGTCCATAACGGCCGGCACTGCACACTGTGTGCAACACAAAACAACTCTAGACAACAGATTGTGCAATAGACACTAAAATACTTATTTCTACAAGTAACAGTGTGAAGTAATATTATTTAAATCTTTCCATTTCTTACTGCTTCAAGATGTTTTTTGCGAATTACGCAGGAGACCACCAGCCATGTCTTGACAACTTAAGCAGTTACAGCAAACTATATTTTGTTTATCTAGCAAAGTCTCTCTCTCTCTGTCTCTCTCTCTCTCTACTGCTTTGTTCAGTCGGTGGCTGGCATCCATCTCGGTAAGGCCATTGTGGTGTGAAAGTTGCACACTGTCACTCAAGGCAAGTCTAAGTCTTGAACTTTCTCAGCCGCTGTGTCTCTCCAACATCACTGGTCATCGAGTGCCGGTCAAGGAAGGAATGAAGTGAATGAATGCGTGTACTTCGTGATTGTAGTCTCTAAATTATTTAAACATTTAAATAAATCTCACCCCACACTTCAAGTTCACAAAAGTTGAAAAAACGTAGAGCTGTGTTATCTGGTCTTGTGCGTAACGTGACGTTCTGTCCTCTCACTGGGTTTTGACAAGGGACGTTAAATAACAGCCTGTTGTTAATGTTTGTGACGTTCTGGCAAAACTTGCCATCCACCAGCAGTGTGGCGTTTTCCAAACTGTTATGATCTGAAAAGATGGTTGTACAATGAACGTGTAATCGTCTTGATGCCAGTAAATCCTTCAAATCTTTCTCATCAATAGTTAATGCGAGTTTTAACTAGTACTAAATAACAAGTTACTAACAAGTACTGACTAGTGTTAATGCCACGAAATGAAAATCAGCATCTGAGGTGCGACACCAGGGAAAGAGAAAGACTCGACACTAGAAGAAAATCGTGAAAGATAAAGCGAGTGTTCTGTTTGTTTAATCCTGCACTTCGGCCATTGTCTCGTTTGATGAATATATAATACAGAGGAATTATGAGTTCACAGTAATTAGTTAAGTGTATGTTAGTATGATGGCAATGTATCATAGCAGCAAATAAAAACCATGAAACATTCTAGGAAATAACTTACTGTACAGGTCGCCGTTATTCATACGCGCGTTCACAAAGGAAAATATATACTCACTATTATTCCTGTTGTAAATAGTTATACTACATTATAAATTATTCTGTATACTTACTATACTTAGTATAATTCCTAATGTAAATAGTGACACAATAGTATCTCCCATTCTATATACTAACTATAATTCTTGTTGTAACTACTGACACTGTAATATTATACCACTATGTTTACTCACTTTCATTCCTGTTGTAAATAGTGACACTTGTGATAGTGAACTCAGCTCCAAGATCAACTGACCACCTGGCGTAAGTTACACCTTCGGCAGTGTGAATACAGTTGAGTCTGTCACTGGACTGTCTAGTCTTCAAACCCAGCACGTGACTTCTGTTTCCATTGACGGCGAGGCAGGCTGGGCCGGACTCAGTGTTTCCACTTCTGTAGGTAGAACTCATTTCTGCCCGTTTGCCAAGAGCAACATTTTCTGCACAAATCACATTTTAAATAGTAGTTTGTACCGAGATAGTAAAGGCTGTGGTGCAGCGAAAACAGTTTATTAGAAATAATGTAAAGTGGACTCTATGCATGGAGTTTGCTTTCCCTTCCTTACTTACTACTCTCTCGCCATCACTGGCTTGTCCGCTTTCTCAACTTTCTATACCAAGTGATCTATTCCTGAGGCATTTAAGAAAATATGCGAAAGTAAATATTTGATTAGTAATGCTAGTTCACAAACAACAGTCAATGCCATTACAAAAATGTTATCTACTAAATACCATTAAAATTAAAATCAGTTTCAAACTTAAAATGATTAGAAAAACGAAAATAAGTGATAGCGCGTAGTTAAAATAACTACTTCTTGAATTTTATTTAATACCTTGTACTAAAATCAGATTTAAAATGTGTTTACCAAGAAGTACTTTGTAGTACAAATAAAATCTGTGTACAAATTAAAATAGTTTATAAATCCTAGAAAAATAATGGCGCACGGTTAAGGTATACTTCTTTGCTGTAGAATGAGACTGAGTTATTTAGTTGATAGATGTTAAATAAGTACTGTACTCGGGTTTCGAAAAATTCTTTTTCGGGCTGCCCGCATTCATATTCGAGAGGCATTTGATTTTATTGTATTCGAGTTTAGAACATAATAGCAAGCTTTATATACATATTGTGCATAATATGTAAGGAATGAGGTGGGAAAAGATTTCCTAGAAAAAACAGTTGTTTTACTTGTTTTGTTTTTAGTTGTTTGAAAGGACTGTAGGAAAGGACTTTTATTGTAGAGTATCATGCTGTAAATGATAATATATATATATATTCTTGTTTGTAGAAGGCTTTAATGAAACGATTAAAATCGATGAAATACTAATTAATAATAATAATTCTTGCTTAGATATACTGTCCATTATTATCTTACTCATACTTAGCTCCCTTCGTCAACAATAAGCTTATATATTAAACTTGTACTTTACAAAATTAGTTTTTTTCAGTTACAATAGTTTGTAAAATGTTGTATGCATACGCATCACGCATGTAGTAGAGTCCGGCCAACATCTGTTTGTTGTGTCACATCCACCAGTACCATCACACGAACAGTCTTCTCCTGGTCAGACAATGGGCAGAAAACACAAATGAACTACTTCGAAAATGAAATGTTTAGTAGTCAAACATGTACGAACATGATCAAGTTAGCTCCATCATGTACAAATGCTTCCAGGGTATCTATTGGAATATATATATATGTTTCTGTGTTTATATGTCAAATATGTCTGTGTGTTCACATCGTCTTTTGATTTTAAAAAAGTTATAAGGGTTTAAAAACGTCTTTTGATTTTAAAAATAGTCTCTTTTGAAAATATGTTCATGAACACATCGTGAGGAACAAGAATTCTGTAACGTAGATTTGTTATTCATTTTATTACATAAGAATGATCATCATGTTTTTAAACAGACGTGTTATTGAGTCATTAAGTAGATATTTTTGAGTTTGTATGCATGATTATCCCATAAGTAACAAGGTAGGAGGAAATAGTTGAGTGTTAGAGCACTTAGAGGGTTAAGGCTTGACACAACACGTTAATGTTTGAAGTCAACTTACTTGCCCTTGAATGGAAGTTCAAAAATGCTTTTACTGCGATGTCCCGCTATCGGTTAGCATGGAAACGATCCAAAATTGCGCAAAGAACGCATTTTAAAAAGCTAATAACTCCGTTAATTTTTTTTAGTAGACTCAAAATTCTTTTTGAAATACTTAAAGGAAAGATCTACAATCGCATGACGGGAAATGAGCAAAATCAACTTAGTTATTTTTTATGATTTTTTATAAAACCCTGTGTTAAAATGTAAGAAATTTTGATTTAAAACAGTGTTACTACTAAACTACTGAATATTTCTAAAAACCGTCATAGGCATGTTTAGATACATATAAAGAAAACCTCAACCAAATTTTGGGTCTGTATTACATGTCAATGTAAAGTTATAAGGTTGGAAGTAAACAAACTTAAACAAAAACAAGAAACAGAAAAAACAAGAAAAGAAAAAGTGAAAGCTTAGTATCTACTAAATTATTAAATAGCTCTCATAGAATTGTTTAGATTTGTATAAAAAGAAGCTCAATCGAATTTCAGGTCACATGTCAATATAAAGCTACTAGGTTTTGAAGTAAACAAACTTTAACAAAAACAAGAATAAGGCTGCTTAATTGTGCAGTTTGCATGCCAGTGCCAAAGAGTCTGGGAGCGCAAGGAATGGTCCAGAGAATGGACGCAGTCACTCATCATACCCCTCCCAAAGAAAGAAAACAGCAAACAGTGTCAGAACTACAGAACCATAAGCCTTATCAGTCACCCAAGCAAAGTCATGCGGAAGGTCATACAGAACCGCATCAGAACCACCGCAGCAAAAGAACAGGCTGGCTTCAGACCACAGTTGAGCAGATCTTCAACTGTCGTCTTCTTATAGAAAAGCATCTTCAGCATCAGCGGGACCTTTACCACTACTTCATTGACTTTAAGAAGGCATTTGACAGAGTCTGGCACGAGGGGCTATGGCATGTGATGCGGAAATTCAACATTGAAGAAGGGCTTGTCCAAGTCGTTGAAGCGTTGTATAACAGCTCAACGAGTACAGTTTTGCTTAACAACCAAATAGGAGCTTACTTTCGTACCACAGTAGGGGTACGTCAAGGATGTCCCCTATCACCCGTGTTGTTTAATATATTCTTGGAGAACATCATGCTTGAAGCTCTTCATGACCACCATACCTCCATTTCAATCGGTGGAAGACCAATCTGCAACCTACGCTTTGCAGATGATATAGATCTGTTAGCAGGTACAAACAAGGAACTGCAAGACCTCATCTAACAGACTGACAGACAGCTCAAACGCATATGGAATGGAGACCAGCACAGAAAAGAGCAAAGTTATGATCAATGGCAACGGCAAAGCAGAGATCTATATGAACGGGGTACAGCTCGAAGAGGTAAGCAGCTTCAAGTACTTGGGAGCCACTCTCTCCAAGGACGGCAGTTCCACGCAAGATATCCGCATCAGGATCGCAACAGCAACAGCAGCAATGGCTAGGCTAGATAGGATCTGGCATAGCCACAAGATAAGGTTCACTACCAAGTACAGGCTATACAAATCCCTGGTAGTGCCGATCCTGCTCTACGGATGCGACACGTGGACTCTACTCGCCGAAACAGAAAGGAGAATCCAGGCATTCGAGCACAAGTGTCTGAGGAGGCTGCTCCGGATCTCATACAAAGAACACAAAACCAACGACTTTGTAAGAAACAAGATTGCCACACTGGTAGGACACAATTGACTTGGACATTTGAAGTTTGTCTGACATGATGTTTAAAACCTTCTGCTTAGAATCCTGGGATGTTTCTTTATTATCACGTGACAGCCCATGCACTATAATGCTGTTTCTTCTAGATCTGTCTTCCAAATCATCCGTCTCTTCTTTCCAGTTCATTCAGGTTTTGTTTTAATGATGAATTCTTGCAACCAGAGTATCTACTGTTCCTTTTAGAACCTTCACTTCTGCATTCAAAGTGCAGAATGCTTCCTTGATCTCACAAAAATCATCCATCCTGCCGTCAAATTTGGAGTTCATTGTATTTAGTACTTGCAAGAGATCATGTAAAGTAGGTTCATTTTGCGTCTCACCTGTACAGGCGGCGGCGGGCGATGACGGAGTCTGGCCGACATTTCTATCGATGCTGTCCCTGCGCACATTTCGGTCTAAAATCCAGTGAAATCGAAGGAATGGTAATCTTAAGAAAGGTAAGGCAGCGAGGGAGAGGAGATGTTTGCCGCCCTCACAAAAAGCTTCCCCTAGGAAAGGTGTGGTCTCACTCACTCACTCACTCACTCACTCACTCACTCACTCACTCACTCACTCACTCACTCACTCACTCACTCACTCACTCACTCACTCACTCACTCAGACAAGACTAATGTCCTGGTAGTTTCAGCTGTGTCGGTAAGAGCTGATAGAAATAATCTGACCTCTGACCACAAAAGCCGAGCAAACTCAATGAGAACAAACAGTCATCAGTGACTTTGAATCAGTAATGAAATGTCAAAGGTCACATTTTGCTAACTGGCTGCACTTGATCTTCTCAAACTGCATTCAAGCGATGTTTCCGTTACACCCTGTACATTGCGACTACAGACTACACATAACACAAGCCTGTCTGTGTTCTAACTTCCTCTCACATCCTTCAGACTTAGTTTAGGATGTGTGATAATGGATAATTACATCCTTGACTGTAATCTTGCTTTGGTAGAATTTAACATGTCAACGCCTACACAGTTTAGCAAAAGCGAAATTTTAGGATGAAATTAGGTTTGTTATTATTTCTGACAACCTTTAAAAGTTGTTGCAAAATTAAAGACTTAAATGAGGAGCCTTTACGACACGTACATGGGATAACATCAAAGTGTGTTAGGAGTAATGCTCAAGGAAGAGGTGCGTTTTCAGTGCAGACTTGAAGGATTCAGTTGTAGGAAGGTGGCGGATATGTAAAGGGTGAGAGTTCCATTGTTTTGCAGCACAGTAGCCAAAAGTCCTGTGACCATATGTTGTTGTTCTGGTGACAGGAACAGTGAGGATACGGCCATGAAACGAAATAGTTGTCTGGCCGGGATGTAAGGAATGAGAAGTTCAGAGAAATAGTCAGGATAGGAGCCAGCAAAGAAATTAAAACACAGCACAGACAGTTTGTACTGAATGCGAGAACGGATGGGTAGTCAGTGTAGAAAATGAAGGAGAGGAGTGACATGGTCCCTTTTCGTGGCTCTAAGCACCAAACGTGCAGCGGAGTTCTGTACTCTCTGGAGTCTCTGAATGAGGGATGAGGGGCAGCCTGCCAGCAAGGAGTTGCAGTAGTCAAGTCGAGAAAGGACAAACACACAGACAAGAGTGTTGGTAGCTCGTGTAGAGAGAAAATGCGGATGGCGCTGATGTTATGGAGCTGTCTGTTTGCCGAGACCAACGCTGAGCCTCTTGCGAAGTCTTCCGCTGTTAGTGTCGGCGAGCTTAAACAATGAATATTACTAAACCGGAAGCGTTGTATACAAAAGCCTCATTCTATGACTTAACGGAAAAAAAATCGTCTGCAAGCAGTCCAGCAATACAAGTTCGTGTTGTTATTCCCTCAGTTCTACAAGTCGATCTCATGCTCGTCTGCTTATGTACCGCCATGTTTTCCGTTTAACACATTCTGAGCTTTTGTCTGTTTCACTCTGATGTCAGAAGTGTGTGGATGCACTTATCATGGCTTATGAAATTGTCACAAAGCAAGCAATTGTCACAATATATGGGTACTTGAGTATTTCTGATTCTATTTGTGTGTTCGCTTGTTTCAATCTATCTTTATCTATCTCTTTTATCGTATTTTTAAATTAAAATAATTACAGAGATGAGCTCAGTAAATACGATTAAAAACTTGTTGTCCTACCTGAGACGATGTCTCCAAAGGATCCAAAGATAATCGTGAAGGTTAAGGAAACAACAAGTCTCATTTTTTATGCTTGTGTATGAGATGCAGGGCGGCTTGTCTGTCCAGTCCTCAATAAATGTCTGATCGTCACACAGTCTGCATGTTGAAGCAGCCAGGAAGTCCAATTCTCGCCAGTAAAACGAGTCTAATTGCCGGCCTTGACTGTCATAAGAACAATTAACGGTGACAGCATATAGTCGGTATCCAAGCAACTTGATGGCACTTGAAGTAGCGGAGAACAACTAGTTTTAGTCATGGTACACAGGAAAATACCTCTTTGCTAACATTGTAGGTTGAACTAATCAAGTACTAGGACACGCATTGCATGATTTTCTAAGCAATGTTTTATACTTCCTATTCACAGAACTGTCCAGATATCAGTAAAACAATTTAATTAAATAAGATTGTATTTAAAAGAGACGGGAATTTTGGGTAAGAAATTGATAGATATATGTTAGCATACCAAGTAATCCGATATCAGGGTGAAGATTAATCATTGAAAATCTTTTTTTGCGCCTCACTACCACGTCTATTGTTATTCCGTCTCCTTTAATGAAACATTTTTCTATTTTCTTTTTTTGTATTTCAATATTTAGTTGTTTTTGTTATGAATTTGTTTTCTGCAATATAGGTTCACTCACATTTACTGGTGAAAGAAAGTATCTTTCAGGCTATAAGCCCCGTGACACAGCTTTGTCTACACAACTTTCTCCACGTGTTGCTTATGTTACTGGTGTTGATTACAATAATAACTCAGACCCGTACACGTATCAGACAATCGAATCTTTTCTTTCTCATTATTTGCACTGTCCACACCCCAGTCCAGCTATGGAGCTACAGTTTACACTAACACTCTTCCTACACGTGCAGAGCTCAAACTCTTGTCACGTGTCCTGCTAGGAAGAAGGAAATTCGCGATGAGTTAATAATTAATCATCGCCACTTGGCTCACGACTATGTGGCTATTGTCACCAGCGGGCTCTCACTCTCTTCACACAGCGCCCTCTGTATGGATAATAGAACAAGTGTTGAGCAGCTTCTGGCTTCATCTCCTGATTCCTGTGGCTTGATGTATAGTTGGGGTATACATGGATCATGTAAGGAGATTCCATCATTTATTTTATCTGGAGGTGTAGTGGTCAGCCTGAAACATAAATCCCAGTCAAACAAACCCAAACCCTAACCCTAACCTTAATTAAATCCAGCCCAAGCACTTTACAGCAGAGTAGTATTTATTAAGAGATTGATGTCCCTTCGTTTTACCTAGCTTTTCGGATTTCTGTGGATTTTGTCATTTTTCTAAGTTATTTTTTATTTTGGACACCATCGTTTGACATGTGATTCTGGTTGCTGGTTCTTGATCGTCACATTTTGTTTCAGCTCGGCGATTCATTGATTACCAGTCTTTTCTTTGACGACGCCATTTTCATCTCAGTCTAGTTTCTTGTTGGTGCACTTTGATATCGAGAGGAACCGTGTGCAGTGTGGCCAATCTGCTTGAATCTGCTTGATGACTAGAGGTAGAAAAATCTGTCTACAGCTGGTTTAACCTGTAGAGGTTTATCTTGAGCATCTGGATCTGTTCTTTCTAATGACTTTCCCGATGTAAACATTTGTAGACATGAACTGTAGATATTAAATGGTGAACAGGGAAATCAGGCTGCACAGAACGTTGATCCTTAGTTTTTTAGGCTACAGGATTTCTTTTCCATAATTTATACCTTTATTCTCATTTCTTAGACTTGATGGATAATGGGGCACTTTGTTTGGTCAGTTGTTAATCAGATACCAAAGCACGTTTTCTACAGCTACACGCTTTATCCCATTTTTATTGCCATTTGTCTTGGTTGGCTTTTTCAATTTCTCTCTATTGTTCTTATTGTTGTTATTATTATTAAAGTGCCATGAGCTTGCTCATAAGGCTGGGGTATGGTGGTATATAAATAAACTTTATTATTATTATTATTATTCGCAGTCAGCAGCTCTCCATATATTAACACTATAATGAAGACATAGCAAAAACTATATATACTGCCCTTTGAAAAACTCGGCCGAGTGCCAGACAAATCATGCATCCCCAAGGTATTTTGGTACTGAAATTAAATCTTTATATCTCGACTTTGCTGTCAATTATGATCTGTCCCAAAGATCCGACACTCTTTCAACTTTTGTATCATCAGTCGGTAGGTCAGGGAGAGATGAAGTTTTCTCCTACACTCAAAGCCTTTCGTTAGTTTACCAAGATTTACACTTAGATAATTACTTTTGCAATATTCGCAAAGCCTTGGAACCTCCTGAAAGCAGACAGAGTGGGAAATAAAATTAAGTCATTTTAATTAGACGTGCAACCGGGCCCTGATTGAGGTGACTTTGCAGGTCATTGAGTTTTTCTAGATGTTAGAAACAACAGCGATTTAAGGACCATGTAAAATGTTGGCTGTAAACAGAACAGAGCTGAGACATCAGGTGAGTTTGTCAGAACTCAAACCTTAGTGTCATCATTAAATGAGGTATAATTTTGGCTTTATAGAGTTTGATATAGAGGTTTAAGGTATGTTAAAATTTCGTAAAAAAATGCCCAGCTTCAATTCTTCGACTAAAACAGTACTGACTTCAATCGTTGCATCAGGAGACGGAGGACATCTGAAAATTCTGTTCTTACACTGCTCTTTCTAAACAGCAATAGAATCTTTCGCATGCGCGCTCAACACTCACGCTGTCGTTCGGACGTTGACGCGTTCTTTTTTCAGTTGTAAACAGAACAACCAAAGCTGCCTCTTTGCAGGCTCTGTCTAAATTTAATTATAGACAGACTATGGTATATTAATAAATATGCATGATTAATGAAGAAAAACGATGTCTTATCATGCGCCCACAGTTCATCCCTATTTGTATCTAACGATTCCAATTATACACAGTCCTTAACGAAAGTTTTTCTCAGTTTGATGGTCAACAGAAAAATACTGGCGTTTATAGTTCGGTTAAAGGCGATCACACTTGATACTGTTTTAACAACACTATTAATTGCAGTCACTGAAGACTGATGTTCCACTGATCTAAGAAAAATATATAGATATTTTCTACGAATATCTGGAAATCACTGTCGCCTGCACTCGGGGACAGACGTTGAAAACAAATCAGCGCTGCCTTGTGGGGACGAGCGACTACCCCCCCCCTTCTTCCTGTCTTCTTACTCTTGAGTTAGCAAATTCCTCTTTCTGAGGTAAGTGGCTCCCAGCCGTTTACCAGAGCCAAATACTCCAAAGCAAAGTATACTGTGTGGTCAAAATACTAACTTTTCAAGTACTCCGAATACTGCGCCTACTGTACGTTAAAAATAAAACAAAATTACTTATACACACATAAAAAGAATAAATTCAATTTATACATAAAATCCGAGATACACGAAATGTGAACACCGCATTTTTCTAGGAAGACACAGCCTCTACTCCCCCCCCACACACACACACCCAGTGTCCCTCCACTTGTTGTGTCTCCCTGGGGAGTGAAGCGCTGCCTGGCGACGGTTAATTATATTGTCCTCCCTCCTTTCTAGAATCTAGAAGCGATTGAAGGGACAAATACATCGCCGAAGTTATCGAGAATCAAATCATCGGCGGCTTAGTGTTCTGAGTGTGTTCTGTGTTAATAATCTTTCTCTCACCCCAGTGCCTTTTCTTCCTTTGCCTCCTTCTTCTATTTCCGAGACGCCACCCATGATGGTCGATGTTTACAGCTGCATGCAGAGCAGACAACTCAAATACAAGAAAATTAAATATAAAAAATAAACACTCCAGTAAGCAAAACAGTATTGAGAAGTAACTGCAAAATACTTGTATTGTAAGGTAAACGAGTGCAAAGAAGCAACGTTTTTGCTTTTAAAAGCAGTGACACAAATCTAGTGAAATGTAATACACTGATAATTTAAAATCTGCTGTGAAATCCAAGTGCTGTAGAAGAACACACACACACACACACACACACACACACACACACACACACACACACACACACACACACACACACACACACACACACACACACACACACACACACACACACACACACACACACACACACTCACACACACACACACACACAAACACACAAACACACACATTTATAGATAGAAAAAAAACAGAGAAAAAACACACAAAGAGATACAGACATTGAAAAACCCATATGAGCGTTTACACACATACACATCAGAGTTAAAGCAACATCCTGCTGTTATTTTCTCATTAAACACGAAACACAAAAAATTGAAATGCAAACACCAATAATAGATTACATTATTTTCATCATCTGCATAATATAACAAGAAAACTGGTCTACTCACGGCCAGATAGCAAAATATAAAAATACTCTGTAAAATATTGAAAATCGCATGAAATAACAAATGTACACAAACATGGGCATTATAGCCTATATGGAGGTGCCCTTTGAAATGCTGGTCACAATAATATAGCTGCCATAATTTACCTCAGTAATTAAGCGATGAGGATGCAACAGTAACATCGGGACCTTGGCCTCGTACGCAGGAAGCCCCCGACTGGACTATGACAATGACAATGACAATGACCAACTTTATTTGTCCCATTGGGCAATTTGAATATGGGAATGTGCTCGACTTCAACACTGAATGAAAAAAATTGAAAACATGAGAAGGAAAAGGAAGTGGGCAAGCGCGTGAAAATTCTGATGTGAAGAGCCCCGTTGCAGCGCCGTATGGTACGATTAGTATACAACATATTCCAGGAAAAATATATCATACATAATGGATGAATAATATATTTAGCATAGAGTAACATTTCTTGTCTTTGTCGCTAAACATAAAACTCTGGCAAGGTTACACAGTATCATTTCATTTTTTTTTGGTTGACATCAGCATCAATAGTTTGATGATGATGATGATGATGATGATGATGATGATGATGATGATGATGATGATGATGATGATGATGATGATGATGATGATGATGATGTCCATTTGTAATGCGCAGGTATCCATTTGGAAGTTTGAAGGTATTCGGTCTAATGCAGAGGTTTTCAAACTTTTCCAGACGAGTACCACTTTAAAAAATTCCAACTGTGCAAGTACCACCTCTGAGCCCTACATACAACACCCGTAATATATATATATACATTCTTTTATTTTGACGCATGGTGCACGTGTACCACCCGTCATACCTTCGCGTACCACAGTTTGAAAATCTCTGGTCTAATGTAATAAATTTTCGGAATGAATGAAACCCTTTCTTAGATCTCTCATACACGAATAGCGCTATATATATATATATATAAAATGAAACTCATCCTCTTCATCGATGTAACACATAGGAGACGTTTTACTTATTATTATACACAAGATAATAGAAAAATCAAGAGTGCCAAATATATTATGATAAAACAATTACTAGACTGGTATTTGCATAATGATGTCTTAATCTACATTCAAGAATGCATACAGGGTGGACAAGGACATTCTACAAGTCTGGACGTTTCTCAATGCTCAGATAGCTTTGGTACTGGTGTTCCTCTTGTAAAAGGTTCAGTGGCAAAATGTTCAGCTAGCATTGGCGTACACATTCAAATCACACAGCCAGTGGTGAGCCACTTCGTACAGGTAGCGGTACTGAACCTGTCAACAGTTTTAGCAATTGTTTAACATTTTATATTCAGCTCGTAGCGAGGGGTTGAAATAGCAAGCACTGCAACTAATCAGTTTTGACAATGATCTAGGTAAAATGACAGAATGAAGAATTAAGCGATTTTGAAAATGAAGAACTTAAACTCCTTGGTCTACAGATCAGTTTACAAATACGTGTAATTTAAACACGAAATCTGTTCTTCATACATTTTCCAAAGATTTTACAATTTCTAAAGAAAGTTATTCAATATTTTTTTTAAATGCAGAGCCTCTCTCTCTTTCTTAATATATGTCTATATATCATATATATCTCATAATTTTAATGTGTATATGTAGAATGACCTGCGGTTTTCTGACTTTAATTTAATGACATGCAAAGTTCCACAACTCACCACTGAGGTCAGAGCTTGAGGCGTGACGGTGTGCAGCTCCCTCACCGTCATGTACACGTCCGTTTCCTTGTCACGCTTCAATCGGCTGATGACGTCACACAAAGCGCTGAACAACCCGCTCTTGGCCACCCCGTCCCTTCACAAAAGACATTTCACAAATTTTATTTGAAGCTCGATTCCGACTTACCACCACAAGAAATAGGTAATGCTCCTCTACACTTCAAAATATCAAATGAATCTACATCGTCGAACCGTTGTTATAGACGTGTAGCCATCTAACAGTCTCTTCACCTGACCAGTCATGAAAGAGGGCAAGTTGTACTGTAAACTGGTGTGTGCTTTGTGTCTTCATCACAGGAAAAGCTGGCATTCTGCAGAATGATAAAACCGTCAACAAAGAGTAGGAACTCACATGCACTGAATGATGATGGGGCTGCTGTTGTCGTCTGCCTCCCGGCGACTGTCCACGAAGCTGATTAAGGATAACAACTCTGAGATGTTTCCAGGTATTTCTTCAGACCAGTCTTCGAAACGAACTAAGGTAACACTACGCTCGTCTTGCGAGCCCTGTACACAGAGATATTTTCATGAGAAGAATATCGTGGAAAGATTAAATATACCATACCTTTGTGCGTGTAATTTTATAAATATTTCTTTTGTATCGACAGCTATAGAGAAACATTGTTATTTCTAATCATACCCGCATGCATACGGACATGTGTATGTAATGCATGCAACTCAAAAGATTTAAAGATGGAGTGCTTGGTAGTGCAGTGATTAAAACACTTGCCCGTCACCATTGTAGGGAGAGACACTAGAATCACTTCTCGTCTCGGAATGTTCTATGAACGTGAGAGAGATTGTCCGTCGGAGGTTTTTTGCGGGTACTCCGGTTTTCTCATTGTGCAAAATCACCTATGTGTGAAACACTTTCCCACCAGAGCAACCACCCATCCATCCAGTCAAAAGAGTAGTACAAACACATCGTAAGGAAGAGCAAAACCGTCGTAGCCTGGGAGGGGGAGAAGTCGTCAATTGATGGATTCAATTAATAGGAAGCACGCATCTTACAGCCTCTCTAATGTGAGAAAACATCTTAAGATGGGTGAATATTAACAACATTTCTTTCTTGTACGATAACAGTGTGCCCATGAAGCTTACTTAAGAAGAATAAAGAAATAATTAAGCGACGAGACTCGAAGTGACTTGGAAAAAACATTAATCTCAGGGTTTCACGCACCTTTTTCTCCACGTTTAATTCGTACAAAGTCGTACGACTACCCAGCTTGGAAATGTTTTGGACGCCGACAACATACGGCTCAGAATGGATGGACAACTTCTCGTTGACTGGCCAGTACTGACAGAAATCCTACCAGGGAAACAAATATATATATATATATATACATATATACACAATATTGAAACAATTTTCTACATCGTCTTCTATACATGACAGCTACAACGAAATATTAGTTTATCGTGTATTTGGTGATTTTGTATTGTCTCTTGTGAAAATGTATGCAGAAATCCTCTCGTGATTCACATCCTTTTTCTGAACAATATGCAGTTAGGCGAAGGCACTGACAAGTTGTTGGCGATGGCTTAGATTTAAGTAGAGTGGTTAATGGCAAGAATGTGTAGAGTTTTCTTTTTTACTAGCGATCACAGAGGCAACAACAGAACAAGTGTCAGATGACGATTTCATTTAATAAAGTAGGTTTGTAGTTCTGTGCTCACTTTTGACTCTGTCTCTCTCTTCGAACCCAGAGACACAATAGTCGTGACGTCATTTCCGTCTACAAGACGCCAGAAGTCAACCAGTGTGTTTGGCAGGGGGAGCTGTGTGAGGATATTTCCTTTGTTACAGAGGTACGCCTGGACATACGAGACCATGCAGGACTTGAAGATACAGAAAATCAGGGGCTTCACTACTAAGTCTTAGCGGAAGAGGAATGCACCATCATGCAAACCTGGCACGTACAAGACATTTTAAAGAAAACTTTTGTGCTAAAGGGTATTACAAAGAATTACCTGACATCCTTCCACACCTTGGGACTAAATAGTCTCCCATGTACCAGGTATACCGATCGAAAAAAAATCTTTTGTCACCTCATTCTGGCTACATTCTACGGCATTAATTTAAGTATTTTGTTTTACTTTTTTAAACTTCCCATAGATCTAATCAGTTAAAGGTCTTAGCTATGTACTGCCCAAGCTTATAACACCATCAACTCACGTAAGCTT
This sequence comes from Marisa cornuarietis, assembly GCA_004794655.1. Lineage (NCBI taxonomy): Eukaryota > Metazoa > Mollusca > Gastropoda > Architaenioglossa > Ampullariidae > Marisa > Marisa cornuarietis. The sequence continues at coordinate 1,389,322 of SMMW01000650.1, read as the reverse complement.
GTTTACAAAATTAATTTTTAACTTGGTTCTAAATCCAAAAGACTTCGCTGGCTTGATTTCACGAAACAAAGATGTTACTCAAATAGAGTGTACAACCTTTGAACATTGTACAACATTTTCAGTACTTTCACAAAGACCAATAAAGTGTGCCATTTCTTTCAATAATAACTAAAGAAGTGAAGTTTTTTAAAAATAACCACTAAAGTGTGGTACAGTGAGTAGAAGACAATAAGATTTTTTAAATTATCTAACCAATAAAATATAAAAAGCTAAACCGATGGAAGTGATTTTATATGGGATTACTGAAATTTCAAAGGGAGAAATATTAACTCAAAAGTCTTCTGGGAAGAAAATTGCATATTTCTCAATAATAATTAGGAAATGAAATAATTAGAATATTACGAATGCGTCCTACTCGAGTTTCTTTCTCTATTTTCGTCCCTCTCTCTCTCCCACACACACACACACGCATTTGTGTGTGTCTATATGTACATATTTTGAGAGAGAGAAATAAATGTGAAAGTATAGAACATGATTAGTGTATTAATGAGTGAAGTACATTTGACCCACCGACATGAAGACAGCGTTGATGTACTGATTTCTACCGGGTACACGTGCTGTCAGATACACCCGGTGTTCATCACCTGTAACATTATACAAGCTAATAAACAACTTCAGTCAGTTTTATTATTGTCTAGAATTCTGAAGGAACAGAATTTAAACGTTAAATGATGTATCTAAACGTAAAATGATCAAACTTAACGAAAACAAAGCAAAACATCAACAAGCCATCAAGGCCAATAGACTTATTTTGTAAGAAACACTTAAGTCACTCACTAGGAAAGGCATTTAAACTCCTGTTCTTGTCCATGTTTTCTGTTTCTCTAGCATCTTTGTACGTCAGTTCTGGCGTCAACGATCTCATCTGCATAATCCTCTAACAAAAATCAAGGCCTCGTGTGTCAAGATTCATCCTACTACACGTCTATGTTGCACCTGACATGCATTTTGAAAAGAAAACAGAGGAGGAGCTTTTCTACACGAGCTTTGAAAGCCATTAATTTATTACATATTTTATTTATTAATTCGTTTCTGATATTCATCTTTAGCCTTGGATTTTAATTAAAGTAGGGATCGTCTTCTTATGCAAAAGATTTGTGAACACGTGATTGCATAGAAGCTTTGACTACACGATTTGGTTGATAAAAATCGAGGATTGTCTAATATTTTAGTACTCTCATATGTTTTGTACTACCTGAAATTCAGCGTCGACTACAGGGTTCTCTTTGTGAGCATCGAAAGGCCCGGGGAAACTAGCCTCAAATGCGCGGATGTCGAAGGATGTGCTACGTCCAGTGTAGGCTTCCAAAAGAACCCTGTGAAGAAATACATACTGCGCCTGTCGTGGAAATTATTTCAGTTAGGTGACATTCAGCTAAGCACATCGGGCAGTAAAAAAACACACAAAAGTTTCTTTTGATTCATGCTTATTCTGTTGCAACAGATATTACAGATACTTATTAAAAACCATAAGTTGTTGGAAAGAATGAACGGATATATAGCCAGCTTGCCATTCAGACAAACAGGCTGACAAACAAGTAAGCTGGCAGACAAGAGATGACAGAAATAAAGACATTTCAACCTGAATTAAAGACAGTAGGAAATTATCGCTCATTATTTTAAGCTTTACTATTTCTTGTACTCACCAAGGTCTGGACCATGATGCAGCGTTCTTTACGCATTTTGAGAACAACATCAAGAACATTGACTTTTCCTATGGCCACGGCTTCCTCGAAGGCGAAGTCCAGACCGATGTAAGTTCCTGTTCTCCCGACGCCAGCGCTTAAATATAAGACAGGAAGTAAGCAAAGGAGATTTTTCTTTAAACGAATTTAGAAAAAGAGGTCAAGACTAAAGTTATTTACTAAATCTTATTTACAAAACACGTGCTGGTTTCCTTGGCTTACTGTTGGCGCATGTATGTACAGTATAAGTCAGCATAAATTGTCTCAGGTTTATATCCAGTGTAAGTCTCGGCTTTCCTTATCAGCGAGCCCGTTTTGCTGTTGTGAAGAGACACGGACCTTCATTTAATTTTAATAAAGGTCAGTGGTTTGCAGACATAAATGGATTCGAAAAAAAATGGACAGGTGCAAATTGTTGATTTGTTGGATGTCATACCAATAAAGCGAGATGTCGTTATCCTCAACAAAAAGTAAACATCTATCCTCGTCGCCATCATAGCTTACAATAGCAACCGACCTTAGCACCGGGCGACTTCCCTATTGTCGTCTGCTAGTAAATAGCGTTGTCGTGAACTTAGTGCTACCACGGACCTTCATATGTGGCATTTATTAAATTAATTCTTAAAGTATAGGCTTTTTGTAACAGAATAATCTATATAATTGTGTCCCAAAATAAAAAACAATGCTTTTAAAAAAAAATTGTTAGTGGTAGAGCAAGTCAATGGCATCTGTTGTGACGATGGTTTTATATGACAAAATTTGACGATAAACTCACATGCGTTTTCTATAAACAACCAAAATACATTTTACAGAAAATACTACTGTTGATTTTGCAATCAATCTTCTTTAACAAGGTTCTTATGGCAGAAAAGCTTAATTACTTCTAAATTTTCTTCGACTTTAGGAAAACCCGCCATTTTGAAATTGAAAACGGAAGTGAAAACCTAACGTTTGTAGGGTTGGTTACAATTGGTCACTCCTATGATAGCGCAAAGAGGCAACGAATGAGAGACACTCATCCAGTAGATGAAGGTCCGTGATTATGATATCCCCGTGTAAAACCAGAACGCGACTCACGTGCAGTGCACCAGTACAGGTGGCGGCGGTGAGTGCGGGGCACGTGACCTGGCAAAGCGCCAGAAGTTGAGGAGGGAGGTGGTGGTGGGGACCCCGTGGTCAGGCCAGGCCAGGTAGTGGTACTGCTCCACCTCTCGTGTAGCATTGTCCTACAAACACCATATGAACGGACAACAGTGGTCAAAGGGAAGAAATTTATGAAAAAAAGTCTCGAGTCGACAGTATGAACCCCTTATCGGTCTTTTCATCCTAATGCTTTGTAAATCTTCTTCGACCTCTCTCTCTATGACAAACACCCCCACACACATCTGCGCGCATGCACGCAAACTCGAACCCTCTCCCTATCTCTCTTAAACATACCTACAGACATAAACAGAGAAATAAACAGTCCACTAGGTACGAACTGAACACGCTCCCGTGTAAGTATAGCTCTATAGAAGTCGTATAAAATTGTGTCTTTTTCTGAGCCTACAGCTACATGTAAACGCGTAGAGAAGCACCGATACACACGTGTGACCCTAAACACAACTTTTATCCTTCTCTTACTGAAAGGAACACTCACACTCTGTGTCTTCACAACAAATGTCCTGAGGATGAAGTTGGCCCTGCGCTGGACGTCCACTCCGGTTACCATGACAGGACCATACGTCACTGTAGTGTGCGGTGCCGGCCAGTACTCGGCGCACTTGTTCTGAAGATACCAGGCAGGTCAAAAGAAACCAAAAGTTAAAGAGAGATACATGGATTATTATCTTTTTGTTGAGCCCAGTTGCTGTACTCGTAGAAATCTCTTTTTATTGGCACGTACAATAGCAACAATAGAAGGAGAAGATGGTAACGACAAAAAACACTGACAGCCAGCTGTAGTGTATCTCACCTGTCCTCCCTCAACAGTGTTGGTCAGCATGACTATCTGAGTCACGTTCTCCTGCCACACCATTCGCCAGAAGTCGTCTATTGTATGGTCACGAGGGCCTGCAAGAGGGTTGGGGAGTAGATCTGAGTCAGCGATTTCAATCAGGGAATACTACAATTCGCGTTAAAATTCTTTTCAGAATTAGGATGAGATGTTTATAAAGAAAACTTAAAAGAAATGTAGAAAGAAAAAGCGGAGCAGACATACCCTGGGAGGCTATGTATTTTTTCTCTTCCTTGAAGCCCTGCAGGATATAATCAAAATTATTTATTCTTAGAAAATAACTTTTTTAGAAACAATTGAAATCTGCTGATAACGAGAATAAATTAATGCTAGCGTAAAATAAAAAAAATATATATAGACATTACATATTATCTACACATAAGAAAGATTGTATATATATATATATATATATTTGGAGATGTCAAGATATAATCTCCACTGCACAAAATATTTTTTGAATGTTTCTGAATATAACTGCTTGGCTCATTTTATCTCATGCCACATGCCAAAGGCTACTTGACCACAACTTTGGCAGACCACTCAAGGTAATTCAACATAAGATAAAAACAGTGAACTACACATATATGGAAAAGATTTTGTGGTATCCTCGTCATCATCATTTTTATTTTTAGTTGATTTTGCTGTTGTGTTTGTTGTAGTTGTGGTAGCATGCTTACTGTGATATAACTGGCATTTATGTAGTCTGTTGCCGTGCCTTCCTTATATCCATCGTTGAGAATAACTCGGTTGTAATCATCTAAACCAATGAATCAATTTATAAATAAAAAATAAACCCAATTTGAGACGCAGGTTAAAGAATATCTGACCCGCAAGCATTTTCTACACAGGTAGCAGAGAAGAAAAAGCACATTGGTGTGAGAGAGAAAGAGAGGATAAAAAGAGGGATGCTAAGTATAAAAACAGTGAAAATATGATGATAAATGATTCTATTGCAAAATAAATTGCTTGCATACTAAAATAAACTCATAAGAATAAAGTATTATAAAATAAGTAACATAGAACAATCTGTGACAACAGCTTCATTAAAACAGCAAGTTAAGGCAAGAAGTTTAAAAACGTCCCATTGTATCTTGTGGAAGTCCACAAATACGATACCTGGTTTAAAAAAACAGATTGAAATATTCACATACAAGGCACGACTGATGTGTATCTGTTCTTCTTAATGTTCGCCTTGACTTTCGCCGATTCGTGGGTGTCTGTAAGACCCTTTGGTAATTCCTGTATGACAGGACGATCAAAAAATTGTTATACTTCCAGAGTTGGCAACCAGGAGCTTGCAATTTCGACTTTTAAAGGATTTGTCTTGAAACACTTCCCCCATTCTCACCTTTCTTCTTCACTTCCCACAACACAAAAACCAGGGTTTATCTTAGAAAGCAAAAGAACTGGCAATTGGAACGGCGATCAACGCCTGAAACAGCAATTCTTACTGGATATTTTTACTTTCTGTAAATGTTGGAAGCCATATACTGCTACTACTACTACTAATTTTTTTACCTTGAATTGCCCTGATAGTTGGTCCGAGGCCAGAAGCTCCACCAGGGCGCGCTGCACGCTGTCCAGTAGAGGCCCGGATGCTCGGAACGAGGCGTATACGTTGTCGTTGGTGTACACATTGTCATCAGCCTCTTTATACTCAACCGGTTCGTCAACGACATCATTAGCAGCTACGGGCTGTAACTTCACATTCATATAGACGTCGTCGCCGGCGTTGGGCGTCGGGTGTTTGTCTTGTCCAACGGCCTTTCTTTTAACTGGGTTCACTTGAGCACTTGGTTTGTTCATTTGTCGATTTGTGTCTTGAACAAATATAACATTTATAAACTTAGAATGTTCTCCCTTGCACCTCTCCTAAACATATTCCTGATAAATGTCAAGAATGTCAGGGTTAAGGTTCAATATGGTCACGTGTTAGAAGGGACGATTTCGACAGAAAGTCAAATCCATATCACACTGATTTCTAAATTTGTAATATTTCACTCACGATCCACCTGATTTCATTAGCGTTTCACATAATGCTTCTAATTTTAGGATACAAAAGACTGATTTTTTAAATTAATTTAATTACGTGTGTTAATAAAGTGATGAAGACATCTAAAACATCTTGCTTTGAATGGGATATGTCTGTGAACCTGCAAGATCGGAAGGTGCTGACGATGTGTAGTCACTCTGATTTATGATTGGTTCTCTCTGAGGGGCATCCGCTGTTTTCGGTTTCTTTCCAGTACGACGCTTGTGTCTGGTGTTAAACATGATTAAAAGCATGATTAAAAGGAATAATAAGTATAGGGAATCTTTCTGATGTAAAAGACAAAAGCAAACACTCGTCCCCTCAAAAAAAACTAATGCATCAAGTAGTGGGCTTTTCGTCAACATATTTCCCATCATCTCTTTTACTTTTCTTTTGAGTATGCGTGTAAGTACTTAAAATATGTGTTTACACGCTGTCTGACACCAACCGTAACCCTAACTCAGATATCTCTCTAAAGAAAAAGCTCAACAAAAGCAGACAGCTAACAACTTGAAAAACGTGAGTTTTTTTTAACATTACGAAAGCACAAAGGTTCATGTGAGTGAGAATGAAAAAAAGACTTAGAATCTTTAATAAAGTTTTAGTGCTGTGATTCAGGAGCAAAGACATACAGAAAGAAAATTATAGAAATCAGTCACCTGATGACAAAAAAGATGATAAAAACGATAACAACTAAGACAATGACAACTGCGGCGATGGCGCCCCCGATTGCTGCTGCATTGACACCACCACCAGCTGCTGTACAAGAGATTAGAACACATGAATAAAAAATTAATTCTTTTGGATATTTTTCCTACTAAATTCTAACACGTATAAGAAACAGCCGACTATACTCATGGCCTTTGCACTGACACCTATAATCGTCTCTTTCAATATACATGTAACCTATTTTACAAGTTCTGACAACGGGGCACAATTTTGTTAAGTCCCTTGTGAGGTGAAACAAACAGAAGTTCACGTGTACATGTAGATGCACGGACGAGTAAAAGAGAGCAAACGTTGGTTGTGTTTACCTCTCAGGGTATCGCATAAGTCTCCTTGATACCCAGTCTGGCATCCCGACAAACACTTGCCAGTGACATAATGACATGTAGATCCCTCTGCACACTGGCCACACATGGTGGTACAGTTATCTCCATAGTAACCAGCAGTACACGCTTCATTTAAAAAAAATGAAATTCAAATTTAATTGTAGAGATCTTCAACAAAGGCTACATTAAAATAGACGTTGGCAAACTATTTCTACTACCACCATTATAGTTCTCCGTCTTACGAAAACATTAAGACATAGACAGCTAGGTCTGGGTGTAATGTAAGACTGAGCCTAAGCACGTGTATCCAATGTCTAAATATCCCTTTATATTACTTTATTTTGTAAGAAAATGTCAGCAGTATATATATATATATATGAAGTCCACTGTAAAGTGGTATTTTGAAATAAGTGTATATGATCATGTTTGTATATAATTAGGGAGCTTAATGTATGCATCACTGTAACAAAAGTCCGAATAATGTTATGGCGGCTACTGTCCTTACTTTTATCACATAAATGACTGTGATAACCGCTCTGACATCCGGACAGGCAGTCACCAGAGTTCGGGTCACATGAAGTATTTCTGGCGCACTTGCCGCAGGTGTGGCTACAGTTGTGTCCATAGTAACCATAAATACATTCTGCAAATGGAGATTCAGACATATTAAACATAGAAGTCTTTTTTTGATGCAGGTTAGGATCCGTTAGTCATAAAACTAACTAACAATCTAATCTAGTATTTTTATGCCATCAGATAATAGCTGTTCGATGGATTCTTTAGTAGAAACTGATCTTCCATAATGTTCTTACTTTCGCTGCAGTAGGGTGCCATGTAGCTGGACTGACATCCATTGTCACAAATACCAGTCACCGGGTGGCAGACTTCGTTATTTGCACACTTGCCGCACGGGTAGCTGCAGTTATCCCCGTAGTGACTTCCTGTACACGCTTGAATGGAAACTCGGGTAAATGAAACATTATACGAGGAGGCATTCGTACTCTTATTTTATATTTTAGTGACAAGACTGACCAATGACTCGGCTAAATTCAGTCTAAACCAACCCTTTAAGTGCAAGATGCACGGATGCATTTCCTTTTCCACTTTTTCAAGATGAAAAATAAAACGTTTTTTGCTGAAGGAAGCTTGAATTGATAATCAAATTTATTTGTATATCTTCTTGTGATTCATAGAGGCCGTAAGTTTTATAACATTTCTATATTAATAAATAACTGAACCTTACGGTACTTTGTATCTTTGCCCAAATAAGAAATAGGGACATTCAGCAAGAATGCTTTGATTATTTATCTAAAAGTTGTAGCAGCAGCAACACAACAGCCAATAACAGTTTGTTTATTTTTTTAGTCGAGAGCAACAGAAAGTCAGGTAACCACTCACAGCAGCCCATAGTAATAAAGAAACAGAAAAAATAACAGACGCAGATGAAGAAGATATTGATGGCTGAATGATTGCTAACATTAATACTTTTCACGTATGTTTGTTATGTTAATATTTCTTACATTCATCACAATAAGGTGGTTGTTGGCCCTTTACACATCCAGTAGGACAAAGACCAGTCGCAGGTTCGCACGTGTTTCTGTCAGCACACTGACCGCAAGTCTTGTTGCAGTTTGGTCCGTAGGAACCATAATCGCAGGCTACAATTGACAGAGGAAAACTGCTTAATTATGGCTAAATCAATGTTTATTTTGAAATGTATCATTTTCTTAATAAATATTTATCATATGGGCACTTGTTTACATAAAATACTCTTACAAAGACGCACCCACAGCCACCCACATATGTACACACATGAACACATGGATGCACCTACAACCCCCTCCCCTCCTAGACACACACACACAAACACATGAGCACAGACGCACTGTGTTATATTCCATCTCTCCATTTTCTATGCTTGTTTATTTTTAGTTCCTTAGACTCATTCATCCATCTACGATTATTTTCTGAGCTGCACAAATATGTTTAAGCCAGCGACCGTCGTTGAAGTCATTTCATGGGGTTTACAGCCCTGTGCTATTGAATTATTTGACATTACTAAAAGTTATCTATTCTTGTTACGGGAGTGCATGTGTGTGTCCAACTTTATGTAAGACATGTTTACTATTCTTACTTTGATTACAGAAAGGTTGCTGAAAGCCGGTCTGACATCCTGAAGAACAAACTCCAGTCTCAGGTTTGCATGTCCCTACTGAACAGTTGCCACATGTAAAGGAACAGTTATCCCCGTGGTAACCTCCAGGACAGGCTAAATGATAAAAAAAACAAGTAAACAAAAAATCTGCAGCTGTGGTTGAAACCTTAACATAAAAAAATGACGGCATCCACGACCTTCTGAAACACAAAAACACAGATCAGAAGAAGACAGTCAAGTGGGAGCAAGCATCCACTCACATGTGGATATCCCAGAGAAGTCATTCTTGCCATCAGACCTTCACTTTGATCCCCGACCCACAACATTTACGAACAGGGTGGGTATTCTCGTCAAGCTGTGTTACATAAGCATAATTAAACTTTTTCACAGAAATAAACTAATCACTTAATCAGCCAAATACCAGCAACATTTTCTTTATCTAACGGACGAACAGAATGTAGTGACATTCTTACTTTGATTGCAGTATGGAGCAATATAGCCGGGTGTACAGCCACCCTCACATCCACCTGTGATGATGTCACAGCTGCTGTTGCCTGCTTTACACTGACCGCATGGCTGCTCACAGTTTGGACCAAAGTAGCCAGGAGAGCAGGCTGAACATAGCAACATTATTTGAAGTGGTAGTTGTACTGGCTAAATCTTTTGTATGAGATCAACATTTGCTGAAGATAAAATATAATCCAACTATGTTGTCCCTGATACAAGCGTATGCATGAGATTGACATCTATATGAAGAAAAGAGACAAGAAGACAGATGCTGCCGTCTCACTGCTACATCATTTCACGATGATCCCTAGTATTGTCTGTCTCGATACCAAATTTTGACTGTATGGTCAATACTGTGTTCATCTCCAAGCGTGAGTCGTTTTTTTGACAAAAACAAACAGCGTGAAACCTGAGGGACTCTGCTGTCTGTCTGGTACGAGAGTTTAGGAGTCATCAATTCAAAAACAAAAATCGACTGCATTCGACAACCGCTAATTTCTTTACAATTTAACATCATGTCAATATAAACATTGCAAAACTATTTCCATCTTCTGGTACGGTAAGAAAAGCTGCTTCATTTCTTAGTTTTCACTGCAGATGACCAGGAAATCTTTATAAAGTTTTTTTTATTGATGTTTGGTATGAAAACCTAGTACTTTTGTTGTGATAATATTATACAGACTATTGACCACAGAGATTCTTCATAAAGTGGTCTGTCAATATGTTACATTTTTCATTAAATTGTGTTTTAAAGAGTGTTTTAGTGTAAAACTTTTTTAGTAATTAAAACACCCATCGATTCAGCCAGTCAGCCAGCCAGGCATCCATCCATCCATCTGCCTTAAAACATCATAGTGAACAAATTAATAAAAAGATAAGCAAACTCAATGGATGAGCTGTAAGCCTCTGAAACTTCATCCTCCACATCTTCAGTCAGTAGAATCAGGATTAGCCTGTTAACACTGCAGCTCTACCTGAAACAACAACTTACAGACATTGCACAGCGGTCCTTCCCAGCCTGCCTGGCATCCGGACAAACAACGGCCGGTCATCTGGTCACAAGCGATGTCCTTACAGTTACCACATGTCTGGTTACAGATGGAGCCATAAAAGCCTTCTTCACAACCTGTGAATGTTAGAGAGGCATAGATTTAGTGTTTAAATGAAACACAAATAAAACACGTTTTTAATGTTTTGTTTATGGCTTTTGTGGTTTTGTAATAGCTACTAGAAACATACACAGACCATTACAAAGATGTACATAAAACACACATTAAAAGAGATTATTTAAATTCTTTAATTTTTTTAAGTAATGGAAAAATGAAGGATGTATTATTTCTCTCTCACGCATATAAACACGCTCTCTCACACACACACACACACACACACACACACACACACACACACACACACACACACACACACACACACACACATCCGCACATGTGTTCAGAGAGAGAGAGAGAGATTGAGAGGGGAAGAAGAAAGACAACTATAATAAGAAAAGACATTTCAAAGAGATGTTTGTTCTTACTGACCGTCCCAGCAGGTACCATTGTAGTTGTCACATGTCTCATTATTCTTGCAGTTCCCGGTACACAGCTCATCACACGTCGGTCCATAACGACCCGCACTACATACTGTGTCATGTACATAAAACATTGAATGAGCTTTCAGCAATTATACAGATATTGAAACTATTCAAGTTAAAATACTTTACTCCGTGAAATAAATGCTTCTGTTGCTCAAGATATTATTTTAAACATTTAGATTTCAGCTACTTGAATAACGTTGTTGGGAAAATAATTACTCGTAGGTTTACCATAAAAAGCTTATAAATTAAGCTTTCGAAATTTTTCTTAAATTTCACCATTAATCGTATCTCAAGATATAATTGTCTCAACTGGACGTCAGTTACGATTTTATTATTTTATAAATATTTTTGATTGTTTTTGCTAAATCTGGACATTGTTTCTCCATCACCTTTAGTAGCGACGGTAGTGGATCGATTGTGTCTGTCAGTCCGTCTGACTATCTCCGGGCTATTAATTAAGAATTAAGATGTAACAAATCTTACCCCACACTTCAACTTCGCAGAAGTTCAAAATTTCTTTCTCGTTTCTCATTATCTGTAGTTTGACAGTTTGTCCTCTCACTGGGTTGTTGCAGGTAACGTTGACAATCAAGTCTGTACCAATGTCTTTGGTTGTATCACACAGCTGCTCATCCACAAACACCTTTACACCGTTCAGTCTGTTTGGGTCTAAGCGTGAATAAAAACACATATTCGTCATTCTTGACGTGAAATTTATGGACTTCATTAAAATATGAAATGATTGAATATTTAATCACTTTTAAAGTTATACTCTTTGAACGCGCTTTATAAAATCAGTGCACTTGCACATTTTACCTGAAACTGTTTATGTTCGTACAAACATTCATGCACCGACACACCAACAAACACACTATCGATTAAAGCTCGGTGAACATTTAGCAAAAATAATCAAATATGCGTGAATGATGGAATAATATTGTTTTAAGGAAATACTGAAGGAGGACTGTGCATTCAATAATTGATTGTAATGAACAAGCAGCTTCATTCCCCATGTCCATGTTAATCAGCATGCTTAGTATGCATATTTATGTAAAAGCACTCTCCGGTATTTATAATCTTCGATGATGATGATTGATGATGATTGATGATTGATGGTGGTGGTGGTGGTGATGGTGATGATGGTGATGGTGATGATGATGATGATAATGATGATTAGAAGTAGTAGTTCTTCGTGCATGCAACATGATTTTCCAGTTTGAAAAACTAATAGGGTTTCATGTAGTTATGTACACTCCCACAAAACCATAAAGTCCAGCATAATGAATCACTTATCTGTGTGATTGAGTTTCAGTTTGGAAACGACACAAACACGGCTCGACTTCATTGAATCCAAGCTGTCCTAACTCACAGCAACATTGTAATTTAGTTCGCAAACCCCAAGCTATTTTGCGAGATAATCATGTAATGAACGAAACAATTGTCAACATACAGCTGTTCCTGTTGTAGATTGTGACATCTGTGATGGTGAACTTGGCTCCAAGATCCACCGACCACCAAGGGTTGTATCCATACTCACTAGTGTGAATACAGTTTATTCCAAAGGTAGAACTCGTTTGCTTCTTTATAAAAACAAGTGTGTGACTTCTGTTGCCGTTGACTGCCAGACATGCATATCCTGACCATTCTGTTCGTGCGGAATTTATGTAGACGCTACTCATGGCTGCCATCTTATTAAGCGCTACATTCTCTGCACAAATTATGCTCATTACATTTACATTATATAACATATATTTTAGAACATAGTACAGCAGAACAAATGACAATTATTTTGAGGTCTCGCAAAATCCGCCCCAATCAAAAGTGAGCATCTTTTATTTAAAGTCAAATGCTTCAGAATTATCTGAATAAATGCACCACATTCGTAATTAAGCCAATTGCAATAAATGGAGGTAGTGTGACTCCCTCCTTCCTTGTCTCCCTGCCTCCCTCCCTCACTTACTCAATTTTTGAGAATTCGTGAAAATAGAAAATATGTTAAAATGATAATGTCCAGAAACTTTTCTATTTCCTAAAGGAACCAGAATCCATGTTTTCTTAGTGCATCCAGCCTTAAGAACACATTTCATTACCTGTTTATCATTACTGCAAGCCACTTTCATTCACAGTAATTTTTTAAAATTAACTTGAAACTTATTTGTAAGTGTCTTTTGCGCTGTTTTACTTTTACACTTAGTTAAAACTGTTTTTACGGAATAAGAATTACTTGACTTAATATCGTATTTTTTATATAGCTTCGGGGGTGTCACTGTGGCTGGTGAGATGTTAACGACATTAAATGAGAAATAAACTCTCATCCCAGTACTTTTATCTTACTTGGGCGAAATGTATAACTAGGTTTCATTATTATGAAAGAACCACTGGTTATTAATAAAAATTTTACTGTCTGTTAAGAAAACCTCTGCTCACATCATTTACACCGCCTCTCTTACTTTCTCCTGCCTCAGTTTTCTTTCTCTGTGTCTCAGGGAAACCGCTGTTTGTTATTTGTTTCTCATTTAACTGAATACCTTTTTTGCATTCCTGATCATCCGGGAGACATCTGTTTGTTGTAACACATCCACCATAACTACTACAGTTGCAAGGACGGTCAGCACCTGGTGAAACAAGTGGTATGACATATCATGTGTACTGACGTCTGCACTTAAAAAGAACCGATGAACAGAAAATTTCAGGTGTTTATGGGTGAATAATAATAGTAGGATCACAGCCACCATATATGTGGTGCACACAGAAGCACAATGTATCAAGGAGGTAAGCAAGGAAAAGCAATGAAGACAGCCGTCAGTAGAGCGTATCAATCATTTGTTTTCATAATTATTTGTAAGCTATTTGAGTATCACGATTAACAACTTGATTAAGATGGTGGACAATTTTTGTGATTAGCATAATCGTTTAATGATCTACAGTGTTGAAAGTTAACTATGTTTCTCATGGAAGGTTACACAGTCCTATTTACTAGGTAAGTGCAGTCTTGCTTCTTCAGAGACAATGGATTCTCAACCACTCTGAAAAGAAATACTATATATATTATTGAATGTCTCTCTCCCTCTATATATATATATATATTAATGTCTATATATAAGAGAGAGAGAGAGAGAGAGAGAGTGTGTGTGTGTGTGTGTGTGTGGAGAGAGAGAGAGAGTAAATACATATGCTGGAAGGTAAGCTCTTAACGATTTTTAACTACAGTTAAATTAGTCAGAAAGATGTCTGAAAAATATTCGAGTTGTAAACTTTATGAGTTTTAAAGTAGCTGCCCCATCACCCAGTCTCCTTTATTTATGAAAGGGATGTCAAGACACTCGACCAGGACTTCCATCATGTTGAGTTCCTGTCTCCATTACATCCGTCAGCTACATCCGCTTGTTACAGCCTTGTTCCCTACAGGAGTTTTCACTAGTTTCACAAAGTCAAGACATCCGTGAATATATTCTAGTCTTAATCCGTGATAGACAAATATGAGTTCACCCTTGGTGTTAGTATTGTGGTTTTGATGGACTTATTACACCATTTGTTTTAACTTCCACACGTTTGGTCGTTTAAAGTCTACATTAACAGTCATGAAATCTCACGTTCATTTGAAAATTCAAACATTCTCTTGTCCGACATCCACAAAGCCATGTTCAAATTTTGCTTGTCCCAAACATAAGCATGGACTGACTTCAGCTACACCTATAAATTGTTACCGTCTGTGTGTTCCGCCATTTGTCCCTTTGCAGCTCATTCCGTTTGTCTTCCTGTCGCTCTGCTGGTCTATGTGCGTGCTTGTCTCTCTGTCTTACAGTCTGTCAGTTTGTCTCATCTGAATATCAGAGATACAGAGTCTGTTTGTCTGCTCAGAGAGGGAAGATGTGCTCGTCTAATTTAACTTGTGCCAATTTTCATTTTAGGCAGTCTGCCATCTGCACGTGTTTAATTAACTCATGGAGACCGGGCCGGATAAAAACTTTACTTGGTAAAGTTCTAGTGAAAGGGCGGTGAAAGAAAATTGTAGCACCAGGAGTGAGCACCTTGGTGTCACATCTAGAGATAAGAACGCCTGCACCGAGAGAAGGTATGAACGATCATCATTTTTTCAGTGCAATTTGTCAAACTTTGACAGACTTTGCATCGGGGAGCATCCGTATTCTGTGTTATGGACTCAATAATAGATATACAGACCACTGACTTTTCATTCTTCAGTAGGCTAGTCTGTCCTCAGCTATCTGCTATCTGAATGTGTGT
This sequence comes from Marisa cornuarietis, assembly GCA_004794655.1. Classification (NCBI taxonomy): domain Eukaryota; kingdom Metazoa; phylum Mollusca; class Gastropoda; order Architaenioglossa; family Ampullariidae; genus Marisa; species Marisa cornuarietis. The sequence continues at coordinate 1,373,996 of SMMW01000650.1, read as the reverse complement.
CTCCTACCTTTCGACTAACAATCTATTTATGCATCTTTTACAGCCATGTAGTAGTTTTTTTAATAATAATAAAAATAATGAAGATTTTTATAGCGCATATTCTTAATATTTTTAATGCCTACTATGACATATGATGTGAGCTGGAAGACAGAATGTGTAACACACATGGACACTGAGCTCGGAGTGAAATATGTGTCGGCGGGCGGGACACGGATCTTGTTCACCACACGTTTCCCATCTACACTTCCTGGCCAACGTGTACAGCTCAGGATGCTTACAATAGGCGAGTTTTCCGCCTGATGATTAACTTGGTAAGGTACACAGTAGGTCCCTGTGTGAAAACATTGTGGCTGACTGGCTTACTGTACATCATTAATGGAAAGACTTATTGGGTCTATCTAGGAATATGAATGATCTATCGCTATAAAATACGCACCTTAAAGGGATTCTCATCCATATATTCGGACTCAAAAGTGTCATTAACTACGACAACAATACCGCTAAGTTTCACGATTTCTACTGTTATTTCGCTTTTGCTGATGTGCATCTATCCGAAAACTTTGACTGAAATGCCTAACGTCTGGGTCGCTAACTGTAAAGGCCGCAAGAGCCTCGATTTCGATATGTGAACCTGACTCTCACAAAGCAGCGTCATCAGCCGGGAAAACCCCTCACAAATCGAAATCGAGGCTCTTGCGCCCTTTTCAGCTGATTCTGTGGCGCTATCCACAGCTTGCAAGTCTGCCATTGTTATTGCCAATACATCGTCACACTTCGGGAATTCCGTGGTCGGGCTGCTTCGTCAAGTGCTCGTTAATCTTCGGAAACCAGCACAACTTCTCGCCTTCAACGACGAATTACACTTGAACAAGCCCGATGTGGCTTGAATGTCCGGTATATTTAGGGTCTTGATTCAACATCTAAACGAATCCCAAAAGTTTGTATTTTGAGGTGAAGACCCTTGAAGAAGACCAGAGCAAAACTTGATATCAGAAATGTAACTTAGTGAGTGACTAATTTTTTTCTCGCAACAATAAATGCAGAATGTTTTCAGTGTAGATTGTGGCTAATGTTTTAGGTGTTTCATCCGTCGAGCCTTACACGACCAGTTAAGATCAAAGGACTAAGCCAAACTTAACCGAATATCCTACTATGTAGATATACAGGTTCTTGTCAGCGTTCATAATCCTTTGAGTAGCTAGTTATATTATTAAATGAAAGGTTGAAACAAATTCATGAAAAAGAAAAAGCCTGCTGTCTTACCATGAACGGCGTCATATAAGAATCCAATAATAATAATCGAGGTGGAGAATAGAAACATTTTCAGGCGAAGTAGCTTAACAGGTCTGACTGGCGGGTCGTCTGGTCCTCGTCTGACGATCCACGAGCGACTGGGAAGTTAAATGTCTCAGCGAGTTGAAACAGAGCTTTGACTCAGGATGTCACAAGATTTCTTCACAAAGTTTAAGGTGAGTTGAGGAGAAATGAGATAGGGAACGTTTGATGGCAAGAGCTTCTTCACACTTTTTTATTTCTCGTGAACACTAATAGGTAAAACAATTTGGCTCGGTAAAACAAGTCACGTGATTATATCCCTGCTGTCGCTGTTGCAATCCTAATGCGGATGTCTGAAATTCAAATGCCTGTTTAAAGAAAGGGGTCTCTCAAGGATTTAAACCTATTTACCATCCTTCATGTGTTCGTGTAGACTTTTGTTTTGTTTTTGCCGTTGGTTTTAACCATGAGTTTCCTCTTGTCAGTGCTTATCTACATACTGTATGTGTTCAGACAGATGTAGGCAAAGCGCAGGATTACACAGAGGGTTGCCAGTGATGAAAATAGAGGTGAACTTGTCTTTAAAAGTTTATCACATGATTTTTCCATAAAAATGTTGAAGGATACAGGTGAAACGGTGGCCCTGTTGTGTTAAAAAAGCTCCTATTTAATTATCCAGTAGTACTGAGCTTGTTGCTTTGCTGAACTCCTGTACAACATTTCGATGACTTGATCTATGCCATCATCAATGAATTCTCGCTCTCATGTTACAGCCACTCCTGCCAGACTGTGCCGAATGTTTATTTACGTGGATGAAATGGTGGAGGCAATCCGACCTCTATTGTTGATGTTTTTCTATCAGGATGCGAAGCCAGCCTAAGGCATCGTTTTTGTAGGGTGGGTGATTATGTTAATGATTTCGAGGCTCTGACGCCGCATATTATTTTCATTTTTGGGGCTTATTACTAGTAACTGGGTTCATTATCAAGACCATTCTTTCCGTTCTCCGGTTCTTTGGCACAGAGCAGTAAAAACCTTTGTTGTTTCTGCTCCACTTCTACCTCTTGCCGTGGTACTGGTTCGTCCGCATGTTTGTTGGTTGTAGTCTGGTTGCCTTGAAGGACTTCTGCCTTCATCTGGAGGATCTAGTGGTCAGGGGTCATTTCGATATTTAGTCTATCCTTTTAGTACAGCAACACTTTTCGCGGTCATTGCTATCTACGATGGCATAAGTTTAGTATTCACCTGACGGTGAGTGTTTTCAGTAGTTTGTAGACCAGTAGAAATCTATTTTCTGATTTATTGGATGTTTGTTGTCCCATCTGTCCGGGTTGGGGCGTGCGGTTGTTGTAAATATGGGTTTCGACTGACCGGGCATATTTCGGTTCAATTGTCTATGTATTTGTTCTGTTTCATACATTTGGTGGCGCCTGTCTAGTCTCAAGCGGGACCGCAGCTATCATAATTCAACCCATGTGACACCTTGGGTGGAAACACGTGAACCCTAAGTCCTGGCCGGTGCTTTGATCATGAACAGGTCTTACTCATCACGATTTCCTGTAGTTTTACTTTCTTAGTCTGTATTATACCCGATTATCTACAAGGCAGTATGGTCTTTAACCCATGACTGTGGGTAGATGATGTACTCGTTTCAGAGGGAACATTTGATCGATCCCCCTTTTCATTGAGTGCTCAAGTAGAGATCTCGACCACTCAGCCATCATTAAAAGCATGTTTTATCACCATGCATTTATATCAGCTTGTTTAAACTACACCAGTAAGTACTCTTCAAGAGGTCTTCTTAAATATTCACTTTTGATACTTGGCTATCTACAATATAATATTTTTGGATGGAGAAGCCTTCTCACAGCGTGTCACACATTTAATCTGGATTTGACCAAAACTGAGTTTTACAAAACTGATTTCTACTTTTATGTATCATGTCACTTGACAGCTTTTCTGTCAAATACTAAATTTGTTTGTAGTGTACAAGTGCTTGAGTAAATTTAGTATAGGGTACCTCATGTGGTAAATGATTTCTGACGATACGTTAAAACTACGGACATTGCTGAAAGCAGTTCCCAAAGATGTGCTGCTGCCGATGAAGGGCTTTAATGGGTAGATGGACGGCATGGAAATCTGTCACTAGTCATTCTAAATCGCTTAGTTGATGGGACGATGTGGCTACCAATGCTCTGTAGTATACTCGCATTTATTTTATTCTATTTTTTTAATTTCTCGATTGAAGATGTTTAGCAGCTCCCATATGAACTGAACATTCCTTCACCTTTGAACCGTATTAACCGTCACCTAATTGAGGCTGGTTTGTATTCTGTTATTCATTCATAACTTGGAAGTCATTCCGTCCTTCGGGTGTGTCTGATGTTGTGTAACACTGGGACATGTACAATGTTGTGAACAAACAGCGTGGTGCTTTAGCTTCCTCACATGTTCCCCAGATACTTCAAATTAATCCCGTAATATCTCATAGACATCTTGTTCTTGTTAAACCACTCAGTGGGGAGCTGACCAACACACACACACACACACACACACACACACACACACACACACACACACACACACACACACACACACACACATATTTTAGGCTAGCTTTTCTAATGCTGAAACATTTTGTGGAGACCACTATGTAAGGAAACACTACCATCGCAATGAAAGGTTATGATTCAATATTACCCCTTTAGTATTATTTATTGCAAGCAGTTACGATGGTTCAGTCTCAGTAAGAAAGTCAACGGTTGAGAGCTCCCGTCATCTTTTTATGGATTGAGTCAGATATAACAAAATGCATGGATATTTCTGAATCGATCTCCATTTTATTCTTTATCTATCGTATAAACACAAGTAAAAGATTAAAACAATTCAGAAAAAATTCTTCGTTAAAGAAGACAGAAATACCAAAATAGAAAATTGAAAAGTTAAGCAATATTTAAAATTATATTCTATGATAAATAACAAGGTTTAACAGTTTAGCTTCCATCGCTCACTTGGGTAAATGAAGGAAGATGAAAATATTAACACGAGACCTAAATCACTTCAAGTAATAAAATAAAGACAGTGTCAAATAGATAAGTTTTAAAGTGCTAGACATCTTAATCCACATTAAAGAGAATCTTGGTGTCCTGAAAGTTAAAACAGCGCTGATACCAATGTTCACTAGTAGCAGACACGAGTTCATGAGTTCAGACTGTTTGGCTCACGTGTTCAGTTAGTGTTGGCGTACACGTTCATATCCGACAACCGGTGTTGAGTCACCTCGTACAGGTAGCGGTACTGAACCTGTGGACGATAGAAAGAAACCCGTCAGCTTTGGTGAAATTTAATTTATTTTACACTCAGTTTTGTGTGGGGAGGAGTTAGAATAGTGTTCACCGCAGACGTTTCAGCAGTGGTCTCGGGAAAAGCATGAATTATTTTGATGTTCACTTAAAAGTACCGAATGTAGTTTACAGATATATTTGCAAATCATATATTTTTAAACACAAATGAAAACTCTGTGCATGTTTCCAATACTTTAATAACAATTTTACCAATCATTCTGCAATAATTAACAAAAATTACATGAAATTCATTATATGTATAAATATATAAAACAAATAGACATTTTGTGAATTAAAAATATGATATAAAACAGCATATATATATATATGTGCACAACTTTATATATATATACACACACAGTTTTATGTACAAATGTTATTAAGCGTGTGCTTGTAAGAGACTAAGAGAAATGATAATTTTAGAATATATTTTTGTTTTACTCATACTTAACTGATACATTTTCGTTTATCTGTATGCTATATGCATTATATATATATATAGACAACTATATATATACATTATACATAAATTTATTTATATATTAAAACGTCACATACACACCATAGTCTCATGCACAGCCCGGAGGGCATCTACTTACCACCGAGGTCAGAGCCTGTGGGCTGATGGTGTGCAGCTCCCTCACCGTCATGTACACGTCCACTTCCTTGTCACGTGTCAGTCGACTGATGACGTCACACAGCGCGCAGAACACCCCGCTCTTGGCCACCCCGTCCCTTTACACCATGAGTTTAGGATGCTTTGACTTTGGTTTCAACTTTCTGTTCACCGCTAATTCAGGTAAAGTACTTTCTTAGAGACTCCGAAGCCAAACGAATCCCCATCGTACTTACTGTATGTCAAACCCCTGTTTATGGAGTGCTCATTATCTCCATATCTGAACTAATTCTGATCAATGGTATCCCGGACCGTTAGCTGACTGTACTATGTAAGAAAAGCTGTTATTCTGCAATACATTTTGACATCGCCCAGTTCTGCGAAGTCACACCACTCTCAAAAAGTGGGGAAAAGGAATCGACAAAAGAAAGTTTAATAACTAAAATAAGTAACAAACATTATAAGTTTATCATGTGACTGAAGGATGAATAAGCACGATGAACTTACAAGCACTGGATGATGACGGGGCTGCTGTTGCCGTCCATCTGACGGCGACTGTCCACGAAGCTGATCAAAGTCAACAACAGAGAGGTGTTGCCGGGTATTTCCTCAGACCAGTCTTCAAAACGCACGAGGCTGACATCCCGCTTGTCTTGCAAACCCTGCACAAGAAAAAACGTTTTACTCACAAGAGGGTTAGAGGAAAGCCTTAACTAACGAAATATTACCAGGCTATAATGGTATGTGTGTATTAATAGCTATATATAATGCATATAACCGTAAAACCATACATGTAAGCACAGAATCACAAAAAGTATGGTGAAGGAAATGTACGTATCTTGGTAAATAAAACCTCGTCACTAAGGTTCACTGAATGTTTAGGAGATGTAACTAATATATGTGTGATATGCTACAACATTTATAAAATGAGAAAATTACTCAAGCTGCGTGTTCCGTTATGTGAACAGCATTTGTATGAATAGCGGTGCTGTCATTGCTGATATCTGCGACCAGAAGGCAAATTTACATCTTACAAGTTATTTGCGATTTTTCACGCACTTTGTTCTCCAGGGTCAGTTCGTACAGAAACAGATGGCTGCCCAGCTGGGAGGTGCTCCTGAGGCTGACGACATAGGGCTCACAGTAAACTGACGACTTTTGGTGGCGAGGCCAGTACTGGCAAAAGTCCTGTCAGAACGACAGACATTGTGTGAGTCACAATAGAGGATGTATCAGAGATGATGATGATGATGATGATGAT